>VZRJ01008049.1:430834-1030834 GCA_013397565.1 Ptilonorhynchus violaceus
GAGGGGGGGTCAGTGACGGCCCCTGTGAGGGGGAAGTGCTCGGGGGCGTTCCCTGTGAGGGGTGTTGGGGAGCCAGTGGCGTCCGCTGCAGGAGGGTCTGGAGGGGGCGGTCAGTGGTGTCCCCTGAAGGGGTGTTGAGCATGGTCAGTGATGTCCCCTAGAGGAGGATCTGGAGGGGGCGGTCAGAGGTGTCCCCTGAAGGGGTGTTGATCGGGGTCAGTGGTGTTCCCTGCCGCAGTGCTTGCCTGGGGGTCAGCAGTGTCCCCCAGGGCAGGGCTGGGGTCAGTCGTGTCCCCTGGGGCTGTGCTGAAGGGTCAGCAATGCCAGCCGTAGCAGTGCAGGGGGTCAGTGCTTGGCCCTATGGCCGTGCTGGGGGTCAGTGGTCTGGGGGGCGGAGGTGCGCTCGGGATCTGTGGTGTCCCCTATAGCCATGCTAAGCGCAGCAGCTGGGTGATTACACCTCTCCTGCTGTCCTGGCCCCAGAGTAGGGCCACAGCCCGTGCCAAACCCAGCACGGCAGTCGGGGCTCTGCCTGGGGCAGGGAAGTGGTGCTGGGCTACAGTTGGAGGAACATGGAATAAATTTTCTTTGTGGCTGTGCTGCATACCTGAGATGTCAAGTGTTTGTCTTGCTGTTCTGATGTGCAGGATCTTTTACAAGGAGACTCAGCTCTGACTTTTACCGACAGACCTATTTGTGGTGGGGATGTATTGTGCACCCTTCTGTTTGTCTGTCCAGAGATGGGATGGAAATGTAGGGCGATTCTCCGTAAGCTTGATTTACATCCTAAATAGCAAGGATGAAGAAAACATCAGTGAGTTTGGAGTTCTGTAGGAAAATGTTACACCAAAACTTCTCTGAGGGGAGGTGATGGTTCTCACTTTTCATGCATGTGGCCCTCCTGAATATCCCACCTGCAGTGAGGACCAGGAGTAACGTAATCCTGGGGCATCTGCAGCTGAACCTGTGAGTTTCGTTGGCTGAAGCAGGTTGTGGAGCTGCTGCTTTTGGCTCCGAGAGTTGCCGCTAGTGCTGTGTGATTGTTTTGGTCTCAGACTTGGCCTCCTTTTCTCCCCACAAAGTTTCAGCTGAAGGCTTCAGGATGTGTTGCAAATCTGACCTGTTTTCTTTTACTGAACCAGGATTGCCTTGAGGCCAGCATGAGGCTGATGAGGTATTGAGATGTTAAATGGGAGTCGTAAGAAAAAAAAACCACTTGCAGTCTGGCTTTGAGTTTGAGCTTTCCTTGTTTCTTTGTTGGATTTGGTGGTGTTTTAATTGGCTGTAATGTTGATGAGAGTAGTGGGCAGAAGAGATTAACGCGGTCACACGGTTCATTTGATAATGGGATTAATTCATTGTAATGTGTTGGCTTTGTCCTGCAGTGTCTTGTGCCCCTACCTGTAGCTGATCTGCTGAGCTCCTTTGCAGGCCTGTTGTCCAAACAAGTGACTGCTGCCTGACTGTGCCTTCTTTTGCCCTTCCAGAGCCTCTGCAGTACCATGGCGACGTACCTGGAGTTCATCCAGCAGAATGAGGACCGTGATGGAGTGCGTTTCAGCTGGAACGTGTGGCCCTCCAGCAGGCTGGAGGCCACAAGGATGGTTGTCCCCCTGGCCTGTCTCCTGACCCCGCTGAAGGAGCGTCTGGACCTGCCCCCTGTGCAGTATGAACCAGTGCTTTGCAGCAGGCCGACCTGCAAAGCTGTGCTCAACCCACTCTGGTAGGAATTGCTTGGCTGGGGATGTTAAGAGAGGCTGGGTAGTACCTAATTTTCATCTGAACTTCACTACTTCTTTATTCCCCTTTTTCTCTGCCCAGTGCCTGGCAGCCTCTTTCATTTAGGTGTGGTGGGCTTGTTAAAATCCACACGTGCCTAAGGAGATAGATCAACATGCCTGTTACTAGAGCTGTTAAGAGCAGAGGAGACAGGAGTGTCTTTGGGGAGGCTGTTAAGGCAGAGAGTCCTCTCACCATCCCAGAGTATTTTGTGGTGAATGAGGAAACTGAGATAAACAAAGATACCCATTGTACTGATACTGTTCTCTGGACTGTGATGTTCATTTGTTTTCCTGCTTCCTACGCATCCTGCTGCTTGTAGGGCAGTTCCAGTATGAGCATAATGAAGTAATTTTAGAGGAATAATCTCAGTCCCAAAATCATGTGATGGCTGCACATACTTGGAGCATGGTGTTGGGCTGAAAGAAAGCAGGGAAAGTCAGCAAGAGGAAGTGAAATGAGATCCAACCCATGGAATAAGAACGTGGCAAGGCATCCCACACTAGTAGGATGTTGTAACAGGCTGAGGAGAGTAAACTCTCTGGGACAGGGAACAGCCTGTTTGTTCCGTGTTTGCACAGGATCTGGGTGGATGGCTCCTGCTGCTCTGTGACTGGAGCACTTGTGTGCTACAGCTGTACAAACAATGAGACAATGAGATAAGCCCAAGTGTAGTGAAGGAATGATTAGGCCCAAGTCTTTGCCTGCCAAGGGCTAAGCTTCAGAGAGCTGTCAGTGGTCCATCATGCTGGCAAGCCTGGAATTGGCAGGGGTGGATGAGCTAATGAACTTCCTGGTGATAGAATGAGAGTCAGAATCCCTAAAACATTTGCTGTTCTAGCTGGCGTGTCTGTTTCTTCCTCAGTGCTGTGAACCAGCATAGGTGATTGTGAAGCTGTGCTGTAAAGTTGTTCCTGAAGTCACACTAATGCCTCATCTTTCCCTTGCAGCCAAGTTGACTATCGGGCCAAGCTTTGGGCTTGTAACTTCTGTTTTCAGAGAAACCAGGTAAGTTGGAAAAAGCATCAGCCCTTCCACCTTTTCAGTGAACATTTTATTGATGGCCTTCCCTGGTGAAGGGCATTAAGCATAAATCCCACTTCTCCGGGTCCCTTCCCTTGGCCTTCTTCTCTTGCTGAACCCGGGCCAGGGTACGGTCTGCTTTACCTGATATCTATTTTCATTTCAGTTTTGTCAGTGATTTTACTGGCATGCAGGGCATAGGAAGGAGATAAAAATGCTATTTTATCCCATGTGTTCCAGTGTGTTTTTTGCATTTACGGTTCTTGCAGAGTATGACATTCATTTAATTTGAGTAGACTTTTGCCATCAGAAACTATTGTATGGCTAAAAGAATTTCAACTACTACATTGTTGCTGCTGTAGTCCTACCTTTTATTTACACTGGATTGAGCAGCTGTCCGTCCTGCTGGCCACTTGTTGTCTGTGCTAAGGACAACAGCATTGTGGCTTTCTTCTCATGAGTTAATCAGGTTGGTCCAGTGGCAGTAAATAAAGAGTTGAATAACCACATCATGAGCAGGACAGGCTCGGTACTGCAGAGGAGAGCCCTGCATTTTTGTCCTACAACTTCCTTGTCCTAATTCTTTGTTCTCTTTTTCAGTTCCCCCCAGCATATGCAGGCATATCTGAAGTCAATCAGCCAGCAGAGCTTATGCCTCAGTTTTCAACAATTGAATATATAGTGCAGGTAAATGAACCACAGGCAAGCTGGAAGCCCCCAGAATTGTCTTGTTTGTGACAGATGATATGTGTGTAAAATTTTCTCTAGATAGTGCAAATAAATAATGTCTGCAAGGTGCTTAAGAAGGCACTCATTTTATTCCTTGGCTGGAGGCTTTATAAAGTGTCACTTGGGGGATGCACACCTCTAAAATTTGTCACTTTCCTCATCAGCGAGGTCCACAGACACCATTGATCTTTCTGTATGTTGTGGACACGTGCTTGGAAGAGGAGGATTTGCAGGCGCTGAAGGAGTCCCTGCAGATGTCCCTGAGCCTGCTGCCTCCTGATGCTCTGGTGGGGCTCATCACTTTCGGCAGGATGATCCAGGTTCACGAGCTGAGCTGCGAAGGGATTTCCAAGAGCTACGTGTTCCGGGGCACCAAGGACCTGACAGCTAAGCAAATACAGGTGTGCTCTGCCATCCCTTAGGCCGTGGCTTGTACCTCTCAGCTCTGTTGGGCTCTCAAGCACAGGGCTTTCCCAGGGAAAGGAGGGCTCAGTGCCCTGCCAGTATCTGTCCTGTCTTTTTGCCGTTGCAAATTTCTTGGAGGCTTGTTCAAGACTGAGTTTGTGTAGCTAACATAATGGACCCATTGATCCATTCCTGATGGCAGTGCAAAAATTAATAATTTTACAGATTTAAATCTATTTAATGCTATAACGTTGCAGGCCTCAGGGTATATTAAATAATAATATAAATAATACGTTTAGTGTTTGAATAGTACATCTCCTCTGCCTTCTCCTTACTATTCTTTAGGATATGCTTGGGCTTTCAAGGCCAGCTGTCTCCATGCAACAGGGAAGACCTCTTCAGACTCCAGAGCAACCTGTTATTTCCAGCAGGTAAGCTTCACCAGCACAGCAGACCAGCAGGGCGGATGTTTTATGCCCCTTTATGCCTGTAGGTCATGCCTCTGGGTTTCCCAAGAGGAGAAAGAAGATTAAAATGATATGGCCTTGTCACAGTTATTTCCCTACATTAAGTGATACACATGGATGAGATATACTAGAGCTGCAGGCAATGTATTAGACTTCTACAGTATCTTGATTTTGCAGTTGCAAGAACATGATTGCCTTTCAGGCTAGATTTCTGCTTGTAAAACTTAGAGTAGCTCTCTTTGGAAAGCACATTGTTAGGAGTCACTTGGAGCAAGGGCCTGTCTCTTTGATGGACCAGCAAATGGGGGCCATGGACTATGCATAACAATCCTGCATTTTCACCTCCACTCCCTGATCCAGCAAGTCCAAAGCATGATTGACCCCTGAACAGTAAAGCCACGTCAGTGACCCCTGGACAGTAAAGCTGTATTTGCCTCTGTTGAACACAGTTTTCTCTTTCTCAGCTGCTCTCTTTCAGTGGCAGCTCTTATGTGTTTCAGCAAACTAAATAACTTTTAAAGTTTTTTCCTATTCTTCATACGACTTTGCCTTCTTGTCAGTTCTCTGATGTCTTGCTTTGATCAATTTTTTTATTTTGCACTGGCTTGTAACCTTGGAAAGTTTGGATGTAAGAAGGCAACATGCCACATATCTTT
The DNA here is from genome assembly GCA_013397565.1 of Ptilonorhynchus violaceus. Lineage (NCBI taxonomy): Eukaryota > Metazoa > Chordata > Aves > Passeriformes > Ptilonorhynchidae > Ptilonorhynchus > Ptilonorhynchus violaceus. The sequence continues at coordinate 435,894 of VZRJ01008049.1, forward strand.
TTACTTCTGATTACTGTCTCAGTGCAATTTATGTGTGCCAGAAACAAAAAGGCACTGCTTTTCTTCTCTGGATTCAGAAGTAAGAAAACATTGTATTTGAATTTCTGCAGGTTTCTACAGCCCGTTCAAAAGATTGACATGAATTTAACAGATCTGCTTGGAGAACTACAAAGGGATCCATGGCCAGTGACCCAGGGAAAGAGACCTTTACGTTCTACTGGAGTAGCTCTTTCAATTGCAGTTGGTTTATTGGAGGTACTTTGAATGCTGCTGTTGTTTGAGATGAGCGAGTCAAAGTAAGCACATGGCAGTGCTGGCTGAGATGTGTGCAGGTGTCAGTGCAGCTGGGTTACACTGGGGTGCAGAGGTGCAATTTGTCACTACTGACATTTGAGCTGTGTTAGCACCAGCTGATGTAGAGTGGGCTGGAAGGTTTCATCTAAATGGTAAAATTTACAGGTGTCTGATTCTTGTGTGCATTGCCACACAAGAGGTGATACCATACACTGCATTTATCTGAGTGTCATCTAAGTGAACAGAAACTGCCTGCTTCCTGTTTTGAAGACATGAAGCTTGGCATAGTTTGAGTTTAAGCTCACAGAGTGCTGTGACTGTCAGGAAATGCATTGCTATTGATCAAGGTGGCCTCTAGCAGGAACAGGTCCCTAATGACATTTTAGAAACACGTTCAGACACTTCCCTAAAGAAAACATTGTTGCCATTTAATCAGTTTCCCTTTGTTTTTCCTCCTCCCCCGCTCTGATGCAAATCTTTGCTGTCATTTTAGGGCACGTTTCCAAACACAGGGGCCAGAATAATGCTGTTTACAGGCGGGCCACCAACACAGGGACCAGGCATGGTGGTGGGAGATGAACTGAAAACACCCATCCGTTCTTGGCATGACATAGAGAAGGATAATGCAAGGTTCACGAAGAAGGCTACCAAAGTAGGTGCTAGTGCATGCTGGGTGTGTTTAAAAGCTAAAACTGAATATTGTGTCAGAACACTACATGGGTTGTGTGGTTGTCCTTGAAATGCCTGACTCTTCGTGTTAAGTTATGAGAATGGTCAAGGAAGGGGTAAAAAAACTTCCTCCTAGTTAGTTCTCCATCGTGGAGAGCTTGTTCATCAACATCATTTTATCTCCTTCTGGGGAAGAAAAAAACCTGCCTCCCAAGAATGGGTCATTTCCAGAAAGCCTCCTTTGTCTTCTTGACATATAAAACAACCATTAGAATAGTAAAAATGTCAGATATTAAATATCCCTGTCAGCTTATAGAAAGCAGTATGACACCTGTTCTCTTAACTATCTCCTGGATATGTCTGGGTTTCCACTAAGTCATCCCAGGCTAGATGATCCCATGTGATTTATGCACTGTCTGTATTGGCTACAATAAACTCGAGCCCATCCAAGTGCATCCTTCATGCTAGGAGGGAGAAGCGTGCTGCAGCCAACATCTGTTTGGTTACCACAACACTGGTGATTGCCCCATCTGTACCTTCTGTTGGTGTCAGATGGAGAGCAGCAGAAATGCTGCACACTGCAGCCTCCCACACCCCATGTCTGTGTTCCCAGCACTATGAGACTCTGGCCAACCGCTCTGCGGCCAACGGGCACTGCATCGACATCTACGCCTGTGCCCTGGACCAGACGGGGCTGCTGGAGATGAAGTGCTGTGCAAACCTCACCGGGTATGTGCACAGCAGGGCAGCACAAAGCTGGCACCTGCTTTTTGTTCTTTTTTTGGAGGGGGAGAGAGGTTCAGAAAGCAGTTAAGTGTGCTGTCAGGGCAAAAGGATTTTTATCATTCTGTTCTAAACTGTGGTTTGAATTTGCCAGGAATTATATGGCAAGCCTCACCTGATCCCAGTCCACATTTCTGGAGTCTCAAAGCAGCATGTGAATTAGCACTGCTGTTAGAAAACTCGATGGTGGGTAGAAGCTTTTCTTGTGTGGGCCAGATTTTCTGTGCTTAACAGCTCGCTTATGCTTTCTCCAGGGATTCTTGACTTCCCTGGGTCCAGTTTTAAGTGATGTCTCTAAGGGGTAAATGCCTGTGTTCCATATTGCTGGAAATGGTCTCTGTGAGGAAGGCTGTGTGCTCAACCAGGCCTTTTGGGGACTTGGCATGTCTTACTGCAAGTGCAAGGTGTTTGTGAGTAATCACTGAGTGCTCAGCAGGGAGAAGAGAGATTGTTTGAGCCTTTGGTTGTGTTACTGAGCTGCATCTGATCAGGCCTGGGTTTGCCAGGGCACCTAGGGGAGGCCCAACACAGCCCCTCGTGCTGCAGTGGTGCAGCCACCCCTGGTGTAGTCTGGATGTTTCCAGCCCTGCTCAGGGAAAGCAGGCTGAGCAAATCCTGAGTTTCTAACTATTGGAACATGAACATTTTGAAGGCAGCTGAAGGAATGGCAGGAAGTGTAGTTGAGAAAGCAAGCTGGCAAAGATGGAGCACTAACCTGTGTGGCTTTGTAGGAGGCATCCATGAATCTGCATTCCCTGATGTGAATCCTGCCTATGCAAAGGCATGCTCTAAAGCAGTTACTGCATGTGTTTGCATGTGTGAGAGGTGGAGGGAGGTATCCTTTGTCCTTCTAGTTCCCAGTTGCTTCAGTTTCCTTGTGTATCATTTTTTCTTTCCCAGAGGACACATGGTGATGGGAGACTCCTTCAACACTTCTCTCTTCAAGCAGACCTTCCAGCGGGTATTTAGCAAAGGCTACAATGGGGAATTTCGGATGGCTTTTGGTGCAAATCTGGATGTGAAGGTGAGAGATGAGTTTGACTGGATGACAGCAAGGGGGAAATACAAGTGCTGTTGATTTCAAAGTCAGTTTAAGTCTCTGGGATGTTTGGGGTGTAGAAAAGTCTACATGTTTGAGGTTGGATGTAGTGCTTCTTTGGGAGAAGCATCATACTGGAGGGATTTTTATTTGAAAGCTTAGTAAATTTGTGGGTTTTTTTTTGTTTTGTTTTTGTTTTATCTTAAAGCAGCTGAGCTGAACCTCTCCTCACGTAACAAGGAATATTTCATACTGTCTTGTCACTATAAATGTCTTCATTATTAAATTATGACTGCAGATTCTCTTATGTTCACTAATTTTAGCAGCAGGTGATCTGGGAAAGCACTATCTCATCAAAGCTGAGCAACTGATTTAGACCACCTGTATTCTATTTAACTGACTTGATTAAAAACATAAACATAACTTTTTTCTTTTACTTTTTTCCAGACCTCTCGGGAGCTGAAAATTGCAGGAGCTATTGGACCTTGTATATCCCTGAATGCTAAAGGGCCATGTGTCTCTGAAAATGTAAGTTTCTGACATGAAAAAATCTTTAATAAAGAAGTAAATAAATGATGCAAAGTTTCTGGCTAGACCTACAGCTCAGCTACAATGTCAGAGTTTTCAAGGAGAAGAAGAATTTGGAAACATCCCTAGGAAATGACAGTCTTCCCTATACTAACTTCTTGCTCCATAAGGCTTTGTTTTATGGCCTTCAGTAAGTTCATTCACACCCAAAAGATAAGGAATCTGGAAGGCTCTGATCAGAATTTAACATAAGCTTGCTCTCCTGCTGCTAGAGGAAAATTGCAGCTTTCTTTTTGATTCTGTGTAGGAGCTTGGAATTGGAGGAACATCTCAATGGAAAATCTGTAGTCTGGATCCCAGTACGACTCTGGCCATCTACTTTGAAGTGGTAAATCAGGTCAGTCTTGACTTCTCTTTTTTTTTGTTTTTAATGATGTTTTTTACACATCAAACTACTTGTTACAGGGCCAGAAAATGCAATGGCATCCCCTGTGTTGTAGATGGATGGTTGCAAATCAACCAAGTGTGTTTTGATGAAGAAGTAATGTCAGAAATTGTTTGTGTGTGTCTCTTATGTGCTGTGTGGGCTCGTTACAGTTGGGAAGAGTTACGGAAAAGCCATCAGGTTTTGAAAGCTGCCCTTGTTTCATTTGCAGCACAATGCACCCATACCTCAGGGAGGCAGAGGGGCAGTGCAGTTTGTCACTCAGTATCAACACTCCAGCACGCAGAGGCGCATTCGTGTCACCACCATCGCCAGAAAGTGAGTATCCTGTGCCAGTTCTCTGGCAGGGTGGCAGAAACTTCAGCTTCAGTCCGTGCTGGAATTCTTGGCTTTTTGTTGCATGCCTTGGTATACATGGCTGCACGTGGCATTAACCCTTTCCTAACCATGCAGCTGGGCAGATGCGCAGACTCAGCTCCAGCACATCGAGGCTGCGTTTGACCAGGAGGCGGCTGCTGTGCTCATGGCACGACTGGGAGTGTACAGGGCTGAGTCTGAGGAGGGACCTGATGTTCTGCGCTGGCTGGACAGACAGCTCATCAGGCTGGTAAGGCCTACACACTGAGCTTGGCGACGTTCTTGGTTGTGGTGAAAATACAAGTGACAACAGCAGTCTTTTTTCAGATTGACTTGTTTTGTTTGTGCTCTGATCACAGTCATGTAACATGGGATAGCTCAGAACCCAGTGTGATCAGCAGATTTGGGATGGGGTAGGTAAACATCCCATCAGACTGAAAGGGTGAAACCTGAGATTGAGTAAGTGATAGTGAAACACTGAATAACAAAGGTCGGAAGGTCTCTGGTTCAACCCTCCTGCTTGACGTAGGGCCAGCTTTGAAGTTAGAGAGGGTTGCTCCAAGCCTTGTTCAGTTGAGTTTTGAAGATCTCTAAAGTTGGGATTTCTCTTGCTTCTCTTGGCAGCCTGTTCCGATGTCTAATCACAGTCACTGATTTTTTGTTCTCTCCCCTGCCTCTATCCCCTAGTCAGAATTTCCATTTCTTCAGTTACCAGTCAGGTAGACAGTGATTTGACTCCTTGATCCTGTTCTTCACCAAGCTGAACAAACCCAGCTTCTTCAGCTTCACCAAGCCTGACTAGCTTGGTGACCTCTCCTAAATGCAATCCAGTATATCCACGTCTGTCTTGCACTGGAGAGCCCAAAACTGGACACAGCATTCAGATGTGGGCCAAGTTCAGTGTAGTAATCTGAATTAATTCTGCAACCTCCTACTCTCTCGTGCTTTGAATTTCTCAAGCCCACATTGTCTAAATCAGTGTTGGCCTTGTCCAAACACCCATGTGGAGTTGGTACTAACACAATATGGCACATCAGACCCAAAAAACCAGGGCCAGTCAAATAGAGAATTGAGCACAAGCATAAGCTGGGGCATGCTGTGTGCTGAAATGACTCTTGGGTCATTTAGAGTTAAATTGCTAAAACCATTGATGCTTCTTATATTCAGTGAAATAGTTGCTGAAATGCCAGCCTTCTGCTGTTTTGCATGGAAGTATTTGCTGCAGAAGTGTTCCATAGTGTACAAAGCAGTTTAGGTATAATGTAGTAGCCCTGATTTAATGGAAAAAATGAGTAGTGCTATAGAAGCACGGTGTCTTTCATTGTTGGATAATTTCAAATCTAGATTTTATTAATATATATATAAAAATAGATTGAATCTTCATTCTCATTCCAGTAAGACAGAGAAACCATTGACTTAAAGAAAAATGATGTGTAAATATTATATTACTTGTTCTTGTTAGGTTCATGCCTTGATTGTTTAAAAACAAACAAAAGAACGCCCTTCTGGAAAAAAAGGTGTTAATTCTAAAAAAAAAGGAAAAAACAGAAAAAAGAGAGAGATAACCAAAGTATCCATTTTGCTTCCTACAGTGTCAGAAATTTGGACAATACAACAAAGATGATCCCAACTCCTTTAGGCTGTCAGAATCATTTTCTTTGTATCCTCAGGTAAGAATGTCACTTCCCACAGCTGTGGGAAAAGTGTGCAAGGGTGAGTGTGAATGATGATAAAACATCTTGTACTATTTATGAGATTCAGGAGAGGAGGAACAGGTGCTTTTTTAATTGAATGGACTGGTCCTGTAGTTCAGTGCTGCAAGAGACTGACAAGGGAAGAAATCTGAGGAGTTAATGTGGGGTAGACATTTTTCCAAAGAGTTTGCTGCCCAGAAAGATTGGACTTGGGTCCAGAAGTTTTGGCAACTTCAGCTGACATTCCTTTTCTCATTCCTCCTTTCTGCTGCAGTTCATCTTCCACCTGCGACGCTCCCCCTTCCTGCAGGTCTTCAATAACAGTCCAGATGAATCTTCTTACTACCGGCACCACTTTGCCAGGCAGGACCTGACCCAGTCCCTCATTATGATCCAGCCCATCCTTTATGCTTATTCTTTCCATGGACCTCCTGAGGTGAGTCTGTGTTTTCCAGGAACAGGTGACTCAACCCAAAATAATGAGTATTCAGTCGGAGTAACACTATTTCAGCAAAAAGGCTCCTATATTTTTTTAAAATTATTAAAGGACAAGATGCTTTTGTTCAAGATCGTATCAAATTACACTTGGATGGCCATAGAAATTGCTCTCTAGCATCCTGATATCTGAGGGCTTAGGGGTGCCTGACTTTCTTCTTTATTTTCCCCAGCCAGTGCTTTTGGACAGCAGCAGTATTCTTCCTGACAGAATCCTCCTGATGGATACTTTCTTCCAGATAGTTATCTACCTTGGTGAGGTACAGTGAAATATGTTCTCTTTCTCTCTTTGTGCTCCTTCCCCCCTGCCATGCATGCAGACAGCATTGCTGTTAGTATGAAATAAGCTTCTTGCAAAGTCCACACGAGCATAATGGCATGGTTGACATGCTGCCTGTTAAGAGTACAATTTCCCCACTGTCAGAGTAAAAATAATACTGGAATTGCTAAGGATGTGTTCTGCACTGAATAGCAGCTGCTGTGTTAGCTTGGTAATAAAGGTGGTGCCTTACCATGCCTGCAAAAGGCCACAGAAACTTGAAATGAAGCAGGGCAGAGTTACAAGATGACACATATTTTAGTAGAGTTACACGTATTTGCAGGTGCATGACAGACTCGCTTGCAAGGTTTTGACACTTATATACTGCTGTTCTTAAATCAGTTAGGCAGTTTTCCAGTTTTGCTTTTAAATACTGGATGTTTTTGGAAGCTGCTGCTATATTTCTTCCATCATGACTGAGCTAAGTGCTTAGATACTGGCCTTTTCTGGAGTTACCTTAAACAGTTTCTATCTTCTGTGGCAGAGCAACACACTCAGCAACTGGGTAAAATTCAGACAAGGGAAGAGTTAAGTGTCTGACCTGTGTATGTATAGAGCAATTGCTACATACATATGGTACATGCAATAGGCACCTTGAAAATACTGTAAGGCCAAGTCAGATTCAAAAAGTCAGTGATTTATAAATGCTTTGTCTCTATGTTGGCCCAGGCTGAAACATAATTGAAGATTTTCAACAAATTGCTCTTGCACTGCACAAATTGCTACCAGCTTTTGTGTTGAGTGCCTGTGCTCAAGTTCAGGGACAGCAACTAATGTTGTTGCCAGAGTAGTGAAAGTGTGTTATTTGCCCCATAAGCAGAAGTATCTGTAACATTCTGCTGCCTTAAGACATACAGGGTAAAAAGGGGAGGCTTGCAGACATCTCTACTCTGTTTCCATTTCCTCCCTGTCCATCAATAGACTATTGCACAGTGGCAGAAAGCTGGATACCAAGACATGCCTGAGTATGAAAACTTCAAGCACCTCCTGCAAGCCCCACTGGATGATGCCCAGGAAATCTTGCAGACCAGATTCCCAATGCCACGTTACATCCACACGGAACACGGGGGCAGTCAGGTAGGGAAGTTTATGGAGGAACTCTTCCTGTTGTTACCTAGAGCAAGTGGCTCTTTCTGCTTTTCTGAAAGGATGATTCTTTAAGTTAAACACAGGGGTAATTTAGCTCTTCAAAGTACAAGGCTTGCATATTTTCTCATGAGCTTTTACTACAACTCTGTCTTTTAATAAGCTGATCACTTGCTGGATGTGCTTATGAAATCTGAGGGTGGAAAAAAATGGAAAAGCTGACTTAAATATGTTTTTATCCCCCAAAGAGGTCGGAAAGAAATGATTTGGTTATGTGTCTATAGTTAGCTTGCTGACTGTAGTCAGTAATGCTGAATGATTGACCATCTGCTCCTTTATTCTCAAACGCTGAATGAGGATATAAAATAGTTCTTATTTTTGCTCTTCCTGGAATTGCAGTTGTGCTGTGCTTGTTTGTAGCAGTGAAGAGGCAGGAACTGATGCTCCAAAACAAAGATTTGGTGTTGATTTTTGATGTGACTCTCTTACACTGGTCTTCCACTGACCCCTTTTCTGAAGAGCAGATGTGGCATGGGAAGAACAGTGCTGGTGGCTTGCCCTGTCCCATGGAATCAGAGCTGCCCTGCCAGGGGAGCACGACTTGCTGCAGCACAGCACTCAGTACCCCTTGCAGACAAGTTTTCTGTGGAGCAGGGCTGTTTCTGAACTTGAGACCTGTTCAAGTTAAATTAGTACCTTGCAAAAGCAGAGCAGCATTGCTAGCCGTGGATCTAAGGGGGTGTGAAGCCTGAGGGAGCTGACAGGTCTGTCACTTTACAAAACTCCTTCTCTTTTGTCTTTATAGGCCCGGTTCCTCTTGTCTAAAGTGAATCCATCTCAGACCCACAATAACCTCTATGCCTGGGGACAGGTAAGCCATGGAAGAGCTGCTCATGTTTGGGAATTCTGTAAAATATACATGTACGTATTTGTGTGCACAGCAGGCATCCTATCTCACCTTGTGGTCACAAAGAGTGTTACATTTGTTCTTGGTTTCTTATCATGGTTGTTGGTAAGATAAACAGCACTGGTGGGCAGCACTGGATGATCAGAATGGTTTTCAAGCCTGGGTGTCATGTATTTCCAGTATTCTGGAAAATGTAACTGGCATATGGATAGATATAGATCTAATTTAGCTGAGAATACTAGACTTTGATATCCTCTTTGCTTACTTTGTTTGTGTAGAGCCTTGGCCAGCAAAATTCCTAATGCTTTAGGAAGAAGAGACTTCCTGCAGCAGTTCAGATTGTACTGTAGGATAGTGTCCGTGCTGTTGCCAGAGAGTAGCATCTTTCCATTAGAGATGCTAAGAATCTGTCTTTTGCAGGATAAAAAGGTGGTTGATTTAGCAGGCAACTGGTTCAGAGTGCTGGCATTTGATTTGCTTTTAGTTTGTCCCGTGTTAACAACAGTATTTTAGGCTCATTATTTCTTTATTTTCTTCTGCAGGAATCAGGAGCTCCAATCTTGACAGACGACGTGAGTCTCCAGGTATTCATGGACCACCTGAAAAAGCTGGCAGTTTCAAGTGCATCGTGACTAATCAAACTGAGCAGCAGGAGCAGAGGATTTACATGGATCGTGTTGATGACAGAAGTGGAGCAATTTATTTACACTTCCATTCCTCTCTTTTAAACTAGGGTTTTTAACTGTTACATGAAATAAACATTCAGGGGGAGTTTTTTACTTCTCCCTTCTAATTTATTTGTATTCCCATTTGTCTATATTCTGTTTACTCACATTGTGATTAGAACTGAAGGATGTTTTAGCTAATAGAGATTCTGACAGTTTTTAGCTTAATGTTTAATGTTCTTAAGAGGTGTCTTAGCAACCAGGGGCCTGTATTAACGCAGAATAAAGCCGGGTCGGAGCTCTACTGCTCAGTGCTGTCTCCGGCTGTCGGTGCCGTGGGCGGGCCTTGCCGCCTTTTCCCTCCCGCGGCCGCTCCCGCTCCGGCCCCGCCCCGCGCGTGCCCGGCTGGGGGCGGGGCGTNNTGAGGGAGGGCTCGGGCGGGAGCGCGTCGTGTCCGGGGCGGGGCTTGGCTGAGGGGAGCTCGGCCGCGGGCGGGTGCCGGGCTCTCCTGGCTGCCCGGGAAAGGCGCCGGGGTCCTCCTAGCTCGTGTCCTGCCGCTTACCCTGGCCCGAGAAGGCAGCGCCGGGTGCTGCTCCTTCAGCCCGCCCGCGCCTCGGGGGTTAGGCTGGGCATTAGGCAGCATTTCTTTACCGAGAGGCTGGTCAGCCACTGGAACAGGCTTCCTAGAGGGGTGGTCCCCACCCCAGGCCACCCCAGGCCTGTCACTGTTTAAGAGGCATTTGGACAATGCCCTTAACATGCTTTAGCCTTTACTCAGTCCCGCTGCTGCCCCATTGCATCGGGCTTTAGTGTGGGTAGGTTGGAAGTCTGCTGTTATTGCTGCTAGTACTATTATTACTGTTACTGCAGTACTAGTGCAGGTATCTAACCTACCCCAGCAAATCGCTTTTTCTGGCTACACAGTTAACAGACCTTTGCTATCTATTCCTCAGAATGTGAGGAAAGGAAAAAGCACTGAATGCCCATGTGGCTGCTGTTGTGCTATGACAACTAGATAAAACATTTTTATTGCTATGCACTTTTTGTCTCCCCCCATTACCTTCCTTCTATTCCTTAGAGAAAGAAAATGATCCTGAGACAAACCAAGGGACCCTCAAGGAAGTACACACTAAGGAATTTCCTTTTGGATTGAAAGTGACAACAGAAATAACATACAAAGAGGTTCAGCCTCCTCTTACTCGACTGCTCAGGCGTGTGGTGTCATTCTTCGTTCCTAATGGCAGCCCTCCTTCGGAAAAGTGAGCTGTCTGCAAGCTCACAAGAACATGGTGCTGGAGCTCTGAGAACGTCATTCCAGTGCCTGACACCAGACCACTCCTGGAAAACTGTTCCTTGCATTGCTGAAACAGCAGCTCTGGCCAGGCGTGGAGTTGATTTCCCAGCTGGTGTGCAGGACGTACCCGGATGATCCAGGATGTACCTGGGATGGCTCCTCAACTGAGCAGCTCTGAAATGGATACTTCAGGAATGATTAGTAAATGGGAAGGAATATAGCTTAATATTTTGGGTACGAGAGTTCTTAATGGTTCGTCAAATAAAAGCTCACAAGAGATGGGTTACAAGTGCGGAAATGTTACTGTAAGCTAAAAACCTACTGAATTTTCTGCTCCAGGCTCTTGTTTCTGTAGGGTTTTTTCTGATCCTTGCACTTTCTACGTCCCGTTGTAGGGTACTGTCCCTCATAGTGGCCATAACTAATGTTCATTCTGTAGGGCTTTCCCTAGCCCTTATGGACATCACCTCCTTTCCCAGCTCCCGGCCACCATTTTCTGTTGGTGTTTCTCACTGCTGAGCTTCATTGCTTAGGGGCTCCCTGCAGCCTCCACTTCTCCTTCCAGAACTCTGCCCCCAGCCCCTGCTTTCTCCGCGGGCTTCCCCCAGTCCCTATGGACACGGGCTCCCTTCAGGGGGAGCTGACCCAAGGTCCAGCATCAGCAGAGCTTCCTTTCTGTAGAGGCTTCCCTGTTTATATTGAGGGTTTCCCTACAGCCTTTTTAGGACACATCTTGCCCTGCCTTGCTGGAGTGTCTAAGGTCTCCCATCTTCCTGTATGGAAAGCTGTCTCCAGCTCCTCTGCCCACACTCAGCTTCCAGAGCCTTCCAGGATCTGAAGGGTGCCCACAGGGATCCTGGAGAGGGACTCTTCGTCAGGAACTGTGGTGTTACAAGGGGGAATAGGTACAAAGTGAAAGAGGGGAAATTTAGATTAGGTATTGGGAAGAAGTTCTTTACTGTGAGAGTGGTGAGGAACAGGTTGCCCAGGGAGATTGTGGATGCCCCAGCTGTGGAAGTGCTCAAGACCAGATTTTGCTTAAGACCTTGAGCAACCCGGTCTAATAAAAAGTGTCCCTGGCCACAGTAGTGGGTTGGAACTAGGTGATCTTTAAGGTCCCTTCCAACCAAAACCATTCTATGATTCTATAGGAGCTTTTATAACACAGGCCCCACTCAGCCTATGCCCCTGCTGATCCACCTTTCCATATGGACTCCTCAGGTCCTTACAGCCACCACCTCCTTTTCCAGAGGGCTCCTCCCAGGCACTAATTTTTATGGGCACCCCGCTGTGTCCCTATAGCTGTTCCTGTAGAGCGTGCCGCTCTGGTTACCCGCATATTCCCCTTTCTGTAGGTGCCCTCCCCCAAACCCTATGGGTAACAAGTGCCGAACACCTGCGCGCACCTGTCCCGGTCCTACAGCATTCCCTGCGGCGGCCGTGCCCGGGGNCATGAAGGCGATCGTGCAGCGGGTGGCCCAGGCCAGCGTCACAGGTCAGTGCGCCGCGGCCGGGGGGCTGCGGGCGGCTCCGTGTGGGTGTGTGCCTCTCTCTGTGTGTATGCGTGTGTGTGCATTCCCCTCTCCTTGCCCCCGCGCGTGGGTTTGGCGTGGGTCCGCTCGCTTGCGTCTCCCGGCGGGGCCCGGCCGCCCGCCCCCGTGGGGTGCGTGTGCGGTGTGTGCGTGTGTGTTTCGAGGGCTGTGTGTGTGCATCCCGCCTGGCAGGCACGGGCTGGCAGTCGCGCTGCCGGCGCCTCCTCGAGTGCCTTTGTGTTGGCACCACAGTCGCAGTCATCTTGCATCGCTCGTTTTCGCGGGGTCGCTGAATATTCCGAGTCGGAAGGCACCCACAAGGATCATGGAGTCCTGCTCTTAGCCCTGCACAGGACATCCCCGAGAATCACAACATGTGCCTGAGAGCTTTGTCCGGACGCTTCTTGGGCTCTGGCAGGCTCGGTGCTGTGGCACCCCCTTGGTGGGGCTGCCCTGGGCGCTGCCGTGCGTTGCTGTGTGTGCGGTGGCAGTGCCATCCCCGTGTCCCTCTCCTGTGGCTCGCATGCCTTGGCACTGCAGTCGCAGTCCCCTCAGTGCATCTCACGCATGTTGACAGGTGAACCTGGCTCACCTTCTTGAACTGCGTGCGTGTGTCCTGTCCCAGCCGCCACCAGGCACTGCTCGCCTGGGTCTAGCCCTGGTGCCAGTGGGAATGGTGTGTCCTCATGGAATGTCCCTGCTATTGCGCTGGTTGGGCCTTCTGTGCTCAAGATGCTTAAAATCCCCCAGAAATTGGCGCATGGGGCAGTGAGTGCCTGCTGTGGGAGTCCTGAGTGTGCAGCAGTGGCCTTCAAGTTATCAGACAGCGTCTGCTCGTGTGTGTCAGCACTGGCAGCGTGTCTGGGTAAGGGCGCAGCTTTTGTGTGCAGCTGGGACTGTGGGCACAGCGGTGCTCAGACCCCGTCAGCACTGGGGTTCCTGCTGACTGAATCCCACTTTTCTGGGGGGAATTTAAACTGTTGCTTGTGGCTGTTGAAGAGTTTGATGTGGCCCTCTGTGAGGGAGAGAGCGATGCACGTAGCAGAGTAGATTTCTGAGCTGCAGGACTCGTACCCAGGTTGAATGGAAACAAAGAGTCTTTGGGAGGAGTTTTTCCCCCTGGTTTGCTTCTGCCCATTGGGAATAGTCCCGATCCGGCCACTAGTGCACAGACACAAGCTTTCAGCTTTCACTGGAGGCCTGGTCTCCTTTTGTTTTATGGGATGTTGGGAGCTTTTTGTCCCAGTCATGAGTCTGCATGCAGTTTAGGAGCTGGGTAACTGGTGCTTATCTCGGTTTTAAGTTTCAGACTGTGTTTAGTCTTACTACAGTCATCTCAGGGTCAACCGTTTTAAGATAATTTAAATTAAGATAATTTAATTAAATGAAGATAATTAAAAAAAATTATTGGGAAAACACAGTAGATGGTTTGTGTTTTACTGTAAATGTCATTAAGGGGGTTGTGTTCCCAATTAGGAAGGCAGAATTTGCAGGTTGTTAAAAGTCATGTTTCAAGAAAATCCACGAGGACTGCATCAGGCAGAAATCACCTTTTCACAACAAATGCAAAGTATGAAGAGAATGGTGGAGTAGAGAAATTGAGTGCACATACTGACATCAACCAGGTGGATAATTTTTACACGGCTTGGAGAGAGTTTTGCTGCCTCTCTGGTTAGGACAGCTGATCCAGTTGTAGTAAGAAATCTTTATACAGTGTTTTTAAATGCTGGAGTAAGGAACCTGCGCTCGTAAAGAAGTCGTGACGTTGGAAAGGTTTTAAAAGAATGCTTCCATGTGATCTTTCAAATCTACAAACTTAAGGCAGAGCAGAAGGGTTTAGAATGCTGTTTTATTTAGTGGTTGGGCAGTGGCCAGCTGAAGCCAGTACTTACATGTGCCATAAACCAAGACACTGCATTTAACCTGGTTTTTCTTTTACCCCTCTCCTTTCCTCAGTGGGTGGTGAACAAATCAGTTCAATAGGTCGAGGCCTCTGTGTGCTGCTGGGCATTTCTTTGGAAGATACACAAAGAGAGCTGGAGCACATGTAAGTCACTTCCTTCCTTTTGCCTTGGACTCTTTTTATTTGTGCATTGCTGGTACTGAATCAGTGACACCTGTGCAGTAGCCAAACAAATTGGCTATTCCTATTGGGAAGTTCGGGTTTGCCTGTTAGTTCCTCTTCAGGTTTAACCTTGAATACAGGTTTCTTAGTTAGGGTTTTCTTTTTATGTTCCATTGAGAAAAATCTGTTTACATTCTCTGCTTATATGTTTTGTATCAAGAGCGGACTCAAAAAGGAACAATCTGCATTTGGGGTTTTTCAGATCTCCCTTTTTTAGATGTCTGTCCTTTTTACTGCGTGAATTTGCCCAGAAAAAGATCCGTCCTTCAAGGATGGGATTTATCAGAAAACTCAAGCTCTCCTTTTAGCTTGCACATGAGTTTTGTTCTTCCAAAAGGCAGGGTAGTCCTGTCAGTTACTTGTCTGTAAACATGAACCAATTTTGGCAGCCTGGAGGACTGTCTCTGGCCATCTGTTCCACGGCCACAGAATAGTGGGATTCAGCCAGCAAACACATGCAAGAGAGAGTTCTCCAGGGGCTTTTTCTGTCTCCTTCAGACTGATTATTGTCCTAGGGCTGACCTCAGTCCTTGCAAAGGCAAAGAAGAAACAGGTAATGGAGCTGGCTGATGTCAAGGAGAAGGCATTTTTATTTTGACATGCTCCACTGGTTTGCCTTACTGTTTGCCTCTTTCTGTGTGTCACATTTGCTCTGCCATCGCTTCCCGTCCCCACTTTCTGTGAATGTGGAAGATGCTTCTGAATTTTGCAGGCAGGAGATTTGTAGTGACCGTGCTCTCCAACACCAGGTTGTTGGGATGAGTGACACAGGAAGGGCAGGAAGCCAGCATCGGAGAAAAAGGAGTGAGAGAAATCAGCTTAACCAGGCTTTTCAGGTCCTATTAAAGGAAACTTTAGTAATCCTGTGAATGAAACAACAAACATCTCTATGATTAAAACACAGCAGTGATGATGATTTAAGCCTTCTGCTGGGGCTTTCTAATGGATGCTTTCAACAATCCACTTCATTCTGGAGTTAATTCTGTTTGCTGTTGACGCACACAAATTGGCAAGGATGTTCTTGTGACTGTGCCTTAGTGATGGCAAGGCTCTGAAGCTAGACCATAACAAAGTCTCAGCTTTATCTTATTCTGACTGCCTCACCTCTGGTGCAGTATAAAATGCCTGGCTGATGACTGCGGTTGAAATGCTTTGCACTTGATCCACTCCCTTGATGCTGCAGGTGTGGGGAAGCCAGAAGAAAAAACCAAAGCCAGGAGAGTGGCTTGCATGCAGTCCTGTTATCAGTCAAAGTCCTGACATGGATTGGGTTGCAAGTCTGCCTGCTGCCTTTCAGGATCCATTTGTGAAGGTCCCTTTGGTGTCTTGGGTATTGGAGCCAGTCGGTTCTGTTCCCTACCGCCAAAAAATCGGCCTAAAATTCAAACCACTTTGCTGCCACCTGCAGTTCTGCCCCGTTCCTTGCCTTCCTCCTCTCATCCTGATGAAAAAGTGTTGTCATCATCTGGCTTGTGGGGCCTGGTTTGGGAATAGTGCTAGGAAGTGACAAAGCAAGAGGATATGTGAATAAAGATTGGAAATAAAAACCCACAGTTTTAAACGCAGTTTAGCATGATCTCATTTCCTACAGAGTGTGATTTCCCGGTGCAGTGGGAGGATTAAAATTCCCAAAGCTGTTCACATGTTAAATAACGTGGTACATAAAATCAGATAGTAAAGAGGGAGCTTTCTTGCTTCTTATGCCATCATTATGTCACTCTGTAACGTGCAGTCTTTCTGTCCTGATACCACGGTCTGTAAAAGGATGGTGTGGGTTAGTGATCTGACACTGCTGTGTAGGTGTATAAGGGTTTTCTTGGTTATGGCTCTGCCTAATGTGATGAGATTCCCATAGCTAGGAATGAAGGTGAAAAGGGATATCTTGTTATAGAATGAATATACATCTGCCTTCCCTGTTGTCTCATTCTGTATGGTACCTGTTGATCCTGCGTGGGACAATTTAGGAATTACCTTTTCTCCTCCTAGGGTTCGAAAGATCTTGAACTTGCGAGTCTTTGAAGATGAAAGTGGGAAGCACTGGTCCAAAAGTGTTATGGATAAACAGTATGAAGTGTTGTGTGTGAGCCAATTTACTCTCCAGTGCATCCTGAAAGGAAACAAACCTGACTATCACATGGCAATGCCCACGGAGCAGGCGGAGTCTTTTTATAACAACTTCCTAGAGCAGCTAAGAAAAGCCTACAAACCAGAGCTTATTAAAGGTAAGAACAGAAGGTTGGTAAGGTCCTTGGTGTGCCCAGTGTGCATTTCTTGTGTGTGTTCTGTCCTGATTGTTGCTTTCTTTATTCTGTGATTTTCTCTAGCTGAGGGAATGTTACGATGATACTTTCACCAGCGCCTGTCAGGGTGATCACCCCAGTCTTCCTCCAGCCACGCCATTTCCTGGCATTCCTCTGGATCACATGTAGATGTTCTTGTATTCTTATTGTCTGCACAACATGAGCAGTGACTCTGCCAATGTAACCCAGAGAGGCTGCAGCCATGAGAACCAGCTCTGATGTCAGGCTCCCTCAAAGGCTGGATGTTTTGTGCTGTGTAGTTAAATTAACCCAAGAGAAGCATTTTTTCTGAGACATTTGTTTAGTCTCGAAGGTGTCACCAGTGTGTGATGGACGGCACCGTTCCATCTGTCACTTCCACATCCTGTTAAATGGTGATGGTGATAGTGGGAGGTGTAACGTCCTATTTGAGAACAGCTTTTGATTTAGACTCTCTTTTCTCAACTCTGTGTCATGTATGGAACAGTTTTCCCTTTACCAGACAATGCCTGGCTTCCCTGTGCATTTGTGCTCTGTCCACACTCAATCTCTTCTGTTTGATTTTCTGAGTGCCTTCTGTCCATTTTCATATTTAGACTCTGTTTTTTGCCACGCTTGACCAGAAGACAAGTGTCAAGAAAAGACTATTTTTTTAAATGGTGGCTGTTAATGGTTGGCCTTACTTTCCTTATGAGGGAAATAGTAAAAAAAGACAGAAAACTGATAGGTGGGGAAAGATTTAGAGGCTAATTTTCATACTGACTTTAGGTTGGGGTAATTATCCCAGTGCTTTCCAAGGAGGCACAGTGAAAAAAGTGTCCATTTTATTCAAGCTTTTCTAGCTTGATATGTTCTTCCAGTCAACATTTGTTCATTATAAGGACTGCATTTCTGATACCCCTTCAATCAGTTTATATTTTGACAGCAGGTTTTTGAATTTTTCCACTCAGTGAATAGCAGTTGTATACCTGAAATGAATATTAAGTTATTAAGTGCCCATATTTTGGCACTTGTTTGCCAGTGCTTTCTGCGAAAAGAGCTTTCACTTCTGCATTTTTTTTCCAAGCTGAAAACAGAGATTTGGAAAACAAAGAGTGCTATTGTGTCAGATAACACATGCATTTAAAACTGCTGGCAGCACTGGAACTACCTGTCAATTTATGATTTTTTCTTTCTTATTGAGTTGTGCCAGTCTATGCTATGTTGCACCCAAGTCTGTTAAGACCATTTTAGGTTGAAGTTTCTGTTGTGCCAATTGCTTTGCAAGTGTCTTTTGCTTGTTTGCTCTCTGGAAAATCTGTACTCAGGTACATTTCCCCTACATACACATATAGGCACACACACAACAATCGTAGTTTATTGGGGGGTTAGCATTTGGTTCCCTGGATTGCTGTAGGTGCCCTTCCCTTTGATCTTACAAATTGCTTAATGAGTTTTAGAGGAGTAATTTAATCACTGAAAGTGGAATTTGTGTAGCTGAGGCAAAGGCAGATCAATAAATGTCTTGTCGTATCTCCTAAGAGCCTTGTGTTTTCTGGTTCCTGTTCTTTTTCTGTAGATAATTTCGCTGTTGGAAGTTATAAGTGCTGGGCAGGCATCTCCTCTGTCTGCTCTCTGGTCAATCTGGAGCTTGCCAGCTGGAGCTCAGAATGGGAAGTGTTCCCCCAAAGAGAAGCACAAACCATTCTTTCACACCGAGCGTAGTGGGACTCTTGACAAACAAAATCTTGGAGGCGGTTCAGAGCCATGGTTCTTAGTTGAACACAGTTTAACTTAAAGGCTGCAGATGGGCACCCACATCTAGGAAATAAAAGGTGGCATCAGAAGTCCTTGTTTGTTGTGCTTCAGTGCTTTCTTTTGTTCTTAAACATCGCACTCCACTCTGAGGAGCAGAGCTGGTGAATGCAGGCCCCAGAACTCTTGTTGTGCAAGCCAATATCCAAATATTAGGCCAAGCAAGGCTCCTCCTTATGAGTCAGGGCCTTTGCTCTCTGTCTTGAATGTGGATTTAGTCCTCTGAGGCAGGGAAGATTAACATGGCAAGGAGTGTGAAATGTCTTACTCCCTTAGTAGTAATATCTAAGTAAAAATGAGGGAATTGTTCCACAAGGAAGAGTTTAATTCAGATGAA
Source organism: Ptilonorhynchus violaceus (assembly GCA_013397565.1). Classification (NCBI taxonomy): domain Eukaryota; kingdom Metazoa; phylum Chordata; class Aves; order Passeriformes; family Ptilonorhynchidae; genus Ptilonorhynchus; species Ptilonorhynchus violaceus. The sequence goes on from VZRJ01008049.1 coordinate 454,536, forward strand.
GGTTTGGTACAAGTTGAAAGCAGAATTATTCTCCCCGATTAATTCCCTTTGTGAGTGTTGTCACTTTGGAATAAGTGCTCTTATCTGGAGCAAGGGTATTCGTCTGGGGTTAATTAAGAATAATTTTCCAAGTAGACAAGCTTAGAAGTAACTCCTGAATAAAACCAGTGTGAAGTTTCTAGGTCATGAGGCTTGAGATACATACAAAAATATTCTGGAAGTAAATGATATATCTTTTTCAAGTCTTTATGTCTCAGATGTGGCTTGTCTGACTCACCTCAGATAAAGATCTTGCTTCCATCTGAGGAAGGCATGCATGCCGGATTCTTAGAGACAAGGAATTTGAAGAGATGGGCATCCAGCAGAACAAACTTGCCACTTAATTTATACTTCTGGGATCCTGTTTTGTTGCAGAAGATGTTGCAAGATGAATTGATCAGTCAAGAAGTCTTGAAGTGGGGAAAGACTGACTACCTTGAAGAGCAGTAACTGGAAGTTGAAGTGTGAGGAGAATGGGAGGGAGCAGTTACAAAAAGATACTCTTTGACAGTAGTTCCGGTGCCAAAACAAGACAGAAAGTGCTTGTGACATGAGAGTGCTTTTGAGTGTTCTGGTAAAGGTGGGGGCTTATTTGACCACTTTATCAGCCTCTGAAAAAAGGGGCTTGTGACGTTTACTTTTTTTTTAGGTTCATATACCTGTACAGGAAATTGAAAAGGCCATCCTTTTTTGTGACTGAAGTACAGCAGAGGGATGAGATGATACGTAGAGAGCAATTTGAAAAGTTGTGCTGCCACTAATCAAGTTTAAGATAGTATTTGTTCATTATTTTGTTAAAGATGCATTAGTTTTGACTGGGTTTTGTGGTCACAGGGTATAGATACATCTCTTTCCATATATGCTTTGAATATAACAATGAGCCTTTCTGTGAGCAGCAGCTCAAGGAAGGTCTGCTTGATTGTCCTAAAGCATTATAGATGCTTTTATAGGCATCTCTGAAAATGTGTGTCTGCATGGTTCATCAGTGAAACCGTAAACTGCAGCTTTGGGAAAAACTACTTAGGTTTCCTCTGCAGGTGCATGGGTGGCAAACGGTTTGAAAACTGTGCTGGAAAATGATAACAACTCTTTTTTTGATTGCTCTGACATATTTTCTCGGTGGGACCCTTTACATGTTTCAGGCTCCTGTAAATGTATACAGTGAGAACAGACTTTTTAAAGGCTGCAGGCCTCAGGGGCTTGTACCCCCAGATGCCAGCATCTGGGAAGGCCAGGATCTGTGGACAGCAACGGGGCAGACCCAGCTGCTGGAGGAATCCATATTGGATGTGTACACACATTTCCCACTCATGAACCTTCATCCTGATCCGCCAGTGAAAGGTTTAGGGTGAAGCTGTAGGTGCTGTGTGTTGAGTGTGTCAGGGATGGATTGAGTTTGAAGAGTAGAGAGCTGGACTAAAAAGAACGGAGCAAGGAAGTTTGCACAAAGGAAAATGAGATGTGAGAAGGCAGCATGCAAAGGGGTGGCTTTGATAAAGCCGTTTTTGAGGTAAAAATGTCATGGGTCTGTTAGGATCGAAGCTTCTCAAATGCTTACCAAGAATCTGGTCTGTGCCTCAGCTGATGTGCTAATAAATGCCATTGATGACAGATGACACAGGCATTTCTGATTTCAGAAGTGTATTCATCTGAAGCAGGCAGAGCTGAAGGGGTAGACAGTGTCTTTTTTTCCACCTTTTTTGCCAGACTGTCAAAGAACAACCTAGGTTACAAGCAGGAATGTAGAAATGTAGCAGATAGAGACTGAGCTGCACCCCAGTGTCCCCTGCTTTGGAGTACTCAATGTCAAATGCTTCAGAGTAGGCTTCAGGTCTTCCTATCTTTTGCCTATATCTTCAGAACATCAGCTGGTTAGTTGGACTGGATCCCTAGGCTTAGCTGTTACATTCTTTAAAATTTCATGTCCTTCCTGTGAGAACTATCCTGCCTATCCTGAACTGTGAACACCTTGGTTACCTGTAGACTTGGTTTGTTTTATGCATGTTTCTGTACTTAGCTGTGTATTTATCCTTTCTGAATATCAAACTACATCGCCGGGTGCATGTGCACTATTTTTTTCTTAGTAGCTTTCTGCAGTTCATTGGTTGGCTGCCCTTTTATGTATTTTTACCTCTTTTTGGTAGCATACTTGGTAAAAACTTTGGTATGTGTTATGCTTCTGAGAGCCCTCAGCACTTGTTGTCTGTTCCCTTTCCAGATGGCAAGTTTGGTGCCTACATGCAGGTACACATCCAGAACGATGGTCCTGTAACAATAGAACTGGAGTCCCCAGCAGCCACTGTTGATCCTAAACAAGTAAGTGACCCATGAGGTCTGTCTGGAAAGGATGATGTGTATCCTCTGCAAATTTATAGCATTCCTGTTGTGAAGCTGCATAGCTTTCCTTAGGCACAAGGACCTTGTCCTTCCCGTGCAGCCTCTGAAAAGTCAAATAATTTGTTTTCTTCAGTTCCCTGGCCTGTTGATCACGTCCTGGTAAAGGTTGTGTGTGTGTGTAATTCAAAACAGCTTTTCACAGTGTATTCTTCCTCCTCATTAAAGCTGTTGTTTAATCATGACTCATTAATGATGTTTTAATGTGTCTGGACCACCCCCCTGCCTGTTTTTAGTGAAGTTTCTTGCCATGTAGGAGCTGTTGTGTGTGGGTGACTGGATGGAACTGGAGAGGTGGCTCTTTGTCAGAAATAAGGGAACAGGAAATTTCAGTCCCAAATTTAAGTCTGGAATGGAGAGCAGAGTTAGCTCTGCTGAGGAACAGCACAAACTGTGCTGAAAACCAAATGCAGTGATGAGGTTTCCTCATCCTCTAAACACAACAGTGGCCAACTTTTCCAGGCTGAAAGAAAAGGGGGAGGGATTGTTGTTACCAACTGTGCTTCAGCAAGGCCACGCCAACCTTATTTGTATAACGCTTCACTTAACCTTGTTGAAATTTTTGGTGCGGTTCTTATAAGAAGGGCATGAGGGAATAACCAGGAAAGTACAAACCTGTTAATCTAACCTCAGTGCCTGGAAAAATTGTGAAGAAGATCATATTGGGTGCTACTGAAAGGTTTTTAAAGGACAATGGATTCAAAAGGCTAAGTCCAGTCTAACTGATTTGATAGCTGTCTACAATAAGGTCACCTGCCTAGGGAGTGAAGGGAAGGTGGTGGATTTAGTTTTTCTGGATTTTAGTAAAGCTTTTGATACTTTCCTTCACAGCATCCTTCTCAACAAGTCCTCCAAATGAGCAGATACACAGTGCACAGTGTTGCTTTCAATAGCTTGGGTGTCTTGAAGTTGGTGTCATTTTACCTTCAAATTCTGTTCTGTATTCTTTTGTGATGTTTTAGCCCCTGAAAGAGCTACTTCTGTTCCTAGTCTTTCTGTACCCTCACAGTTTTAGCCCAGAGAGTTCTCAGGCCAAACCACACATAATGAGCAGCAGCAGCTCTGTTTTCAGGAGTGAGAACTGCTGCCCGGTGTGTAAGTGTCAAATAACCAAGGGATCACCAAGGTGTGCAGGATTCTGCAAGGTTCCATTTCTTCCTTGGGAAATATTGGCTTGTTTAAGGATTTTGCCTTCACAGTTCAAGACTGCCTGCTTTACCCATCTGACAGCATCTTCCTGGTGGCCACAACATGGGCTGAAGACATGGAAGGATGCTGGTTTTCAGACTTCTCTAGCGTTGTAAGGCCCCAAAACTTGCTCGACGAGGCTTTTAAGAGGGTTTACGGTTTTTTCATGCTCCCTGAGTTAAACACAAGGGAGAAATTCCAACAGGATATTCTCAAAAGGTCAAAACAACAAAAACTTTACTGGCAACCTGCAGAAAAATCAGAGAGCTTGGCAAAAGTTTAGAGCAACATGCAGTCAACATAAAACATTTCACAAAGCGTTAATTCAGCCCATTCAACGTAGCAAGCTCCAAATCCATCTGATTTTAAGTTACTCAAAACTCTGAGAAGAGGGAATTAAAAGAAGAAAAAGACAGAAAAGATACAGAAAAGCAAGAATATAGCTACCACTCCTGGTTCCAGTGGTGTTCAGCTGATAGAAATTCCAAGAGGACATAAGGTCAAGTCATCCATCATACAAGATGTGATGAGGAAGAGCCAATTTAAATTGTCACTCTCTTTCCTCTTCCCTGCCCATTGCATTCTTTTTTTGCTGTAAAAAATCTGCTGATTTGCCTTTAGCTTGAGAACTAAGGCTTAGGAGTGGTGTGGTTTTTATGTTCTTGCTTTCAGCTTTAGCAAGAAGAGATAACTGAACCATCCTGCAGTGTTTAATGTGATGTTAGCAGAAAGAGATTAGGCAAATAATTGCTGATGAATAGCTCTTTTATGTCGTTGGATGTGACAGTGAAATATCTCTTTTTGTCTGAGCAATTGTCTGTGTTTGTAATTGGTAATCTGAACTTTATAAGTCATTTGCAATGTGCTTAGTAAAAATACACTTGGATTAGTTAATTCAAATGTGGTTTTTTGTATTCCTTGTGCTAGAGGGATATAAATAAATCACTTCTCTTCTATACTTGGAGTGATCCGTGTTAGCTTATGGTGATAATTCACTGTCTTTTCTAAATTTTTGAAAATTCAAGCCTTCAGCTTTTTTTCTTTTTTATTGTTTTGTTGATATATATATATTGGTGTTGTGAATCTATGTTGCAAGTTTTATACAGATGCTTATGCTTGCTATTTTATAGAAATAGACTTCTGAAATTCTTTTATTCCACGAAGTGTTTTTTCCTTACTTTGTCAATAGCTGACAAAACTTGAAAAACAGCAGCAAAGAAAAGAGAAGACCAGAACCAAGGTGCCCTCTGAGTCAAGTAGAGAAAGAAATGCCCCCCGTAACAAGGATGACCCCAGTGCCAGCAGTGGAGCGGAAGGAGATGTGTCCTCGGAAAGAGAGCCTTAGCTCATCCAAGGCAGGCCTCAGGTTTGGCCTCTCCCTCTCCCTCTCCCTCTCCCTCTCCCTCTCCCTCTCCTCCCCTATGCAGTTTAATTATTAAGAGCTTTGCAAAGTTAAGGTTTGACCTCTCTCTCATTTTCCTGTCCCTAGAGTTTAGTCTGGCTGTGATTTATACAATTCAGCATCGTGCATTGCTCACAAAGTTACTTAATTTTTTTATGTTCTTTCTTAAATCCGTGAATTTCCCAGGTGGTCAGACATTGGGTGATGATTTCTGTTCTATACGAGGTTTCCCCCCACTGTTTCTGGGTTGTGTGTTGAAATAAGAATATTTTGTAGGGTTTGCAGGCCTTCCAGAGTGCTTTGGTCAGTCCAATCTTTCCAATAACATTTGAATTTCTAAGGAGCTGAACATTTCCGGAATGTGGTATACACATAACCTAGCATTAATTTTCATGCTGTGACAATAAGATACTTTTCTCTATGGGATTCAGAGGAATCCTTGCTGTATTTCCACTTTACCTATAGTAATGTTCCTGTCTGTTTGCCTTCCACAGTTTCTTCCACGAAAGCTACACTGGATTCTTGAAGAAAGACCCAACATTCGCCTCAGCAACACTCTTCAACAACTTTGGAAAAGGATGGAAAATGGGACAACAGAACTCAGACATTAGAAACCTATCATTCTGTATTGAACCAACCAAAGCAATGCTATCAGATTCAGTTGTTAATGTGTAGTATCAGTAGTGAAAAGGACTTGTAACATTTTTGTGTATGCGTTTCCACACGACTGCTGAATAAAGGGTGACTGTAGGCAGATTGTAGCAGAACTTTCACTATCAGTACATAAGCTCCATTTAAAGAATAAATCAGGGTTTTTCCTTAAACTTACACTTGAATTCTGAAGATTCTCTGAGCAGGCTTGTGTATTGATTCTCACTCTGTGGTGTCATGTGCTACCTGTTTCCATTGCAGCGTGTAGATCTGTGCATATTTTGGTAAATTGTTAGCTGCTGCCTAACACCAGGTTAGGGCAGTCCAGTCTTTCTGCATGGATTAAGTTATTACAAGGAGAGATCAGCCTCTAGTTGTTTATCATGTGGAACACATCTGTCTTGTAAACTTTTTTAAAACCAGAAAAGACTTTATTAAACAAATGATGCCAGCTGAGTGCCTGGTGGTGGTTGTGTGTTGCATTCCCTGAGTTACTCCTGGGTGTGACAAACTGGGGGGGGGCCCTGAGCTAAAGTTATAGGCCAAGAAACATCCACTTACAGGCCAAGAAACATTCACTACTGCTTTAACTCATCCACCTCTCCTGCAGAAGTTTGGAAGTCAGGCTGCTGACCTGAAATCTTTGCTGTTTCTAACACATCTAAGCCATTTAATTACATTGTGGTAGTCATGAAAATGCCACACAGCTGCTCCACTTACTACATCACGTGCTACTGACACTTCTGTCAGATCCATGGGAGGCAGGAGAGCGTTTGGAAGCTGCTAGCAAACAACAAGAGCTGAGAAACAGCTGCAAAACTGCCAAGGAAGCTTCTGGGGAAATGAAAGACTGCAGGTTGTTGCACCTTTGGCTTCTTCCAGAGCTGGTGGTACCTTTTCTGTTGGCTGTTTTCCAGGTTTGCCTTGCCAGAGGCATCCATCAGAGCCAGGATGTCGCTGCACAGCTCTCTACCTGACTGTAGGGATAACTCACTGGTGAGAGTTGTTCATCCAGATGCACATCATAGTTACAGTGCTGCACACTGTGTAACCACTGTGAGTTTTTTTTAAACTTGTAGGCTGCTTGTATTGTAAAATATCAGTCAAACCAAGACAGGAGAGTTTCAGAACTGCACCCTGACGTGGCTTTTTAAAAACCATGAGGCTTAAGTGGAGATGTGTCATGCTTTAAAAAAGAATGGTGAGTAGGCAGGCTAGGTTGAAGTGCTACACTTAGTCTTGCCTTTAAGAACGACACAATTTTCCATCTGACCATTATATGCAATATAATGCAGAAAAGGAAAGCTGTGTGTTTGGGACAGATGCATCCTGTTGTCCTATGCCCAGTGTATTTTTATGCATCATGATTTGTTTCAGGACTCAAAAACCCCACCAACCAGCCAAGCCCACTCGGTTGAAAGTACTGTTTGCTTTAACAAAAGTTCCTGCCCTGCTCTGCTGGCAGCAAAACTTGGCCAAGGCCGCTTTTCCAAGTGCAGTTACATGGCTTTGAAACTGGGTATCTATCCCATGGATTTTTCTGCTTTTAGAGAGCTGCCAGCAAAAACCAGGAGATAAGAATTCCTATCTCTGTTCCTCTGTTTGATATTTCTTAGGAAAAAAAATTTTCTCAACAGAAGACCTCCTCCCCCCGCAATGAAAATGTATTGTTAATATTCATTGACTGCTATAACCAGAAAATACAATAATTATAACTCTAAAAAGCTGTTTTGGAGGTGATTTTCAAACATCTCCATTCAGATACTGAATCTAGGAGCAATGTTAGTCCAAAAAATAGGATTTTAAGAATGGAACAGTCAGAATAAGTGATGTTTCTACGAAGCTATTTGGAAAAGTGATTGGACTATTTTAATTTGGGGTGTAAATACGATGTATCAAAGCCAAAGTAACATGACTATTGATGTAAGTACCCAGTGGATAAACTCATAGTTTCCAATTGTAGAAGGTAGCGTGGGGAATTAATTAAAAATGTTCAGATTTACGGAGATGTTCTCTCATGGAGCACCCTCACTCTGACTAATGGAGTTTCTTCCTTTCAGTACCTGCCCAGCAAAGGGCAGCCAGACCTCCCCAAGCAGGTTTTCAGCTGCTGTCAGGTGTCTGCTCTTCCCTGGCTGCCAGTCTCTTCTGAGTAGTCCCACAATGTTCTCAGAAATGCCCATTTTCAGTGGATTTTCCACCTGAGTGGTTAGAAATGCTTATCTATGCTGCATGTAACTATGGACTCTATAGCCAACACAGGTTTGGTGAAAATTTAAGAAGAGACTCCTAAACTTTTTGCATGTGTCTGATTCTTGGTGAAAGTGAGATGGCAGAGCCCTGGCAGGAACCAGAACAGATGTGAAAATACAAACTAGTAGTCTGAAGTCCTGAGGCTGGTCACCTTCCCGTATTCTGGAGTACACATTCATTTTTATACCAACCTCCATTTTATTGTAAGCAATTCTATTCCCAGTGCCATAAGAGGAGAGCACCCTGTCTTCTCCCCAGTCCATGGTTTGCCAGGCTAAATAAACCATGTCCTTCCTGTGAAAACTGGCCTCCTGTTCACCTTGGCATAAATGGCTCAAAGCTGAACTCTTTCAAAGGGTGAGGAGCCAGGTTGAAGCTTGAGGGGTTGATGACAATGATCCCTGAAAATAGATCGTGGAAATGCTGAGCTGCGGCTGACTTTGGATTCCTCAGCATGGAAGGGCTGATGGAGCAGGTACAAACCCACCTAAACCCCATCCTGATTCCTGTGTAACAGCATCACATGAGGTATTGGTGTGGGATATTTGAGGAAGCCACAGATGTAGAAGGGACTGAGGTCACAGAGGCCTCCTTGGTGGAGAAGTGATGCCAGGGGCTGGAGACAGCCTGGAGTCTCAATATCTCTGCTTGCACCACGTGTGGTATCAGTAACCTCCTAATCTTTGTTAAAGGTCTGCTTGGGAATGGCAATCAATGCCAATTGCTTCAAAAGGCCAGGCTGGACCAGGGAATGGCCCAAATATTTTATGTCTCCTTGCTGATTTCTTTCAAAGAGCTCCTCTGATTTGATGAATACTTTAGTACTTGTAGCCAGCAGTATCTGAATATGTTTTTGTTCCTTGTGCATTTAACATAATACCCACAATATTTTAGAGTTGCTCCTTTTATTTCCGTGGCGAAAAAATCATTATTGGTTTAATGATTATATTGTAACACTGGTGGTTGAAAAGCCAATGGCTCTGTGGAGCATATACGTGTCTTTTTGCTAATCCTTTTGCACTAACACAAAAAAAGATTGGAGTACTTGGGGGTGAACAGTTCGTGTGGTAGATGTTCCTATGTCACGAATGAACCTGTAAAAGCCTTCCATGGCAACTCTTCTAAAACTCTGAGTGTATTGGTTTTGTAGTAATAGAAATGTTAAATCTTGACTCGGAGAGGTGTGATGTGGCTGATGAAACAGGAGCAGAGATGTTTGCTGCTTTGAGACTATTTTCCTTTGTGCCACCTGGTGTCAGCAAAACCTAAGAAACTGCTAACCATTACAGTGGATTAAGGCGGTTTTCATCCAAGTCTCCTTCCTTAAAGATAAATTATCATTTTGGTGATAATTGACGTCGCTGTTTCCTCAGAGAGTATTTGGTGTAAACGTCTGCACTCTCCAGAGAGCTGCTCTCTTCAAAACCGTGATCGCTCCAAATAAGTTTTCTTTAATTGCTTTTCTTATGGTTTAAAAGGAATAACAATGAAAACTTGGAGTTTTAGGAAATTTATTGGAATATAGCCAGTGGGCTTCATAAGTTGAGGTGTCCACTGCAACTATCAAGTTGTTGTGTGCCTGCTGCAAAACTGCCTCTGTGTTTCAGGGGAGAAAAGGGAGGTGAGAAGCTCTTTTATGTCTGGTTAGTTTAACATAAGTATATTCTTAACACATCTGACGAATCATTTTATGAATAAATTTCCATTTCCCTACCCCTGTTTTGAGGAGATCCACATTGTTCTTCTGTAAAACTGGTTAGAAATATTTCTGACGGTAGGACAAATTGTATTTTTTCTGTTATGCTCCACTGGTGCATGTTGAGCTAGCCAGAATGTTCCTGCAAATAATTACAGTGAAATATAAAGCATTATTAATTAAAATCCATAAAGAAAATTGATCAGAGTATTTAGATTCAGACTAATGTCTCTTTCTAATAGGAAGTATTGTTGAGAAGTCCACGGAGTCATATGCAGCCACATGTGGATAAGGAAACCATCTTGAAGAGCAGCATGGTGCATTCTTGCAAGAATAAAAGTGCTGACATTAAAACTGGAACTGATTATGTTGAACACGGTTGAGGAAAAGGGATTTCACATTGGCCCAGGAGTTTTGGCTAGAGCCTCTTAACTTACTTCAAACCTTGTTTGCTGTTGTCTGTGATGGTGTTCAAGCTGTGCTCTGTGTTGTTGTGTTTTCGCTTGTTTCTTCACCTGTGCCAGCTCCAGGAACCTCTCAGGACGAATAGGATCTCAGGCTGGGAGAAGCTGTGCTGCTCCTGATGTGGGTACCAATGTTGATAATCCTCCAATCTGCACCAGAAATGCAGAAAGATTTTGCATATCAATGCCAGGTCAGCCAACAATTTTTTTTCCAATTATTTCCTACTTGAAGTACTTGTGTTTGTAAAGATAAACACAGAATAGATTTAATTCCTATTTATGCCTCGTGTTTCCTAAGGAAGGTCCCAGATGCATTGCTCCTGAGCACATTTTATCTTGCCTTCCAGCATCCCTTCTTTCCCCATGATCAAGCCGATCAGCTTCTGTTCCTCTCTCCGTTGTAACTCCATGTTGAAAAGTGGACTCATCCCCCTGGGGCTCCTGCATAAGCCCGATTTCCAGCACAGCTTGCAAAATGGGCTTTGTGTTGGTTTTAGAAATGTTTAGAAGGATATAAAAATAAAATAAAAGATGCTGAGAAGGAAAAAACCTCCTTGCCTGTGCAGGCATGAATCGTTTTGAGGTCCCAGTTGGGTAATGGGGAGTAAGGGAAAAAAAGAAACAGCTGGAAGCTCGAGTTTATCTGCGAGGTTTTTTGTTTGGAGCAAACCAAGTGGAGTAAAAGATGCCTCGTGCATGAACTGAATGTTTCTACACTGGTGGCAGCGTGCCCAGCATTGCCAAGTGCAAATGCCATAGGAGATTAATTAAATGCACTGTAACAGTGTTCCCATGCTGTTGTAAATAAAGTATAACACACATTGACCTGCAATCTGAAGAGCTCTGAAGTGCAGTCTGTAGGCTGACCGTCTGTTCCTCTCCAAATGTGCATGAGGCAAGAATTTGGGGCATCATTTGCTTGCATCCTTCTGGCCTTCTACGTCGGTGTAACGCAATCATTTCCAGACATCTCCGGTAACTCTGCGTCTCTGAAGAGCAGTGTTTGAGCTCTGAGGTTCACCCACTGTCCCCTCTGTGCTGCTCTTGTCAAGTCTATTTTGTACCAAACCACAACCTTACTTTGTACCTGCTATAGGCCAAAAATCAGCTGGACTGGTGTCCTCACAGCAACAGGGTTTGATACAGCATTTCTCTTTGGGATTGGTTTGAGAGTTGCCAACTTTTCTCCTTCACGCCAGATCTTGTTGGAAAATGCATATATATATACATATATATATACACACACTAAATAAAATGTGTAAAGTGGCCCTATAGAAAAGCCACTTTAAAATTTATATCTATGCATGTGTCATCTATATAAATATATGTCATACCTCTCTCTCTCTCTCTCTCTCTCTCTATCTATGCATCTGTGTCCTGCAGGGTCTTAAGGAGATAATAACAATTTGGGGCACACATATGTATGGAATACAGTAACATTTTGGGTTACCCACAAGAATCTGTCACATCCAGCCAGGGATCTCTGTTGGTCTCTCTGGGAAAGCCTTCAGTGTCTAGGAGAGGTCTTATCAGATGAGAATGTTCCCTTGCCTCAGCTGCAAGATTTTGCCTTTTTAATCTCTCCTAGTAGGTCCATGAGAGCTTTAAATGGATGTGGGAAGTGGGGATTCTGTCAGCCATCCACAGGTGTTAATGCTCCTTGTGTTGTACAAGGCACATGTTTTGACAAACCACTGGGTAAAATGACACGGTTCCTTCTTATTTTCGTTTTCCCCCTCCTGTTAATTGGTCCTCGGGTTTACAAGTGTTTGACAAAAGCCTGTGTTAGCGAGCAGCTTTGCTGGAACGCCTGCAGGAACTCCAGCTGTCGGAAGAAGCTTGTTTGGAAGCAAAACTGAAGAATGAGAAATGTTGCATCAGGAGTATTTAACTTCTGGTAAATTCTGGACAGTTGTGCATACACTTGTATTGTGTTTTAATTCTTCTCTGTTGATCCTGCAGTGAAACCTAAGCCTTGCTTGGTACCTAGAGACTTCTGGGAGTTACAAGACTACTTCCAAGCAGATGCTTCTTAACTTTCCGCACAGATTACTTACGGTGAATTCCTTGCTTCTTGCTTTGGCTGCCAGTACTTTGAGTTTCATTTTTTTCTAATATAAACACTTCTAGTAGTAGTTTATTTTTTTCCCCCAAATGTGTTCTTATATAAACTCCAGAAGTGCAACACACCAAATCAAAACTGTGGTTAGCTTTCTACTATTTTATCAGGATGTTGAGGTGCTGAAGCATGTCCAGAGAAGGGCAACAAAGCTGGCGAAGCGTCTAGAGAGCAAGTCCTATGAGGAATGGCTGAGGGAGCTGGGGGTGTTCAGCCTGGAGAAAAGGAGGCTCAGGGATGACCTTATCACTCTGTACAACTGCCTGAAAGGCGTTTGTAGCCAGTGGGGGTCGGCCTCTCCTTCCAGACAACCAGCAGCAGGATGAGAGGACACGGCCTCAAGCTGCACCCAGGGGAGATTCAGGTTGAGCATCATGAAAAATTTCTTCATAGAAAGGGCTGTCAAGCGTTGGAATGGCTGCCCAGGGAGGTGGTGGAGTCACGATCCCTGGGGAGCGTTCAAGAAACGACTGGACGTGGCACTTGGTGCTCTGGTTTGGCTGACAAGGTCATGACCAGTCAAAGGTTGGACTTGGTGATCTTGGAGGTTTATTCCAATCTTAGTAATTTTGGGATTCTAAGGTTTTCACCTTTCAGTGGTTGCTTTTTGGGGACTTGATAATTTGCAGGTATTTTTTATATTTTGATTCATATCTCAATTTGTATCGTTTTACACATCCTCTTTAATGTGAAGGTAAATAGGGAATCTTTTCCAGTGCTAATAGGACTGATGCTGTGCTCACCACTCACAGTGTAAATCGGAACTAAAATCCCTTGTTCCCTGGAGTTTGCATTGGCTAGGTCTGTGTCACCTAAATTGTCACTCACCACATGCTCAGACCATTCCATCCCACGCCCAGGCCCGAGAAAGTTCCTGCAGCTTCAAATTGCTTTTTATACCCTGACAAAATTCTAATTAATAAGAAAAACAGCATTTTCTTACGAACACACAGAGATAATGATGCTCTAAGTACTTCTTAAACATCATCAAACGGTAAATTTAACACTAATTCTGGTTGCTTTGCACAAGTGATTGCCTCTTCTTATTCGCCGTAACTTCCACATTTCAATGTGTGTGGGCATGGTGGTATTTAAAATAAAGTGCCTTAATTCTGAGGGCAAGAAATCAGGTGCTGATAAGTTCATCTGTGATTTCTACTGCTGTGCCTTCTAGAGGAAGTGGAATGTGCTTGTCTTTTGTCTAATCACTGGCTGCACCTTGATTTTCATCTCAGAGCCTGAAATATTTTGTCCTCTCTGTAAGCAATGTTGCAAATAATTTTTTTGACATGAAACGCAGTATAAGGCAGGGAGGGTGTGTGTGTTTGATTTTCAGACTAGACCACAAACATCACGGTGACCGGCACTGTGTGATCATTCAGGACAAATTAGTTTTGCCTTTGAGAGGGAAAGGTAAAAGCAAAAGAATTATGATTATTGCAGTGAGAATTTAGTGAAAAAAATTGTTGAGTTGTGCACTGAATCCTTTAATTACATTTCCTTGATGAGAATGATTTCTTCTTTCCTGTTGGGCTTGAAGGTGCTGAAAATGGGCACAGAGGCATAGCAAAGGGCCTGCTCCAACATGGATCCAGAGTTAAGGGACACCATCCCCAGTGGGAATGAAATTCCTTGCCCCAAGTTCTGTGTCAGGTAACCTTGCAGTCTACCACCTCATTCTCATGTAGTGCTGCATTCTGAATGATATTTTGTATAGTTTTTCCATTGTTGGGTGATTTTTTCCTGCCAGCTGTAAGGCAGTCTAAATGCTAATGGAGTTGAAATGCACTAAAAGAATGCATTGAGACTACACCAGCAATAATTCTTTAGGTATTATGAATATTATGCCTATTTATGAGTTCATTTGTTATGTTTGGGAAGGGAATCTGTTAAGAGATTTTTTTTTTTGAGAGAGGTTTCTGTTTAATATCTCTTCATAAGTGAGATATATGACTTATTTCCAGAACAGAAATATATTAGCTTAATGGTTCTAATAAGGTAATTTGAGTTCCATTTCTATTTATTGGGTAAATGAGCAAATGTGAAAAATGAAATTAAATTTGTCTAATTTGTTCCACTATCAATTTTTCAGGTTATATTTAGAGTATTAAATATATTGCATTTTTTCCAATTTCTGTTTGTAATGTGTGGGAAAAAAACAGGCTATGTCAGTTCTCCAGTGTTTTTTAAGAGAAAAATATTTATTTTAGGGATACACTGAAAAAATAAAAACAATCCTGAAGAAAGGATTGTGAGGAAATTATCCTCAGGAATGTGAGGATAATTTTGAATTGCACATTTGTTTGTTGCTGTTCAGCATGCAAAGCTGGAGGCTTTAAGAAAGTTTCTATCCAATGGTCATGGTCATCATTTAGCTTAGGTTTTTTAGACTTTCACTGATTTATCAACAGATACAGTTTTACAGGTACTTTTTTTTGTACTTTTGGACGTTGTAATGTCAAATTTCAACGTTTTCAATCCAATTTTAATTGCAAACAAGTATGCAAAACCATTTGGAGTAGAAGTAGAAAACCACATGTAATACTTAAATAGGACTGTAGATAGCAATAAGCAATGGATATGATTTATAGTTCCACTTCTTACATATTTTTTTTATTATTAGCAGGCAATATGCCACTAATAATGTGTGTCTATATGAACCCAACAGTCTGTCAGCCGAGGAAGATTATTGGCATATTAATTAACCACTGTGTCCTCAGCATGGAGAAAGTGATTCTCCTCTGCAGTTGGTTATTTTAGGGCAGTTTTAATAGTGCAGCAGAAATAACTGATACCAAACGACTACATTTTTAATATTTTTATGATTCTCTTAAAAATAGCGTTATCAATAGGGTGGGTCTTCAGCAGACCATTGTGCTGGTCTGAAGAACTGTACAGCCCCAAATCTTTAAAATGCTATTCCTTGAAGATAAGTTAATTCTTCACTATGTGGAAAAGAGCTGCCACAAGGATGTAGTAAATACTGAGAGCAGCATTTTCTCTTCACCTCTTCAGGAATGAAAGGTGGGCTGGCAGAGTTGTCAGTACCAGAAAAGTCTTTAAATCAAATACAGCCTTTGTAACTTTTCCAACAATACATAGTTTTCAATCTCTGAGCAGCATCAATAAATGAGTACCAAAGGTACCAGTGTCTTTTCCCAAATCCTCATTAGCTGGGGAGGATGCAGGTCAGAAGGGCGAGTTATGGAATAAGATTATTTTTCTGCTTCAATATCTTGGTGTTCAGAAGAGGGAAATAATAATTTTGGCTGCATCTCACATGCTCACCTCTAAACTCCAGGGAAGGCTGGATCTAAATGCACACCACGGGCACCCAGTATCGCTGGGTCACATCAAGTATCTGTTTCTGGTTCCAATTAAAACACATTTATTGCTTGGCTGCTCAGAATAATGGAATACAGGATGTTAGAGGCACCTGAACCTCTGTGTGCAATGTAATTTACACAGCCAGTCCGAGATGTAAATCAGTGCCAAAGCACAGTTTGTTGCGGGCACGTTATTGAATAAGAAATGCTGTTCTTTAGAGCAATCTCAGTAATGAGAAAAAATTGAAACGTAGTTGTTGCATAATGTCTCACAGATAATCAGTGACTCTAGATATTTGCAGTAATCTGGAGTTGCTGATGCTGGGTTGCAGAGTTACACCTGTAATACCTGGATGTTTTGTGGGGCTGGGGCCCCCTGCAAGAGCTAAACCACCTTGCTGAGACCTCCTCTGGGAAGCTCGGCTCTTTGAAGGGGCGTCTTGTAGAACATAATTGCAGTCTAGATCTTGTGCTTTCAAAAGGGCCTTATCAGCTCATCTCTGTCTTCTGGGAACTTGGCTTGATGCTGTAATTGAATCGAATTGACTCTTAATTAGTTAGATTCTATTCAGGAAGGATAAGTTATTGAAAAGTACTGACTGACTTTCTCTGCATGCCATGCTGTGCACGAAGCCAAAGCTGCGCAGCTGAATGTAAATCCTAAACCAGCTCCCAGTATTAGGATAGCCCCTATATTTGAGGTGCAGTGCTTTGATACTTCGTGTGGCACAGTTTTAAGGTGAAATCTAAGCAGGTGGGCAGAGTGTTGTCTGTCCCTGGGTTTCCAGGGGTTTGATTTAATAAATATACTCCTGAAACATGCAATTCCCCCTTCTTTGGATTAATTTAGGATATTCCTTGTAACATGTGAAGTTTATTTGGATGCTTCTTAAGCAATGCAGTTGAAGCACACGAGCAGCACAAGGATCAGCTGACTTATCTACTGTTGAGTGGTTTTAATCCAGAGAATTTACTGTACCAGGGTACCTGGTAAGCAGATAATACTATGTTGCTTATTTAAACAAAGCCTGCTAATCTGCAAACCTCTTGCCTGGCTACTTCAGCGTGTGCTTTCAAAGGATGGTGTGTGGTAATTAATTACCATGATCAGGTTTAGTGAGGCTGACAGAAACTCTGAAAAAAAGGAGTGAGTGGGTGAAGGCTAAATTCAGTAAAGCCGACTTCTTTCCCCCTTTTAGGAAGAAAGCTGTAAAGAAAAAATTGTTTATTACTACCCTGGAGAAAAGCATCTTTTCTCTATTCTTGCATCGAACATCTTGTATTTTGTTGAGCAAATTTTGTTGAGCAATGAGAATAACTTCAAATAGAAACAGGTCTGAAGATACAGGAGATGAAAGTACAGCAAAGGTTAGGAGGGAAGGGAATGGGTACAGTCAGAGATTGTGTGAGACAAAACAACAGGGCAAAAGCACCAGTCTGATTTTTGTGTTTTTCTCACATAGAAATAACTGTGTGATAATGTGCAGCTCTCAACTAGGCCCTATAGAGTTAAATTTGTATTTAAAGGTATGGGGTATTTGTATTGCCTTCTGGGTTTTATTATCCATGAAAAGATTCTTAGACTTCCATATTTATGAGCTTTTACCAAAATGATCTCGGCTTTATACCATTAAAATTATTACTCAATTACACGAAAAGTCAGGATTTTGAGATTTACTTAGTTTTAAATATTGATTTATATTTCAGATGCCATTGAGATGTCAAATGTATTTCAATAGAACCTTCTTTTGGCTGAAAAAAAAGTTTATAAGAGTTTGATGATGTGTTCTTCATAGTTTACGAGGAACCAGTGACAAAGAAAATTCGCCATTTATTTAAAGAAAGCTGGGCTTTTGGGTCTCTCTCCTGTATGTGTTTCGTTATATGCTTAAAAAATTATTTTCTTCTGGTTGCAGTCAAACATGAATTCCTTTAATGTTGAAAAAGGAAACAATTTTTTAAAATCACACTAGAGTGTGCATAAGATAACCTTTGACACAAATCTCTTGGAACAAAGCAAATTATTGAGGGTTTTTGGCTTGTTTTTTTTTAGCACGTTTAGCTTCCCATTTAGAAGGAAATTCAGGAATGTATATACACCTAGGCAGGAAGCTACTATGGAAAATGACATGTTTTTTTATCCTACATAATGGCATAACAGTTGCTCATACCCACTGCATTCCCCACTTACCCAATTAAGCCATCATTAAAAGTTCTTCACACAGTCTACAGATTTGAAATGTAAGTTAGACCAATTTCTGAATATGTACAAATGCAATCTCTGGTGGAAGGAGAGCTTGAAACACTTGTTAATTCTGTATTAAAAAAACCCCGAAAGCTAAATATACTTCATCTGACTTTTTTTTCCTCTCCCTTCTCTTTCACCCTGATAGCAGGAGACCTTGGAATTAGAGGTGGGATAACAAAATGCTGCAGGGGAAGGGGCTGCCTAAGGCTGGGGCATTCATCTTTGAAAGGAGATTCACTTTCTCCCAGCCTAACTTCCTTTCAAAAAGAAACAAAGGAATATCTGATTGCATTAGCAAGGGTGATACTGTCAAATTGACTTTAGAATTGTCTTTGATGGTTTACTGTCCTTAGGATAGAAATCAGCAAGGATTTGTTAAAAACCAGCAAAGCTGTCTGTGTATCGTTTCCTTTATTATTTTTATTCTGTTGCGTAAAAATGTCAAAATTTTGGAGGAGTGTTTGGTTATGTAGGATTTACCCTGTGGATAAGGATGCCCTTAATTTCATTTTGGAGTTAATGAGCTGGAAGGGACTCCCTCCAGCTGTGGAGCAAAACTTTTCAGGCCAGGAGGAGAATGCAGCCTGTGTTGCCAGCAGTCCCTTTGGCAAGCGGTACAATTAGCAAAAATCCCCTCTGTATGCCCCAAATTCCAGAATTTAAGTGGGGAAACAGCTCTTTGTGCTACTACACAAGAGTAACAGAACGTCAAACAGCCAACAGAAATTATCCAGAAACTGTGGAGCAGAAACAGTAGTTACCTTTGCAGAAAAAAAAAGATATTTGAATGCATTTTGCTGATTGTGGTGTCTATTTCATACACGCTGTGGGTACACACATAGACGTGTGCTCCCAGGGCAACTCCAAGCTTAAATGAGGGAAAAAACTGGGAGATGGTGGCATGGCCTTGCTTTTTAATGGCTACCTTTGATGCCCAAAGGGAGGTGGGATGCACTGTGGGAACTGGGTAGAGGAGTTCACGTGGGAAAACCCAGGAATGGGCAGTGAATGTAAATTAGCACTGTGCCTTCCTAACATGATTTGCTCAGCCTCTTGGAAAATTTAGGAGATGGTAATGAGTATTATTTCATTACGTTTTCTAGACAATATCCCACTGACTTTGTTGATTAGTTTTGGAATTTGATTTGTATTTGTAACAAAGTGCCTACCCTGCTATCTTAGCGCTTGATGGCAATTGAAATGGAAACAGCAGAAATTATCATAATAAATATTTACAGCTTATTGTCAATTCTATAATCAAAATCAGGTCAGCCAAAAAAAAAATTCAATGGCTCTTTGTCTTCGAATGCCACCCTCCAGAAAAGCAGATTTCACATATAGAATTTGTGATAAAATATATGTATTGTTCTTGAAAACTTGTGCTCAAATGCCTTCAGTACCGACTAATTCCTAACAAAATTCTTCTTTGAAAGGTGACAAAACTGTGTTAATGTTATTAGAGCTTCTTTGGCATATTATATTTAATATTAATTGGCATAAGTTTTCTGGAATGACGAAGGGGGTTGCCTGGGGAAATTTAATTAGAGTTCCTTCTTTGTTTCCTTTGCTGTTTGAAACTTTACATATAAAAAATACGATTACCTTCTTTCATTGTTTTTATGTGTATGCAAGTTCCCTACCTCTGGACAAAAGCTGTGATAGTGAGCCTGTAATTAACATTTTTGAAGGAATGTGTTTGAGGAGAAGCAAGGATGTGATGGGCAGCTGAATCGCCCAGGCTTTTGGGAACCATCCTTGGTAGCCTTACTGAAATTATAGCAGATGAGCAGCTCTGTCCTTGCACAGAGGGCTCAGCATCCAGTAACCAAACACAAAGAGAGGAAGCAGAGAGGGAGGGGAAGAAAATGTCACAAGTTTTCCCTGTTTCATTGTCTCAGCCACCAGCAGGTACGGATGCCAGCTGCTCTGCTGAGATACAGCCTTTCCCACTCTGACAGGACTAAGAACTTGAGGTGAGATAAGCTCATCACATGGCTGAGCATGGGAAATTCAAAGTGGAGTGTTCAGGCTGACAAGTTCAAGAACAGGGGTTCGCACCTCCAGCTGACTTGTGCCCCCAGCACATCGAGTTTACTGCCCATTGTGACTCCTTTATAACAGAAAGCAGCATTTTATTTCACATATATGGGAGTAAAAGGTGAATGAAATAATGAAATTATTTATTTATTTTTTTTTTTTTAGAAAAGCTTTTTCTCTGAACCCCCACAATACTGTAAAATTAAAAAATTTTGCTTCAAGAATATGCTGTCTTCTGGCAGCTGTTACATTGCTCAGCATTGTCCCTGTGAGAATGAGATAATTTTCCTCTCAACTTTGCACTTTTTTAGGAAGAGGAGGCTGTGTTTTTACAGGAAAGGAAAAGGAGTGTATCCCCTTACCTTTGTATTTAGTGTAACTTTGGAGCTGCACAATACTTAGAGTTTGACAGCAAATCTGAAAGTTTCAGTGCAATCTCCAGCTTCTTTTCTGCCTTAAAAGAACTGTTTAGGGACTTGATGTATGTGCAGTTGTCTTCAAAGACATATTTCATGCTATGATATGAAATAGCAAGTGTGCAATGGAAGAGTTTCCCAAGAAGTTGAATTCTGCTGCAGTCCAAAGTAGGACTTTCACTTCAGAACACGAAAGATACTGCAAAACACGAATATTAGGATTGAACTAAGTGAAGCAAACATCACTTTTAAAACCTCTATTCATGTTTTTTTGACTGCAAACATGACTGAATGAAGTTGTTTTGTAGAAGCAATGAATAAAGCTAAATGCAGGTCATTAGGGTAGCAGGCTGGAGCCAAGATTTACATTTGGGAAAGCTACTGCCTTTTTGTTTGAAAACAACACCAAAACTACAAAAGTGAAATGGGTTTTAATGCTTTTTAGAGACTACCATAAGAAATCCCATTTTTTTTGGTAAGAATGTGTTAAAGCATCCGATCTCACTGCCTCTGTCATTAATGAAGATATTATAATTGAAGATTAGGATAATCTTGTCCTAATGTCTCCAGTGAACGACTCCAAAGCTCCCCCTTACGCTCTTTCCCAGTCCCTAATTGCTATTACACCGCTGACAGGAGCAGTTTTATTTCAAGGTTGAATTGGTGCAGTTTCGTTCATATTCCAGCCACGTGGTTTTGCTGGCTCTTTGTGAGATTAAGGAGTCCCTTGCTATCAGATACTGCTTCGTGTGCAATTACCTAAATACAAAGATTGAGTCACCTCTCAACCTCCTTTTCAACAAGCTAAGTAAATTGAACTTCCTTTTGTAACACTGGATTGAAGGAAATCCCTAGAAATCTTTTTTTACACGTTTAATGATGTCAGGGAAGACATAAATTGCCCTGGTTGTCATTGATATCTTTTCCTCTGTACAGTTTGCCCAGACAGTGTGTTTGTACACACATTTGGAGAGATGAAACACCCCAGCTCCTCCCTTTAAGCAACATCTCCCTCGAAGTATTTAAATATACATTAAGTTAGGGGGAAATCGTGCATTGTTCCAGTGTATCTTCTGGAGCTGTGTCACCATCCCCGGTGTTGGATTGACCTTCTCAGGTTGTTTAGCTTTTAGAAGCTGAATTTCCAGCAAAATGCATCCAGGCAGCAGCACTGCAGAAACTGAGCAACATGAACAAGACACCCTCCTACAGACAACCAAAACTAACATGCATAACAGGCATTGGCAGCAGGTGTGAATAAAAGTCCTGCTCAAATGTCACAAAGAATAATATCAAACTTACGGAGCCAACACAAAGCAAAATCTGTTTCTACTGAAACCCCTCTGAGCAACTCCACTTCTACACCTGAGCCTGTTATTAATCCTTGTGAGCATCCTGAGGGGTTTTCTCAGTCTTCAGCTGCCTGCCTGCAAAAGGTGCTTTGTGTCAGCTGTGGGGAGGCAAAGCTAATTTGGGGCTGGACCAAGTTTTTGAATTGAAGCAACAATCCTCACTTTTCTTCCTGTTTGCTATCACCAGTGTCTTCGTAGTGAACACTCCAAAGCTGAGTCCTGACAAGTGACAATAAAATAATCTTCAAAGAGAAAGGCTGGCAGGGCCCTTACCTGTGGTAAGGGTTCAAACTGGTTCGAACTGCATCATGCAAAACAAAGTGAGATTTCATGGAAGAAATACACGTGGATGGGGAGGGACTGAAGCAAGGAACGTGTGCAGGTCTGTGGATGGGCTGGCTCAAGCCTCTGAGCTCTGCAGTGGGTTTGCCATACAGAAAAGTGTCTTCTGAAGAGCCTGAGTGAAAGCTCAACCCTGTTAAAATCCAGGGATTGCCGCTCATAATAGGATCTCAGAGCTCATTCCAGGTTTCTCCGCAGCAGGGCCCCCGCCTGTCTACAGGAGAAATACAACAAAAGTGAACTCAGAGCTCGAATGGCTTTCATACCACCACAACCAGTGGCTCTGAAATAGATCAGAGGGGATTAAAAATCAGCGGCATTAACTCCAGGTAACTCTAATGAGCTCTTCTAATTCCAGGAACAGTGAGGAGCTCAGCATTGCTCCTTACTGGGGTAGACAGAATAACAGTGTTAGCAGAAAAAATTAGCACCTTCTCAGAGGGGAGGGCAAAAGTCTGAGGAGAATGGCTGTGCACCACTTGCACTCTTCTTATCCATGAAATCCGAAATGGCTTTAAGTTCCTGCTATTTTTCCTTTTTAAACGCCAGGTTAATATTTTTCTGCATCTCTTTCTTGACCTTTCATATTTTCAGAGAAGGAAGACGCATTTTTCGGGATCGGGGTGGAAACCTGCAGCACGCACACCTGCACTACGCTCTGGGAAAGCAGGGCAGTTGTGCTGTGCCTGTGGGGCAGAGAGCACCTCGGAGCATTTGGCCCGGGGAACGTGTCTGATGGGGAAATAATGTCTCCCTTTTCTTTGCTCGGGCAGCTTCGTTGTGAAGGATCTCTCCCAGGGAGGTAATCTGTCTTCCAGGCTCCGAGCTAAACGTGGGCAGCATCTCCTATTGATTTTTGTGGGAGCTGGATGGGCTCATAAAGGCACATTTTTAGACATAGTTTGCTACCCTCAGCTCTGGTTAGTGCTTTCATATACTTGAATTTCATCAAATCAAGAATGCTTTTGAAGAGGAGATAATCTTTACTAGTTCTGGCTGCATGATCTCCAACAAATCATGCAGGTCAGAGCCTCCTATTTTATATTTTTGGTCCATTTTCACGTGGCATCAATAAACTGTTTGACTTTTCAAGGTGTCAAGCACCTCCAGGGTAACACTCCCATACTTTGAAACCAGGAGAGGATATCTTCACTAAGCAGACACTGAGTTTGAAGGACTGTCCCACGTGCTCCTTGTTGCACACATTTTAAGGTTATAATGGTGAGCAAAGGCATGAAAAACCAGAGCATCCTTTGCACAGGGAGCTTGAAGGAGTGTGGAAACTGCTACCAGGGGAAGAAAACTGCCCCTGAGAGGTGGCAAGAAATGTCTCTGTTTTAGCATTTCTTAGTGGGTCAACCTCGTTGGAAGAAGCCACCTGAAGGATCTCAGAGGTGCTGCTCCTCCAGAATATGTAAGCAGCACCTAGGAGGGTCCCTGGCTTCTGAAGGCTTGTAGCTGCTTTTTAGCCTATTTTGTCATAGGGTGGTTAACAGACTTCATGCTCTTTACCATCAAAATCTCACTAAACTGGTACGAAATTGGTGTAGTGTGTGTAACTTGAAATAAAAAATAATGCACCTCTGAGAGGGGAATAAGAAGGGAGTAGAAATGAGACACCAAGCAAACTGAGAGTCTTTCTGAACAGATAAACAAGGCTCTCGGGAAATCTGAAAATTCAAATCTTTCCACGGGGGAAAAGATTTATCTACCTTTGGTAAGAAAAAAAGCCCCCCAAACCAGAGTGAAGCTCCTGCTCTGCTGCATGGTCTGGCCCTAATCGTACAATTCCTTTGCAGGTGCCTTCCTTCCCTCCCCGTGATGTCAGCAGGGAAAAGCTGCAGCTCCCCACAGCTTGGGAGAGCCCAGGAGTGCCCATGTTTGACTCTGTCTCCATTCAGCCAGGCCGATTCTGGATTTAGCTTTAAGCTCATGTTTGAAGTCCCACTGGGGCTTAAGATTGGCACGAATGTAAGCACCACTGGGATTGTAGCTTGTGCTAAATTTGGTGCTGGGGTGCCGGGCTAAATGTGTGCCTGAATTGTGGCTCCTGAAAGAGCACGTTTGTGTAATGCAATATCCTGATTAGTGAGAGGAGGAAACAGAACCTTTATTGGGATACTGCAGGAGTCAGGTGAATCTTTGCACATCCTTAAGTCCTTTTATGAATCTTTTTATACAAGACTGAGCTCACAGACCCCCGTGCTCAGAGTGCTGCTTTGTGAAGACAATTATCCAGAAAGTTTTTTTATCGTAGGCAAGCAGTTCACATCAGAAAAACGATGCATTTAGAAAAGTAACAGAAACCCTAAATTTACTCAGCACAGCAGTTTTGAAGTAAGCAGGCAGTCTAGACACCTACAGCTGTTACATAAGGATGCATTGAGGACTCATTAATGTTTCACTAAACAATAAAATGTTGTATATTAAAGTATTAAAACATAATGTTAGCCATTTAGCTGCCTTGCGATGGGAAACAAACCACAAGAAAGTGTCTCATAGGAAAAAAACATCAGGGTAGACTTGGAAATTACTTTACCTGTAAAGCTTTGTGAGTTTAAAAAGATGCTGGGTAGGAGAAGGGGAGCAATTTTAAGGGTTTGCCCTAGTTTTACAGCCACAGGCATTTAAACTGTGCATTGTAACCTGGGATAAACCCACAACAGCTGATCTGTGTGTGTTCACACTGGTTATGGCAGTCACCTTCAGGGGCCTGCTGCTGGCTTTACACAGAGGTTTGGGAAGTCTTGTCCTTTATATGTCACCAAATGTTGTGTTTGCTTCTCAGTCCAATGAAATTTTGAAAGTGCAGTTGTAAATTTGGACTGAGACAGCTGCAGGTTTGGAAGGGGTGGTGCTTGAAGGAATGAGGCGCTTAGCTTGCTCTCCAAATCCTTTCTATGCTGCTTTGAGCAGGCAAACATCCAGGGAGAGTTTCAGATTGTAGTGGGTTGACCCTAGCTGGATGCCACCCCTGTACCCACCCTGCTACCAAAACCTGGCCATACAAACCCAGTTCACATATCCACAAGTTATGCTTATTTCCATTTAAAAAAACCAAAGAAAAGCAAAACAAAACAAACCCCCAAGAAAATCAAACCACCAGGAAATACAAGTAAAAAGCAACCTCTTCTTTTTGGCTTTGGAATGACACTAAGCAGTTAGAGAAGAATAGCAGCCTTTTAAATAGGACTTTTCTCAGTAGGTCTTGAAATACTACATGAAAAAAAAATCTGTGTCATGAAGTTTTAGGCAGAAAAACTTAGGCAGTGCAAATTCTTGCCCTGTCAGGTCTCATGCATAGCTGGCTGAGGGGGTGAGAGATAAGGTGGCTGTGGCTGTATCTCATTTGGCTGTCAGAAGGGAACCAGCCTGTGCACCAGGCCCTACGAACAAGTAAATTTTGATTTGCATTAGCAGCTTCAAATAAAATAAAACTAAAAATTAAATCCAATCCCACAGCACAGAGAAACGATGGGACTGCTTAACTGGGATATGCTTCTAGTTTTACTGGGGAATGGCTACACCAAAATCTTTTAGGTTAGACATGTGTATGAATTTAGATCAATGCAGGGGTGTGTCAGTCCTTAAAGTAAATTTTGGTGGGGTGAAAAACTGGAGTGTATCTTAGGTTTTGGCAGTGAATTTATTTGAAAGCATTATTATTATTAATTATTATTATTATTGCACTAGTAAAATGTTCTTCATCAGTGTTTCAGAGTAAAAGTGTTCTGTAAAGTGCTCACACAGACGACTAATATCGATTACAATCTAAGTCTCTCTTTTGAATTTGATTTAAGGCATGCCAAATATGACGAGAGGCTGTTACTTTGTGATGGATACATGTTTTTTGATGGCTGACATCAGCCTATAGCAGTTTAAGAAATTGATCTCATGGAGTACACAAGTGTTTTATATGACTCACAGTCACATTCAGGATAATGTAGTATTAATTTATTGTTGGTTTAATTTTGTAATAATGGAGATAAAGTTGTGTTGGGTTTAATATACAAACAACTTAAGTAAACAGATGTATTATTTAGTTGTATGGAGGTATTGGTATGTTTTTAATTTAAGTTCTAAACTAATGCCAAGCACATGTGTGACATTTAAAGACCAATGTATTGTGTTTAAAGCTGCAAGGTAGGCAAATGAGGATTTCAACATTTAATTCTATACAAGATGTCCCTCAAATGTAATTAAGTCTGATCTCACTTAATAGCAGATAAATGAATAATTCATGGAGTTTAGGCATAATCAGGTTACGGACTTTCTTAAATTCTCAGATGATGTGCAGAGGTTAATCTTTATATTAAAAGAAGAAAAGCTGGGACAGTTGTACCTCCAGCATGAAAATCCAGGTTGCCTTGGATACCATATTAAAGAGACAGAAAGTTCGGGATATATATACATCCTCTCTACACAGAGTCAAACAGGACCTGGTATTTACCCAATCCAATAGATGTATAGGTTTTCGTGTCTGAATAACTCATTGTTTTCTCTTAAAAAACACAACACACAGGGGGAAGGGGTGGGGCAAGGAGGAGCTGAAGGGAGAAGGGAGAGTGGTGGGGAATTGGAACTGAAAAACAGACATGGCAAACATCCAAGAAGGCAGAAGGAGAGAGAGGAAATGATGAGCCTGGGAGGAGGAGCAGATGCCTGGCAGCTCTAAGGAAACCTGATGTAGATAAAGAGAAATTAAACTGATCAGCCCGTCGTATGCCTCTAGCAAACAACGCGCACTACAAGGGCTGACAGACTTGTCCCTTTTTCCCGGCGAGCTGCCCGGTGTTCCCAAAAGGCTGGGTTTCGCTTCCCCATCCCGGGGCGGGGTGGGGACCCCGGGACCGCCCCGCATCCCGGGGACCACTCGGCCAGAGCCCGCGGCAGCCTGGGGGAGCTCTTCCCACGCTGGAAAAACACCAGCCGGGCTGGGGGAGGTCCGATACCTCTCGGGAGGGAGGGATCGGGTGTCCCGGGTCACCACCAGCTGTTACAGCAGATCCCGTGTGCTGGGATGTCCGCGGCCCGGATCACCGGCTGCTCCTTCTATCCCCCGGGGCATCTTCACCGGGGCTCTGGGCTGTGCTGTGTTTCACCCAGCATCCCCATCTCCTCTTGTTCTCCTCCTTGCTGCTCTTAGAAATCACAGCCTTTGGGAACATCTTTCCACCGTGGATTGGATCGCTGAGTATGTTTAAGAGAATCCCCAGTGAAAAAGATATCAGGGTTTGCTCAGCTAAGCAACAAATAGATCTTCCTTTCATTAGGGATGCGTAATAAACATGAGAGGAATAATACACACTGGAACAAAAAGCATTATCTTTGGGATACTTGGTTGAAACAGCAGCATGCTTAGTATCTTAACAGAGGGGAAAATGGGCTTTGCAATAGCAAATCTCAGCTCTGACAGCTCTTGCCTTGCGTGCTACAGAAATCCCAATTTTTCTTTAGCATGCCATGCAGATGTGCAGTTGTTCGGGAACTGTGCCACGAGAAACACCAGTGCAGCCCTGTCTGGGTTCTCCAGCTGTGCTTAGAGACCTTAGCCTGAAATTTATCTGGCCTTTTTTGTCTGTATGTGTGCAGGAACACGTGGACATTAATCCCTGGAAGGGGTGATGCTCAGGCTTCCCCAGAAATGAGCTTTAGAGGGTTCCCTGTTCTGCATGTGGGTGTTGTGGGTGCCAGCACAACGTCCTGTCTTCCCCTGTCATCCCACAGGCCAGGAGCCTAGCTGAGAATGCTTTTAACCATCTAGTCACCAAGGTGGTTTTACATAAATAATTTTTTTGCTGACTTTTTTGATGTGTTGGGTGTGTCTACAACTACATATATTTTTTCCCAAATGTAAACGTATTTTTAGGATAGTCTTTTTTGCTGCCTGCAGACTCTTGCTGACTGAAGCTGGCAGCACTCAGCAGTGGCTGCTCACAGTGCTCAGGGCTGTGTTTGCACTTGACACGTTTTCCCCAGTCAGCTGAGCTCCTCAGGGAGGAGCACTGTCACATTTAAGGGGCTTCCTTAAATTTCTCCCCTTTACCACGTGTTGAAAGGGGCTTTGCTTGCACCTGTGTCAGCATCAGGACCCTGTGAATTCAAGGCTCCTGCCTTATGTTGGCTGAGCTCTGCTGCCTCTGCAGACTGGGACAAAGCTGACATTTTTCAGGCAGGACTGAGGTAGTTCTGATGCTCTGCTCAAAAAGCCTCAGCAACACATAAGGATCCTGCACCGATGGTCTGGAACTTCACTTCTGAGCACGGCAAGATCCTGCTGCAGTGATAGAATATTTGGGAAAAAAAGAAAAAAAAAGCTATGGCTACTCCAAAGAGACACAATTTACTGCACTATGCTGGGCCTTGGCTACTCCTCCACAATTTTAGGGCAAAACCCACTCATTTGCTGATGAAAGTAGTAGAGAGAAGATGCTCTGGCATTATAATGTTGGTCATTTGCTGCAGACTGTACGTGGCCAGCTGGACTATCCAATTTCTTGCTGAGGTAGCTGAAGAGACAGGTGACCCCAGCGAAATGTGCCCTGGTATGCCTGAAAGGGAATTTGGGTGGAACATTTAAAGCCATTTATCTCTGAGCCCAGAAAGCTGAGGTCCTGAGGTCAGCTAAGCCACCAAGTGATGAGACAGTTTAGCACCAAATCCCTGTGCTCTAATTTAATGTGGAGCCTTATCTCAGTGTGAAGCCTGGTACCCACTCCTTTTTCAAGGAGCACAGAGGTATTACCCAGGATACCACCCAGGGAGTGATGGAGAACAGGTTCACCAGGCACGGGGAGTGTGAGCAAATGAGCTCCTCTCGCTGTTTTCTCTCTTCTCTCTGAGGGAGCTGCTGCCATGTGCTGAATCAGTTGTTCAGGTTACATGGATTAGTGATTGATTGATTAATTAAAAGCCTTATCGACAGTGCAGGAGTTCACCAAAAGCCACAGCCTGTTCTCATCTGAAACACTTGCTCAAATACCAGTTTAAGGTTTATATTCTTAGCCAGTTCTGTTACAGAAGGCTGGGGGAGATGGGGTGTGGGGCAGGGGGAAGAAACCTCCCCAGAGATTTAGGCTGGAAACAGAATGAAGAATAACCTCTTTTCTGCAGACATCTTTATAAGAGAGGTATGGGACAAAATTACTGTGACCTGTTAGCAAATGCACTTGTGTCCTACACATTGTTGAGAGAAGATGTATTTTGGGGCCTGTAGCTTCTTCTTTGAGGTTTTACTATCTTTTATGTGCTCAGCCATCCTTGCTTTGGAAACTGCTGTGGAGTTAACCCTCAGCCCTTAGCAGAGGACAGGCATCCTGTTGTTT
Source organism: Ptilonorhynchus violaceus (assembly GCA_013397565.1). Lineage (NCBI taxonomy): Eukaryota > Metazoa > Chordata > Aves > Passeriformes > Ptilonorhynchidae > Ptilonorhynchus > Ptilonorhynchus violaceus. The sequence goes on from VZRJ01008049.1 coordinate 483,788, forward strand.
ATGTGTCTTTCAGAGGTAACAGTTTCTGTAAACTCTCTACATTTTATTCTCTGACTTTAGTACTCACACAAGAATTTTAATCAGAATCTTTTCTAAATCCCAAATAACAGGAAGGGAAAGATGTACCAAGGCTGTGTTTGCTTTCTGAAGCCCATTGCTTGATGTCTTGGACTGCATTTTAAATATGTATAAATCAGGAATGCTGGCTGTGCACCACACTGACCATTTGTCTGAAGTGCAGAGAGGAGTTGCCTCTGAGGGACACAACTTCCTGTGAGAGAGGCCAGGGGCAGCCAGGAATAAATGCTTGGGTGTGTTTCTGGACTAAGATATTCGCTGTGTAATGACTCCATTCTGTACTGAAGAAGAGTATGCAGTAAATAATTTCTGCCAGTAAGTACAAGTACTTCAAAACCAGCTATTGTGCTGATTCTCAGAAGTACAAATATGCTCTCTTATTTGTACTGGCTTATTTTTTGGAACTGTAGACATTTAGGGGGTGACCATCTGTAGCAATAAACACGTTTCTCATCTTGTCAATCCTTTTCCTCCTGGCCTCTCAGAGCTAAGATTTCAGAACCCTCTTGCTTGGCAGGTTCCTGAATTTGTTATGCTGCTTTTTGTGCCTGGAACTGCATTTTTCATATCTTGGCAGATGGTGTCCAAACACGTGTGGGTTTACACTTGGGGTTCCCCTGGTGCCAGCTGGGCACTTATTCTGAGGAGCGTTTTTCTTTCCCAGTTACATCATAGTGCTGGGATTTTTCCCCCCTCTCCCCAGCAGTAGTGAATTTTGCAGTTTTAGGTGTGTTGCACAATTTGGAAAGCGGAAAGAAGCACTGACCTTCAAAACTGTGCTCGTCCATTTACTTTTTGTTTTTCTCCTCTGAGGAAGGAGCATTTGTTCCTCATTGTTTGCAGGTTCAGGACTTAGAGGGTAACTGAGCCTGACCAGTTTGTATTTAGGAAGCAGTAGTAGCAACAATAATGTGCAACCTTATGTAATTGTTTTACAAGTTTTAGGATGGTGGAGGAAATTAAGGGAGGTCTGAATGACCTATGGTCTGGTGTGAGTATAAGTGAGCAACAGACCTGCATTGCCACGGGAGAGGACACCTAAAAAGCAGCGACTTCTGTGGACCAGAGTAAGATTTGGCAATGCCCAGAAGTGGGCAGCACTCAAATGCAGTTTTTGAGTTGCTGGATTGTCACAAAGGGAGGTATTGATTGTTGGATGATTATGCTGACTCAGAACGATGTTGATCAACATAGGAATCTGTTTGTTAGCTGTTAGCAAATGCTAGATTGTACTTGGAGTGAGCATTTAAATTGATTTAACACTCCTTTTCTAGCAGTTCTTCAGCAGCCAGAAATGTCTCAGCTTTTTTTTTTCCTTCCCTCAAATTGCTTAGCAAGGTAATAACACACATTATGCTGTTCCCGAGATGGAGTTTGGTTCCCACCACATGCAGGTGGAACTGCTTTTTCTTTTGAAAGTCTGTGGAAAGAAATTTGCAGAAGCTGTTTTCTTTCAGTTCTTCGTGGTCCTTCAAGCTTCAAATGATAGTTGTTGGAAGATATTTCTTCATGGATGTGATGACTGGCTTCTGGAGTCAGTGTAAGTGCTTTATGAAGCAATGACAGGATACTCAGCGATGCAACATTGTTCAGCCTCGGGGAGTGTGGAGAGTTGCTGAGATGCTCTGATGTAAATTGTCTTCTTCAATATCTTTGCTCAAGACATAAATTTGTGAACGAAAGGGCTGGGATGAGCATGTGGCAGAAGGATGTCCTGATCTAGCAGAATATTGTTCATTGTGTTTCCATGTATACATATTGGAAGACAATCTTCCCACACACACACCACCTGCTCTACCCCTCAGTTATTTTTTTGGAAAATATTATCACTTTTTTTTTTTTTTAATGGGATAGAAACAAACTTACTTGATTGTCTGCCAAAGAGCTATTGGGATTTGGCTGAAAGGGCAGGAGAAATCAGCCTTAAGAGAAAAAATGAGCAAATAGGAGTTAGTGACTGGGTTTTTGCCGAGCTCCAAAGTGTCAGGCGAACTGTTTGGGGTACCTAACAGAACTTGCCTCTTCTCCATGAGTTATTCCAAGACTTGAAATGTCTAGAGACCAAAAGATCTAAATATCTGGACCTGCCATTTCACTTACAGGGCCTTCTCTGGTGGATTTGTGGGGGTTTGTTGAACCTGTCAGATCCCATGTATCCTGACACCTGCAGTGCATTTACTCCTGTTCCCATTCTGTCCTCAGCTACTGTTTTTCCTTGAGCATAATTAGAGTGCCAGCACAGGGAGAGTTAGCCTCTAGAGCCATATTTGCAGAATAAGTCAGGAAATTCATAGAATAGTTCCAAGGCTCTGAGGGAAGGTGAAGAAAATCCATGATGCCATAATGTTAAAGCGAGTTGAAGTCCTTTCCAAGGGGAAAGGGATTTTAAAAATGCCTATGTATGCACCATGTAAAATTCAGAGAGAGTTAGTAGATAATGGTCTTTAAAACCTCACCAGTATTTGAGTCTTTTGAATTACTTCTCTCCAACCCCTATTACCTTCAGGACTGCCAGTGCTGGAATTAACTCCTTGTGACTCTGAGCACGCAGCCATGATCAGGAGTCTTGTAGGGAGGCTTAGCTGATAGAAAGAGTTGGTGTAGAGCTATGGAATTAAAATTCCCTTAATTCCTAAGAGTTTAGAGTGTGCATAAACGGCCAGCTCGGAAGGCTTCACGCAGGCTAAGGAAATGGGGATATACAACAGCAAATTGATTTGGGCTCTTTTGATACCGTGTTTCTTTTTATGAATTCTTTCCATGCCCTTTAGACATCTTTGGTCTGTGATTACTGTGTCAGGGTCGTGATTGTGTTGTCCTTACCAGCATCTGGCAGAGCAGCTGTGTCTTTTCCTCCTGGGTGAAAAGCTTGCTCCTATCATCCCTGTCCACTCCTTGTCCTCAACATGGAACACGGGGAGAAGTTTATTCCCTTTTTCTTTGCAGCATCCTTTTGCATACTGGAAGTCTCTTTCACACCTCTCTTCTATCCTCCTAACATTAAAACCCAAGTCCATTAACGCTCTGATTAATCCTATGAGACCATGTTTCCTAAAGCCTTGATTTTTCTTAGTTGCAGTCTCTGGATGCTTTCTCATTACGGTGTATTTTGTGAAGAGTGATCCTGAATACACATGAACTCTTGGATACCGCCTTTCTTGGAGTGGGAATTTAAATTGAACCCTTCAGTTAGAATAACATTTCATTTTTAAATAAATGAATTAGTTTTTATTTATTTCAGTTTATTCCAACTTTACTCCATGATGTTTTAGCTGAAGGGATGTTTTGATGTGTGTCTGCTGTGTGTACTGGGGAGGAAAAGATAAAATTGAGGGAGTAGTCAGCATTTCTGCAAATCTCTTCACCTGTGAAAAGCCATTGCTAAAAATATGCTTTTCAGTGCTCCCTTTGTAATCTTGCAAAGAGCAGGCTGATACAGCACTATCTGGATCTCCAGGAGGCATGATGATTTTCTTATGAAAGAGTAAATCAGAAGAAATGCAATTTGTCAGCTTGCCCCCTGAAGCTGGAGTGGGGTAATTTATTACCAGGTGGCTTGGCACTCTGTGCTCTTGAAAGGCGCAGGAAATAGAACTGCCTTCCCTCCAGTTTTCTCAATTCTGGCTGTTTCCAGTGGATGCGCTCCCCATTTGTGTCAGGGCAGGAGCAGACCAGGTCCTTGCCTGAATGTGTAAGGTGAATGCTGGTTGCCAGTGCCTACACTCCTTGTTTTCATGTCAAGTTAAATGCCAGCCTCGTATCAGCAGGGAGGAGGTGGGTGCTTTTCCTAAAATGACATAAAGCTGTGTGTATCCATTCCCTTTGCAATAACGACTGAAGTGCTCTATTTACCAGTGACTTTACATAGCAGCCTCGTGTGTGGTTACCTGGGATTCTGCGGTGCTGATCTCTGTTCCCACTATGAAATCCATTATATCCGTTTCATTTTAATGTACATGGATTGCTGGGGCATTCAACCTTCCGCAGAATTAGCTCCTTTTTTAGTTCAGAAATCACTTATATCACAGAGTGCAAAACCACCTGGCACAACCTTATCCACTGTATCTGAATAATGGCCCAGAGGCTGCTGCTCTCAGATCTTCAGAAATTCTTGCTGTGCAGCAAAGTATCCTTCTTGCACTTAGCATATTTTTCCACTGTCATTAGTTTCTGTCCTATTGAAGTGAGATATCAGAATGCTGGAAATTATTGTGTGTTTGGCCTGATAGGTCCTGTAGGCTTTCAGCATCTGGGAGGTTTCTTGGTATAGGCACTGCTTTACTTCGTGTGTTTATTTTCATTTGGAAATAGAGAGCTGACTTTTTTGGGAAATGCATTCCAGGTTTAACTGGAAAACTTGATAGTAGTATTCATAATAAGGGGTAGAAATGCTTCTCAGATGGATTTTTGTAGTTCTCTTTTCACTCCTTCTTTTCTTACACAAAATGACTTAATGGGACCCTCCTCTACTCCCGTTCAGAAGCCAATCCTTAAAGTGGGAGCTCTCAGACTCTCATGGAAACAGTTTGTCTGCTTAGCCCAGCTCTGAGAATTCATTACCTTATGGTAAAAAAATGCCTTTTTTTCCCCTGTTCCTGATTTTTTTTCCCCCTTCACAGAGTGCACTTACTCAGCCTGTTTGCTGTCACTCTGAAATGTCAGAGATGCCATTTGGACATTACTTTGCAGGAAAAAAATAACAGGTCAAGAAACCCACGGGTTTTAAAGAAGCAGAGCTCTACTACAGTCCAATGTATCTCAATGTCTAAATGACATCAGGTACCAAGTGAGACAAGGATATGAATTTCACAATAACAAAGAGGAAATGGGTGAGCCAGATTGTGCTGTGCCATCTCACCTATTTCAAGTTGTTTTTTTATTCCACATTTGTGTCCCTGAGAGCACAAGCTTTCCCAAGCAGGGCAAGAAACCCGGTCTTGGTCAGCCAAGCTGGTCTTTGGAGTTTAAAAGAGGGAAATACTGGAAGAAGCAAGAAATAATTGCTACCCTGGAGGGCTGGGCTGTCTTCACGAGTATTTATCTCCCATGGAAAGTTGTGCTGGAGGTCTGGTGGCAGCCAGTGGAGGTGGGAGGATTTCTAGGTCAGTCTGGGGCCTGGCCATGCTGGAACAAATGATTGGGATGAGAAGATGTTGTCGGTAAATCTTTGATTTGTATGAGTAATGGAGTAGCAAACAGTGATTAAAAACTACTCCTCTAAATCCATCCTGAATGATTTGGCACAGCCCTTCTTTCCCTCAAGCATTTCTTTGTGTTTCCCAAATGCCCCCTCAAAAGTGGGGTGGGCTCAGGAGTTGTTTTTAGTCTAGCACTGAGATCTAATATCTGATTCCCAAACCGCAGTCTCTGAATTTTCATTCTCTCGTATTTTATGTTTCCAGGGGCTATATCAATATAACGTAGCAGTAAACCTTTAGTCTACAGTAATTTGATCATCTGGTTTTCTTTGCATAACTTCTGCAGTGCTGACTTGTTACAATTATCTGTGATGCTCTAGGAAGTAGCTTTTGTTTGGAATGCTACAGCTGCTACACTTTATTTTTGCAGTGGTGGAAGAGGTTTTGTTTAAACAGAACTGATTCACCCAATTTACTCCTCACTTCCATCAAAACACAGTAACATTATTTGGCTAAAAGTTGCCATTCAGGAAGCTGTGGCTCTCTGGTGCTGGTCCTAATTTGGACCCTTCCTTGGGACAAGCTTTTTCCAGTGGGTAATTACCCTCCCTTTCACTTTTCCTAATGATATATGCAAAAAATCATGGCTAAGTGCAGGTGATTGGTTAACTGAACTGAATTATTTTTTTATTTAAACTCAGGGAAGGATAATTTTTATCACACTCCTGGTAGTGCTGCTTGTTGGACTATATACATATTGCTTCTCTGCTGTGAAATGCAGATTATTTGTCATCCTTATGCTGTTTAAACATCTGGTCACATCCTGTTGGAGGGAAAAGGAGTTTTCTATCTTTTTCTGGGGTCAGATGAATTTAATTCCTGAAATTAGGCTTACATTTGAGTGCATCATATCCGAGTATCTAAAAGGGTTGAACTAAGGCCTCTAGAGGAGGCATTAATAATCTCTGTAGGACCTGTAAAATCTGGGGATGTTTTCTTCTGCAAAGGGAATACAACTTTCTGGAAAGTTCATTGCTGACTTTGAAACACTCCTTTGGCATTGCCTGTGAGGGAGCTCCTTCATAAGGCATGGGATGAGCAGGATTCCCCCAGCACCTTCACTGGCCAGAGAGCAGCCCCACAGGTTTTGGGCAGAAAAGGGAGCTGGTAACAGGGTCCAGCAGCTGGCAGACAAAGTTGAACCACACTGGGGTCCATCCAGGGCATCAGCAGCAGGAGAGAGGACAGGAGCAGCAGGGTGGGGAGAGGGAGATGGATGACTACAAGGTAGGTCCAGAGTCTCTTGTAGTAGACAAGGATGAAGACAGACAATAACACAGCTCAGGTGAGAAGTGGGAGTGCAGCCTGAGCTTATCCAGAGCTTCTGCACTGTGGCCAGGGGTTTGGTTGGGGGTCTCAGCTGAGGATGGTCAGGGTGACTGAGAACCTTCGAGTGCACTCAGGGCTCTGACACTGTTTAATCATGCTCCATGTGTAGGGAAATGTTTTCATTAGGTCAACTAATTGTGATCGATTTTCTGTTTGCATTTAAGGAAAGATAATTAATTTGAAAAGACCTAAATAGACACAGGCTCTTTCTTCCTGCATGCGGGATATGTAGATCATACTGTCCATCTCCCAGGTACCACCTTGCCCATCTCCTGTGGGTCAGCTGCTGACTGCAGCCACCAAACCCCCTGGCTGGCACATCAGCAAGGTAAGTGCTGGGATTAGACAGAAAAAAGAGATTCAGCGTGAAGCTCTGTGAGAGAAACAGCATTTGAGCAAAGCGAAGGAATAGTGTTTGAAGTCAGGCAGAAAAAGGAGAGTGTATTGAGTGCAGAAGTATTAATGTGGCTAGTAATTACAGTGAGTGTGTTTTGTACTGGTTCTTTGATTTGTTTGCAATTACAAGCTGTGGTTAGCAGTTCTGGGTTATTTTGCATGCACGATTCGAACCAGAGCAATGGGCTCTCCTTTGGTCTTTGTGGAGCCTGGTGGAATAGGTAATTATTTGGGTCATTGGAATTTCAAAGAAAAAAAGTACAAGCAAGGAAGGAACAAAGCCATTTTGGTAATCACTGGTACAATGTAATCCCTTCTGCAAATAATCAGTGGTTTCCACCTACTTCTCTTAGGGCTCAAACTTAGTGCTGTGTTAGCAAGCTGCAGGCTGAGTTCAAAAGATTAATGCTTATGCAGCTGGTTCTGGAGGGAAGGAGCAACAAGAAAACTCAAAGGCAGTGAAAAGGAAGGGATTTTGGGATTATGTTGCCACAAACACTTGACATGAGCAGTTTTGGTCAATTCTCAAGTGAACGCCAGCTTCGTTTTTTGGTTTGTCAGCTGTTTTCAGCAACAGGTAAAGTGTTGTTCCTTGCTGTCTTTTTGCACAGTCCCTGCCACACAGGTTGCTGCTTGTTTGCAGCTCCCCAGTAAATATCTGCTGAGCCTTGGTGACACTAAAGTTTTACAGGAGTGCTGACAATTTGTGAGGAAGGAAATAAGCCCCAAGCTTTGCTGCTGAAGGGATGATGTTTGCTGCAAAATCAGGCAGCAGAGAAAAGGTGCAACAGAAGCAGCAAGGATCCAAAGAGGAGCATTTAGCATAAAAATAAACTGTAGCTGATGCTGCTGTGAAACTCTCAGCAGCATCACAGGCTGTTTTGAGGGTTTCGGGATGCAGGGAATACGAGGCTGCACATGGGGTGCTCCGTTTCAGTGTCATATCCCCGTGTGGATGCAGGGTAAATATTCCCCAAGAATCCAGCACCGCCTCTGTAATGATGGAGGGCTTTGTTTGGAAACGGTATTGCACCACCAACATGGATCAGCAGTTGTGAACACTTTGACTTAAATTAACCTGGGAAAGGGCAGAGTACTGTGGTAGCTTGGGAGGTGTTTCAGACTTTTGGGTAAACACCATTTAGACTTGTGTAAATTTGTGGGAGGTGTTTTGACAAAAGTACTATTTGCCCACGTTAATATGTGCTTTATTTTGGTGCGTGCTCTATATGTATTTGATCAGTCTGCACACTGTTTACCTGGACTCCACCTCTGATGGTTTCAAGACACTTAGACCACTGGATGTAGTACATTTTCAGTATGACTGGGATTTAAGACAAACAGTGCTAATGGATTGAAACCATCTAATGTGAGTAATTTTGAGTGACAGAATGCCTGACCCCTTTCTCCCTAGAGTCAGGAGAGGCTCCTTAGATGTTTAATCCATTGGGTTAGGGCCTCTCTGCTGGGAGAGAGAAGTAAATATACCTAGGGCAATGGTTTTCTTTTTAAAAAATGTGTTATTTGACAGGTGCTTGTGACACTGCCTCTCACATGTTAAAAAGCCTGTGCTAATAATTCTGAGGGCTACTGCTCTTTTGCTCTATTTTTCCTGGAAGTAAATTTCCTAGTGATGGCCCCCGGATTCTTCTGGGAGATGGGAGTAGTCTGTTTCATATCCAATAAATATTCTTGGCAGTATAAAATTTATTAGAGTCATTTGTCTTGCAAGACAATCTTGACAAGCCATCCATGAATATAGCATAGTAATTATTAATTACAGGTCAGGAAGAGGTGGGGAATAATGGAGAAATTCACATTTTCTTTTTGGTTTTGGGTTATTTTTGTGTGTGTATGCCAGGGAATGGGAGAATAAGGGAAACCACAATAGTCCTGGTCTATGGTGTCCTTCAGCTTGTCTCACTCCTTGCTATTCATTCCTCTTCTCTGCCCAAAAGGGGATTATTTTTTCTTCCTTATAAGTTTGAAAAGTTTCAGTTTTGTCCTGGTTTTGTGAGGAGTTGCCTGGGAAAGGCTTAGCAATTTGTGATTGAACTGAATTGTTTTCATTTAGTCCAAGTTCCTTGAGGTTCCTTCTTCACCCAGATTCTCATTTCAGAGCTTGCTTGTCCTTGTTCCTTGTTCCTCGTTCCTCTCAGTCCCATTTGTTTGTATTTTTCTGCATCTATTCCTCTCTTTGTTGGTTTTTGGAGTGATTGTGATGGGACTAGAATGAGGGCTGGTAGGCAGTGCCATAGAAGACTTCCTTCGAATCACTCTGCTTTGTCTAATTTGTTGCTTTTCAAGTGTTTTGTGCATGTGAGAGATGAAAAGGAGATGCTCTGTGGGCTGTTCCACTGCTCCATTTGCAAAGAGAAGAACTCAGTTCAAAAGGAAAAGGTATAGCCAGCCTACAGCTACAGCTTCCAGCTTTAGCAGGTGATGGCAGGTAGGGATCCAGCAAGTGTTTATCTACCATAATTAGTAGGTACTAATTTCTACCTTATTAAGCAGTCATATCTTTGTTTATTCCCTCTACTGACATGATCAGGCAAACCAGAGTAGATCTTACTGCTCCTGCTTGGGGCTGTGTCAATATCCAGCAACGAGACTACAAAGGTGCGTTCTCTTTCAGGATGTAATTACCTTAAAAATGACTGTCAGAGCTTCCTCTTAATGAGCCTCTTTGTTGTCAGCACAGTGCCTGGCACTCTGCTTCCCAGAGCGTGACCCTGTGAGGGGTCGTTCTTGCACAGGAGGCGACGGCAGCTCTCACCAGCAGAGGAACCCTGGGCTGCCTCACGCTGCACTGTGTCTGGAACACCTTTTTGATGATCAGTCTGACTCCCGTGCTCCCCGCTGAGAATCTCTGTGTGGTGTTTTCAACACGAGTAAGAGACACCCAACACAGGAAAAGAGCCGAATTTAAGCCAGGTAAGCGTCAGGTAAACGGGACAAATCTCACCCTGACAGCCCTTTGGCTCACGAGAAAGCAAAACACTCACTTAACTGTGGAAAACTGTCAAGCAATGCACTAAACAGCTACCAAAATATTTCTGTGAGCCTCAGCAGAGGGGGTGACATGTCCCTGGCATGTGCTGCAGCAATTAGGCACCTGCTGCACTGCGCTGTGAGGTTGGCGGATACGCAGCGAATGTGGAGGCAGTGCAGCTCCCGCCGTGGGCTGCGGGTCAGGAGCCACAGATGGAATTCCATGGTATTGATATGGCTTCGGCTCCCTGCAAACCCCAGCTTCGAGGCAGACTGGGATATTGGAGTAGCTTCTTTCAAATAGCTCATTGAATTCTTGCTTTAGAGCATCAAGTTGCTTGTGGTTACTGCCTGCAGTGGGCCTGTCTGGTTGCTGATACTGTGCTTTTGGAGTTGAGGGGCATTTTATAAAACTACTGCTCCAGATTGTGAAATAAATGGGAAATAAGGCACTATCCTGTTTCTAGTACTTCAAGCAGGCTGAAAGGTCCTATTTATTTCAACCCTGTGGCCCAAATAATACTGCTAGACATACTGGCATTAGCCTTTTGATCCATGGTCTTTACAGCAAAGACACCAGGCTGAAGGGCCCTCTCTATTGGATAAACACTCAGATACCAGGATCAGACTACTACTTACCATCCATTTTTTCTTTAATAAAATCATTCCTGTTTTATATTTTGAGTTAATCCAGCCTACACCTAGCGGTGCCCTTCAGCTCCTGTGAGTTAAGCTTTCCCTGATAATACCCACCAAAGCTCCAATCAAACCCTTGAGGCTCTCACAGCGATTTTTTAAAGTGCAGAATTGCCCCTTTCCCTATACATTTGAAAACTGTGAATGGGGCCATCAAGGATATCTTCAGGTGGGTACAGAGGGGTGAAAGCAATGGGTAACCATCTTCCCAGGTGCACGGGTCCTGCTGGAGGGATTTCCATGTGCCATTGGGGACTTGCAGGGGAGGCAATGGGAGGCTGTTACCTGGGGTTTAAGACCAGCTTGATAAGCCTGGTTTATTAGCAGAGCAAATTGGCTCCCTTCTATTCCCCAGGCTGAAATGGATGTAACACCATGCTTGGCTAAGCCAAGCTTCCTCCCTACGGCCCCCAACGGAAGGAATTCAATGTGTTGGGCAAGAAGAGGGCTGAGGGAAGGGGGTGCACTGTTTTTTGGGGCATTGTCACTGTCCCAACCTTGTAGTGCTCCCCAAGGCCTCTTGGGCCATGTCATCCTCAGCTGGGCATGCTCCAGGCTCCAAAGTTCTTCCGTATGGATGAGAGAGCACAAAGATGCTGACTTTGTGATCTTCCCCAAACTTTGTGTTGAGTGTGGTTTTCCTATTCCAGTGTCCCTAAATCACAGTGTCAGGAAATTGTTTTTAGCTGGTACTTTTTAAATAAGAAAACTTGATTCTTTTTGCATATTTTTTGTAGCTTACCAGAAACATCTATGTGTATTTAATTCTTTAATAATATCTATTATGAGGGAGACTAAAGCCTGTTGTTCATGCTATTTAATCTTACTGTTTCATCTCATACTGGGTATAAGGCCTCACAGCACCTCATAAATCAGATTAGGTAGAAACAAATATGGAGATGGAAATGTCCTGGATTTCAGTCTTGTTCTGGCTCAGGCTTAATTTATAAATCTGTTCTTGTTAATAGCATAGGCACTGACAGCTCTGTATTTTAATTATAGTAATTTAGTATGGTTTGTCTACATTTATAGCACTTATTTAACGTGTGAAATTTATCATTTATTTAATTACAAGTTTTCTTTCACCTTAACCTGGGCGTGTAACTGCAGTTTTATCTGTTCTTATGCCAGTTCTGCTTAGTAACTCAGCTTGTCATTTGTATAATACTGTAGATTACCTTTTCTTCTTCAAAGAAATCAGGTAATAAATCAGTTTCTTTGCTTGAAGAGAAAGAGATGAACTAAATATATCTTTAGCACAGAAGGTGTTTATTTTGAGAATGTATGTACATTGCCCTTGGTGTACCTCATCCTTTGCTTTACTGCCCCTCCTGAAAGCTGAGTGAAACTGTTGTGAATCAGATTTTCAAAACCAATATATTTCAGGGAACCTGTGGGAGAAATGCGCTCAGAAATAAAGCCATTTCAACATTGTAGTGTCATTAAATGCAGAATAATTAACGCATAATTCAGGTAATTTTCAAAATCAGATTGTCCGGGTCTGCAAAATGTTTTTAAACTCCAGCCCCTCGAGCTGTGAGGGTGTTAAATAAGATGACACACCTCTGTCCCAGCTGGATCAATATTTCAGTTGCTTTTAGGTCTGCCTGCCACAGAAGAACGAGTAGATAAATGGTGTGAATTTCTAAGTAATATTCACAATACCAGCTGCCAAGGATGTTGCTTCTAAGCACAGAATCTGCTTGGGTGTGATGCCTCCCTTGGAGACCTCTGAGGTGTGAAGGTGTGACACCTGCAGGGCATTGCAGAGCACGTGGAGGTGGGGGTTTCGGTCCCAAACCTTCTGCTCCCAAACCCTTCTTGTGCCTCTTTTCCCTACTGAGAGCCCAGGGATCTGACTCTCCCTCTCACAGAGCAGTTGTAAGGAGCGTGGAATTCTCTTATAGCCAGTGACAGACCAAAGAGCTGCTAGGAATAGGGAAGAAGAGGTCAGGGACAGGAAGACCTAGGATTCACCTGCCTGTCATCCTTGGTAGGCTGCTGCTGCCAAGATTTAGAATGCAAGGGCACAGATTTATATGGACACTTACACCTTAGAAGCTGCCTGACAGCCTGGTTACCTTTGGTCCCCTGATGTGACTGTGCATCACATCAAACCCGTGGCATTTTGGCTGGGAAATGCCCAAAACACAAAACTACATTTATATCTCCCTGCTTAGGAATTATGCATCAATTTGAATTTGAAATCTGGGAAGACTCATCTGCTTTTACCCTGACAGGTGACACACAGTGTTGCTTGAAATAGACTTCATGACAAATAAAATGTGCTTGGAAAGGAGCAGCTTGCTGTCTGGTTTGATTTTTGGGGTCTGACACGTATTGCAAGGGGACAGGGGATGCTCTCCTTCAGGTTTGATGCCTTGATTACATCTGTGTAGTGAGGGTGAACTCTGAACTTCTGGTCAACTTGTGCTGAATTGCTCTCCTCTGACCTTCATCTGTACTGGCAAATGAATGCAGGAGAAAAGAACTACTAATGGAAAACAATGGAGCCTGGAATATCTGCGGGGGAAGGAATTTTAAGTGATATCACGGGCACTGTGCATTTGCAGTTGGGCTTACTGCAAACCCTTTTAACTCAGATATGAAGGGACAGCACTTTTTAGCACTTCTGCAGTCACAATGTTTGTGGTGACCTGCCTGCCTGTGTCACCTCTCTATCAAAGAGCTAAAGGTGATTTCAGATTGAGGTTAACTCCCCCAGCTGCTGCCTGACAGTGTAATAGGCTTATCAGTGGAGCTTGCATTTAATTATTTTCTTTTAGCAGATTTAGGGCTCGATCCTGCCCGAGCAGGGCAAAAAGAGAAATGTCATCTCCTTGCTGTATCTCCATGTGCATGGAGGATGCTCTTCTATTGGAAAAAGCCACTTTTATGACAGAGGCAGAGGTTTCTTCCTGAAAAGAGGTGATTTTTATACTCAGCAGTCTGATTTGTCATGCATTACTGGAAAAGAACATGTAAAAGAACGGAACAAAATTCTGCTTATCTTTGTCTACTTACACATGAAAAGATTTGTATATTTTTTGTCATATAAGCATAAAAACAAGAGTAAACCACTTACAGGCTTACCTAGAAGGCTGTAGCTATTAGACAGTCATTAGTATTCCACTTATGTGTTTTATTCTGTTTGAGTAATTATTTTATCTTATTGGGCCATCAGTTTGGGAGCAATTTCTTGGCTCTCAAACTACTATTTCTCTCTTTCAGACACGTACATTGCATATGTATGTGAAATTTTGAAATTTTGAAAGAGCCTGTAATACTGGAAAAGCAGACAGAACCATTTGCTCAGCATTGTACTTTTCTTTGCAGGTGTTTTCCTTGGTAATTACTAATTATTACCCTACTTGAAGCAATTACTTAAGGGTTGCTTTCTATTCCCAACTGGTTGACTTTGTGTGCAGCTTGGTATATATAGTTATAGAAGTTCCACCAAACCCACAGAACCTCCTGCTTTCACAAACTTCTTGTTATTCCCAGGGTATAAATGCCTCACTTGGTGATTGTACATGGATGAAATCACTGGGGAGAGTCTCTCTGAGAGGAGGGAAAACGTGTTTTGCTGTATAGCAGAAAACAGAATACCTCCTCTAAATTACTAGAAAGCAAATTAGAGAAAATTGGAAACAAATATGCTGAACATTTTTTCCCCTCTGTTTCCTTACAAACGTTTTTTGCATGGAGCACAGCCTCCACAGCAGTATCCATGAAGAGCTTCTATACCCTGCATTTTTCACAGTAAACATTTGGGATGAATTTGTCATAGAGACAAATGCTGACCAAAGATTTTCTGCTCAGTTATTGGGAGGCTTTTGGGATAATCCATAGAAGTCTTCAAGACACTAAAAAAAGAATAAATATTCAAGTAATTTTCTTATTCTTTAAAAACAGATTGGTTTTATGTTTCATTAAATGGGTTTGTTATTCATAGAAACATAGAATTGTTTGAGCTGGAAGGGGAATCTTGAAGATCACACATGGAACTGTCATCAGCTAAAATGAGTCAAATACTTGTTGGAAATTACTGATATTTTTCTCTGATACTATTTATAATGGCTATATAAAAAAAGCATGCAAAAAAAAAATTAGGGATTAAATAAAAATTGGCCGTTAGTTGATATCTGTGTGACCCACACCAGGCAGGACTAAATAGCACAGGGCTGTTCCTGCAGGGCTACCTTGCACAAGGTCCTGGGCAACTCCTGAGAAGATGCTGGCTCATCCTGTCAGTGTCAGGAGATACCCCCAGCACACGTTGCTCCTAACAGGGCATGTTTGCATGGAAGTTCTGGGAGAGGCTGAAAAATGGGAAAAGATGATGGAGGCATAAGGCAGTCCCTTAAGTGATTAATCAAGCCGGGCTTGAGAGGAGAGCAGGTAAGTGAGTTTCTTCTCCTTCAAGGTGAGTAATGTGACTTTTACTCAGTGCGTGCAAACTTAATTAAATGGTGACTCTTTTCTTCTCTGCCTCATTAGTGCTGACAACAGGTCCCTTCCTGAGCACGGGCTGTGGTGGAGATCTGTGGGTGGTCGTGGGATTTGACACTCCTGGCTGTGACTGTTTTATAAGGCAGGAACTGTAGTTCCTGGTCTGGTAAATGACCTGTTGAGGTGCAGCCTTGGTTCCTGTCAAGTACCCCTGACAGCAAACCGATGAACCATCACAGTTTTGGCATTTTGATGGAGGTGCACTGACTTGTTCACCCATGGCAGGGGGGTTGGAACCGAGATGAGCTTTAAGGTCCCTTCCAACCCAAACCATTCTATGATTCTATGACTTTGCAGGTGGTGGATGAACAAGTTAATATGATTTCTTGATTTAGGTCTTTGGCTGTGTGTTTTAATTAGGAGCCTTTGTTTCACAGCATTTGAATTGCCTCAGGGGGAGGCAGCAACAGTGGGCATTGACCAGAAGCAGCAGCAGTAAAAAAAACACCAACAAACACCCCAAAACCCAATAAAAAACGCCTGCCAAAATATTAAACCTTGCAGTTCTGTCTCTTAAATTAACCACTAGTTCATGGAAATGTCTTAATGCCTCAAAGTGGAGCTTGATTCTCTGTTTCTGCATAGTTGTTTTTGGACAAATGTTTTTTGAGTTACATCTGAATTCAACCTCTAAAATATATTTTCAAGAGACAGCAAAGGGATGGAAACAGGAACAGAGGATGTGAGTTGGAATACGAGCCCAGCTGGAGTTTGAAGGAGGGATTGAGGAGAGCATCTCATGTCCTTTATGTGAATTCCCATGCATCTGTTCAGTTAGGGTTTGGCTGGTCCCTGTGTACTTTGGAACTGTGTGCAGTTTGACAGTCTTGTATGGGATTGGGATTACATGAACGCTGTATTCTTATTCCTTGGAAATGTCATCACAGGATGGTCCCACAGCAAGGATCCCCTTCCCTCTCTACCGTGGGATTATTTTTATAGCAGCTTTATTTCACACCCAAGCACACAGCCCCTCCATCAGGGTAAGGATCAAAGGGACTGCATGGGATGGAGTACAGGGATGTTCCCAGATAAACAGCTTCGAGGCAGGGAGGTTCTGGCAGGGGTTAGGCTCTCTGCATACTTCCACCTTGCCTGAGAAAGTGGGAAGAGGGATGAGATGATATCACTTTTGGAGCTGTAGCCAGGCACGATGGATGGCAGGACTGGGAGCACGTATTCAAGATGAACCTTAAAGGCAAAGGAGACTAATGGGCTTTTTCCTGCTCATGTTATATGTTTAGCATGTTTTCCCACGTTCACTTTGATTTGGGATTTTAGAGGTTTAAGTGCTTTAAAGGATGCACTGCTCAGTTACCTGTTTGCAGCTACTGCAGTTTTTAAAATGCTGATCAAAATTCTGAGGAGTAGCATTCCCTCTCTTCACTCAGTACCGAATGCAGCTTGTTTGGGATTCCTGCTCTGCCTGAGGTAGACTCAGGTATTTCATATTCAGTGGCACTAACCTCACTTTAAGATGCGTTACCTCCATTTCTCAGACTGTGGTGGTTAAAATGATCCTATGCTGTGATACCTCATCTATTTGCTAAATACCATCTAAAACCATCCTTGTTTGCAAGCCATTTTGCTTTCCAGTGCTTCAAACCTAAGATGGGAATGAAAATGAGACAATTTTTAAGATTTTTATTCCTGATGTTCTCCTGCTAGCAAGGGCTGTGACCCATTCTTTACGTGCCACCTGAAGCAGAAGCATTCGGGTGGGCTCCAAAATGCACGGTTTTGCCTTGTCAGTCTGTCATCATGCCTGAAAGATTGACAGGGTATGGTAATGAATAAACATATGGCATTTATATGGAGTCTCCTTCGGATATAAAGCAATTCAGTAACTCCTGAAATAAGAGAAGTGCGGGAGCAGGGAGATGGGAGAGTCAAATCCTGGCCCACAAGAGGTTATTTCCTTTGGAAAGGAGCCAGCCACTGTGTAAACAGAAGCAAAGACAGGTAATGAAACAGAAAATAGGCACTTAATCCTGCTCTCTTGGAGGTTTTGTGGCAAAACTCTAATTGCTGTCCATGGGGGGTGGATCAGCTTACTAGACCAGCACCAAAGGCTTGTGACACCTTGGCAATTAGAGATATTGCCGTATTTCCATCAAAAGATTTAGCTTGTGGCTCAGGAAACCAAAAACTCGATTAATAACTTCTCCCCAGACAATGAGGAATCACATATTTTTCTGTTATCTGCTTTCCATTTAAAGATAAAAGTGCCTGTAGCCACTTTTCTCCGTTTCAGCTTGGAGTAGTAGTTTACATAAAATATACAGATTAATACACGAATACGGCTCTGAGAAGAAATCACCCCACATGTTAACATAGAGGGCTGCTGAGTAATCCCCTACAGGCACACAGATAAGGCTTGTAAGATAACATGGTAACCCTCCGTGTATATATTCTGACTTTCTTATAAAAACTTGTTCTTTTTCAATTTCCCTGGAGTTTACACGTGCATTGCCATTGTCTGGAGATAAGCCCACACAATTGCTCAAGAGGAAATCGTTGGTGCAGGTAAAATGTCCTGTGGTGAGATTCTCAAAGCCCGCTATGCTTTACTTCCTTTTAATCTGTAGAGCTGAATTCAAGCTCTGAAGTTTCTGTCCAACTCTTAACTTCTCCAAGGCCTGGTGATTTTTACAGTTCAAAGATTTAGAGGTTTAGCTGGGGACGTTTTTCTGTTGACTCTTTTTTGAAATTCATTCTTCAGAAGTGTCTCTGTTATGTGCCTGCAGCTGAGAGGAAGGTGGAAAAAGTCCAGTCCTGCAGCTGGAATGCTGCCTCTCTTCAAAATCAAGAATGGTTTCCTCACAATGCTCTCTTTTAATGCTTCCTTTCATAGTGCATTACACGAAGCTTCCTCTTATTTTGCTCTTTGTACCACCACAACACTCTCTATTCTACAAATCCTCCCCTATTTGATTTCTAGGAACTGTATGGGGGTTTTCAGGACTCCCTCTTTAATGCTTTCTAGGACCCCATCTGGTTTTGCTTTCTAGGCTTCTCCCCCTGCTTTTTGATTTCTAGGAATTTCCCACAATTTGTAGGAACCCATTCATTTTGCTTTCTAGAAATTCTCTTCTTTTGCTTTTTAGCACCGTTCCTTGATGCTTTTTAGGAATATTTCATGTTGTCTAGGACTCCTGGGAGGCATCTGTAATAACTGTCCACATTTTCTAAGACTACACCAGTTTAATTCCTAAGACATCACAGCCCAGGAACTTTCCAGATTTATTATCCCCTATGTCTCCTTTCCCTATCCATTTCCTAGGAATGTTCCCAGCCTGCTGCCTGTGAATTTCTGCTCTGCTTTCCAGCAATTCCTCATTGCTTTCTAGGACTGCCTATGTATAAGGAAGTCCTCTTGGTTTTCTAGGAAGAGTTCCTAATTTGTTTTGTAGGAATGCCGTATTTGCTTTCTAGGGATTTGTCCTTGTCTTTCTAGGGATGGTCACCTTTGAGGAAACCTTGACTTTCGTTCTGGCCATTCCCTGTTTGCTTTTCCAGATTTCGCCCATAGCTTTGCAGGAAGCCCCCCTGTTGCTTTCTGTCACTTGCTTTGCAAATAACTCCCACTTGCCTTCTAGGATGCTCCCTCTTTTAGATAAATCCAGTCTCATATCTGGGAATTGCTCTCTGCTTCGAGGGAATTCCCTACTGTGCTTTCAAGGAATTTTCTCTTTTCATTCTAGCAGTTCCCCAGTGCTTTCTGGAAGGTCCAATGTTCTTTTCAGAATTTATAAACTGCATCTCTTTTCCTAGAGGGTTTATTTTTCTCTTCTGCTTGCTTTGAATTCTCTGCTGCTGTCAAGAATTAATTGCTTGGTTTTCTTGGGAGTCCTCATCTATTTTCTAATAATTCCCTTCTTCCTTTCTAGGACACATTTTTTCAAAAGCTGCCAAAGTGACACTTCGAAGTAACTGACCTGTTTTTTCAACCCTCTGTTAGCTTTTGGAGAGTTGAAAGTCCATGGTGTTTGGAATAAAGGTGGCTCAGAGAACAGGTAAAGGTCAGGAGTTGCTAAAGAAGTAAAGAATCAAGTCTCAAAAATCCTGTACAGACAGATTCTCCATGATTTTAACTGGAATTTCTTCATGTCAATAAAAGTGTGCATGCAATACTTGTTTTGTAAGTACCTCTACATCCAATTTAACTTGAAACTTAGCCAGGGCATGTCAGATGGTAGAGTTAAGAATACAGCATTTTTCAACAAAAACTGGAATCTCCTTTTTCTTCATGTAGCTGCTTTCCCCACTAAGAAGGTTTTCCTGGTGCAACAATACCAAGCAAGGTGACAACTTGGTTTTGGCACAGAGGCAGAACTCTGCAGTTTGAACTAAGCCTCAGCTGCTCGCTGATCAGTGCTCAGTGACACCAAACACTTTTAGGCTGCATTAATTTTAGCAGGATTTGTGAAATCTGAGCAGCTAAGTAAATAAGACTATCAAAGAGAGATGCCTCAGGGTGGTAACTGTAGAAAAGCATAGCATCTTTTAATTTTCTTTTCTGATGTACAATGGGATGTTGTCTTGCTGCAGCATGGGAGATGAGTACAAACTGTTCACAAGCCCCAAAACCACAATGGAAGAAGCTTAGGACTTTGCATTTAATGAAATACCAAAATCCATAGGTTTTTCAAAACCTGAACCTTACAGCACAAAGCCGTAACAAGTTGAAATGTCTTCCTCTTTTTTTTTTTTTTGTCTCTCATTGCTGCAGACTTTTAACTTGAAATCACCAAATGACAGTGAGAAATGTCAAGGTAACTCATTTGTTGTTTACCTGATGCAACTTTAGTTGTGCTGACATCACACACTGACCACATTGTCAGCTAAAGATAAGTTTTAGTTCATCTACCACTGTCAGCTAAGCATTCCCTTATCATCCTTCTCAGCTATTTGTTTGGATATGATTAAATTATTCAGGCTTCGGTTTGTTTAATCTTTCAGGTCACTGCTACCAAAAGAGATAAGGAAGTTTATTAAGTGCATGTACAATGATGCTGGGGGGGGAAAAAAGAAGGATGGAGAGTGTTTGTGCAGCTAATCTTTATTCATGAAGCCCTTGAGGGTGACGGAAAAGGGTACCGGGAATCCACACAGGCTGTCGACTCCTCCAGTCATATTTAGCTTGTTTGTCCTGGATGCCTCAGCTGATGCACACACGAGGCTGTGCCAAGCCTTGTGCTCTGCCTGCCTTGCATTATTGATGCTCCCAGGAGGGCTTGCATTTGTGTGCTGCTGGCTGAGGTGACACCGGCACTGCTGCCTCTCCGCAGAGCTTTCGGAGCAGTGACACTGGGGCTCTGTGAATGCAATTGGTACTGAGTAGGCACAGCTGGAGCAAAGCAGTGTCTAGTGTTTGCCAGGGCTGCCAATGGCTGCATTCCAGAAATACAGGCCTCTTGGAATTCCAATCTGTTTAATGAAAGAGATAGTGACACATGCACAGATAGCAAAGCAAATCTGACCACTGTTATCCATAGTGTGATTATACTGTGTATCTTAGTGTTTGTGCCTCTATCTTTTCTTAAAACTGAGATAACAAGAAAAAAAGCTTGCAAAGCCTTCTAGGCACTTTTTTAAAGTGATAATTTTCTAGTGCCTGTCAATGCAGACAAGAATGTAACACGTGCACAGGTGCAACGCAGGAACTCAGAGATGAGGTAATTCCTCACAATTATTTAAAACGAACCTCATGGATTTTTGAACCAGACTCTTTGCTTATTTGGCACTCTTAACATCATGAATAGATTTATTTTTGTATGTTCTTTTTTTACTGTTGCTGTATGGTTTAGAAGAGCATATCCAAACAAGCTACCCACTGAAAGCTAGGATGTCTCACCTGCCTGGTGAGACCTCCTCTGCCCCTGGTCTGGGCAAGCTGTATTGTGGCTGAGTGCTGATAGTGTTTGCAAGTGCAGCATAGACTGGCTGAGGCTTATTTTGTCTCTCTGTTTCTATTTTCCCTTCCCTTCCTTTCCCATTTCTATTAGGGTAGAGGAAGCTGATCCTTTGGAAGCTTGAATATTGGAGACTTTTTGTATTTACCCCTCCTGCTGTGTAACACTTTGGAAGAGCTGATAACGTTTTGAGGTGAGATTTTCATGGCCAGGTTATGCAATGTGGATAATGTGCATGTGTAATGCAATGAATTTGTGCAGTTGTATTATGCTTGATTTTGTTACACGAAAGGCAGAAGAGGGAAGAAGTAGTATAAATGAGAACAGTTCCTTCCAATTTAGGAGGCATTTTTGGCTGCCAAAAATCCTGCTTATCCAAAAGGAGTGTCGCATCTGGGCTCAAAGTATGAGAATATCTATTCTACAGGTCAGTGCAAGATAAAACCCTGGTCTGCTTGCCTTTCCCAAAAGGGTAATAAAGGGAACCAAGCAGATTGCCTCAATATCAGTATGGTACTGCCAACCTCGGGCTTTCCCAAACTACAGAATTAGCTTAAAAGTCAATACATATGTGGTGGCTTTTCTGCTTTTTTTTTCCCAAAAAGGTCTCTCATAACAAGTGGTTCATTTGAATTTTTACCCTTTCCTCCACAATGAGATTTAAAAGCCTCATTAAAAAAAAAAAAAAGTGAGATTTGCTGATAATAGACCTCTAAGACACAAAGTGTCATGAGACTTTTGATTAAAATTAGGGTATCTCGTAATGCTGCTATTGTCAGTTTTGCACGTGTATTCCTTTGGGTTTAAAATACACCAGCACCTGTCAGAAATCTAATTGCTTGGGCTTTTGTTCATTTAATTTAACCACCACTTTTTTCCTGCCTGTGGCTGGTGCTGTCACTTTGTTCACTACCATGTTAGGGAGGGCTATTAGGAGGCACATGCACAGGATTAATTCAAACCCATTTCTCCATACTGCTGCAGCATTAGATCTTCCAGGTACAAGGAGCAATTCTTTGTTTATCCCTATTTCATCCTCATCTGTTACTAATGTAAAATCACTGAAGAAGTCAATTTTTAATTAAAAGTGGAAAAACAACAGGATAGATACACCTGAAGATGTATTAGGTTTAGGTCACACTTCACCCAGACATCAGCGTTTCGTGCTGAACCTTCGGTGGGTGTCATACTTGAGCAGATCAGCAAGTCTCAAGCAGTAATTCCACTTAATAAAGGGAGTAATCCAGATAAGAGGTGAGTGGTCAACCAGGCAAGTAACCCATCATTTTTAATTGCCATGAGAAGTGTTTACAACATTGTGTACATCAGAGGGCTGTGATATGACAGGAGACTTTGAAAAAGTGTGCTCTGTTAAAAAAAGCCTTCTGGCCTTCTCACAACACCTGATATTTTTTTAAAAGGTAGTAAAATAAGGTGTCTTTCAAACAGGTATTAAAGAACGTTTGTGCTGAGCTTCCTGTAAAGCACATGAGATTTCTCACCTTGCAGGGAAATGGCCCTGGAGAGCTTTGTGGAGATGATGCAGCTTCTGCATGGGAGTGCTAACTATTACATATTAATGGCATAATTTGTCATTAAGTGATTAGTACAGTACACCCCCGTGGTGACAACCAACTGTTTGTGACATTCCCACGGGCAGAGATTTCCTGTGAGGTGGCAGGGAGGAAGGAGGGTGAACAGCAAAATGTTGCCCTGGAGGAAAACAGCTCCTTGGTATTAAACAATTATAAACAAGCTGCTGGAGAGGTGGGTCCCTGTCTCCTGCTTCAGACCAAACCTGCTTCTAAACCACATCAGACTCCCTTCCTTTGTAGAGCCTGCGTGTAAATTAAGGACAGAAGTATCATTGATTATAGGGAAAACCATAAATCTTCAAATTACTCCATGTGGATCTGAGCAATGCTTGCCAGCAGTGGAAATATTTGTTTCACATTGAATCAGGCCTTCAGATCTGGCCTGGCAACGAGGGACAGTGAGCAGCCCTAATGTGGGTTACTGTAATCATTTGGAATAATCGTGGTGTCCTATTAAACAATTAATATGCTTAAGGTGAACCCTCAATATCCCTTCCTGGTGTGCCCTTTAATTCTTTTTCTCTCTCCAGCAGCTGTAAGTTGACTCAGCAAGGCTGTGAGCTCAGGCTTTGGGGGATTGCAGAGCTCTTGCTGCTGTCACATTATTGCTGGTGTAAATGATGGGTGGAGGAATAATGGCTGCTGCAATCAGTATTCAAAATGTTTGTCTACAAGCTGAGTGACTCATTAATTATAGGCTATAAAATGCTACATTGCTTCTCCTGTCCCCCTCAATCTAATTTGCAGGCATTTAGTTCAGCCTTCTCCAGATAACACACTGATGCAGACAGTGAAAAAATACTCAGTAAAATCACTGTTTTAGCTCTGTCAAGTTGCCTCATCCTTGAAATGATCCCACAGGAGGAGAGCTGAAATATAAAACTAAAGCGATTGAACTATCACGAATGCTTTCCGATAGGTGAGGATTGTTTGTCCTTCTTCTCTTCATACTTCTTTACAAGTGGGATTTTCATACACATGCTGCTAAAAGTGGTTTTGGTCTTGTTGGTTATTATATCTTGTCATATAGAATTTTTTTCTTTTTACTTTGCCTTCAATATCTCTGAGGATGGAGATCCCACAGCATTTCTAGGCAACCCGCTCCACTGCTTGACTGCTGCAGTAAAAAGTTAATTCATGTGTTTAGATGGAATTTCATGTCTTTTCTTTTGTATCCCTTTTGTCTTGACCTGTCATTGAACTCCACTGGCAATAGCCTGGTTCCCTCTTCTCAGCTCTCTCAACTTCTTCTTTTCTGGGAGATGCTCCAGTTCTTTCCTCATATTTCTAGCCCTTTGCTGAAATTACTCCTTAAACTGCATGTCTTGAAGTGGGGAGCCACAACTGGACTCAGAAGTCCAGGTCCTGAATGTGTCAGGACACGCAGGTAAATAACCATCAGTGGGAGAAGGGAAAAGGGCAGCTTCCAAGGGATTGCATGTTGTGCTAAGTTTTTTCCTTTCCTGTCAGGTTAATGGGAGCTTACAGGATATGGTTAATTAATGCCTGTGAAAGTAGCTGAAAACTTGTGGGGGAGTTAATTTTTAATATCATTTTTACTCAGAAACGCTGAACACTGAGGTTTGTCCTCACAGAACCCTCACTCGACAATGTGCTGTCCAACAGGAAAAATGCCTACAGAGGTATTCCCGCAGTAAACCAAGAAAGTCTAGTCAGAGGTGAATGCTGAGATGAAATATTGCTCCAAATATTCTTTATGGATTCTTAGATGAACAAAAGGTACTAAAGTCAGCAAGTCTTTATTTATTACCTCTGATGTGCAGTTGCGTGAGCTGTGCACAGGAAGAGTTCATGCTGTTAAATCCACAGATTCACAGCCTCCACCCCCACAGGGCTGTGCTGTTACACATTCAATACATCCGACTCCTTAAGGTGAATATATATTTTTTTGAATCTCTGTCTTATCAGAAATCAAAGTAAAAATGGCTTTGCTTAGTCTTTTTTTAATTGAAAAACAAACTGTATTTTCATTTACAGTCGAAACTGTGAATTCAGCTGGAGTTGCCAAGTGTATGTATTAAAATAGTGCAGCATAGGGAGATAGTAGTGCACTTAGGATATGAGGGATACAGAAACTGGAATGTAGCTAAGAAATATCTGTCTGGCTCATTGCTTATTCACCAAACTAAAAGCTTAAGACTCTGTTTATTTGAGAATCACAGAATTGTTCGGATTGGAAGGGTCAGGTACAGCAGCTTACACAGGGCTCTGTCTGGTTGAGTTTCAAGCAGCTACACAAATGAAGAATCTAAAAGATCTCTTGGCCAACTGTTCCTGTGTTTGACCACCCTCATGGGTGAATAAATAAATAAATAATCCTTACAGTTTCTGAGAGGAGAAGAAACCAAGAGACATTTTTTTCTTTCCATTTCCATAGCAGGTTTCTTGTGTTGTCAATATAGTAAGAAGTTTCTTCAAGTAGGAAATGTTAAGGTAGATCCACTGGCAGTTATGGAAGTATAGCTAAAAGGTGGTAGAAAACTTTTAAAGCTGAGAAAAGAGCTTGGGAAACTGTGTGAGAGTTGCTATACATAAATAATGTTTCACTCTGAATGGATTTTTAGAGCTTAGTGTTAGAGGAACCAGACTGAATTCAGGCCCAGTTGGACAAACAGACTAAACTCCTAAAATGTCCTTTAAGATAAACTCATGGCAACCTTTAGTTGTAACCTTAAAAGTGGGACAACAACAGATGCTCAGAGAAGCTTTTCCAATGTAATTTACTCTCATATGTGCCAATCCCTTTCACTTAATAATAATACTTTAAAAAGAACCAACTAAAACCGTCCAACTTTTTTTCCTGTGAGAAAAGCCAGCTACGACTTTGAAATCCTCAAGTCCTTTGAGGAATAAATCTCTCTCTTTTGTATTGTTTTGGATTTTATAGAGCAAAATATGGTTAGTTTTAATACCCCACTTCCATTCATTGCCTATCAGTGCCACAAATTTCCAAAGGAGAGTGAAAAAATGTAGTTCTCTTCCATTTATCCGGGTCATTTCAGCTTGTTTTTCAAACTTGTTTTCAGTTTTTGTCCTTGTGCACTTTAGAGTGAGAATGGTTTAAGCGAAGTCCATGAACCAGTTAATTCCAGTGATCCACATCATTTGTCTGCAGTAGCTCTGCGGTGAATATGAGGCTGTGTAATTTCTGCCCTTTGCGCTGACCCTCTGCCCAGTAAGCTGTGAAACCAAAGCAGGCAGCAAGCAGATTTCCACACAAGTTCTAGAGGGTTTTCCAAGGAAATTGTGCTGAAACCACCATGTCTAATCCCAAAACAAAAGGCCTTTTGACCAAGGCTGTCTGGTCACAGCAGTGGGAGAGTTTCATCTCTGTCTAGCAAATTGGGAAGGTCAGTGTAAGGTAGGACTGGGCCCAGAATTCCTCATTTCAGTCAGCTTGAGCCATGGGAAGGCACTGTCTAATTCCCAGTGGGCCGGAAAATTTCCTTAAGCACAGTCATTCTGGTTTCTATGACATTAAGACTCTCTTGATGTCACTGGCATTATGTTTTCAGAAAGATTCAGAAGTCATAAACTACAGAGAGTGAGAAACACAAAGGCAGGTAAAAAAAGGCAACCTTTCCAGTCTGCAAATCCAGACGGAATAATACCTGGCCCGCATCTTTCCCTGGCAGTGTGAATGGACAGTGTAGGTCTCTGCTATATTAAAAATATGTCTCTTGTATATGACTGAATGGGAACAATGGACTCTGAAGCCAGTATTATAGGCAGTGAAATGCTTTGTATTTTGTCTAAGACAGGCTTTCCTGTGCCATATTCTGGATGCTTTTCCTCCTGTGGGTTGGGCTGTATTTCACACATATATTTCATCCACAGCTGCTACAGGAAAGTAGAAAGGGAGCACTGAAATCTTTCCATCCTACTAACAACTCCTGAGATAGAAATTCATGTTCCAGAGTTGTTGAGAGGCAGGCTAGTTCTGTTTGGTGTCTGAAAGCCAGTAGCTACCTGACGACTGATCAACTGCATGCAGTCCTTGCTATGAAATAGCAGAAAATCATGTAGCATGACTTGATTAGTTCAATCACTTCCCACAGCAATGACTTTGCTGAATGCTGTCAGAGAGTGCAGCTTATGCATTCACAGACAGGCATCTTCTAAAGGGCTAATAAATGTGTGACAAGGGTAATTCAGCCACTAAATGATGTCAGGGCTGTAGAGAAATGTGTATCAGTCTCATGTGTGTGTGCTCTTCAATATGCGAAATAAAAAAAGAGTCACCAAGTCAAGTGTGTGTAGCAGTAAACATGCAGGTGAAAGATGATGGAGGGGATGTGTGAAAGTCAAGTCTCTGTCATTATTTATAGTCTAGCAGTGTCATTTCCTGAGTGCTTTTGGAGAAAAAACTTGGAAGGTAAGGGGGCCAGCCGGGGCGATTACTGCAGAGCAGAGCTCCGTTGGAATAACAACAACAGTATCCAAATGTGCAGCATCAAATCTGTTTTTGTGATCCACATCACACTTAGAAAATAATTTGTGTGGCTCCTCATTGTGAACCTTTGATCATGGTGAGCAGTATTGATATGGGGCTCAGAGAATGAAAGAAAGAGAACAAAGACAGAGCTGGTAAGAAATGGATGAGACAGGAACAGCAGGTAATGAAGAGGAACACGGCAGATAGGAGGCTTTAGATCATTTAAAGGATAATAGATGAGAAAGATAGTTCACTGTAGATAAATGTGGAATAATGATGACTATGATGAATCCTTTTCACTCCAGACTCTGTGTTTCACAAAACAGAGCTTTAAAAAATAAACCCACCAAAACTTAGGAGTCAAAAGGCACAGCTCTGTGTGCTGCTAACGAATAGCAAACAGGAGGAAGATGAATATTTACATGCAGAATGGTGCTGCTGGTGGGGATTGTGATCCAGGATACTCAGGAGTGGGGTAAAACAAAAAGGAAGAAAGAAAAAGGGGAGGGAGAGTGAGCCCAAAGGCAAAATAAAATGGTCAGCTAACTAGAAAATGAGGAATTTGGAATAGTGTGCTTGCATATGTGGATTTTTGATGTCAAGACAACATCCAGAAATGATTTGGTCTCAGAACAGTTTCTCTCAGCTTATTGCTACTGGTTATATTTTAAAAGCAGTTATGTTGCATGTATTCAGAAGGCAACTGTCTTGGTTTAAGACCATTTAAGGGGAACACTCTAAAATGCATTACCTCCTCTTAGTTTTAACCAATCCCTTTCCACCAATAAGGAGAAAGAAAATAAGAGTAGATATAAGAGAAAAATAGCAGCTTACTAAAAAACGGAACAGCATCAGGCAAAAAATAACAGGAAATAATCGCTAGATGCAAAATTGGACTGAGTTAAACTGGACAACTTGGAATGAAGTAGGTTAAAGTACAACCACACTTTCTAGCTGAGGAGTGGGGATGACAGGAAGCTCTAGCCTGTAGGCAGCAGTTGGGTTTTTTTTTAACCTGACTCTGTCAGCTTTTGACTGTCTGCTTGTATGAAGAAGTGGCAGCTTTGGATGTCTAGACAATACCTCAACTTGCTGATTTGTTTGTAATTCTCTCTCTTGAACACTGGAGCCTACATCACAGGGCATGCTATTTCATTTGAGGCCTTTAAAACGAGCTGTTAAAGTGTGATGTACAGAAAATACACACCATTTATTCCATATTTTATAGCCATCTTGAAGGTCAAATGAAATTCTGGTGAGTCCTTTCTGAGCTATTTCTCTGCTCCATTTCACAATACATGTGCTTACCTTTTTATTATTCCATTATACCGTTTTACTCTACTATTATTGGTTGAAATTAGTCAAGACATAACAGGAGTGGTTTAATATCCCAAATGCAATCTTTGCAACTTTGATTTTTATACCGATAAAAATGGCCCAGCAACCACAAATGCCTTTAGGGAATAACGATGCTCTGGAGGAGGTTTCTTTCTATGAAGGAGAAGAACATCTTTATCCATCACTTAGGAACACTTGTCAGCCTTTAGCATTAGCAAATGAACCAGCTCATCTCATAAAGAAATGCAGGAGGCACAGAAGTGTGAGAGCTCCTGGCACAACAGGCCTTTCATTTTTCTAATTAATATAAAAGAAACAAAGAAGTGGATATTAACTGCGATTTTTTTTTTTTAACAGGCAGAAGTGATAAAAGATAATTTCATGTGCTAAGGAGTGATAAAGCTTTGTTGAGCTGTTCTTCCTGGCCTTCACCTCGTCTGAACTGATGTTTCTCATGGTAATGACCTCTGCTGTAGATGCAGTGGGATTCTGTGTGCAAGGAATGATGCAGCACCCTGCTCTGTGCTGCTGTAACCTTGCTTGTCTTCTAGGAGTAAAATAGCACGAAATTTTAACTCTCCATTCTTCTGTATTTTCTCAGGAACACTTTTCTTCACACGCTGATGGTGGCAATGTGCTCCAGGGGAAGAAGGTTTTTAAGAACACCTCAGTGTTATCTGTGCTGCATCCTTACAGATGGCTCAAAACCCTGGACGCTGGGCACAAGGTATGTTCAGAGAGGAAATGATTTCACTCATTTCAGCTTTTCTGGCAATGAATCACATCTAGAGTTACAAGCTGAGAACTGTCTGCTCTGAAAAGCCCAAACTTTGATCTTAGGCTTTTTTAGCTCTTATTCCTATGGAGTGCTGCTATTTCGATGAGTTATGGTGATAACTTTGTTCCACCTAAAGGACTTTTAACCTGAATAATCAGTTACTAGCAATACACCAAACAAGCTTCTCACATTTGAAAATGGATCCACAAAGTCTCACGCTAGTAAGTGTTTTAAATTGGGAGTCCTAGGGGTGTGAATACAGAGACACTGAGAATATTTTTGTAGTGCCTTGATACATGATCAGTGCCAGGGTGGTTGTGGCAATTGGTCCTATAGCACAAGAAACTTGTGTGCTTGGATATGTTGATAATCTGGGTGGTTATAAAAATCTTCTGGGAGTTAATCTTCCATCCTGTAGATGGGAATTGATCAACCGCAATCCAGACAATTTTATCTATTTGCAATAAGTCCGTGGTGTTTTGCTGTCCACAGTTTTCCATCATGTGACTGAGCTGAAATCTTTGCTCTGGACAGAGAGAGGAGAAGCAGTTATTGGGTAGTTATTGCCTTATGGCGGAGCCACACACTGACACTGGAAGTCCAACTGAAACACTGTACAAGTAAGAGCCTGTTTTCACAAGCAGATAGAGCATGGCCTGAAGGATGTGCTTTTAATGACGGAGAGATGGGAGCTGCTTTATGGCTTATGAACTGGGCATTGTCAGCTGAGGCAAAATTCCCATTTCATTCACAGATGAATAGGGGGTAATTTTTGTAAGAGGATTGTGGTGTGTGGATCAAATGTTTTTATTCTCCCTGACAGGACCAGCTTTATAATTATGGAGGGGCCATGCTTGAGTTGCCACAGACTTTCAGCAAATGACATTGAATATTAGGGATTCTGCTGGATCTGCAGGAAGCAGCTCAAAGCTGCAATTCTGCAGAATGACTGCATGTTCCATATTCTTACACCGCTAAATTGAAGCCTTTCTGACTCGGAAATTAGATCCCCAGTGCTGCAAATGTTGCTGGAGTGATTATACCTACCATAGCAAAATATGAATAAACTTGTGGCAATGTGGTTTATTTCACATATTATCTGTATTTATAGACAACAGCTATTTTAGTATGAGATATGGGGAAAAAGAGTTTTGGGGCCTTTAAAAGAAGGCTGGTGTGTGACAGAAAGGGAAGACTGAGGTACACTGAAAGGGTTACTTCCAAAGACAACGATGCGGTTGTGGGAGACACAAGCTAGATAATGCAAAGCTCTTAAAATGGTGATGCACCAAAATCAGGAATTCTTTCCAAAGGGGTCATAGGAGAGGAATGCTAATGTGGATTATCTGTGGCAAAGGTGATCTGTAATGGGCCTCGGAAAAGATGCTCCAGTGCAGGAAGCACAGTCCAGGACCACAAGGAACAAAAGGGAAGATGCAGGAATTAGTGAGAGGATGATGGATAGAAAATTGATTGCTGGTGCCAGACACTATTGCAGCAGAATTAGCCACAGTGCTGGATGCAGGGGACTGAGCAAATGCAATGACTTTGAATTGCAATCCCAATATCTTTGTTGAGTAAAGTTTGCTCTCTGGCTGTTAAAAAAAAAAAAGAAAAAAGAGACCTTTTATTTTCCAACCCAGCTTTAACCTCTATAAAATTAGCAAGTTTCTGCCTTTTATACTTTACTATAAACTGTGGAAGTACCATCCCCTCCCCTTTTTCTGAGTCTTTTTCATATCAGAGCCCTTTCCTGTGAACAGGCTCTTATCTAAAGCACGGAGAGCTCCTAATCACTTGCCTGTTTTACCTCTGTCATTGACTATACTGGGCTCCTTTTCCTAGGATGCTCACTGGATCTGTCAGCCACCTTCCTTCTGGTGGGTAATATCATGTCAGGAATAAAGAAGAAGGGTGTGATACAGCAAGAGTGGGGGTAAAAGAAGCAGCAAGGTCTGACTTCCCTTCAATCCCTTAATTTTGTTTGCATCTCCAAAGGCATTGCTTTCCCATCATCACTGCTGGTAGGAACGGTTACCAGTCAGAAACAACACACAGTGAAATCGGGAGGTGTTATGACAATGCAGTTCTTTCCCACTTCTCCCACAGCACTGGGAACCTGCATTTTTCTGCTCACCTGTCACATCAGCTCCTTTGGAGGCACATTATTTGTGTTTTACTCTGTGCTTGGTGGTAACCAACCACTCCTGTGGTTGGTGCTTGAAGCTAAGGAATTTCTCAGAGCTGGCTAAGACATGGTCTAAGTCCATGTTCAGAATCTCTATGAATGTCAAAACCTCCAAGTATGCTTTTCTGGTTCTTAGTATAATTTTTGAAGATGCATTCAAGGAGTTAGGAGGACACTCCTGTCTCTAATAGAACAGCACTTTTGAGATGTGAAGTTCAGGACATTCTGTTGTTTCTCATGAAATAAAATAATTCAGCTTTAGTGCAGCAACAGGATGCAGGACATTCAGTTGTACACACACACAGCTGAAGATAGGCTACTGATATTTGAGGAGATGGTTTTGTGCTTACATGTCTTAGAAAGCAAACTTGCGCAGGATGATTATTGTGATGAGTGGCTGGATGAGGATAAAGACACGAAAAAATGTTGGGATGGGAAAATGGGAAGCAGTTAACTCAGCTGACGCTTCCCACTCTGGTTTCCCTCCACTGCCCTGCATTGATAGATCACACTCTGCTCACAACAGCTTCCAACTGGAAGTGAAAAGAGCAGAGCCACTTTTTAAGCCACTTGCCTGACTTAGAGGCCCTTAGGTTTTTATCATTTCTGTAAATACAATATTTGTATTTTATTTTTTCCTGGTTTTTTTTCCCTTCAGTATTAACTCTGTTTCCTTCAGGCACTTTAACCTATTGAGTGAACAATCTAGTTAATTCTCCAACAAATCCTTAATGATGAAAACTTGCGTTGTTTAGACCTTTTCAGTTACCTTTGCATCATGATACATTCTCACTCAGGCCTTTTTTCAGTTAATATAAAAATTAGGTTTCTCCTGACATTTGTTTCAAATAATTTACCTAAGGAGCAGAAATAATATCTGAAGCTCATTTCACTAATTCCACTGATATTACCCAGGGCTGCATATAAATCACTGTACATTTCATTTCCTTGACCACTAATTTTGCTGTTCTCTCTAGAAGCACTGACCGGGGCCAGAGCAGTCATTATCCCAGACTTTCATGAGACACACTCTGTCATTTTTCCTGGTAACAGGATTTATGATAAATTGACTTCATTAACTTCAGGCCAGTCCCCAGCTCTTGATTTCTAATCAGTTTTTATTTTGCTTGGAGATTGCTAGCTGCTAAAGCATAACATCAGTCTCCAATCAGAAGTGAAATTAATCTCTCCTTTTAGGGCTGAGAGGCAAAGGGCCTCTTCTGAAGCTGGCCTGAAGGAGGTTTAGCTTTTGTGCCTGTGCTCTTTGTAACCACCCTTCCATCAGAGGTTGCTGTCTCCAGAGTCCTGCCAGCAGAGCATGTTGTGCCAGCGTTCCCCACCCCACTGTGGGCAGGGTCCTCTGAATTATTCCAATCAGTCTGAAGGGCTGATACCTTGGCATCTTCTGAAACGCAGAGAAGGCCAAATCCACAAGATTCACCTCAGCAGTGGCAAGAGTGGCCACAGTCTCCAGCCCCTCTGTGGTGCTGTGCAGTGACCGTGCAGTCACCAGTGGACATCGTATTTGTCATTTGCATGTAATGGGCAGAGGAAGAGCTGAGCAGAAACGGCCCCAGCTAAGCTTAGTGCTGTGACATACTTCCCATCCATTCTGGGGTCAGCCTGACCCAAAGGAAGCTCGGGAGAGGCAAAAATGAGTCCATTGCACTGAACACTGATGTGGATTGGTGCAGGTGGCGGAGAAAACTGTACAGCCTTGGGATAATGTGCAATACTTAGGTGAAAGTTACTCATTATCTGGAAGGTTCAATGTGGGTCCCTCTGCTCTCTTGGGGGCAAGGCTGCTCCACACTGGTGCTGACCCAGTGCTTCTCTCTCCGGGGTGGGCAGGTCCATCCTGAAGAGCCTGGAGCCAGATCTGGGCAGCCTGTCTTGGCCAACTGGATTCAAGTGCAGTCACAGTGTACAAGTACAGACTTTGGCTGTAATTTGCAACAATTGACTAACATCCTCCTCTTAGCTGACAACACCTGCAAGGATCTTGGTTTGAACAGAAGAGTTTTCTCAGGACTTTATTAATCAGCAAAAGTGGCCACTGCCAGCTCCTAGGTTACCATCACATGGGGGCAGCCCCCTGGCAGTTGCACAGTAAGAATAAATAAGATTTAATGCTTTATTCAATAGGATTTAAAATCTTCTTGTAAGAAGAAGGATGAGTTTGTCTGCTCCTGAGATAGGGAGGAGATAACCAGTTGGTGGTCATGCAAGTGGGGTGGAGATGATCAGCAGCAAGCACCTGTTTCTAATTTATTGAGTTACAAGACATTCCTGATGCCAAGCACATGAGACTGAGCTTTATTTCTTGTGCTTAAGGTTGGCCTGGCAGGTTTTCACACCCTCATTTTCTTCTTGGTGCTCCTTACCTTCTGGCACAGGAGAGCTGGGATGCTGCTGGCTCTGTCATTACCTGTTTACTGATCTGCTGAAAGGTGACTTGAGAGACAGAAGCTGTCAGCTCTGTGACTCGAGCCAAATCCAATTCATTGAGGTTTTGTGCTGCATTCGTTGCTGTTGTAATTTAGCAGGGCTCTGTTGACTTAGTAGTAAATTTAGCTTTTTAGCCTCTGAAACGCACCATTCTAGTAAAGGTGAAAATGAAGCTGACAGTTTAACAACTTGATCTGTAGCACAATCACAAAAGAATCACCATAACTTTCAGTTCTAATAATGTCTGAAATAAAATATCTGTATGCTATGCCTCTTTAATATTACTATGTTTATCAGTGGATGAACGGAAATGGATGTATTCAGTATCTCAGATTCATTTGGACTTTTTTCCTAAATTGAGCTGTATGATTCTGCCCTAAGTCCTGCAGAAAACTTTGCTGACCTTGGAGGATGAGAAAGGCCAATAAACTTTGGTTGTGTGTGTTCTGTCTTCATGGGGAGAAGACAATGCATCAGAAGGAGGTAAGCCTAAGGAATGGTTCTGTGTCTTGATTTAAGATAATTTAAAGAGGTGGACGCTCTAAAATGAGTTACCTCCCCTTAGTTTTAACCAATTCCTTTCCACCAATAAGGAATAGTTATCCCAGAGCAACAAGATTTGGATTCCTTTTGCTGTCCCGTGTAATGCCTCAGAGAAAGGGTACTGCCAGAAATTCTCATCAGGAAGAACAACAGTTGTTTCAAAAACAATTAGATGCCTTCTATTGACACACACCCGAACCTTGATCTTATTGTCTTCTCTCTTTACCACTTGTGTGTGGGAATCAGAGGAGGCTTATTTATCAAGGTTTCAGACACTTTAAAGTTGTGAGCAGATGAAACCAGGAGAGGCTGTTAGGCTTTCATAACTTACAGAACAGAATTATTTAGGCCATTTGCTAGGAAAAAGGTTTAGATCTTTCACTGCCCTGGTAAGTTAAAAGGTCTTTGTATCTGAGAGAGATGTAAGATCCTGAGGAGACAGATGGGTTTTAGTAATCCTGTGGTGAAGGGCAAGGGACATTTCCTTAATAAAGATTAAAAATTTTTTTTGTTAAATTTCAGTCATGTATTATCAGGGGAACTTAGAAGGACATTGTAAAATTAACTACATACTTCGTTCTTTGTGTTAAGCACTTTTTAAAAAATTAAATATTTTATTTCTCCTTTATAGTGTTTTATGGATTAGCAGTGTAAAAAGAATGTTGTGGCTATAACAAGGCCTTCTAATTATCTGCAAAAGCTGGTGGGGAATAGGAAAGCTTAAAATCTGAGTGAGGCTCAAAATTACCTGGGAGAACTTGGGTCACAGTCATTCCCCACTGGTGCTCAACTTCCAGCCTTCCTACTGGCAACTGGGAATGTTTCAACCCTGATTTACCCTGGAAAGTGTGATTCATTTAGAGCGAAGTTTTCAACAGGATTTTACAGCCTAATTAAAAGAGATGAGGGTATAAAGACACAGCATGGGGATGCCAAAATGGGGCATTTGTTCAACAGCAAACCATGTCCTCCATGAAAACACAGTGTTCAACCTTCATGGTGCCCAAGTGCCAGCCTCACACTTACTGGTTGTAAAGGAGGAAGTTCAGATCATTTCAGAAAAGCTTTCAAGCCTAGGATGTGAAGGTGTGCTCTGTCAAGCCATAGCAATAAACAGAAGTAACTCTGTCTTGTGACTGCTGAAGCCAGGTCTTCTGATCCTTCAGACAGGAACAGCTTGTTCCTGATCCTGGGGAAATTTCTTATACCTTGCAGTATAAGGTACCTATGCAGAAGTACCACAGCACCTACGCAGAAGTACTTTCTCCTAGGAATTTCTGGCGGCTTCCCCCAGCAGCGTGAAGTGGAAAAATAGGGGAAGACTCTTCCTCCCTTCAGGATGTGAGCGGTAAATATGTGGTTTTGTAAATTGTATTTCAGCACAATAACACTCAGGCAGACAGCCAAAGTATAAAGTGTCTTTCTGCTTGTGTTGTATTGTGCATGTTGGTGTTAATGCTTTGAGGGCAAGGAGCGCTGCATTGCACTTCAGGACTTAGAGCAGCATGGCTTATAATTTAATTTTCTTTTTTTTGGTCAATTGATTTGCTGACCTTAATACCCAGATTCTGGTTTCTGAACCATCCACGGAGAAAAGAATTGCAGAAAAAGTCTCTTTACTTGAAACAAGATTGGCCCTCACCATATGCATTATTTCTTTACCTTCTGACAAGGACAAAATCAGAAAATTATTCACAGGCTGCGGGGAAATCTAACGGCATCTTCGGCTACTACTGTTTGTTTCTTTTTGTATTTTTTTTCTTTAATTAAAGCACTATAAGAAGAGGGACATGTCACATTAGCTGCTTGGGACTCCATGAGGGGAATCTGCATATTCTTTTTCTCATTAACTCATGTCTTACATAAATCGGGGATGTCACAAAGTGCTCTCGGAACTTGGTGTTCCTTCTCTCCCTTCCCTGCTTTTGGAGAAGATGAGCTGCTGTGCCTCTGTCATATTAAAACATGCCTCCTGGTAAAAGCCTGAGTGCTCTGAGCTATTTTAGTGTACCTGCATATTGCCACAGAGGATTTCAAATACCTCTTTCGAGCACCTTAGCAGCTTCTTTATTGTTACTGTCACTAGTGTGGGGAAACTGGTTTGAAAAGATGCTCCAAACAAGCATAAGCCAAGGTAGGAGACGCAGCAGGGAATAAACACAAAATATTAAAGTTACATTTTACATTAACCTACATCATGGTATCTTATTGTGGGTTTATCACATAAAGTGACATTTAATCTGGGGGGAAAATCATAGAGCTGGTTTTCACACAAAGGTTTTTTTGTCTGTCCTGAAATATGGATGGCTGTAAAGTGGTGTGTCCTACTCTCTGAAAACAAATATCCTCCTTAGGTAGGTCTGTGGGTTGGACTGAGTGAACTGAGCCATCCCTGAGGGATGCTCTCACCTTGACGTCTCCTAGGAGTTGCAGTGGATGAGGACATGGCAATGACTAGGAGGAGACATTGGGAATCATTGCACTGGCTTAATCTTGTGGTCCATTTGCTCTGGTGTCCATATCCAACAGTAATGGGGAGTATCAGGTGCTTCGGGTGAAAGGTAATGCCCTCCCCCCTCTAATTATTAGTCTAATACTTGAGAAATTGAGGTTTACCTCCTTCCCCTTTTTTGTTGTTGTGTTGTTTCATTAATTGAATTGAACAGCAGAGCAACATACAATCTTAAAAACCCTGAACTTCTTTTGCCTTGCAATAGTACCAAGCTTATATCTGAGTTATGGCTGTTCCAGTGGATTTTAGTATTTCTCACAAATGCTCTCTGGACAATGTAATCTTTCTGTTTATCCAATCTAGATGAAATACAAGAGGAGTGCAAGCTTTCCCCCATTGTGGCCTATCATTGTGCCACAAATCAAGAAAGGCCAATTTTAAATGCAAATTTTGTTTTTTGAAAGGATTGCCAAGCTGAAATGTGCTGAGTAGAGCTGCCTGCATTCTGAGTGTTCAGAATGTGCTAGGTTTGGTAAAAGGCTATAATTTTCTGTTAGAATAATACAGCTGTAGAGAATTATGTGGTAGCCAAATTCATGTCAATTTCCACAAGAATTTGAAACAGTCCTACTCAACCCCAAAGACAAAGAGGAATAAGGAGCTAATAGCATCCAGCAGGATGATCATATAACAGGCTGTTTTGGAATGTTACCAAGTAGACATCAAAGCTGTTAAACTGGCCCTGGCTCCATAGTCCCAGTTCTTGATTGTCAGGAGAAGACAGCAGAAGGAAAAGCTGATAATTGATTCAGTGAGGGTGGCAGATCACAAATAATTTGAGGAAAAGAAAATAAAAAAAAGGATCTTTTTTTTTTTTTTTCCTTTTAAGCGCCTGAGGGTGGAAATGGAAAAAAAAAAAGAAAAAAGAAAGATTAAAAATATAATTTTTGGGAAAATATCTGCTGAAATGAAGTTCTTTGCAATCCAGTTCTGAGGAACCCATTGATGTTAGTGGGACCACACACCTATGCTAAGAAAATGCTTAAATACTTTAATGCTTTGCTGTATTTGTGATACGGATAGAAATTACACAGCTTGAAAATTCCAAGGAATTAATGAAAGCAAAAGAATAAGTGGAATGAGATTTGTGATGAGCAGAAGAGAAGGCAGAGCTGAAACCTACCATATTAAAAGAGGAAACCAATGAAGCTGGTGAGGCTGCTTTGTCAGAATTAGGGTAAAAAAAAAATCTTACGCCACATCCTGTACGTTAATTAGCAGTAATAAAAATAATTGCTCCCTCCAGCTTGAAACTGTGGCTAATTGCAATTAAGTTTTCATTGCAAGCTAACATAATTAGACCTTCACTGTGTTTCATAAATACACGGCTTAAATTATGCAGGGAGGGAGGAAGCGTCCTTTGTGGAGCTTTCCTGTCTGTCTTCCTTTCCCTCTACTTCCACAGCTGTTTCTTAGCCCTCTTTCTTAGATGATCCTACTGTGTGTGCTAGAACTGATTATCGAGGCAATTTCTTACTGAGACAGAGTTATGCTGGTTTTGTCCCTTGTGACAGACAGGTTCAGTAAGATCCAGCTTGGCAGAGGATTTCAGGAACTTCAGCCTCACTGAAGTTGTGCTTTCATGTCTCTCATCCCCAATACAGATCCCAAATGCCTAGTTTAAATAATAAGCTTTTGTAAAATAAGGGAAGAAGGCACTAAAAAAGGAGCAAAAAAACCCCCTCAACAAGCCCAAAGATTTTCTGCCTTTCTAAAAATACAGTTTCCTTATAAAACTACTGGTACTTCTTTAGCTGATGTACGCTACCAGGTCTGCAGTACATTTGTGTTGACTTTTTTTTTCCCTGCTGACATATGGAGGATAAAAACACATTATGCATTTCATTACTTTTGGCTAGAAGTTGCAATGGTGTTCTTAATTTCTATTTGTGGACAAAATATCCCTCACCCATTCTCCATCCTTTCTCTCACATCCTAGTTTAGAGGTATGCAGCTCCTGAAAATAGTTCCGTTTAGCCTTATCCCTTTTTTCTCTCTTCCACGTTTATTTTCATCGAGTCATGAAACTAAAAATGCAGACTTTACGCTAAGAAGCAGCCACTAACACTGAGCTGCTCTGGCAGCTGCAGGATGTGCATGCTTTGTCACATTGCTGTCAGAAGACCTGCTGCTTGTGTCTCCAGCTCACAGGTGACGTGGGATGTCACCTGTGTCTTCCCGTGGTCCGTTCCGGTCATTGGCTCTGGAAGAGCTGGAGGTGATAGAGAGATTGGGGAGTGGTTATGGCCAAGAAAGGAGTGCAGTGATGCCTGACTAGGGAGAAAGGATGGAGAAAGGAAAGCTAATTGAGCATGAAAACAGCCATGGAAAAGACAAATGGTTGGAGAAGGAGGGAGAGGGGAATGGCTGGAGATGAAAAGGCCGTTCAGCAAAGCAAGCAAATAAGCAAACAAAGGAAATGCCCCAGGCAGTGATTCCACTAGACCGAGCAAAGTAAGCAAAAGTGAGCCTGGTTAGTAGGTGGCAGGAGGGTGTGAGGCTCCCAGGGCTTAGCAGGGCTCGCCCTTGCCCTGCATTTAGCTGTCTGAGACCTTAATGACTGACTTTGTCACAAGAGATTTCTCACCTCGAGTCTGGGCAATTCTGTTCTGCTAGTTGCCATAATATTGTACTGATTGATTCTCTAATGGCTTTATCGCTTTGCCTCACCTCCTGTCCCGATGTCTGGTGTAGTGTTGCTGTGGACTCTTGAACTATTCTTGCAGGCTGAGGTGAACTGACTTCTGCCGCCCTAAAGTGCTTGTGGCTGTTCTCTGGGATGACGTTCTCTGGGATGAGAAGTGCAGGTCAGCGGTATCTCATAAAGTTTTGCCTTTGTGTAAAGCCTTTCAACCTGAAATAGAAGGAGTGATCATTGCAGAGTAATGATAAAATAAGGACTGAAACTGAGATCTCATTTATGTTCCCCCCCAATTTGAAAAGCTCTATGTAATTTCATGGCTAAGCTTTAAGATTAAAGGAGGGAACATCCTTCACAGATTTTTTAAACAGCACATCCTGAAACGAAAAGACAGAAAGCCATTCAGGTTAAAAGGGACCTCGGGAGTTCTTTACTCCACACTCTAGCTAAAAGCATGGTCAGCTGGTCAGAGAAGTCAGGTTATTCAGAGCATTATGCATTTAGACCTTAAAAATGTCCGGTGATGGAGGCTGCATTTCCCTGGGCAACTTCTATCACTGCTTGACTGTCCCAGGGCAATAAAGTTTTTCCTCATGTCCAGGTGTAACCCCTCCTGTTTCAATGTATGCCTCTTGCCCCTCATCCCCCCATAGTGCTGTGAAGGGCTTGGCTCTGTGTTTTTTGTAACACTGTCAGAGAGAGTCCTTCCTCCCAAATCTTCAAGCTGAACCTTCAAGCCCAGCAAGCTCAGCCTGTCCTCACAGGGTAAGTGCTCCAGACACCCTGCATTGAACTCGCTCCAATTTATTGGTGGCTGAGTTGTATTGGAGGCCCCAAAATTGGACTCCATAATCTAAATGTGGTATAATAAGCGCTGAGAATCCCTGCCCTTGACGTCCTGGCTGTGCTGCTGGTGCTGCAGCCCAGGACACCCTCGGCCTCCAGTGCTGCCAAGGGCTCTTGCTGATGCACAACCAGGTCCTTGTCGCCAAGACTTGATGTCCCTTCTCCCCAGAGCTTCAGGCTATGCTCTGGGGAGGGGTTCCTCTTTCCCCATGCATGATGTTTCCTTGGTAAATTCAATAGTGCCAAATATAATAAGGAAAAAAACCAAAAGCACTGTTCTGTTTTTTGTGGAAGAAACCCAGCTTTTCTCTTTCTGGACCAATGAGTATTTTGTTGATTTTAATAAGCAGTTCTTTTGCTGCTAGTGTCTTTCACCTATTTGGAAATTCTTGTGAATCTAAGATGGCCAAAATTTCGAGTATGAATTCTCCGTCCCGGGAAAAATACGTCAGGAACCTTTGTTTATTCATTCTCTGCGGTAGACAGCTTCCTACGCTTCCCACAGGTGTCTGTGGATTATAATGCAAAATTCATATTCGTGTAGCTGGCTCAATCCCCATCAGCCAAACACTCCAAAAAAGATTGTCTTAAGAACAGAACCCTTCCCCTGGCCTTGCACAGTTGTGTGCAGGTGAAGGGTCTGGAGGGGAAGCCTTAGGAGGAGTGGCTCAGGTCACTTGGCTTGCTCAGCCTGGAGAAGGAGAGACTGAGGGGAGACCTCATTGCAGCTGCAACTTCTACGTGAGGGAAAACGAAGCGGCAGGCACATGGTCTGAGTTGGGGCCAGGAGCTGGACGCCCTGGTCTTTGTGGGTTCCTTCCAGCCCGTGATATTCCATGATTCCGTGGTCACTGCGTCTCCAGAGCCGCTTTCGAATGCAATAAATCCCAAGTCCCACAATTCCTCGTGGATTTAAAGCTGAGCAGTGGTTAGTTTTCTTTGTGAGGCTGACCTCTAGTGTCTCAATAAGACAAGATCAAGAGCAGGGGAACGAATGCTCTATGGAGTGATGCCCAAAATATGTCTGTATTGACTGACATTTTATGAGCCCGCAAGATACTTTATTTAATAAGAAAAGAGCAAGCGTTGCTACGGGATCTCGAGGTGTATTCATACTGCTATGGCCACATAAGGATTCCATGATATTTTTAATCTTTATTTTAATTACTGAGTTCGATTTTTGAAATTGCAGGGACCTCTTTCATTTTTTGATTATGCGGTGTTCTGTGAGATTGAAATATTAATTGAAACAAGAGCTGTCTTGCTCTTTCTCGAGGAGAAATCAAATAATCTCTGAAGCCCTAGCTATATGCAAGATTTGATTAAAGTCTCATGGAGGTCACCAAAACAGCCAGTGCTGAAACACAGTTATTTTTTATACATGAAAAGCATGAGCTCGGTCTCAGAAGCCAGACAGAGATATCTATTATGCATGGTGGGTTTCTCTGTCTGCCTGTGTAAAAATCCAAAATACCAACAGGTTTTTACTGCTTCAGGTCAGACCCCACAATGCCCCACGGTTCGGCTCTGTGGACTTTTGGCCACTTTTGAATTCCCATTGACTTGGCATCCTTCTATATCTACTCTCACTGATGTCTGGGATAGTGGAAAAGGTTTGACTGTTTTGCTGATGCAAAGGTGTTCATAAAGCTGGTGTTTATAGACCAAAACGAGAAGCGCTTCAGTCCTTCCTATGGTATTCCAGCGAAAGCTGTTTTTTCCCCTCATCTGATCGCTTTCATGTACATTATAGATTTTTTTTTTTTATTTTTATGAAAAAATAATTTCAGTTGTGGACAGAGAATATAACTTTTTGAAATACGAATGAGAACCTCTCCAGAATTTATTTAAAAGCAGCAAAAATCACTGGCTCATAATGTCCACAGGCAAACAAGATATCTTGTATTACTATACACCAGCCATTGCTGCTGCTGGGAAGTTCTTGCAGAAAGCTTCTTTCCCTTGCAGTGTATTATTTTCATCCCATCAGCTCCAACAGCCTGAATTTGTTGATCTTCTGGCAATGGTGCTGGACAATTATTTATTTTAAAGGCAAACTGCTGAGAAACTCAATCTTGCCTGAGACCATGCCTGAAAACACCTGCCTTATTTTTCTGCACAGTACTTCAGTGGCTCGTGTTTTCAAAGATGTTGCTTCGACTTCTCTGTTCGGTTTTCTTTAGGCACCAAAGTGAGAGTTAGTTCAAGATACATAAAGAAACATGCATTTTTCACATAGAAAGTAAAATGTAAGACTAGACGAGTGGGGGAGTTCTAGAAGTGTAGAGGTAAATCTGTTTATGTCCTTGGAACATTTCATGCCATGGTAATGTGCCTATGACAGAGACTTTGTAGCATGAATGAGAAATATGTATGTTACTGATATTAAGGGTCTTGCAGTGCACTCCTCACTTGGACACAAGACCTGTGTTGTTTTTGCAGCTTTGATTTCTCTGGAAATTGTTACATTTGTGATGATTTTTTTTTTTGACTTGACTTAACTTGTAGTTCATATCTCTGTAAAAGAGAAAATTATACAGGCCTACTCTTCTGTTTTACCCTTCTAATTTCAATCCATGTCTGTGCTGTTAAAACTGACTATGACTTCTGACTTGTAAATCTGGGCCTGCCTTCTTTCTTTTAAGCGTGAGTTAACCTTTTTGGCTTCATGGTTCCATGGTTATGTAGAGAGCAGATCTAATGTTCAATGTAGTGTTTTTACCTGTGAAGCTGAATAAAGTGGAGCAGCCTCATCATCTGAGTTTCTCATGTGCAAATAAAACTTTGTCGCAGTTAATTATTTCAAGTGAACCAAAAAGTTTGGGGCCTACATCAGAAGTTATATAGGCTCACAAAAGCAGAAAGATTTTAGTATTTTTTTGGCTAGCAAAGTCCTTTCCTTCACCAAAGTCTACCAAATTTGTTGCAAAATATTTTGGTTTTGAGAAGAAAAAATTGTGCTGCATTAGGAAAAATCCCACATGTATTGTAGGAAAATGTTACCTAAAGACAAAACTGAAAAGTCTAGAGCTGGTTTTGTTTTAAAATTATTGAAGTGTTTTTTCTTCTGCCATACCCTGGATCAGACCCAGAATGTTAACCTGCATTGTTTTTGAAACAAACCGAAATCCAACCTTTTGTTTTTAGCTTGTAGGTGATACATTTTATTTATTTGCTGTCTCAGAGTTCTTTTTGAAAAAAAATTTGATTATAGTAATGTGTTCATGCTCTTTCTCTTTGTCAAGACGTTGGTTTCATCAGCTCAATTTTTGTGTTCGAGTCTGTGTGTGAACAGTTGTTAACTAACTGCCTAGGAATACTTCCATTTGCCAAGCAAATCTACTTCTAGTACTTAAAATTCAACTTCACATGAAATCTTTGCTGGTAGAAGATCTGTGCTCAGTGGAGCCTGTGATAGTAGGCAAAGAATATTTTAAACTCTAGTCTGTAGCCAGAGTTACAACTGCAGAGGAATTAAACCACAGGTTTCATCATCATGCTACTTTAAGAGAGAGAAATTAGTCATAGAATATTTGTTGGTTTTTTTTTTTTTTAAAATATAGATCATACTGATGAGACCGGAGGGCTCTTTCTGCCAGCCTGCTTAACAGTGAAAATTATGCAGGCTATATTAAT
Organism: Ptilonorhynchus violaceus; assembly: GCA_013397565.1. Classification (NCBI taxonomy): domain Eukaryota; kingdom Metazoa; phylum Chordata; class Aves; order Passeriformes; family Ptilonorhynchidae; genus Ptilonorhynchus; species Ptilonorhynchus violaceus. The sequence continues at coordinate 527,884 of VZRJ01008049.1, forward strand.
ATTAATATTGTTGATTTGCTGAGATCTTCAGTGCAAAATCTTTGGTAAGTTAAAGTCCATAAAAATGGTTTAATATAATTTCCCTGTTTATCATATAAGATATCAGGACATATATCAGTGTCATATGCCTTAAAATCTTAGAGTGCATATCTCACTGTATGCCAATAATTGTTTTCTTTTGGAAAGAAAAAAAACCTCACATCATGAGGTGAGATTGCACATAGTATTTTGCAAGAGCGAAAGAGTCAAAACAACCCCCGACCCGGTGGTGATAGCTCCAAATACAGCTAAAAATTGTTTTCTGGTGCTCCTTTGCACTTTTGAGACTGCTGGTGCTGCTCTTCATTTAATTGTCAGTCACATGGCCAATTAGCATCTGAACCTCTGACTCTGTCAGGTTAAACATGATGCAGTCTGAAACCGCAATGTTTCTCTGCCTCCACTGCTGCTCCTGAGTGGGAACTGGCAGAGTTTTTTTTCTCCACATGCTTTTCCACATTTGCAGACTTTCTTTTCAGGCACAGGCCTTCCTTTATTGAATTTGCCCTTCTTGAGTCCTTATTCTGCCTGCCTCATTTTGCCAGGCCTACCATTTTTGTCATGGAACTGTTCCCAGCTATTGCCAGGATAAATAGCAGACTCTCTGTCAAATCTTACCCAGGTTCTTGCTGCAAGGATTTGAGCCAGAGGCAGCAGGGTTCCTGCTCTCCCAAAGTGTCAGATCCAAACTAAGGCTAAATGAGATTTGAAAAAGGAAGCTGAAGTAGGAAAAGCCTAAGATTTGCCCTTAAAATGACTCACTTGAAGCGATTTGGAAGTTGATTGTAAAGTCTGGATCTTTGGCTAGTCTTAGACCTGTCGTGTTGCCTAGGCATCCAAACTGAGGAATGTGCTTTGGAGGTCCTTGTTTTATGAGGGATTGCTCCATTCCCTGAGCTTGGAGGGTTGATAGGCAGCACAGTGGAGCTGGCAGGGCACCAGGTTTCATTTGATTTTTGCCTCACTTAGAAATATAATTTTCAGGGCTTAGAGTGTGCTCTGCTGGTGTGATGGCAAGGAAAGGCGTAGCTCAGGAGCTTTGATTTTTGTTTACTTCCATTTTTCCTCATTTTAGAAAAAAGATACCTTAGGCAAGAAGTTTTCTTGCCCTGCTCCAGTGGGATTTGAGTTCTCATTGAAATAAAAATGTTCTAAAATTCAGAATTTGTGGATGTGCAAATAGATCTTTGAATTGTTGTGCAATTGCATGGGGAGTAAACACATCAGGGCCTGCAATTAAAGACTCAGTAAGCAGTTGAAAATGTTTTTCTGATTTTTCAGGTGCATTCCCAAATGCACAGGTATGCCTATTCCAGCACATTCCTATGACTCTGAAGTGTACAGGGAAAACTGACTCTGGCATGCACGGGTAGGTTGAATATTTTAGTTCTGGAGACAACAGCAAACATGCATATTTTATGTTGAGTACAGATTAGCCATGCAGGATATCAAATGAGTGCCTGAGGGAGGGTGCAGAGTGCTGAAATTAGAGTCTGAATGAAATCTATTTAGTATTAAAAGATCCACATCCTGAGCTAGTTTCTCCTCTGGTGTCAATCAGTACAGCTCCATTAACTCCAGTGGAGCTGAGCCTCTGTGTCTACTGGGGAAGAGGCCTGCTCTGAATATTTTGCGTAAAGACAGCACAGATCTGTTAAGAGAGGAAAAATGCGTTTCTGCAGTTTTTGGGCTGTAAATTTACTCTCAGAGTTTACAAATTAGCTTTGTGCCTTTGGTCTTTCATCAGTTCTGCTGGGCCACCGCCTGTCGTCATGGAGAGCTGCTCAAGGATTGATAGAAGAGGGAGGACCTGTATGCGGGCCAAGTAGGATTGGGTTGGATGCTGAGCCTCCATCCTGCCAGCTGGCATGGAAAGTGCATGTCCTTACTATGGGGCAGACTTGCACTTGCACTTAGAACATCCTGTGAGCTTTCCTATCTTTTCATGGCCACAAATTGTGACTTTATACTCAGGCTAGCTTTTTCAAAATGACTTAGAGGCTGGAGACGTGTTCCTTGTTAGCAGGAGTCAGGGTCCTAAGTTTGAAAGATTTTTAATTTTTTTTTTCTTGAAGCCTTGAGTAACAAGGATACTTTGCAAAATTTCTTCCTCTGAAATAGGAAGAAAGAGCTAGGCACTTGCAAAATATCACGGTTTCATTAACTGAACCTAATAAAAGGAAATCAACGTGAGCATTATTTCTGTCTGCCAGTTTTAATCACCATACAGAAGAAGGAGGAGCAAAGATGCAGAAACTCATTTGTTCTGTTTGACTTTGGTGATCTCTCAAAATAGAGACCCTTAAGCTCCCTGGGAGGAGGCAGAAGGTGTCCTCATAGCAACATAAGACAACTTCTCTTTCATTAGAATGCGGAGGATTTTGAATGTTTGTTCTTTAGTGACTTATGTCAGCATTGGGAAGGAACTGAAGAGAAATTGGGGTAGAAATTAGGGCTGAGAGAAGAGTTGGAAAGGAAAAATAAATTCTCTTGTGTCTAGGGATAGACAGTTCATATGTTATGGGCACTACAGCTATGGCATTTATACTGTCTCTGATATCAGTCTAGAACAAAGTGCTTATTGTCTTCACTGCTTATGCTTATTAAACCTCTGAAATGTGGACTGGACTCTTTTGGTATCCCTTGGTAAGTATTGCTCAGTTAAGTCTGGGGCTTTGTTAGATTTGACAACTAATTCTTGCAGTTTTTATTTTTGGATGGTTGTTCCAAATCAAGAGAGAGATCTTTGCACACCAGCACAGGAACTTTCACCCTGCTCTGGTGGTAATCACTCGTGTCATGCACTGCCTGCTCCCTCACCCTCAGCAACAGCAAGCAGCAGCAACTCCTTAACTGTTTACCTCACGTTCTTGGAGTTGTAAATACTCCCACTTTATTAGAGGCAGATAATGAATAAATTGTAGCTGCAGTGTCTCTTTTGCACTCTGAAGTTATGTTTATTCTTCAAGTGCGGACCAAAAATCCCCTGTGAATATTAGAGCAGCATCTCCTGCTCACATGCACAACCCTATTCATATCAATGAGAGATTTAGAAAATAAAATCATGAATGTGATAGTACAAGGCATGATACAAGGTCCTCAATCGAAAAGGAAGTTGCTTCAGGTGCTGGCGAAATCAGGTGAGGATTCTCTTCATGAAGCACCAGAGGCGCTTGCACAGCCCCTTTGCCCTTGTGCACCACGGTTTCCATCAGGCTGAATGTATTTATTTGGGACACAATCTGTCTGTGACAAAGTCACTGCCACTGAAAGCCTCTCCTGCCCCCTTCTCCCTAAGGAAAGTCCCCCTTTTTGCCCATCCTTGGCAGCGCTCTTCTCATCCCCTTCTGCCCCTTCTGGAGGGTGGGGCAGCGCGTGCCTTCAGCAAAGGCACCAGTACATGCTGGGAGCACAACTCCTGCAAAGGAGTTTTGTGCAAAGGACCTGGGGGTCTTGGTCAACAGTAAATTTAATACAAGCCAACAACATGTCCTTCCAGCCGAGAAGGCTAATGGCAGCCTGGACTGTATGAGGAGGAGTGTTGCCGGCAGGCAGAGGGAAGGAATCCTTGCCCTCTCCTCAGCAATGGTGAGGCCACAGCTGAAGTGCCATGTCTCCACCGGAGAGAGGCCAGTGAAAGGTCATGAAGATGATTCGCAGGCTGGAGCATCTCTCAGATGAAGAAAGGCTGAGGGAGCTGAGGGGGAGAGGCTAAAGAAGTCTCAGGTGGAATTTTAGCCGGGTATAGAAATCTCTGCAAGGAGGGTACAAAGAGGATAGAGGCAGCCTCTTGGCACTGGTGCCCAAGAGACAGAACAAGATGCAAGGGGTACAAAGTGAAACACAGGAGTTCCCTCTGAACAGGAGGAAAAGCAGCTTTTCATTGGGACGCTGACCAAGCAGTGGGACAGGTTGCTCAGAGAAATTGTAGAGTCCAAGGAGATACTCAAAAGCCACCGATGTGGACGTGGTCCTGGACAACGGGCTCCCGGTGGCCCTGCTGGAGATGGGGGCCTGAACAAAGGGCTGAAGTGGGCGCGACCGCCCCTCAGGCCCCGGCGGGCGGGGCGCGCTCGGCAGCACCCTTGTGGCAGGAGGGGCCAAGCCTCGGCGCCGGGCTATGTCTCCGGGCCGCCGCAGAGGCGACGGGAGACAGGGGAGCGGCCTCGGCGCCATAGCCCTCAGGCCCGCGGCGTCTTTGAAACTTAGCCCGGGGCTCGCCCCCCGCGCCTACAAGGCAATGCTGGGCTGGAGCTGTTGCTCAGCATTGAAGCAGCAGCGCCTGCAGGGCAGAGACTGTTTGGGCCTGGGCATTCTGTGGCACTTTCTGCTGGAAGGACATTCCCCAGCGGAGCCCTCCCAAGGCGGCCGGGCGCGCTGCCCACGGGGGACGTGGAGCAGGGGCAGAGGCTGCGGGTGCTCCCCTCTGGCCGGCCCTGCTGGGAGTGGGGAATGGCACGGCAAAGGCCCAAGACCCAGCTAAGCGCTGCTCCTGAAGGTGGTGGGAGCGGCCGGGGGGCAGCGCTAAGCTGAGGGCTTTGAAGGTCTCTTCCGACCTTGCTGGATCCGGGACTCGGGGGTTGCCCCGAGCCAGGCGCAGCCTGGCACTCAGCCTTGTTTAACCTCGTGAGGTTCTCGTGGTCCCACTTGTCGAGCTTGTCCAGGTCCCTGTGCATGGCCCCCTTGTTCCACGGTGCTCCTGCCCTGCTCAGCTGCCTGTGCCCTGCAAAGGCGCTGAGGGTGAGCTCGATCCACTCTCTGTGTCATTGGGGAAGCCATGAAAGAGCCCTGGGTCCAAGGCAGAGCCCTGAGGAACACTGCTCATCCCTGGCCTCCACCTGGACATGGAGCCACTGCCCACAAAGTCCCTGGCTGTGTCCATCTGTCCAATTGCTCATGCCCCGAGTAGTCCAGCCTCCAAAGGCAGGGCTCTGCAATAAGCCTCACAGGGCTCTGGGCACAGCGGGGGCTACAAGTCCCTGAGTTCGGGGGCTGCTCCGTGCCACTTCCAGTGGGTTGGGCTGTTGAAGGGTGTGGGAATTAACAGCAGGTCCGACATGGACCTCAGCACAATACGCTTGTACCTGTGAGAAACAGGAGCTAGAAATCTAAACAGCAGAGAGAAAAAACAGCAACACGACTGCACCTGGTGTTTTTCTGAATGCTTGAACACTGATGCCATAGGTAACCAATGATAGTATATTGTAGTTAATATAGCCAATGAGTCTATTGTAGTAATTTAGTAGCCAGTGGATATGTAACACGAACCATAACGTTCTAAAAGTCTGTAAAAGATTCGGTCTCTTTCAAATAAATGGCTTTTTCGCCCTGAAGCTGCTGGGGTCTATATGTGTCATGTCCGTCTCAACTGCGACAGAAGGGGTGCCGGGTGTGGCCCTTTGTGACACAGGCGCGTTGTGTCAGGGCCCTTTGTGATGTGGGCCGTTGCGGTGCCCAGAGGCCTTTGTGACATGGCAGAGCCCCGCCCTGCCAGAGGGGTATATAAGGGGCGCAGAGGCCTGGGCTGCCCAGTCTCAGGAGAGCTGTGCTGGCAGGAGGAAGCAGCTCCCGGGATCCATCCACCCTACACGGATTCAGAGATGGAGGAAGACCGGGACAACTTCAGCTGCTCTCCGGTGCCCAGCTGGCTGGACGACTGGCTGCGTGCAGAGGCTGAGGAGGAGGCATTGCGCATCATGGATGAAAATCCGACAGAAGACGTGGTTCAAGAAGTCTCCCAGTGTGAGCCAGAGCCAGAGGAGACCATAGGATTTATCGGTCCACATGTATTTATCATCGACGAGGAGCTCTGGAACCAGCTGGCTCTTTCTCTCCCAGGACAAGTCAGTAGGTCTCCAGAAGCGTCTGACTGGGAGGAGTACAGCGAGCAAGAGCTGGACAACAGCGAAGTCGAAGGTTACCAGGAACTATCTGACTGGGAAGACTCCGTTGGCCAAGAGCTTCCCAAAGAGGAAGAGTCGGTTGGCCAGGAGGTGCCCAGAGGGAATGGTAACCGACCCTCCGTGCAGTCCAGCTGGGAAGATGATAGCGACCGAGAGCTCGCTCAGGAGAACTTGGACCACGGCCTCGGGGACAATTCCTTGCTGCAGGAGAAGGATGACTGGGATGAAGTGAGCGTCCTGGTGCTCTGCGAGGAAGAAGGCGGGGAGAAACCACTGGGGGCAGGTTTTGTGGAACTCGGGCTCCCAGTGCCTGTCCCTCGGGAGGCCTGGGTTGAGCACGAGGCGTTTCCCGACTCTGAGGAGCAGGTGCCAGAGGCCGGGACAGAGAGCCTGGTGCCTGCCCCGCAGAGCTGCCCCAGCCCCTCAGCTCCACAGCCGGGAGCCCAGGCCCTCAGCCAGCAGCTGGCTCCTGCCAAGAAACGCCCGTCACACTTCAGGCGGGCCCTGCGGGCGCTGCGCAACCTCTTCCGCTGCCCCTGCCTGGCGGCACCACCAGATGAGTAGTGCCCGCTGCCAGCGGCAGAAAGGAGTAGAATAAGTCGAAGACTAAGAATAAGTTTGTAGAATAAGAGAATGAAGAAATAGGAGTAGTAAGTAAAAATAATAATAAGAAAAAGAGGAAGAATTAGAATAATTAGAAGAAGAATCAGTAGAAGAAGATAAAGAAGAAGGAGAAGAAAGAGTAGTTGCAGTAAATAAGAATTAAGAATAAGAATAAAACTAAGAATAGGAATAAGAAGAATAGGATGATGAGGAGCAAGAAATAGTAGTAGTAAATAAGAAGAATTAGAATTAGAAAAAGAAGTTTAATAAGTAGAAGAATGAGATAAGAAGAAACAGTAGTAGTAGTAAAGAAGAAGACGACTATGAAGAAAAAGAAGTAGGAGTAGTAGTAGTACAGAAGAAAAAGAAGAAGATGTTGAAGAAGATGAAATAGTAGTCGTAGTAAATAAAAATTAATAAAAATTTAAAAAGTATCAAATTCAAATACACATCCACACATCTTCTAGAATCACAACAAAACATTTCCTGGAGGTCTCCAGCCCACAGCTGGTGGATGCTGCCATGTAGATACAACTAAAACCACAGTTAGCCTGAAGTCTCACTAAGTAACATCCAGTCACTGCACTGCACCCAGGATTATAGGAGGGAAAAATTCTTCCCCAGAAGGAGTATCAAGCTCTGGAAGAGACTGCCCAGGGAAGTGCTTGAGTCACCATCCCTGCAGGTGCTTAAAAGACATGGAGATATTGCCCTTGGGGACATGGATTAGTGGTGGATTTGGCAGTGCTGGGGGAATGGTTGGATTTGACGATCTTCAAGGTCTTTTCCAACCTAAACAATTCTATGGCTCTATGGCTCTACGACATTTGGAAAATATGTCTTTAGATCACAAGGCTTTGCTGTGCCCTACTCTGGTTTCTCTTTTACGGATTCAACTGTAAGTGTGTTGAACGACCAAGTGACATCTCTGAAATGATTTTATAATATGCCCAGAACGTTCAGTGAAAGGGAAAGAAAGCATTATGGCAGTGTGAAGCACAGTTTAAGTTATTCCTTTTCCCTGGAAATTATGGGTGAGATTCTGTCTCCCCGACTGGTGTAAATTAATTCACTTTAGAAGTTTTATGTAAGTCTTGGTTTGAAGGCAGCAGCGCTCACCAGTGTGAGCCCAGGGATTAAGTGGCTGCATCCAGCATTCCTTGCTGGGAAGAACCAAGCGATTTCTTAGGGATTTCTTCAACTTGCCCTCCTCAGAAGCACCTACTTAAAAGTTTATTATGAAACTCTGGTTCTGTGAGTGTGAGAGAGAGAGAGAGACACCTTACAGAGCAGAAACAAACTGGAAGCAGAAGTCAGCAGATGGAAGATGTATTTTCCCATATGTACCAAGTCCCTGGGAGGAGTCCAGGCAAAGCAGGTGTATCCTGTTTCAGGAACACTCACGGAAATAATAAGCCCACTCTGGAACAAAAAAACTTCTCCACAGGTCTGCAGCTGATGCCTGCAGAGTGTCAGAAGATGATTTTTTGATCTCCCTGGATCACTAAGACCAACCATGTGTTTGAGTGTATGGGAATTAAGTTCCTGAATATCACTGAAAATCAGGAATGTTGGTAAAGTTTTCTATCCCTTTTAAACTTATATGAACTCCTGGCTGTATAGGATAATTTGTTTGGTCATTGCTTCAATCTGTGTGTCCTGCTGAAGGTTTCAGGGAGCACATTCCATCTTCCACCACAGAGAGAAGTGAATTGCAGTGGGGAGATTTTTTCAAATCTTGGGCTGAAGAGGATGAAAAAAGCAGGACAAAGACCAGCACCATGTGACCTCTAAGTATCTTCCAGAATATTTTGTTGAATCAGAAAGATGACAACATTCTCCTCTGTACAGACACACCTTCATTGTGTGGGTAACGTAGGTGAGCAGCACCAGGGTTAATTAAGCTTTGGTAAAAAGAGTTACCCTGACAAGCAGCTTGTCTGATAAGCTGACATTTTATTTACAACTTCTATTTACTATCCAAATACAATTTCCGACCTTGATTGCAAACCTTTTCCTGATGAATCCAGCACGGTTTTCAGGAAGTGCTTTGCTGGGAATGGATGTTGCAGGCTGCAGACACAATGAAACACAGTGTGGCATTTGTCCTCCTCTTGGTCAGTCTGACATCCTCAGCAGAGGACATGATGAGGCACCAGGAAGGAAAGGGCAGCTGGCGTTCACCCTTCCATGGGAAGCAGGGGCGGGAAGTAGGTCTCGCAATCTCTGTAGTTGGTCCCACAGGGATGTGAAGGCTGATCCCAGAGCCCCAGGGGTCACGTTAAGGGGTCCCTTCATGGAACGCTCATTTGCTATTGAGGGGCAGCGTGGCCGTTTTATTCACTGGGCTTTGTAATTCTGCCACAAGCCAGGTGAGAAGGCCTCAGCCTCCCGGACACAAAGATTCCATGATCTGTCATTTTGGGGGGAGAAAGCCAGGCCCATTTGTAGCCAAGCTCCAGTGCCTACATCTTCTGGTTTGACTGTAAACCAGCAGGGGAAATTAACCCACACAAAATACCTTGAGAGATTTTAGGCCAAAAATACAATTTTAATAAAAAAAAGGTAAAAATAAATGCAGGAATACAAAAACACCAGCCTAAACAAACCGACGGAGTCATGGTACGAGCTGACACCCTGTTGACCAGGGTGGTAGCTGTGTAGTCCAGTTAGGAACTGGTCCTGCAGAAAGGCCTGGTAGTCCAGTCCTGGTAGTCCAGTCCAGTAGAGCAGTGGAGCGGAGCTGAGTCCAGTCCAGAGGAGTGGAGTAGCTGAGTCCAATTCCAAGGAGTGGAGTGGAGTCCAGTTGAGTTGAGTTGAGTCGAGTTGAGTCGAGAGTCGAGAGTGGAGTCCCGTCGAGTCGAGAGTGTTTTCTCCCATCCCAAACCCTTGTTTTATTCTGTGTTTCTTGGCTGGCACCTCCCCCGGGGTGGGGGGACTTCCACAATGGAAGAGGATTTTCCTGATGTTCTATTGGTTGCTTCGGCAATGAGCTCGGATGGTCCTTATGATTTCTGAGCTCAGATGAACCTTATGGCTTGTGATATTCTATTTCAATGAGCTCGGATGATCTTCACTTTTCTGACATTCCAAGTCCAAAATTGGGCCATTAATCAGGATGGGTGGTGTAATGGGCCATTAATCAGGATGGGTGGTGTAGTGGGCTGTTAGCTGAGATTAGATAATCAGGATGGGTAGTGCTTGCTGTCCGCTGGAGTACTTATATCAGCTGAGATAAGGAGTCCCTCAGGGACCAGGTGTGTAACTGTGAATTTATCCAGCTTTTGTGGGTGGTAACAGAATATATGACTAACCCAGGACAACATCCAATAAGGAATTTTGAGTATTTATAAAATATATTTTGGGGTTCCTTTGGTTACTAGTATTGCTCTTAGACACTTAAATTAAATAGTCAACATCTTTAGGTCTTTTACAAATACAGGTCCTACAAACAAACCTGAATATTCATATATTGAGATAGTTTTTTTCCCCTCTTGTCTCTGTTGATTCTAAAAGCTTTAGGGATGTGGCATATGTAATATTCTCTTAGACATGCATCAGTCTAGCAGTAATTGTCTTGCAAAGGCAGGATAATTTCTGATAACAATGTTTCAGAGATTATTCTTAAAAACACCTGCTGTCTCCCCTCAAAGATGTAAACATATGCAGAGGTGTATGTGTTTATCTAGGGTTGTTTGAGGATACATTTCACGTCTCCATGTTGCGATGTTCTTCAGGAATATGGTTGCTGCTCAGCTGGTTTAACACCAGTTTTTTTAAACAACTCTCTCTGTTCAGTTTCTGAGGAAATGCTATTCCTCTGGATCCACCTTCAAGAGTAAAACTTTGTGTCAGCCAAATGTTGCCTCAAGATCATCCTGTTTGAATGGGTGCCTACAAAGATTTGCACGTTCTCCAATGTCCATGATCTGATACAGCTTTTATCAGTAATGACTATCATATTCAGAGACGGATTTGAGGATACAGATGTTTAATTGAATCAACTAGCAATCAGATGTAGCCAGATTTCCCAAATAATGACAAAGGCTATAAATGATTTAAAAAGGTACCAGTTTAAAATGCAGGAAAAACAGTTATATTTTTCATGAGGAGTTGGAGCTGCTGCTGTTGTATGAGCGTGAGATCTCATCGACATAATCAATTAGGCAATTCTGGGCAATACAGGAGCACCAGTTCATATGTTTTCTGAAAACAGTCACGTTGCCTGTCTAATTTGATTTTATGTGTAGCAAATCTTTTTATTAGAGGGGTTTTATTTAGCAAGCCTTTTAGGCTGAATGCTGACGTAGGGCTTTCAGGTTATGTCAAGAAAAACATTAATTCAAATATTGGAGCTAACACCTTATACCTTTATACCTGCTTCTTTCATTCCCTTCCCCACCTCAGCTCTTTTCCAATGTTAGAACCTGAAAAGCCTATCATAAAAATCTTTAAACATAATACTTTGTTAAATCTCACACACACACACAGAGTTTAAAAAATTGTGGATTTCATAAGTGTCTTTGTTTTTAAAATATCTGCTCGTTATCAGGTGTCAAAACTGATTTTTTTCCTATCACGAGAATCATAGTTTTAATCCATGTGATGTCTTGACTGTCTTTTTCTCCTTTACATAACCAAAGGCAACGTAACAGTAATATCTAATAAAAAGAGTTTTAGGTTTAAAAAGGTTAGTTTAGATTATTTAGCGTCCTCTACTTGTTGGAAGCAAGTTTTGATTTACTTAAAGCATTTGTGAAAATACTTAACCTTAAGTGGCTGCTGAGAAAGCAGGAAAGTAAAACAGGACCTCATATGTGCCGTAAACAGCACTTCAGCAACAAAGTCCCAGTGCCAGTGTGTGGCTCCTGGGAAGCAGCCTGACTGAGGTGTGTGGGATTGGAGGGAACTCACAGTGCCATAAGGAAAAAGAATAATCGGGAAAAGAAGTACTACAAAATCTATAGTGCAAAAACTTTGGTGATATAAAAGCAAGGTAGTGAAGGCATCCTTCTGGGGAAAAGAAAACCAATATTGGTGTTACATTTGATAGCATAACCCAGTCAGGAAAATGAATATTCCACAGCCATTTTGTTTACCACACTAATTTTTCTTCAGCTGTGCTATTTTTGGTATTGCTAGAGCTGTTTACATAGGATGCTTCTGATTGTAACTTTAATGTGAATATATTTGTTTTGAATTACTGGCTCTTATTTTTCCTCTCATTGCTTGGATGCATTTGCAGGTGAAATATCTCACTTGCTGTGAGGTTCAGGGCAGGCTCCTCTTGTATCACAGCTGGGAGTCAGGAGCTGGATGCATTTTCCTGAGCAGTACACAACTGTTCTGCTTTGCTCCTTGGAGGAATATCACAGGCTATGGAGAAACAGAAAGGCAACCATAGAAATGAAGAAAAGGGGGAGAGGAGCAGCTGTAAATGCAATGTTGTTGAATGACACAAGAATATTCTGAGAACAGGATAGTTTTAATGTATTAGTAAGGCTGATAAAGGCTCAGAAGTTGGTCATTTTAAGATCTCGAAATTCAAAGTGCCTTAGGCAATTTTAATTTGCTCTGGTGTCTTCATGTGCGTGTACACAGAGCAGTAATAAAACCAGACTAACTCTTGTTTCAGTGTGTCTTTTAATCTGGTTCCTGAATGTCAGGGGAACACAGAGTAAAATCTTTTTCTGGCTTCCAGAACAAAGACACCACAGGTCTCTGTTATCAGCAAAACCCCAGTATAAATGACAGCCCCCTTAAGGCCATTCTTCGGGGCTAAAAGGAAAACCAGAAAATATCCATTTTTTCTTGTAGGTAATAGTTAGTTCACTTGGTCTTTTCAGTTGGTTCCAGATTTAGGGGATGAAGACTCTTTTGCGCTTGGTTGGCTCTTGGTCCTCCAACTTTGCCACTCTTGAGAGAAGAATTCATTCCCTCTCCCTTGGAAATTCTGGCTAAATAATGCCCGTGGTTTTTGTATCCAGCTTTACAGACATCTCAAATAGTTTTCCTAAAGGACTGGAAAACAGTGTTGACCCTAAAATATCTATAACATGTAATATTATACTTTAGAAGTAATTTTTTTAATTGATTGGAATCACTCTATCTCCATGGGATTTCTGATAGTGATATTACACTGGAGAGACTAAGTTCATGTATGGCTGCTGATTTTTTTCCCTTGTATTTTAGATGGCGGTTGTCTTAACCCTTGTTTCATTTTTCATTAAAAATATTATTTTTTTGTACCCTGCCAAGTGGGTGCTGTGCAAAGCTGAAATTCAGAGGTCTGGATCCATAAGCCCTCTGAATCCAGCACAAAGCTTCAGTTGGCTTCGTGCTTTTTCCAGGCTTGTTCAGAGGTAATTTTCTTTCCTCTTTTTTGTTTCTTTTTTGTTTTCTTTTTTTTATTTTTTGTACTAGCACTTTCTGGGATTTTGTACTATAGTAGAAGTTCATGGCAGTGTTGAGCTGCTGGCAGCTCTAGATACAGTGTGGTGCTCTGTATAGATCATTCAGGCTCATTGGGTATGAGCCAAGTGCTTCCAGGATCTCCAGTATTCTCTCAAGGCACAAGGCACAAGGAAGTTTTTTGGGCTGGGAATTTAATTAAATAATAGAAAAAAAAAAAGATATTATGCAGTAACATAGCTTTTGAGTAATTTCTCACTGCAAATTGGTACTCAAATAAATTAATGAGAAGAGTGAGATGTGAACATTTGCCATGACTGGAGAGATAGCATGGACCAGGGCAGCCAGGAGGGAGTGATTTCTTGAAAATAGTTGGAAAATACAGTCTCCTTTGGACAAATTAAAAGAAGAAAGATAAAAACAAATGTATGGAGGTGAGAAATTGGAGGAAAGACAGACCAGTCCTCTCACTGAGTTGCTGTCACAATTTGGGGGATCTGTGAAGCTGCTGAGCTGTCAGAAGTCTGTCCTGCACTAGTAGCTTTTTTATTCCCACTGAACTGATAGTATGTAAAATACGAGACATACTATGCAAAACAAAACCCAAACAAAGCCCAAAAACCTCAGAAAGCTTTCAACAAAACATGGTAAAAAAGACCATTCAGCGTTTTCAAGCCCTTTCTCCCTATCAAACAATGCAAATGCAACAGCCAAAGGAATGTTACCTAATGGAAATTATTTGTGTTGTCCTTCTGCAGTCACACACAGGAGTAGTAAAGACTTGGCTGTCAGAGTTGGTGCACATCCAGAGCACCTCTTCTCCATGCTCCTGTGACCATAAGGGCATGGAAATAACACTGCAAATCAAGGCTTTATAGTCTCATCCTAGATATGGAACACATTTTCGGGAATATGTTTTTTTTGGAGAGGCTCCCGTTGTTTTTTACTCTGTAAAAACCGGGTGTATGTTCAGTGACCCTTCTGGCAGATTGCATGAGAGCCATAAACATAGTCAAGGGTGGGCTTGGTGCAGATCACTGATTGAAAGGCTGTCTTGTCATGTTGTTGAATGTATGATCAGGTCAGAGGTCTTAGTTCTGAAAACAGTGTGGGGTTTTTTTTCTTGATTAGGCAAGTTATTTTAATATAAACTGGGCACAGTAGCCTTATTAATCATTTAAGATTGTCAGAATTTGAAGTTATTTTGGAATATATCGAGCTTAAATTTTTTTAGAGACCAGAGCTTTTTTGTGGTAGATTGAGTAAGCCTAAAACTGTATTCTGAGTTAACAACCCAGAGACTAATGCATATCTGGCCTGCAAAGGCTCATAAACTCTTCAGCTGATTTAGTAGGGGCTCTATTCTCCAGCTTTTTAAACAATAAAATATTTTAAACAAACGCCATCAAAATATTTACAGGGTTTCTCCTGCTAATCCTTATGGTTGTTGTCACACTGCAGCTGTTAAAACAATGGCAATTTAATGGTAATATATATGTATGCACATAGTAGTGAGAGGTTGGAAAGGGACCTTTGTAAGTTCCTAATCCAATTTCCATCTGAAAGAAAGGTCAGCTACAAGACTGGAACAAATTGTTTAGAATTTTACGGAGTTGAGTCTTGAAAGCATCCAAGAATGGAGAGTGCAGAACTGCTCTGGACAACCTCTGCCACTTCTGGATTTATTCTCAGACTGGAAGAGCTTTTGCTTAAGTGCCGTTGCAGTTTGGTTAAGTTAGGCACAGGTTTTTATCTAAATCAATAGGTACTGATCTCTGGACTATTTACATTATGCACCCTGAGTCCTTAGGATTCTTTATCAGGCACTGGGACTGCACACAGTCCTTCAGGAAACTCGAAGCAAATCTCTTGTTGAAGGCCATTAACTTATGTTGATTCGGCTTAGCAGCTGAAGATGCTTTTTTTTTCAAATTCTATTGAAGAGTTCAAGTGATTTTTAAATTCAGTTTCGTTATAAATCAGGAAGGTCTGCTCAGCAACAAAAATCTTTTCTTTTAAAGTCTCAGATTTGATCAATACAGCGTTCCTTTGGGTACTGTTTTATTTGACATTTCACACTGTCATTGTGCATATCAAACAAAACCTGCATCTACTACTTAAAAAAATTGACTGTGTTGTGGGTTTCTATACCCTGTGGTGTTTGCTTGTACATTTTTATTATGCGTCACGTATCCTTATTGAACAGAAACCTTATTCTGGTTGTCTGAAATTTAAAGTAGAGGTCCTAGGATGTTCCTGTGAATAAATCAGATGCTCCATGCTCTAAGTAGTATCTTCTTAGTGTGGTACATTAACCTGAAACACATCAAAAAAATCCTGTCTCCAGATTTCTGTTATTTCTGTGGATTTGGTAGACTTAAGAGAGTATTTCAGATGTGTCCTGCATTATCAGTGAAGCAGCAGAAGTAATGAAGGAGAGCCCAATCCAGCAAACTTGCACACTTAGAGATGCTTTAGGTCACCAATTCTTCCTTCACCTCATACTTTTCAATTCCTACTGTCTTCTTAACATGACTAAAACCAGGCAGCTGATTTACATGGCTGCCCCATCAGCAGGAGCTGGAGTTTCCCTCTTGGTGCTCTTTGCCACCAGGAAGTTGTTGGAGGCCTTGAACTGCCAAGTTCACAGATGTTTGAGGACCATGGAAATCAGAGCCCTACTTTAGTAAAATTTTTATATGTATGAGTCAAGAGAGATAGCACTGAAACCATTTAGGAATTCTATATTATTGTGCAGTGGGGGGAAGCTCTGGTGGATGTTGCTTACAACTCCTGACTCCTTCCAGCTGATATCACCAGTCAGAGCCCGTGCACGACTGACTGACATGTGTATCCTGTCACTTAAAGCCAGTTACATTTTTGGCTGGTAATTTTGTGGGATCTAAATGGAGGACATGTATGTTCTTGCTGATTACTGCTCAGACAGTAAGTGACAGGCACCTCAGGGGGCAGATGGAAGTGAGTCTCTGTTATCACAGCCATTATCACAAAGTATGGCCGTACTCTGAGCTTCCAGCACAGTGCAGAGACTGGAGCGGAAGCTGCTCAGTCTCAATCATGCTCTGTGTGCTTGTACAGAAAACAGATTTGTCCTGTCTTCTCCAGCACTTAATCCAATATCTGTGTCAATGTAAGATGCCCATTGGCAGAAATCATCGTCGAGTCATGGTTGAGTGATTTGCATAAAGCTTTGATCTGCTTGTTTTTTCTAAAGACTCAGTTGATGCATTTAATATGGAAACTGAGTAAATGCAAAGATTTTCTGGCTGGATTTGGAGTCATGCTTAAGCAGGCAAAATGCACAGCTCAGGAAATGGATCTTTCTTTGCGTGTTCTTATGTATGTATTGATGAATAAAGTGCAACTTTAATTTCAATTTTGATACTAAGTTTGTAATCTGTCAGTGAATTTATCTGTGAAATCAAGCATGGCTTGAGTGAGTGGTCTATAAGTAGCTACATTTTCAACAGTGGGATTTTTTACAAAATTCTTTTTCTCACATAATTCTTGATTTCTAAGTCTAACTGTAACTGCTACTCACAGCAAGCCTATTCAAAAAAATCAGTTCAGCAGAAATTCAAGCTCACACTTTTTGCTCATATCTTTCATAAAACTTCAAAAGATTTTAAGCATTCTTATGTTCATCTGTGTGCTTACTTTATATGTTAGCATACCTATGTTTTAATTGCATGCTTTTTCAAAATAGGCAGTCCCACCCTGAAGTCAAACAATCCCTACTCATGGGATGGAACAGATACTGAAGAGAACGTGGAATTGGAAAGCCCCACAATATTTGCCCAAGGAAGAGATCCTTAAGGAAGGGAGTGTATTGCTCTTTGTGAAGCCAAGAACGGAGGAGAACTTGCAGGCCATTATGAGGGAAGATGAGAAAATGGAGCTCTTCATTGTTTTATACAATTATTCAGTATTTCATAATTTCTCTCTTGTACAAACAAGAAGAATCTCTAAGGTTTAATTAGAGCACACACGGGTAGTTTGATATTCAGGTACAGAAATACACGCGCTGTGGAGGGTGTTTAATATTAAAAGGTCACATATCTGGAAATAGTTTGGTTTAAATATATGTATAAAAACTGATTCATTGCTGCATAATTCTAGTTTTGAAGTCAGTTGATTTCAATGTATTTTGGGACTGAAGTAATACAAGGGTGAATCAGTTCTATAATTATTTTGGGAAAAAATGGTACGCTAGTAGTTCTGGGGAATTTTTTTCTGTACAAATCATTACGGCTTAAGGAGGGAAACCATACCTTTCTTCATATGGCTAAATTAATTCCATCTTGCATATGCATAAATGTTTCTTTTTAGGTTTGATTAGGGAAGGATTTTTTTTTTCCTTTTTAAATGGCAGATGTCTCAGATGAGTAAGAGAATTTAGGCATGCTGTTATGAGACAGAATCCTAAAAAATCAGATTATTGTGAGAAAGAGGGACTGAAAGCGTGAAAAGCTTACTTATTAGCATCTCTAAATTTAACTTATTAAAAAATTAACATATTTTTACCACCTTTGATGACTGAAGCTGTTAATCAAAAAGAAATAATCAAGTTCTTAGGATTTTAGTAAGGAGAGAAAGCAACATTTTGGGTGTAAGTTAATCAAACATATAACACTGGCTGATAATGAGGAAGAAATTTTAGTAGCTATATTAATTGCTGTGGAAACATTGGCCTTAAGGCAGCTTGTAGGGTATTTGTTGAGGTTGTAGGTTCAAAATATTTATTTTTTTTCTTGTCAGTCTTCATTAAGGTGTAAAAATTGCAGTAATAGATGTGTTATATGCAGTTCTTTAATTAGCTCAGAAATACACGTTGAAAAGTGTGTGGTAACATAGCTGTCAAAAATCTCAAAGGTCTGAAATATTATTTAGGGGTTTTTGTTTAAATTGTCCGAGATAGACAAGTATTAAGAAAAACTTCAAAGTCAAGAAAAAAATTGCAATTTGCAAACAAATTCACATTGCAAAGAGAAATATTGGAATACTCATGAGATGTTGTCAGCTAAATATTCTTACTGACTATCCATGCAGAAATGTAAAATCTTCCGTTACATTGATTAAAACCACGTGAAACTGTATGACAAGCCAGATGTTTCAGGAAAAATGGGGAGAGATCCATGACTAATCCTTACTAGAAAGTATCTGTGGTTAATGCAAACCTACCAAGTAGCAAAGGACCACAATCTGTTGGCCGCAGAGTTTCAAAGGTGCATCTCTGCTTGCAAGCAGCACTCAATTGTGGTTAAACTTAGAATTCTATGTCTGACATGTGGCTGCCCAGATTGCAGCAGGTCAGGAAAAAAATTATGTCGGTATTGTCTTATTTGCAGAGAGAGAAAGAGAATCTTTCCAAAATTCCAGGCTGAAAAGGCACAAGATATGATATTCTCAGCATACAGAGAATAATGGTGGGAGCGTGGCACTAAGTACAGTGTTGGAAGAAAAAAGAAAAAACATTTTCCCCTGACAAATGGAGGCACGTAACAAAATAGGAAAATTGGAAATAAAAGGGGAAAACAGTTTCAGATCAAGAAATTTGTGGGTATAAGATTGCTGGGCACCTGTTTTATCTAGAGATGTTCTGAGAACCGTTGATAATGGACAAAAAAAATCACTCTGAACCTCAAGTGGATGTGAAGAGTTAGAACTACTCCCACACAATGCTCTCAGCTTTTATGTAAGGGTTTTTTTACACAGTAATGAAAACAATTATTAAAACCTGACCTTGTTAGTCTCTGCCTATGTGAAGATTTATTCATTCTTCAAACCTGCAGACTCACGAGACTGCTTTATTTAGTAGCTGCAAAAACAATGCTTTTGATACTAAGAACCTAGAGAGAAGCAAAAGGTGATGGTGTTATCTCACAGCCCACCTCTATGGCAATGTATTCTTTTCATGTTTTATTAGATGCAGTTGCCGCTTCTCCTCCTAACTTCAAGTTTTCTAGCTGACAAATTTATTTTAGTGGTTTCTTCTAGGATTTTGTGTTTGCTGTTTATTGTTGATCAGTCACAGTTCATTGGTGATTGTAGATGACTGGGACGTATTAACCCATGGCAGTTAACTTTTTAATTTTCCTTTCTTTAAAGCATACACTTATATATAGAAATGTAAAACACTGAAAATAAAACTTGGAAAGCCAAGCAGGCTGGCTATTCAAAAATCATTAACCACTGTTAATAATTTTACATGATGATGTTTTGAAAGATACTAACTTTTGGATTATATTACTTTATACATGCCATTTCGTAATCTCTTTACAGTTGTGAAAACCAGAAAATAGCGTTTCAGATGAAAATGCTTTGAGAACAGTAATCTCTGATGAAAAGGTTTAGGGTGAGATGAAGATGTAATTGATGGACACAGGTATTGGTAATGAGATTGTGGCCAGTGTAGCTCTTTTAAGCCTTTATTCTCACTAGTATTTAAATAATGTGCCCAATACTGAGAATGCACTTAAGCATTTCCCTTCTGGCTGTTTGAGTCTTGGCTTGCTTTTATGAAAATTAATGATCTCTTCTACTTTTACACCCGGAGTGGGAAATTGCAGGAAGGCCTGATTGTACAGCTCTATCCTGAGAGCACGGAGCTGGATCATAAAGAGCCTGTAGTTAAACCATGGTTTGTGGGGAAAGATCTAATGGTAAACATGGAAATGGCCCTAATCCAATAAAAGAGATCCACGTGTTTTCTGCATCTATTGTCCTTGGCTTAAAAGTGTTATGATCTGCTGTAAAAACTGTCATTTTACTTGTGCTTTGGGCAGAAAGGAGAATTAGGAAGCAGAAGGAAGGACGTGGAATAATCCCATAAAGTTGTTTGGATTCACGGTTTGAAGAGGGGATATGCAGCACCTTATGCAGTGTCTGCTCATCAGGAGTGGTAGTGGGAGAAGACAGAGGAAATGGTTGCACTCCTGTGGTGGGAAGGAGACTCTGGTGCCATTCTGGTGTCCACATCTCAGGCAGGACAAAGCTGAGGAGGTGTGAGGAAAGGCAACCCAACTGGTGTTGGGGAAGGAGGCACCAGGAAGGCTGGTTTAGCACAGCTGGTTTAAAGGTGAGAAGGGGGTAGGACTGAGATTTACAAGCTCTAGGAGCTGGTGAATATAGCATTTGTAAAAGAGAGTGCCCAGACACCCCCTGAGCAGTGTCCCTGCTACCCCAGAGAGACAGACAGAGTGCTGGGCTGCAAGGGTGACCTATCTGGTGGAATGTGGCATTTCTTATGCACTTAGTTTGTGCTTTAATTGGATTTAAGTCTAGCTAGGATGGATACCTGTAATAATCTGTCCATGGTAGAACAGACCTGGAATGATTTATTTCACTACCTAGACAGCTTTTCCCTCCTAGAGTGGTGGCCTTGACCTACTTATGTAGCCTTCAATCTCTTTTTCCTGTGGGTCAGTGAAATGTTAAGCTGTGCAATTGCTTTACCAGGAGACTGTAGGAAAATTAAAGGAAAGGGGTTTTGTTATGGACCCCAATTTTGAGGTTGCTCTAACATTTATCTGCATTACATGACAATGAACTATTCTTTCTTCTTGGTCAGAAGTGCACAAGAGGGACAGTTACAGGTGGAAGGTTGAATAAATTATTGATTCTCAACAAGACAAGAAGAAATTTGCAAAGGACATTTCTTCTTCCTCCTCAGTAGGTGCACCCTCCTGCTCCTTGGATATTGCCCTCGTGACTGAGGGATTAACTTTCTTCCAACCCTTTAGACACATTTTCTACCCCTTTTCCATGGCAGCCAAGGTGTGCTCCAGGAACCCCTGCCTTCCATAATTTCTGTATTTTCATGGTTCTGTATATTTAAAGAGAATGTAAATTAATATTAACTGGGATAAAATCAAGATAAAGAGAGAAGAATGTAAAAGCAATGGGTCATTTTATGGCCAGCAGAATATCAAGTTCTAAATACCCCTGTACCAGCACCCAGTCAAATGAAAATAGAGTGAGTAGTGATGAGAGGTTTGAATTTTGGGTAGCTGGTGAAATGTCACTTTTCCTAATCCAAGATTCATTAATGCCAAGACAACAGTATCCTAGGTTTCCTTGTGGACTTACACCTACACCTCCTTAGCCTATACATAATTTATTTGTGCTATTTAAATGTACATTCTGTAGATTTTAAGTTTGGGCTTTAAAAATCTAAATTATGGATATACTGTTTGAGTGGAAAAAGGAATGACAAGATTTATATATAATGAAAAGTCAACTGAAGGAACTGAAGACCTCCTTCTCCTCTGCACTGTTGTGTCCCTGTGGTCCCAACCATCTAAATTCAAGGCATTACACTTTCTGTCTTATCTGGCCTCAAAGGCACTGTTACTGCTGCACAGAGTACAAGTGAATTCCGATCCCTCTTAAATCACCCAGCATCCTTCTGTTAACTCTTGTCTGTCCGAATTGGTTCCCACTTTCCAGGACCCCTGACAGATGAGGTCGCTACCTAGGTCAGAGCCTCAAAACACTAATTTTGTACTGGGACTGCATTTCAAAATGTACCTCTGCAACACCACAAGTTGTCACAAATAGCAGAAGGATTGCAAGACAAAAGTCATGTTGGCGCAGAAAATTAATTAACGAAGAAAACCTTTAAGCACACCCACTTTTTAACAGCATTAGATCAGTGTGATGTATAGAGTAAGCTCTTTTAAAAGATACATAGAAAATTTTTAAAATTCTTTTTAGTGTGTTCTCATTCCCAGATTTGTCTTTGTTCTCCTAAGGATTTCACCGCTCCTGCTTCCATTAAAAGACGCTTTTGGAATAAATACCTGTTGTCTGGCAGGGGATCAGACACAGGAGCACCTGGGAAAAGAGGCAGCCTATC
Source organism: Ptilonorhynchus violaceus (assembly GCA_013397565.1). Taxonomy (NCBI): domain Eukaryota; kingdom Metazoa; phylum Chordata; class Aves; order Passeriformes; family Ptilonorhynchidae; genus Ptilonorhynchus; species Ptilonorhynchus violaceus. Next base: position 549,718 of record VZRJ01008049.1, read on the forward strand.
CTGCAGAGATCAGCACTGCTCTGAGATGCCATTCCTGCTTTTTGTGCATGTGGTGGCTGCTAACGGTTTTGCTTTCATGCTCTTGAGACCAGGAGCTGTTCCTGCTCCTGTATTGTGTTGCAGAATTGATACACAGTACTGTAAATGGTTTGAAATGATGTTAAACCCGGGCTGTTGCCTGCAAAAATAAAAGCAAACAGGAGAGCAAGGAAAGCAGGGGGTGAAATCCAGTCATTAGGTAAGATATTCTGATGGCAGCTGTCAAATCACTATGCAAATAATGCTGAAAAGAATTATCTTTCAGGAGACCTCTGCCACCCAGGGCTGGATTTCTGCCTCCATTTTGCTTTTACCTTACTTGTGCAAGACAATACTCTGCTGCTTTCTTCCCCAGACTTGGAAAACAGAGTTTGTTTAAAGAGAGTGGACTGTATTTTTTATGCTTTATTTCTTTCTGGATGGTATTTGTTCAGAGCATGACTAGAAAGAGTGTAGAACTCCAGAGGGTGGTCTTCCCTTTCCAGTTTTGCCTTTGTTGATGAGCACTGACATCGTTGTGGCCAGTAAAGAGTCATCATGACTCCTGAGATCTTGGAAATGAATGGGATGTCTTGGTGAAAGCTCTAGTTGTAGGTCCTTCACAAAATCAGATAGATGTCACTGTTTCTCTTGTGTTCTGTGTTTTCAAGGTCTTTTTTTTCTTTTTTTTCCCCTGCTTTTAAAAGTTAAAAAAAAAAAATAGATGTGCAGGGGAACTGCCTGAGCTTTCCCAAATATTTTCCTGGTTAGTCTTTCCCCTGGATTAGCTGTAATGGCACTGGCACTAATCTGAGAATTGTTGCTAGGTGGTTGGACTCCTGTAGCTTCTCTTAGAAATCTACTTCTGAGCCAACTCTATCTTGACAGGTTATTTCTCTAATAGTCATATTTACCCATCATGACAGAGGTAGCTAAAACCAGCTGCCTCAAGTCCTAATTTGGTGCCCTAACAATTGGACCATTATCCTGTCATGTCAGACACCCCTTTGAAAAGCTAATTGTGTCTATCCAGGGATTTCATGCTGATATTCTTTCTCAGAGAAAGGATATATATTTTGGCACATCTGTCTTTCCTCCTAGGTCAGTCTCTTTAGCACTCCTGTTTCAGCTCCTTCCTCTCTGTCAATACTTCTGGAAACGAGGAGTCTGGAAGAAATGCCATTCTAAATAATAAGCACAGCTTGTTAAATGACAGTCAAAACATTCACAACATCCAAGTCTAAACAAGGAAAAAAGTAGCTGAAACACAGTACTACATGTATTATTCTTGCATTAAAACATTATTTTCTATCAAGTGTAAGCAAACACTCAGTAAATCTCTCTTCTACCTCGGTGTACCTGTTGGGACATACTTGTATGACAGACTGCTTGAAGGACTTATCACTCACTGCTTACCTATAAATTCACAATTGTTGCTGTTGTCATAAATCTATTAATTTCCTGTGCAATAGCTCTTATCCTTTTCTCCTGCTTTCTTGGTTTTACGTTGTTGATAGTTGTGTGAATAGTGTTCAGGTACTGAATAAAGCACTTGATTAAAGTGAGGAGAGCAGTTGAGATGTTATGGACTGGTCTTTTAAAAAGTGTGCGTAATTCAAAACTTGCCTATTCATACCTGTTACGTGGTTTGTATGCACAGATGAAGAGCTAAAACAACGTGACAGGTCAGATGTTTCTGTTTGGAGGAAAGGGGAGGAATAATTTTATAATAAAGCAGACAAGTTTCACTAAAAGTCTAACTTTAGAAAGAGGGAAATATTTCTTGTCGCATATACCATTATACTTGACTTCTAACCCTGTTATTCTGGTCAGCATAGTTCCTCTGGAATTACTTTAAAGCTCTTGAGGTTGACTCTAATTTCATGAAATGGAGTTCTTACCTGAGTATAGTAAGTCAGAAAGATGTTCCATCATGTTTAATATTTTAAATTGTATGAAAAACCCAAGGGAAACAAAGAAACATTCGCCTTTATTGCAAATCTGGTTTTTAAGCGGGGTGTTTGTGTCCAGATAAGGCTGAGATGAGAATATTTGTTCCCTTCTGTCCTGTGCAAATTATGATTGGTTTTCATATCATCTGAAACCCCTTATGGGATTCATCATGACTTTTCTCACCATGGATGTAATTTATGGGCTTGATGGTGTAGTAAGCAGTTTATTAATTGGCCTTAAACTCTGGCCTTAATTGTAACGATTGTAGCCCGACTTATGAAGACTGTTTTGTGCCAAATCCTTGGGAGGCTGCTAATACGTGTCTGTCTTTTGTGGATTCCTTAGATAAAATTCTGTTGGCAACGCATATATCAGCTGTATTTGAGAAGATAAACATTGCTGATCCTTATGGAAATAAATCAAGAATATTATTTTTATACATATATATAGGTATATATAAAATCATGCAGTCTACTACCTGTGTTCCAGTTAAAAACCAGAAAAATTGTTCAAGGGTCAAATGTTTTGATTTTGGTGGGTTTTAGCTTTCTTTGGTGCTACATGAGTTTATAGTAGTTTATTTTAAATAATAAATGCTGCAATAGTTGTATGTACCTTCATAACATTGTCCTTCAAAATTAACATTGAATCAGTAATCCAAGGGAGGAGTTGATAAATTTAATAGAGTGCTTTGGCAGCAAATAATCTATTCAGAGGATGTTTGTAATTTAAAAGCATTGTGCTAGTCATTTTGAAATCACACATCAGCAGGAATAAAAATATTGGATGTGAAAGAAGAAACTGCAGTGAAACAGCTGTTAGGGAAAATACTTGTATTTTATAAAGAAATACAAAAATGTTTGAGTTTTGAAGTGCTCTAAAGAAGAGAGGCAGAAATGTGTCATTAAGTGAGATAACAGGGATTCCAGAGTGTGCTGGGGTAAAATGGGAGTTCTCTACCAGTGTATTCCCTGGAAAGTCACTTACAGTGCTAACGATTTGTACTTGGAGGAAATTACAAGCAAATCCACTGAGGGGAATAAGACAGGTTTGAAAGTCGTGAAGGGCTTTTTGTGTGCACAAAACCCTCTGTCACTTGTTGTAGGTGAGTAAAAGCTCTTTGCCAGTGTGAGGTTTTCATTCAGGCTGTGTAGGCCTCGCTGGCACAGGTGAGAATCAGGTGAGGAAAGTCCTGTGGCTTCAGAGACGGAGCTCAGAGGAGCTGCTCTGAACGCTTAATTAAAAACGATTTCAGATTGACTTATAAAGGGTATTGTCCCGTGGCCTGAAAACTGGGATATCTGGTGGTAGATACAAAGGAAAGACATCTAGCTGAGCAACTTTCAGATCATAATAAATATCTTTGGGTTTGATCTGGAAGAGAAATAAAATGGAAATTTCCAGAGGCAGCTAAATCGGGGGAAGTGGTGAGTGCTGGTGAGGGTGGACAAGTTTAATTTTACACAAGCACTTAGAAGCTGAAGAAAGGGGCAAAAAATATATTTTAAAAAATTAAAGTTCAAGGAAGTGAACTTAATATATCTGGAAAATAATTTAGCTATTCAGTGGGAGGGAAAAATCAGCAAGACATCAAGGAATGAAACTGAACAGCAATTTTCATTTTATTATGCAGATGAAAATCTGGAAGAACTCTTTTGATTCCTAAGAGTAGCAAATTATACCTTCCTGACACATGAATGTGATTCCTATTGATACATCTGCATGCAACTCCCTTTTATTTCTGAGAACAGGGATTGTTGCAGAAAGTACAGGTGGTCTGAAACCAGGGGAGGGCTGTGCACCGGTTTGCAGGCTTGACTGAACCTCTTTCCAGCCAAAGTTTTCATTGTGTGTTTAGTTTTAAGCTGGCTGAAGTCCATGAAATTAAGTTGAGCTTTCTGGAGGAGAGTGTTGGTGTGTGCTGTTCGCTGTAGAAGGAAGGCATGGTGTGTTACACCAACCTGATCTTTCAGCAAAGCAGTTTTCCTCCACACAGCGCTCGGGGGAAAAATATAAATTCCCTTCCTGAACTGGATTAATCCTAAAGAAAGTGTGTAGATTAATTTTGCCATCAGACATCACTTCTGACCTTGGACAAGCCACTTTAACTATCCACATCTCTGCTCTCAGCATATGCTTTTAAACTTATATTTCTTCCTGTTTATTCCAGCTGGAAACTCAGCTGTTTCCTGTCACCTGCCTGCATGGTGGAAGTATTGTAGACTCTGGACGTTGCTGTAATTTGAATAAGAATAATAGCAGGATGGAAAAGAAGGAAAACCAGAGGTTAGAAAGAAAAGCAATGTTTTATGTGCATGTTGGACTGTCCCTTGAACAGAAGAGCTTCCATTATTTGGCCTGGAGAGTGAGGCATTCAGCAGTATCTGTTTCTGATATGTCACTGTTTGCTAGAGGTGCAAGTCATGGAGTCACAGCAGATCACAGCTCACAGGAAGCGCCAAGAGGCAGAGTTTGTGTCTATCAGAAATCCTACAGGGTCATTGACAGTGTGCTCCCATCAACGGGAGCTGCTGATTGAACAGTATCCTTGTTAGAATACCTTTAATTTTACACAACCTTTTTTTTTATATAATTCAGTGGACGACCCTTTTGGGGCTCCTCGGAATGGTTTCTTGAGTTTTGTCAAGACTGAAGCAAACCCAGTTCAATGTTCCCTGAAAGCTTTGGGCTGACAGAAACGAAGTAGCTGCTTGCATTCTTAGCTGTTGCCTCCAAATGATGATGTAAAATGCCAGACTGCCTCTTCACCAACTTCTCTCATTTTTCTTTCCTCATCTTGGTAATAGAGTGCAGCACACACACAACCCCTTCACCTGTAACAGCCTCATAAATCCATGGGTTGGAGTTGTTTAGGGAATGGACAATATATCACCTGACAAGAGACGATAGATGTGACTTGGCCCACCCCAGCTGCTCCCTAGGTGTGGGGGAAGGAAGGAATTAATTAGTAATTACACATATTAATGTGCAAGGAGATAGGTGGTGTAGATAGGTGTTCAGAAAGTCCTTGAGAGGCTCCTGTGTTTCACCAGATGTAAGCACAGACTTGTATTCTTTATCTGTGTAGAGCAAGACACCACCTTTTTGGGAGCGGGTGAAAATACCACCATGTTGATGCCAGTGTGTGACAGAGGACATTGGCAGACTGGTCCTAACTTTGTCATTTTTTGCTGATTTAGCAGGAGTGTTGGTCTAGAGCTTATCAGACTTTTCCACACTGATTTCTCAGCATTTACTTTTCTCTCTTCAGCTTGTGGTTTTGTGGTCTTCTCCCAGAAGGGGTCGTTGTGGCAGAAAGAGATTCTCTGGTAAAGGTCTTTAGACCCTGACTACTTACAGACTGAAAGTTAAAGTTAATACAGTTCCATTAAAAAATCCCAACAAAAACCCCAAACAATTCTACTGTGTCATCTTCCATTGATATGCATTAGTTTCCCACACAATCACATTTGCCTTGCCCTTCCTTCTCCTTTACTTTTCTCTTTTGTAGGAGTGGATTCATCCTTACAGGCATTCCTGAATTCCATATTTATATTCTGTTAAACATTGGCTTGGTATGTGAGAATTCCCGAGTGATTCCTAATTATCCTTGCTTGTTGAAACTGTGCACATCAGCTTTTCTTTGTGCTTTTACACAAAGTAAGAAGGTCACATGCCCTTCACATGTTGGCTGATGCAGGACTTGGTGACGCCTTTAGTGTTTCAAGGCAGAAGAATAGCCAAGAGTTGGAGGTGAAAACTACAGATAAGGTAGAAGAGGGGTGCTGCTCTCACTTTGAGAACTCTTTGTTATCTGGTGCCTTCCAGCCCCAGATGCTGCTGCTCTTACTCAGTTGTCACTGTCTTTTTCCATCGAAGTCTAAAACTGCCCATGGCTGATCACAGTTGACATGTGTCACTGTGGAGATGAGTTAAAGAGCTTCACAATCTTGCCCACCCAGAAAGACCACAGGAACATTTTGCCTGCTTTTTACCCTCTGTGGAGTTTTGGGCTATTTGCTGGGTACTGGAGGCATCCAAGGTGACAACCAACAAAGAAATCTGTAACTTTGTACTTTTGATGTAAACTTTTTGCTTTAAATTCCTGGAGTGCTGCAGGTTACCCTTGAAGCTTACAGATCAAACCTCAAAGTCCCTGCTCCCTCAGAGTTAAGGAAGCATGAAAAAGCAAACAAAGGTGTGGAGGTAACAGGGATTAGCGCAGGTCAATGCTTGTGCTGGGACTGCAGCTGAAATCTGAGGCATTCTAGATCAGTCTTCTCTGCTTCATCTCCCTGCCCTGCTCAAGCCACCCGGGCAGTGATGGAGACATTCAGCTGCCTGGGTAATGTGCAGTTTTGTTGTGCTGCTTTAGACTCCACAATAATGGAGGAGGTCTGGTTATCAGTGTCACGGTTTGGACAAACTTAGGAGGAAGACTCAAAGAGCCTCCTCTGCAAAAGATAGGGTTCAAAACTCCCTTCCTCGCCTCTTAAGAATTTCTCGGAGGAAAGTGAAAAAACCCTGTTTATTTAACAAAACCCAGAAGCTGGGGGGGTGGGAGGTGGATGCACGCAGGGAGCGGGGGGAAGGGAAAAGAAAATCAAAAACGAATAATGTTAGATAATAAACCTCTCATGATGAGGACAACCTGGATGAATCAAAGTCCTTTGTTTCCTGGGTGTAGTTTTCTGCTCTGTCTCCCTCCGGGAGAGGTGGTGTAGGCCTCTCTTCCCAGGCCCAGGGTGTAGGCCCCAGAGTTCAGTGGTCTGTTGTAAAGTTCCAAAGGAAGAAGGGAAAAAAACCTACGATCCCAGGAGAAAAAAACTGCCTTTTTTCTGTGCCTCAGGCAGAGGAGGGAAAAAGTCAAAAGTAAGTTTTAACTCCTTCCGAATATCCCTGAGCTGAGTAAAAGCAGGGCAAAAGTTCACAAGAAAAAGAAGGTAAAGGTAAAAGAGTGTCCGTTCTCCTTCAGCTGTAGAGAAAGCGACTGCCCAGATGCTCTTTCCTCAGAACCACAACAAAGCTAGCTCATAAAGGTAAAGAATGTAAATATCCTTTGGAGAAAACCAAAACAAGTGCCTGGCTTCTCGAGCCACCTTAAAGACACAGAGATAATATTTTTCATTAAGCAGGCGATTGGGATACACAGCATCATAAAGTCACCCCAGGACAGTCAGGGACCTTGTGGGTGAATTGCTCTGCACTGACTGTTTATGTTTGATCGTGACTCTGAAAATGTGAAATGTGCTGATCCCGGGCTGCTGGAGGGAAGTGTTGCAAGGTGGTGTCAGGATGTCTGTTTTCCAGACAAGGCCACAGCCAAGCAGTCTGTGCCCCGTCCTGCCTTCTGCTCCTGTCTTCCCCTATTCCATTCACAAAATACACATGCACTTGTCGTTCCCATATCAATAGTGACAGCTGTACTTTCTGGGGTGCGTGTGTCTAGAAGAACTGGTGCTCTGGTTTGTTGGAAGGTTGGTTTTGCCCAGAAAAACTCTGCCTCTAGGTGTGACAGGAATACACAGGGTTTCTCAGGGTAGTTCACTGTCTGTCACACATTCCTCGTGACTTTTTCTTTCTTGGCATGATGAGGTAAGAACCCAGCAAGTTTTTGACCTGCCTGCACTGCAAACATTTAAGTCTCTTTCAAAGTAGAGAGAATGTTAATTCTTCTCTCCATTATAAATGAGATAGGACCTTTAAAATAGGACAAACAGGTGGGGAATATTTTTTCAAAAACTGGAAGTAACTTGATTGTTATGTTTAATGAACAATATTCTGTGCCTACAAGCACAGAGGAAAAGTGTGTTAGAGAAACAGCTTCTTGTGGCTCAGGATTTCAGGCTCAGGAATTTAGTGCATCCATCTGCCACTACCTGTATTCTTGTCTTTGCCATGAGCTCCTCTCTGAAGACTGAGGGTAAAACACATGAAATGTTTGCAAACATTTCACAACAAACTGTGTAAATACCGAGGACTTTCAGAGAGAGTGAAGTGCTGTCAAGCTCACGAACAGGAAGGATGACACTACCAGGAAAGTTTAAGGCTGCATACCAAGATTGTTTAAGGGCAGTCAACAGATTAAAGGAGGAAACCTTATCTTTAGAGATTCAGGATTTTCTCTCCACTACCTTCTGTCCCATTAGAAGTCTTGTTTGGATGTTTTTTAGTTCTGGAGGCTTAATTCAACTCAATATTTTAGTGCCATTGAGATGTCCAGGATGGCAAAACCTTAGAGATGATCTGGTCTGTGATTCATCAGCACAGAAATACACCTGAAGAGCAGTCCAGGTGTGTGCTGTTAAAAAGAACACTTTGACACACCTGCATCATCTCAGTTACAGTGTATGTCACCCCAGCTACAGCACAAGGAATACCTCTGGGACAGCAATTGCCTTGTAATCCTCTATGGTGAGATGTGCTGCAAATTGATAATTTGCAAACATTTGCCAAACAGAAATGAATGCCTCGTATTAATTTGGAACTTTGTGGATGGGATTTCTTCTGGAAAATATCACAAGGGAACAGATCAAGGATATCCTTGATAGCAGAGAATTTCTCACTATTAAGAAAACAATTGAATTTGTTTTTTTATTTATGCATTATGGAACCTAATTTTCAATTCCTTGGTTTGGAGCTTCTTGCCAGACAGCTTTTTTTTTTCCCCCCCACTTGGATTATTGCCAATATATAGTATAAACAAATTAGCCCTTTCTTTTTCAAAAGCTTTAGTCTTGTTGCTTTTGCCATACCAAAAAGCAAAGAATATACAAACCAGAGGCATGAAATCTTAAGTTTGAAGCTCAAATTAATTTAGTTTCCTTGATATTTTTAGCCTTGAAATAGATTGCTTTTGAAACATTACAGTGCACATTTAATTCTAACAATGTCATCTGGATGCCATCCCAGAGGGATCTGGACAGGGTGGAGAAGTGGGCCAGTGGGAATCTCGTGAGGTTTAATAAGACCAAGCTGCACCTGGGTTGGGGCAACCTGTGGTATCAACACAGGCTGGGGGATATTTCCGTGATCCTTTTCGTTCCCTTTATGTTCTATTGGGGGATGATTATGTGATCCTTTTTGTTTTCTTTATGTTCTATTGGGAGTGCAGGGGGTTTGGCAGAGTGTGGTGTTGATTATATAGTGATTTATAAGGCGGTGTATGTACACATGTATATGAAACGTGTGTATAGTCTCCAGAGACTTTTCAATTGGAAAGATCTGGAATTACTGCTGAATGGTATCTTTGCTTTGGAAAAGCCTCTTTATTATCAGCTGTAATGCAATGTTGTCCTGACCGGTGCCTTACGCATTGCAAATGAGGTACAATTATTCCTTAGATTCTTGTGTCAGAAACTCTCCAAATTGTTAAATGTTCACTTTTTCCTTTCTTTCCAGTAGCAAGCTCTCTTGAGCATTTTTTGGTCAAGATGCTAAGACTGGGAGCAAACTCTTGGAATGCTGGAAGACAGTCCAGGTCCTGGCTCTCGTTTTGCTCTTTGTAAATAAATTAACTGGTCTATTTTTCATTCAATTAGTCTGATAAGAGCTGAACTCTGCTAATTAGCTTGTTTACAAAATGTAGAATTAGAAAAATAATGTGAAAGCCTTTGTCAGGGAACATGGCTTTTTGCTTTTTAGGCAGTTCATAAATGGTGTTCATACCATAGCAATTTAACAGAAAGCCCAGGGAATGGCGTTTGTGTCCCTTGGAAAAAAAGCTGATAATTAGCTTTTCCAATGCATGAAGGTTTGGTTGTGTCATCAAACACATGGTAACATGCATCATTGTTCTGACACCACTCTAAAAGGGACCTTAGATGCTTGTCCTTGTGAGAGAGGAATTTCCACTTGACCTAGGACAAAAGATCAGTGTAGACCATGAACTTGTGCCTGGTTTGTATTCTGAAGCTCTCTTGGAAGGAGATGCATTGGGAAGGGTGTACCAGAAAAAATCAGATTAATTAATCAGTGCCTGAGTATATCAGCCATCAGGCTCCCAGGGATTCACTCAGGAGTACAGGCTGAAGCCTACAAACAGGTGTAACACCCCTGGGAACAACTCCTTTGTGTTTGTTCTGATTTATTCCAGGAACCGCATTTAAACGTAAATCTAATTCTCCGGGTTTTAACAGATGCTCTAATTGCAGCCACTAAAAATAAACGCATCAGGCTAACTTTAAGTTAAATCAATTGTCAAAGCCTGACAGCAGGATTTCCTGCTGATTAATGCAGAGTTGGCTATTTCTGCCATGTTCCTATTTGCTTTTCCTTCCAAACCTGGATTTCAGGTGTGACTGTCCTTAAAATGTTCTTTCCTTCTCCACTTGCATAGATTATTCCAAGATCTTTGAAGAGTAAGATGTGCCCTGTGAAGATGACTGCAAGAATGGAATATGCTGCACTCAAGGACTTCATTCTTGTGACAGGTGCTGTTCCCACCACAGAAACCTACATGATCAGTTGGCCGAGGGTAAGTTTATCAGGACAAACACATTCCAGGCACTATTTTGGCTTATTTTCTGAAGGAAAAATGAAGTTTTCTGTCTGCCAGGGGAGTTCCTCCCACACAGCAAAATCTCTAGAAAGTAATGCCAGGTTTTAAGCACTCCAGACAAAAGGTGGAAGATCTGATAGTTAAGTTTCTACAAGTTTCATGAAAATAAGTGGCTTTGTAGAAGCAAGAGACCCTGACTGATGTATCCTCAGGGAAAAAATAGTTGGGTAGGGTGTTTGTTCTCACTGGCCTGCTGCTTCACCTTTAGAATATTTCTGGAATTCTTGGATATTCCACAATGGAATTATTGTCTAGTAGCTGCTGTGATTCCCTGTCTTCTGGGAACAGCTAAGGGGTCACAAAGGTGTCCAAATATCTCGGACAAAATACCACAGGAAAGATTGATTAAATTATATTTGTAGCTAACAGACAGAGAAGGAATTCCGGATTTGTTCTGGAGTAAGAAATTCAAATAGATTTTTACTCTGCTAGCAAAAATTACAATAGCAACAGAGGTAAATAAAAATACTGAATGCACTTATGGCTCTTTTTAAAATTTTTTTGTCAAGAGACTGTTTAATCTGCTCTCCTGAGTACAGCAGTCTTTTCTCTCTTGCCTCATCTTTCTCCAATATAACCAATATATTGGGCTCATGGATGTATAAGTGAATAAAAAATTTCATTTCATGTGGGCAGCAGTGAAGTTTGTAGGCATTTCAGTTGAGCCATTTAAAAAATTTATGAACACACTTCTGCCAAGAGGAAATAAAACTGTTTTCTTTTGCTTTCTGTAACTTCACCCAAAGAAACAATAAGAAAGCACGATTTGTTTCCAGCCTATTTATTTTTGAGCATGCCTAAAAAATAATAATAATCAAAAAATGAGTCTCCTCCTTCATTGCACTTGATTTGTGTCCAGTAAGAGAGTGATTGAGGGAGTTGGAGCAAATTAATGCTTTATATCAGCCCATTTAGACTAAATCTCTGAGACAATTGTGGGCAACTCTGGTAAAAATTAATGGTTAATTTAATTTGACCTTTTTAAAATGCAAACACGATAAGCAACTGCCTTAAATATCTTGCATGAGATGCTTCATTTAACAAATCTAGCTTGCTTTCTTTTATTTATTTTATTTCTTGTTGTGTGTTTTCAAAGTTTTCTCCAGCCACTTCCCTAATGTAATGGAGTTGGAAAGGAACACAGATGACTGTCAGATGGCAGGGCAGCTCTGACACTAACCAAAATGAGTAGGCCTGGGTCTTATTTAGCTGTCATTAAGCAGATGCCTTCATACCTGTCTCTTGACGTTTTCACAGAGGTTCCATTACAGATCATGTTCCCCCCATTGAACAGTGGTCTTGGCCTCTTCCTCATGGAAATGTCCTCTCCCTTTGCAATGACAACAATCATGGAGAATTAAATTCAGAAATAAAAAACTGTGAGAAAATGCTTGATTCTAATGAAAGATAAGCATTTATATATTGATTTTAATTGCACCTGCAGCCTCAGCAGCCCCACTCTCTGCTTCCCTCAACTGAGAAGAGTGGCCACTGCACTGGAGGTCTCCACAGCTCCTCAGGACTTTTCCAGGGGTATTGGCCTTGCCTACCTGTGGATCTCCACCAGGGCCACAAAAGGAACAATTTCACACCTTTGTGAAAATTTTTTTTTGCAGAATTGCTAAGTCAGTTAACCACAGTGACAAAGATGCCAGGAATGTCTCTCTGTAGTACTAATTAAGCACCTGTGAGGAGATGAGTGGTCATGGAGTGAGGTCAGGAATTCTAACATTGTTCAGAGGTATCACACCAAGGGGTAAAAAAAAGCAGTATTAGCCTGCGAGAAGGGAACTTTTTTAATTTGAAAGAAATTAGAAACCACCTGAAAGGAAAAAATCAGGAAATTAAATCTCTGGACTCAGCATGGAGGCACATAAAGAGCAGGTTATTAGCATCACAGAGGGGACAGCATGCACACCCCAGAAGAGAAAAGAAAAAAAAATGGAGGAAAGTGAGAGGTCCAATAATGTGTTCAAGAGATAAGATACAATATTTTATCGAAACTAAAATATTTTATCGAAACTTTAGAAGCACACTTGGAATCCAAACAATTCTAATTAAATGGAAGGGACTTTGGCAGATAAGAAAAGCGAGGCAGAAGTTTGAAGAACTAATATTCAAAGGTACAAAGACAAGGAAGGACTGATTTAAGGTGATCAGATGCAATCTTCCTGTTGGGAAAAACTCTTTGTCTGTTGGACCACTGGAGTAGAAAGAGGGCAGCTGCAGAGTGGTGTGAGTGTTTCTTTACAGGCTAAGAGGGCCCTGCCCTCCCTGAGCCCAGGAGAGGTTTAGTGGCAGTTCCCATTGGCACTGACATCACAGACTGCAGGATGTGGATAATTTTTGGGGAATGCATTTTTAAGCCAGATAAGCTTTATTTTGGGGTTGTCATCTTTGGGATAGCGAACACCAAGATGAGTGAGTAACAATGAATTGTTGTCCTATAGAATCTGTAGGTGGGATGATCCATGGAGGAGCAGGTAGGATTGGTTATCTTAACCTAGAATTCACGTGGTCAGCTTCAACCTACAGATCTCTTTTTGTTGACTTCTCTCTGTGCTGGAAATCTGTTTGCCAAGCTCTTCTACTTTCTGACCTTCATCCATTCAGCCTGCAGCAACAGTTAGGCTGGGTTTTTTCCCCTCTTGTGTCTTCATTTTCCCCAGTCTAAGCAGTTTCTATTCTTGTGTTTTAAAATCTCAGCGTCATTTTCATTTGCACTAAATAATCTCTCAACGTTTTGTCATTTTGCCTTAAGTCCTCTCAGACACCTGTTTTGTAGATATAACTGCCATTAAATTTGGACAGAATTATAGGATTAATTCTGTGTCATTGAATTTAATGAGATTTTGTCATTAATTTTGATGGAAAATGGCTCATATTCTAAATCTGTGAGTAAAAAAGCCCAAAATTTTCTGCTGCTGGTATTAAGTAGTTTGAAAGTTGCCTGAATTAACTATATATCTGTTGTTTCTTCTTTCATAGCTCTGCTTCATCAGTTTTGTTACTTGTGTTCAGCTACCAGAAAGATATTTAGCTTTTCAATCTCTTAGCTTTTCTGAAGCCTTCAGAGCTTTCTCCAACAGCACATGAAAGAAGTATGAAAGGGATTCTTGTAGCATTGGGGGACAAAAATTTTGTAAAAGTCATCCTTTAAATCACATTTAGACAAAAACCCTACCTCTGATACTCTGCTCAGCTACTTCAATAGTGATAACTGTCTACCCATTTATACTTTTTTGTTTTTACTTAAAATAATCATTTTAAAGATAAAATAACTTTTATCTAAGATAAAAGTTATCTTTTAAAAGATAACTGTCATTTCTTTGTGGCTATATGTGCGTTTTGATAATAATATTCCAATTTCTTAGCTCTGAGAAACAATAATAATAATGATTGATAATGAGTTGGTTCTGTACCGCTGTCTAAATTGCTTTATTTATCCAGTTGGCTTTTACTGATTAAGGGGATTTTGCAGGTTCATCAGAGAATGAACAGACAGAAAAACAGGCTATTAACAAGCTCAAGCTTATAGTGCGCCCGTGTATGGTCCTGTTGTGAAATGTTAAATACTCTCTGGTTTTATCTTATTGCTGGTGACAGACTGAATTATTTAATTGTCATCATCTAAATAAAGTGCTGGCAGTAACACTAATTTAGGTTGGATATTAGAAAAAGGTTCTTCACCCAGAGGGTTGTTGGGCACTGGAACAGGCTCCCCAGGGCAGTGGTCACAGCACCACGCCTGACAGAGTTCAAGAAGTGTTTGGACAATGCTCTTGGGCACATGGTGTGACTTTTGGGGGTGTCCTGTGCAGCGCCAGGAGTTGGACTTGACGATCCTTGTGGGTCCCTTCCAACTCAGTATATTCTGTGATATATGTCCAAACCTATCATGTTAGCAGTTTTATTCCTTTTTTTCCTCCCCTTTCCACTTCCCTTCACAAAATAATCTATTTATTTAGTTCTGACTGCCTCATCAAATCAGTTCTCAGCAGCCCTGGTTAATCAGCATCTAACAAGTTTCTAGCTATAACTACAGAATGATAAAGACTGATTGAGCTGAAGTTAATTTCCATTTGGCTTTTACCTTCTAATTATTTAGCAGCTGAGCATCAAAACCCTTTTAGCACAAAATGCCTGCAGGGCCCTGCAGTAGACAGGACATAGCTCAGTAGAGTTTAGCTACCTCAAAAGAAATGTTACAGCTCAAGTGATCTGGAAATATCTGAAAGCTGAGAAACTTTGCTGCTCACGAAAGTATAATGAAAATTATCAATTAGAATACAAACGTACTAATTACTGTATTGAAAAATTAAAACTCCGATAAGCACTTAACAGCAGGCTTGCTGACATGCAAAATCAAGTCTATTCTACTGCATTAATAGAAACAAGAAACACTATTACAATATAAAAAATTTATGTCCCAGTCCTTGGTGAAGGAAGGCATTTTTAGGCTCATGGTTTGTTTACTCCTAAGCTGTTGATGGCATTTCCTCCTTGGTGTGTGGAGTAGAGCATTGGAAATGTTTTGGCAGAAGGCAGTGTCTTAGTGCATATATATGACTAATTTTGCTTGATTAAATTAACGTAGTTCTCCTGACATTCAATCTGAAATGCATAAGCATAGGAAAATACCAAATTAAATCTAATAATGTCCTGCTACCTAACAAAACTCACAACCCCCCCCCCAAATTTACCAGGGCCAGGGCAGGTTTTCTCTTTTTTAACTGGTTCTAAGTAAGAGGAATTGAAATCTGCAGAGGTATATTTTGACACTCGAGTAACCAAGGAGCTGATAGCCATTTCTCTTTGGATAAGTCTTTTACAATGCAAAAGGAACTGCTCATTAAGTCTTACTTGTTTACGAAAGGACTCCCCCCAAGGGATTTTAATTTTTTTTTAATAGGTTTTGCTATAGAAACAGCCTTGACTGTTGCTTGTGATTTCTGTTTCTGAAGGTGTCGGCAAAGTCAGGCGCGTGAGGCTGTGGTGGCATTTGTCGTATTTTTTAAGTAAAGAAATCCACCACTAGAGGCCTGTATCATAAGAAGTGAGATTTTCCAGGATAATCTTTTGAATCTCACAGAACAGATAGGATACACTGCTTTTCTTGCACCAGAATGCAGGAATTCAGGCTGACTTCCCTCGTGACTTCCTTCACATCCAATGTTTGCTCTTGTTCTTTAAGAGAGTTTTTCAGAGTAATCCCTTTGGTGCAGTTGGGAATTGAGTCCATTGCCCAGCTTCCCGGGTTAGAATGGAAAAGGTGCTAGGACTGTTTGGACTGAATTTTTTTTTCTGTGTGGCGGAGTGATATCTTCCAGTAGTTTTGGGAAGAACTCAGGTCAACAGCAGGCAGGATGTGAAGGCTGTCAGCTTGGTTGCATTGGTATACGTGGTGCCTATGAGAATTCTTATATATGGCTACATCTTTAAGGTGTAGAAAGAAAAAATAATATCTGTTTGTAGAAAGTGTACTTACCATGCAAACTTTCCTCCTCAGTGGAATTTTAATGCCATAAACAATGCAAAATATGTGGTCACTTAAAAAAACTGGTAAAACTGGAGTCACTTAAAATGGAGCATTTATTTACAGCATGTATTTGTCTGACACTGTTGTGAAAAGTTCAAAAATCCAGACAGGCCTCATTCTTAACACCAGACGGCAGAATACTTCAATAGCATAAGCTTGGACTTTCCATTTTTCCCTTTGGCACACGAAGTTCATCTGTCTGTCTGTTTGAACATTCAATGAATGTCTGTTTGAACATTCGTTACTTTTGCAGATTATACTCCCAAAGTCCTTTTCTCCTCTGGATGTACATGTTTTACTCCTAGTAATACCAGTAAATTCTTAAGGGGAAAAAAGTCTTCATGAGTCTTTAGAAACTCATGACCTGTGTGTTTTGTCTGGTTTCCTTCCAGTGGCAGCCTTTGGTTTAGCTGTTTGAGGCAGAATTTTTAAAGATGTTTGGAAGAATCATGTAAGATTCAAGGTTAGTTAGGCCAGACAGTTTCATGTCACTCAACAAACTTAACTGGACTTCTTCATTAACTATATGCTCTCTTATCACATGGTGGTTACTGCCAAAAGTCTCTTCAGTAATGTATAGATACCATATGTTTTAATATTACTTAATTTTCGTTTTTTCTTAGTGATGTTGCAGCTGAATTCTGACTGGAAACACAAGAATAAAAGCAGCTATAACTCAAATGTGTATCTTTCCTCCTATGGAAGTTAAGTTCTTATCATCTCAGTGCCTTATTCGCCAAGGCCTATATTTGTAGCACTATTTATCTTCCTGAAGGGAATTGTAGGAGAGCCTGGAGATGAATAATAGCTTTTCTTAATCAGCTTTTTGAAACACCATTGTCTTGTCTGTCTTTGTTAGAATGTCGGCACAGTGGTGGGTGTTTTGTAGCATAATATAGAACAAGGTGCTTGCTGCTGAGAGCTTGTAATTTAAACAAAGAAGAAGCAATCAGAAGAGCGCTGGCAAACACTGGCACTTGAAATTCAAGGGCTGAATGTTTTCAGCACCGAGGGCAAGAGGGAGGGAAAGAATGAGCAAACACCAAATAAGCAAGAGTCCTCTGGTGCATGCCAGTGTAATCTGCCAGGTCCTACTTAGCAGACGGTGTTGGCAGAGATTCAGACATTCTGGGTTTGTGTAGCTTCTCCTTGCCTGCTTATTTTGCTGTTACATTTCTTTTGATCTCTATCTCACTACTGTGTAAAGATTCAACCTATGTTTGCTCTAATATGCTTGGTCCCCCATTTTTGATGCTTTTCCTGCTCCAGATAAATGGTATTTCTCAAAGTTAAAATAATCTGAAAATAAAAGAACAAAATTTTGTGACACTTAACTCCCATCATATGTAGTACATTTTCAGTACATGATAAAAGCATGCATTTTCCATTTTAGGACGATGGTAAGGCCCTTCTGGACCACAATAGGTCATGAAACCATATTTCAGACATGCATACCTACCTTATCCCTTACTGGCCTTTTCCTTAAAAGCTTCCAATTATGGAGCTGCCACAACAGTCCTACATAGCAATTTCCATGTTTCACCGTTCTCGTGATTGGAGTCACCCCACCCCAAATAAGCTGCATCTTTCCCTCCTTCCAGAGAAAACCTTTGTGTTTGCTATCAACCTCTTGAACTTTTCTCCTAATTCTTCCCCCAACCCCGACTAGTCCTCATTGTTTTTATTTTTGCATGGCTGCATCACCAGCGGCTTCACGGTTTGTGTTTTTGTTTTCAATTTCTCCTTGCCCTGCATAGTGGTTTGAACTTGTCTTCATTGAAATACATCTTGTTAATTTAAATTTTTCTTTCTAATTTATCAGGTTTATATTGGGTTCTGATTCTGTCCCTTAGCCAGCTTGTGCCCCCCATCTCCTTATGCTGATTTTACAATTACACGCTCTAGTCCATCATCCAAGACATTAATGAAATATTAAATAGAATTTAGTAGTCAGTGGATGGCGGGCAGAGATGAGTTGGCTGCTCGGGGCCCAGAGACGTGGCATGATTTTCAAACTAGGATAGAGAACTATTACTTTGATATTCCATTTTCCCTTCTTTTCCAGAGAACTGGAGACAGTGGACTTGTCGGTAGGGGTGCAAACCTGCAAGATGGATTTTATGCAGGCTTTGCATCCCAAAATTGTTTTAAATTGCAGTAAACACCTTTATCTTCCTGTTATAGTTGCAGAGGGCATAAATCAGGCAGCAGGTCAGTGACAAAGCCAGTGCTGGCCCTTCCCTCAGCAGGTCCGGGGCCTCCCTCCACTGCACTGCCCTGCTTCTCACGGTTTCTGCATTCCCTGGGTTTCCATGTGCCCTGCAGAACAGCTTGTGCAGTAAAATCAACTGCACACATCAAATAGGCACGTTCTCTACCTCGATTAGCTTCCCTAAAGTGCCCATTAATTGGTTAGTGATGCTGATATTGCTAACAGCAGAGAAGAAGGAAGAAAAGGCAAATCATCTAGAATTATCACAGTGTCACATAAAATCCTTTAATTTCTCCTCTTGCAACTCCCCAGCTGTAAATGGGTGATGTAGAGCACCCCTGTGAATGCAAGCTGTGTCCATCTCACCTCTGCTATTTATTACACACAGGCGAGAGCTCGGCGCTGCTATTTCATGACTATTGATCCAAGATAGGTGAATATATCACAGCATGTGGATTTACCTCTATTTATCTGTTGTCTTCAGCTCCTCCACCCATTGCAGCAGGAAATATGTTTTGGGGTTGAGCTCAATGGTGAGGATTTGAAGGCAGGGGAAGGTGGGGAATTGCTCTTTTTTTCAAAGCAAGTGATAGTAAAAGCTTTGGTGCTTTCTGTCTGCCTTAGTTGTGTTGAAGTTCTGCTGTTCTACTCTTGTATAACAAAGAAAGGAAAAAAAAGCCTTGCCTATCTACTCTGTTTGCTTTTGGGTAAAATTATAACTTTTTTTACCTTGAATCTAACGATTAAATGCATTTCAGGAGTGAATCTGGTGTTAAATAAGAAGGGTTGTTATTATTTTAGAATCAGAATTAGAATAGATTGAACTAGAATTGACCTCAGGTCAATTTTCCAGGTACAAACTTACATTGCAACGGGTATTATCATGATTATGATAACTCTTAAAGTCTTCTGGGGCAACACCAGGCTTAGTGTGAAGAATTGACAGAAGTCAATCAGGTGCTCTGATTGACAGTAGTTTTCAAAAATTTCTTCTCTCGTAGGCTGTGGAGGGTAAATATTTAACCCTGATGCTGAAACTAACCCCAGGCATTAAAATCTGGGTGGCAGACTTTGCATTTATCAATGCCAGGGAAATATCTATGATTCACATCCCCAAAAAGGTTAGACCAATAAGGACCTGCTCAGAAATACAGTTAAGAAAAAAGAAGCAGTTGCCTATGATGCAACATCACTGCAGTCATCTGCAGCTGCTAAATTACAGCTCTTAACATTTTTTCAGCCCAAGTTTCAAGGCAGAGCAGTTGTTCTGGTGTCCTCAGGCAGAGAACCCGTGGAGGGATGTAGTTCACGATTTCCTTTCTGTGCTGAAGCCAAGCAGAGTTGTCAGATAGCTCCGATGTGCAATTTTAAGGTTGCCCTATATTGCTGAGTGCACTGAACACTGAGGAAAATCACAAGAGGGCTAAAACACCAACCCCCTCTTCTGTTCCATTGTGTCTTTCATATTTATTGGAGGGCTACTGGGAGTTCCTTCAGGCCTGGGAGAAGAGACTCCTGGCAGAGTTGACCTTAACAGAGCTATGGACCTGCTTTTCAAAGGGCTCTGTGTATGTGTGGGTGTCAGTAAGTTCAATGGCAATTTCAAGATCTTCATGTGCATTCTGAACTGTATTATAAAGGTCACTGATGACCTTTCTTACTGCTTGCTGTGGGGAGATGGATGTAGATGCAATATCCTTATTCCTATTTTACTGGGTTCTTTATAAGTCTTCGGTCCTGAACTGCGGGGTAGGGAAATGTCACTGTTTCACTGCCCCTTCCCAGAGTTTACAAATGCTGGGCTTTCTCTTTGCAAAGAAAAAACTTCCACCTGACTCTTCTTTCCCCTCTACATTTCACATCCCATTTCATTAGGTTGTTTCAGCAACTGAATTGCAATTTGCCCCACTCAGCAGAAAGAAAAGTAAAGCTGTTTTTTTCCAGACTTGCTAGCAATGCTATCTCTCACCAGGCATGTTGGAGTGCCCAGCACACCCAAGGTCAGGCAGTGGCCAGCCTGTTCTTCTCCCTGCGGTTTTGGCACTTTCTCTTACTGAACAGGGACATACCTACCCTAAAATATGCCTACACAAGATTTAAGTACTCCGTATATCCACATTGAATGGAAAGCAGCAACATTCATAGGAGTACTGTCCATCCTGCATTGTTTGCCTTCTTTGCTGCTGCTGCTGTTGTTTTGTTGTTGCTTTTTTGGTTTTTTGGTGGTTTCTTTAGCTTTTGTTTGGGTACCACTCTAGCTGTGAAGTAGCACTGCCAAGTCCTTTTGTAAGAAACTTCTAGGGTAAGTATTTCAGTATTCATTGCTACTCTACTAAGCTGAATTAGTACTCAGATTTTGTGTGCTCCACATTGTGGGGAACCAACCTGGAAAGCAAAGGGCTGCTGGAATTTGGGTGAAACAAAATAATCAATAAAATTGACAAAATTGGTCATCTCTTCTGTGTTGGAGAGGCAGTATTATTTTCAAAGCAATGAAGAGGAAATTCTGACACTGCACCTAGCCTAAGGTTGTCATAGTGATGAGGTGGGATTATGTGACTGTCCTCTGTCTGAACATGGCTATGTAGAGGGTTAATGCTGCTGTGGTGTGAGAACTTGAGGCTGTGATGCTGTTCAGTACTGTAGGAAGCACAACCCTCCTAAGGCTTGGGAATGCCTTGGCAGTAGCTACAGGTTTACCTGTGTCTGTTTTGCACACAGCATCTGAACTCTGGTAGAAAATAATGTCTCTCATTTAGAGCTGTGTTTGCTGATATATTTAATGTGTTCTGATTGGCACATTAATGCTTTCACAGTACTGAGGGGGGCTGTATTAGGCTGGTCACATGAATCATGAGGCAATCTGATGTCTCGCCTCAAAATCTTTTGAAAAGCTGACCAAGTGTGCAAGTTTGAACTGTCCTTCACACGCTTGTCCTTTGCCCATTTTGCAGCAATATGTCTTGGTAGCCACAGCTGCAGTGCAGGGGTCACTCGGGGAGCTCAGAGAGACGAATGCTGTCCGACTTTTTCTGCAGCCCATTAGGCACGGACTCTCTGTCTTCAGTGTCAAATGTGACAGCCTTTCTGTCTATCTTTCTTTTTTTCATGAAAATACACATTTCTGTGGGCACTGTAGGGAAAATTACTGTCCTTGCTGATGTTTAAAACCTTTCTGATTGCATCACAAGGCTGTAATTGAGTACAGTCTGTTGTTCAGTACTTGCAGTATGTCTTTTTCTTTGGAAATGACACCCTTCAAGAAAACTCTAATGACGAAGGGAAGCTCATGGAGTTTATTACTCTGCTGCATCACAAGTTTTCTTTCCTCTATTCCCCTGTGCAGAAGCAGATTTATTTTACTGTCGGTGGTTAAGATTCCAAATGTTTCAGCAGGTTTTTCTTCTAAGGATTCAGGTCTACATTTTTGGGTTTGACACACCTGTTCTGTGGAGAGTGCAATGACACCAGTGATTCTACCTGTTTAAACTGCTTTGTCTCTAATCTCTGAACAGAAGCCTATTGCTGAGGCTATAAAATGATTTCCATTCTAATCCAGGTCTTCCATTGCCTATTAATATTTGCATGATGTTCAGTTCCCACAATGAAATAGTCTCCCACCTTCAGTAGGTTCTCAGACAACGTGACTGCTTAAGGGAGGGTTGAAGTTGGTCAAAAAAAAAAATTGTCCAGGATTTCCCTGGAGTGCCTTCCTCCATTTTTGATTTAGCCCACTTTAAGACTTAGAGAAATCATCAATGCACTCTGTGTAATAAACTGTTAAGCTTACTAGTAGGCATGCACTAATGTTTAAGGGGGAATATGTGTGGAAAATAGTTAACTAACAAGAAACATATTTTAAAATAAACCCACTATTGACGTTGCCTCCTCTAACTTAGCTGAAATTTTTTCCATCTCTAAGGCTGTTGTATTCTTGTGCATATCTGTGTGAATCAGTGCAGCATTATGTACTGTGCCATCTTGGGAAATGTGAAATTCCCTTTTGAAATCTAATTCCTCCATCGTAGCTACTGCCTGTGAATGCTTGCCACTGTATATCCTGTTCTCTCACTGAGCATGGTCACTCACCTCCCAAGTTATTGCTCTGCAATCTGATTTTAATCCATTTCTCCCTGCCAAGAAAAATTAAAAAAAAAAAAAAAAGTAGGAGCTACCAAAAGTAATAACAACCCAAATTTATTAAATTCCAGCTCTGATCGTTCCCACTTTTGATAATTCCCTAAGGAGACGATTACTTACATAAGAGAGAATGAGAATAAGTCTCTTTATATAAAAAATTAATACCTAGGAAAAAAAATTCTCAGAGATTGAGGACAGTGTGGGAGCATCAATTCTTTCTTCTTCGCTCTGTTGCCAGTTTGGAGTTTTGTTTTTGTGCTTTTCTGGGAGAACAGTGTCTTTTATTCGAGCAGTTCACCTTGTTCTGCCTGTCACTGATTTGAAGCTCTCAGAAATATAAAGATTGCAGGCTATCCAGCTCTTTTATTTCTTCCGGAGGTGATAATATCCACTGCTGAAATGCAGCGTGCTCTGTATTGTGTCTGATCTCCCTCACCAGGACGCCACTGTACCTTCCTGCTATTGTGCTTCCCCAAAACCTCAGGGAGGGGGGTTTTTCTGGACTGAGTCTCTCTGATGGGAGATATTTCACTTCTCTACGATATTTTTAGGCGTTCTGCTTCAAAAATGTGCTCACCTACTGGTGTCTGATGGGTTTGAGTGGGGGGGGAACATATGGTCTCCCAGCGACAGACATTGGGTTTCCCTGACCCAAGAGCAACCCAAACTGCTATTCCCACAAACAAGCCCGAGTGCCAAGTCAAAATCCAACAGTGAGCTAATCTTGGTTAGTGCACTTAGTTGAAAGAAAGCCTTCATTAGCCTAAATGTACCCTTCTGACTCAATATTCGGATTTTCTGTATACCCATCGTAATTTTTCCCTCCTCTTTCCCACTCCCAATTTAATTTGCTGCAATCTTCTATAGTGGATGACACTTCTGTAGCTCTTAAAACAGCTTATATGCGAAAGTATTTTGCAAATTAAGGAACTAAAGCACTTTGGTACGTAGGAGTCATATTTAACAAACAAGTTGTTAAAGTAACTTGCAGCTGATGACACATCAGCATAATTGCTGGGATGGATTCTGCAAAGCCAGGCGAGAATTGGTCCCTGTGACAATCATCTATTTTTCACTTAATTACAGTAGTGCTTTCTGGATCCAAGGGCAATCCTTTCCAGCAATAAAATGTTTATTGGCTCTCAGCTTCAGGTGAACACGTACATTTTTGGTGACATTCTGTTGGCATAGGCAGAAATCCCAGCAAAAGTGCTCCATGCTGAGCTGCGTGGAGAATGGGAGCTATGAACTAGAATGTCATTTCTTTTTGAATCTGACTGAAGACATACTTTTTAAAAATACCTAGAAAGGAAATGAGGCCTTCTTTTTTGTCTGTTTTTAATGACAGCGGGGTTTTAATAGTAGTTTTTGTTTAATTTTGGTTTGAACTGCTTTTATAATACCAATGATAACACAGTACAAAAAAAAAAAGTTTCAAATATAAAATAGTGTTGAAATGAAATATGTAAATGTTAAACCACTGGGGGATATTTTGCAGACCAAAGTCCAATTTTTGCAGCATGCTGAGTTTTCATTTATTTCTATATCATGATATTTAAAAAAAAAATTCTTTTGAAAAGTCTCTGACAAATGACTGCTCAGCATCCCAAATCAGAAGCATATGTTCCTTTTGTTCAGTTTGAAAGCTAGGTTTTTACTAGGAAAACATCCAGTGGGATGTATTAGGCTCTTACATATCAGCCAACTTATTTTGAATCTGACCCTAATTGTAGGTGTTGAGTGCCTAAAATTATGGCTCTGAGTGAAGCTCCTCTTAGGTTGTAATTCTCACTTCCTCTACTTTGCTTCATAGAATAACTTCTGCTCCGTTTTGGTAAATTTTCCCTTAATTTTCTTTCTTTTTAGAGGCAAAATTTGATAAAATTCTCCAGATTTTTTTTTCATCTTTAAATTTTCTTTTAAGTTCTACAACAATAAACTGTTTAACTTCTGAAAACCTCTCTGTATAAGAAGACATCATTGATAACATCGAGATAGAGCAGTTTTCAGGAATAATCAAGTAAAGTGAGGAATTTTAATTGTGTTTCTGCAGTGTCTTTGCTTCACAGTCTTCTCAGATGTCTTACTCCAGGCAGCTCTTTGCTGATGCATGGATGTTTGCAGTGATTTAGGATGCCCCTCTTTGAATTGAGCCAATGACCTCAGGTTTTCAAGATAATAAATACTACAAAAACCTTTGCAAGGCAAAAATACTACATTGGAATTAAAATCCAGAAATGGTCATTTAATGCAAGCAAAGATTTTTTTTTCCCTTTAAAAAAATCTAAGTGAGAACAGCAGTAATTTATAAGTAAATAAGTAATTTCTACTATATTTAGCAACTATGATACCTTTAATACAAAGACTGATACCAGATCCCTGTGGGGCAGTTTGGAACTAGAGGATCTGTAAGGTCCTTTCCAACCCAAACCATTCCATGATTC
The DNA here is from genome assembly GCA_013397565.1 of Ptilonorhynchus violaceus. Classification (NCBI taxonomy): domain Eukaryota; kingdom Metazoa; phylum Chordata; class Aves; order Passeriformes; family Ptilonorhynchidae; genus Ptilonorhynchus; species Ptilonorhynchus violaceus. The sequence goes on from VZRJ01008049.1 coordinate 574,584, forward strand.
TAAGATTAGTTTTCCATGGAAACCCAACAACCAAAATCCTATTTTTTAAAGGTAATAAAACATATTCATTGAGGGCACAAAGCAGCCTTTAGCCCTTAATCTTGCCATGGTCTAATCATTCTCCTGCCTTGGTCTCTGGAGAGGCATGTCCTGTTTTTTGGAGATGTGAGCTGGCATCAGCTTTTCAGAGGTTGCCGTTGCACCTGTTGCCTGAGTAAATTCACATTGAATTAGAGAGAAGATGTTGCTGTAGTTTATCTGCCAGGAGATAGAATTTCCTGGCAGGACTTGCTTTCTGCCTGCTAACTCCTTATGGAAATGTGTTTTGTGTTAAAAATCCATGGTTGATCATAGTTTAGGGGCAGCATTGAAAGCCTAATTCAGTCAGGAGGAGACACAGTTCACTGTGAGGGGATTTTCATAAACATATTGCTCCAGGCTACATAAGCATCTTGTCTCTCTTCCTGTGACCCCCCCAGTCTCTCCCTCATCAACTATTAAAATATACAGGCCAACAGCCTTATACATCTGGACATGTTCAAAGGAATGAAGCTTAACACAAAAGGGGTAAAGGGATAAATGTTTCCATGGCAATGCATTTAGAGCTCGTGGCTGAGAAGCAAAGATTGGTCTCGTTGTTACTCTCACATCAAGCGCTGTCAAGGCACATTCAGTCTTCTGTGTAGTTATTGAAGAAGTTAATTAATCCAGAGGAAAACTTCTTTCACATGGACAAGGTTAATGAAAAAGTTGCTATTTATGGCCTTGTTTATGAACAGTTTCATCATAGACCTGGTTTTGACTGCTCTTATTTAATATCTAGAGGCTTTTTCAAGAATTCCTTGAAAGAAAACAAAAAAAGTGTTTAATCACATCTATCCTTAAATTTCTTATAAAATAAAATTCCATTCCATCACAAATTCTAGCAGTGACTGCACTGGAGACCTTCAGCATATTTCAATATTTAGAGTGAAGGAGTTTCTTTTTGCAATTTAGGTAAAGTGAAAACAGTTAAGTGGAAAAGAATCTTTGACTAGTATAAGAACTTTTTCTTGATTTAGATTTACATGGAAAATATTGTTTGTGGACAGCCCGGGAGGTATCTCTGTCCCAGGGCCTTTTCTTTCCTAGCAGCCAGTATCAGATGCTTGTGACAATAATATAGGGATTGACAAGTGCAGAGTTGTATTTTTTTTCTGCTTTATATTCTCAATCTGAATATATATAACCTTCAATGCAGAAGGTTATGTATGCATTTTCATAGCCCTTTATGGCCTTCCTGATTGGGTTTTGAGGTAATATATTTATTATTTAAATCCATATTTTCTAATCTATAATTCCAACATCTTGTGGCACTGAATCTCACAATATAATTATGTCTTTTCTGAAAAAAATTCGGGGTAAAATACTGGCACAAAAGTAAGTGGGTATAGAGTAGCATGAGTATACTTAAGGTTGGAAATTAGAAGAACAGTCCCAGTAGTTCCAATCAGACTTTTAGGGCCAGTCTAAAAACAGAACATCAGAAGTTTTTCGGAACAATTTTATAAAGTATATTTTCACATGACTGGATGTAATGACCCAGGTATTTTCCTACAATAAGTTCCCTTTTTCCTCTAACTTTTAAAGCAGTGATGGTACATCTTTCTTTCTACAAAACATGAAAAATTATGGAGCACAGCTCCTGTCAGCATTAATTACAGCCGTTATGAAGTCAAAAGACTCTTAGGAAAAAGGCTTTTAAAAAGAATTTGTAACTTGTAAAAGAAGGACTGATCTATTATTGCCATTAAGAGACTCATATTTTGGAATGCACTATAAATCTTGCAAGTTGTGGAGACCTATTATGTAGGAAACATCATTTCAGCACCCTGGAAAATGCCAGTTGAGTTTTAGTGTGTTCTCTTCAGTCTTTGGTTGTAGACACAAGAACAGAGCCATGAATTACCCGAGGGCATTTTTATTTCCTGCCTCATCAGGATGACTACTCTGCTGTATTTAGCCTTTCAATTGCCTAATTTGTAAACACTTCCCACAAACTCTGTAATTAATTGGCAGACAAGACTACACACTGGCTGGAAGTAATTGCAGATTACTCTTAATTGAAGGAGCACACTTTTGGTGGATCATTTAAAACACATATACAGATTAGAGGCAAATATAAACAATAATTGATGTGTGAATGTAAACAGCGCCTTGGTTTGGGAGGTGTGTGCGGAGTCCTTCCATCTCCATGCTCTCTGCCTGCCTTGGGGCTGGAATACTGCTCCATGGCCTCTGCCCCCAAGGAAAGGCTCTGAGGAGGTGGAGGATGTTGAAAGGGTTTTCGTTAATAGCGAGGTCACCCACAAACCAAAAGCGTTCCCCACCTGACAGCCACCCGGCCCCTTACCACCCCTCCAGACACACTGTCTCCTCTCGTTGCCAGCTGGAATACAGCAAACGCTGGGATGAGTCAGCAGAGCTCAGTGAACGCTTCTTTGTAGGATCGCAGCGACTGCCGAGCAGCCTGAGCCTGCAAAAGCACCCAGCCTCTCGTCAGGGAGATGGATTATTATGTAGATATAATGAGATTCTGATTTAAACCGGTATAAATCAAATCAGAATCAGTCCTTGTAAAGCTGGCTGGTTGAAATTGTTGATTTTTATGTTCTATTTCTTTATGTGCTTTCCTGCAGCATCCCCACAGATAGGTATATATTGTCCGTTCAGACTGTTTATTTATTGGTTTATGGAGTGGCCTGCATCCTCAAAAAATTGTTTTGATTAAAATTCCTAGATAACTTCCTTCTATTTCAAGCTCCAAGTAGGGCTAGAAATTATTCATGCTGTACATTAAATTTTGTATTTCTGCGAGCTTGGCCACATAGTGCTTTAGTAATTTCCATGTTTTTCCAAGTTAGATTATTCCCCCCTGAAATTTCCCACAGAAATGATTGAAACTTTATCTAAGTAATCATGTTGTAAATATTTAAATAGCACCGACTTGAATAGCATCGTGCTGTCAAACAGCTTTAAAGATGTTTCTGGGCAACCTCAGCAAAAATGAGTGGTGTGTATGATATTTCAGTTCTTGTGTGTGATATTTGGCTGAGGAGAATTGGTAGATTTTGGCTGAGTTCTTTCTTTAAAATACCTTATGTTTTCTTAGAAGTGCACAGTCATATGTGCACAATAAGTTTGTATTTGCGTAAAAACTTGTGTTGATTTTTATGATTTATCTGTTGAGGACATAAATCAAAATCAGAATTATGGAAAAATTATGTATTACAACAGTCTTACACACTGGGTAAATTTTCACAGCTTGTTCTATAAAATTAATCTAAACCTTATTTTGGAGGTTTTTTGTGAGATAATGGGTACCATATAAGAAAAACTTTTCAAGACTTGCAATTTTTTATATTCTGATTTAGGAGAAAGGATGAAGATTATTGTTTATGCAGCTTATTGAACAAAAAGTGTGCATTGTGACTGGAAATGAAACCAGGACACAAAAATAAAAAGAGAGAACATATTGCTGCATGCTGATGCTCATGGTTTGAAGAGTTTTGGAAGTAACTTTCTCTCCACTATCAACACTAAAATTTATTCTTGTTTAAAAGAAGAAAAGATGAAAATATTGTAGCTTTCCTTTTTTTGGTTCCAAAACATTTGAGAAGTGACCAGAATTATCTACAGCCTTGTAAATGTGATTAGTGTGCTTATTAGAGTCCATGTATTAGTCACCAAACTAGTCATTAAATTTGAAAATGTGACTATGGACTCTTAATCACTGAGTGAATTTTTAAATTTGTATTCAATTTCAGGCCACTGTAATTAGATTATAAAAAATTATGAGTCATTGCATTAGAAACCTGGATTACCCTTGACAAGGTGCCCAGCAAGAGCTGTTTTGTTAGCAAATTTAATGACAAAATATCTGAAAATCTATAGTGGTGTCTAGATGGACAATATCAAGATTGAAACATTAATCACCTGAATTGCTCACTACGCTAAATGTAATAATTAGCTATTTATTAACTGGCTTTTACTGTCTTTTGCTCTGATATAAAAAGTTCAATTCTAATCACATTTATGGATATTTTGTCAATTACAGTATAATTTTACTGCACCTGTCAACTTGGAGAATGTAATAAAATATGTTTTACCCAAACACATTTGCTGTCTGAGTTGGCTGTGAAACACTGCTGCTGTTTTGACTATTTGAGATCTGAAATACAAAATTCAGGTTAAATTGTGTGAATCAAATTGTTTCAGTTCGCTGATGTTCGTGCCACATCTCTTTAAATACAATAGTGTGTAAATATACTTAATTTTAAGTGTTCACTACCCAAAATATACATAGTATTCAATGGAGCTTAAAACTAAAATGTTGTTATCTAAATAAAGTCACTTGAGAGATGCAAGGGCAGAACAGGCTTGTTTTGAATCCAGTAATGCAAGAAATTTCAACTACAATGTCCACCTCCTGATTTATTATCTGCTTGGTAACGTTTCATTACTGTAGTCTTTTTTACCTCCTTGTTTCCCGGTCTCTGGAGGAAAGACATCTGCCTTGTAATGATCTATACACGTCAAAAATTATACCTGTGCTAAGTGCTTTATTTGAGGTATCCACTTCCCTTTATTTCCCGTGAAAGTGCCATGGATTGGGTGGTTTATGTGTTATGCTCATTGCTTTTCCAACATAGGATATCTAATATGCTGCAAAATTCACAGGAGACAGTTTATCCAAGAGTCCTATTTATCTCTTGACAGATTTGCTTTCCAAATGTAGGAATAACATGTAGCTACATGCATGGTTTTGGGTTGAGAAGGTGTTCATTAACCAGCAATATTGAGAAGTTAGAACTCCTCTGCAAGTTTGCCAAGTTGGCAGTGTTGGGGATTGGTGTGCAAATTCGGGTGCCTGGGTATCCTTTCTGCAGTTCTGCTCCTCACTGGCTTTGGGGAATTGAGAATGTTACTTACTGCCAATTTTTCTCTTTATCTTTTCTTTTCTTTTTATCATTATTTTCCTATCCAGCCAGAGAATTGCTGTGTATTACATTTAGGCAGTATCATTTTAGCTGTCTTTGGTTGTATCTTCTCCGGCCTCTTCTCCCCTCAGATGTCAGGCACAAATAATCATCCTTACTCCCTGTTGCAGGTGCTTTAACATTCAGAAATAGGCAGATTCTTTCATAATGTTATCCCTTTTTTGGTCTTAATTTTAGGATGCATAACATATTCTATCAGGTTCACTTTGAGAATTGTTCCAAAACAAGATAAGACTCAATAGAATTTTGGGTTCAAAACCTCCTTGTCAGCAGGAAATGAAAACCATCCTTAACTTACTCAGGCCATTTGTATCAATGAGAAATGAATCAATCCATCAGCAGCAAAGCTGGCACGAGTTCTGTCCCAGTTTCAAGCACTCTTTTACTATTTTTTTAAATAATACAAGAAATGGCCAGCCTCATTACTACTGCTCAGGTATATAACATAACAGGCTCAGCTTTGAGAAGCTTAGAAGAGAGAGACAGTTTTTTTCTTCTCTTTTGTTTTTCTGTTTTACTGAGGGCTTTTTATCTTTTAGAAATGACAGTAAAGCAATATTGCCTCCCACAATAATATAAATTATTTCAAAAATTCATGGGTTTGCTTGTACTTCTAGGAGGGGAGGATTTTTATCTCATATCTAACTTCAAAATCTCTGTTTCCCTCTGAGGTGGCACTAGCACTGTTGGTATTTTCAGTATGCACAGCTTCAGGAACAAATTACCATATTTTCATGGCTTCAGAGATTCTGATAAGCAATTCTTTTGTGGACTGCCCAACACACCTAGCTCTGCACACCACAGATGTCAGTCATGCTGTACTGCCCGTTTGAAAGCCGCAAAACTAGTGGCATGAAAATTGCAGGCAATGTGAAAATGTTTGTGTAGAAATAGCTTCCCTGGTCAGTGTCCATGTAAAATGAAAACCAGAAAATATATGAGCATAATTCAGAGGACTACATGGCTTTTGTGGAATAATTTATTGTATGGATTTCATTTGCTGCACATGTTTTTTTCCCTCTGTGTGGGAGCTGCAAATAGATTTTCCTTCGACTTGTTTGCAATTCAAAATATTGGGCTGATAATTTTCTTTCATTTTAAGGAAAGACTCATCAGGGAAGACTGGTTGATGTGAAATGACAGAAAGTTATGAGTCATACTTAAGTATTCAGGAAAGCTGAAGTTCATAAACATAGGGTCCGTCTCTGTGTGCTCTTTGATGTTCCTGTGATGCCTGAATCTGCCTGATGAAATCAGGCTGTTCCTGGATCAGGTGTGCAGATGTTTAGTTACAGCTATTTACCTCTGCCAATTTGCATGAAAAATTTATTGGATAATGGTCAATGGGAGACCAAAAAATGTGGCTTAAGAAATTAATTATAATTTAGTTTATAAACTTTTTGTGGTGAGGTTTATATTTTCATTCAGTGCTTGTGAAGTATAGCATGCTATATTTTTTTTAGAATAATCCTGATTTATATCTCTTTGGAAATGCTCTGACCTTGGTTTCCCAAGAATAGTGCTGCAGCTCTAAGGAGCAACTTTACTTTTTGCCCGTTTCCATTCTGAATTGCTTTTTCCCATGAACATACATATTTAGTCTTTAAAACCAAATGGTTCAGGCATAGGCATGTGTATAATGTTCCACTTCTGATGATGGAATGATGTGTTACCTGTTAGATACTCTACAGACAGCATGGGACACACTGGTGGGATTTTTGGTCTACTCCTTCCATTGGCCCCATGTGATTNGCAGTGTGTGTGTGTTTGTTTCTTTTAGCTTAAAAAAAAAAAAAGGCTAAAACAAGATGCTATTCAGTCTTATTGAATATCCACACAAACCAGAAGGAATTTTTTGGTTCTGGATCATACCCATATATAGCTGCAGGTGAAATTCGAATAAGATTATTTCTCATAATAGACATGGGAATTCCTTCCCTGGTTGGGCTTAATAGCAAAATTGTCCAGTTCATCAGGGCCAGACTTTCAGTACAAATTCATATCATATTTAACCTCTTCTTTCTTCTCCCTCTTCAAAAACCTTACTATGTTAAAATTTTTGATAAAATGTTGAGATATAAGAAATTGATAAATACATGTTGAACACACAATTTTTTTAGGTCACCTAGGACGATAAGAGAACTGTGTAACTTGTAGCCAATGAACACTAAATCCTTTGTTTGCTAAAATGCATAAATAGTAAAAAGTTTTGATAGTTAGGGTGCTTCATTTGTGGAATACCAGTGAGCACCCAGGCTTATGCAACTCTGAAATAAATAATCAGTGCCTCTCTCAAGTGTGTAATTATTGGCTTGTTGCACACCAGGTAAAAAATCCAAGTTTTGTGGACAACACTAATAAGAACATAGCATGAAAACGCCCCTGAGGAGCTTTTGTTGGTCAAGAACCTTTGTTTCTTTTCTGCAACTGACAGTTTTATAGTTGATAGCAAAGTTCAGGAACCAGGCCATCAGTGGATTTCTCTACTTGGTGGTAATTGAATTCAGTTGATGTTCACGCTGACTTGAAGCTGTCTGCTTTGTGTCTGGAATCTCCAAATGTGTCTTCCCACACAGATGTCCTGGGATTGAGCAGTATTGTATGTTCAGTACTGAAATTTCCTGGGAAATTGCTCTTCTCAACTCCTTATAAAATAATTGCAGGACAAAACCATTTAAAATCATATCTATGACTACCAGTTTACCATTCAGTATCTAATTGGTGTTTATGAGCATAAATACTATGTTTTATGTCAATCAACTGTCTGATATTCTCATTTTATTCTTGGTGTCTTGTTTTTGTGTGTCTGTTTCAAGAGCCCCCCTTTTCTCTATATTTTTTTGTTTGTCATTTTTGTAATTTCAGATTTTTGCCTCCTTCTCCTTGAGTTTTATATAAAAGGAGAAAAGAATAGTACAAAGATTGCAGCTGGGCAGCAATTTTCAAGTGTCCCCCTTTTCTAATGATATTAGAGCCATCCATTTAATTGTCTGCTATTGATTTTCCTTCTCATCCACATGCAGGAGATGAAGATTTTCATCACAATCCTCTCTTTTAAATTGCTGATTTTAGAAAACTACTTTGTCTTCTACTCTTTCTATGTTAATCTATGTGGAAAGTAATTTTGACATCGGTCTTTCAGTCTGTTTAACTTTTTTTTGATAACCATGTAGGATTAGAAAAATGGTTCTTCTCTAGCTGAACTACTTTAGTATTTGTCTGGAGCTAAAAAGTGTTAGTTTTCCTCACCAAGTGTCATGGTTAAAAACAGGCATGAAAGACTGGATAGAGGTTTCTGGGAATGAGTTATGGATGTGACTTTGTCATTTCACTTGGCATTCATTGTACATAAGCACTGAAATTAAGTTTTATGCAGTTGTGATATTTCTGACGTGAATTATGGAAGGATATGATGAACAATGGAACTTGAGCTGTGGCTGTGGTCATGAGGAAAAATACAACATCGATGGAAGATGCGGGAAAAGTAAAGGTTCTGCAACAAATGGGAACAGAGAGAGCAGATGGAATTTAAAAACTGTGGCAGAGGAAGGAAAATGAACATTTCTGTCTGGATTCTTGTTAAAATTAATGCAAGCCTTTAAATTAGTGACGTGAAATAGAAGTCTCTGGCAGTTGGGAATTACACATTTGGGGTAATTTGTTTGGGCTGGTTTGTTACGTTTGCTTTTTTTTTTTTTAAACATAGTGCTCAAGATGGGAACAAGAAATAAAGTGAGGGGGGAGGGAGACTGTAAGCATTACATCGTGATAATTCACTACTTGCAGCTATTTTAAAGTGATGAACAAAATTCATTACATTTGTCTTTCCAGTCTTCAGATGAAAAGCTTGTAGCAGCTCATATTGGGGTACATATATAATGTTCTATTTTGTCTTTTAAACTGTGAGAAACCAGGTCAGATTTTAAAGTCTTATGTGACCCCTGTTCTCCTTCACTCAAAAACCAACCAACCAAACCCTCCCTGAATCAGAGCCTTTTTCTCCACCTTCATCCAAACACTTTTCCCCCCTGGCTTTTCCCTTTTGAGCATGAAGACCCTTGCAAGCAGCACAGGTGGTTTCCTCTAACATCTTTCACAGTTCGCTCTCCTTGGACACTAAAGAGGTCCTGTGTTCCCATTAAAGAGTCACCTGAGCAGCAAGAAGAATTGGACCTGTTTGTCCAAAATTAAACCACCAGGGAGAAGCGCTAATGAGCCATGCAGGAATAAATAATGCTTGCCAAAAGGGTGGTTTTATAATACCAGCACTGGAATTAAGTGTTCCGAAAGGTTTGAACATGCAGAAAAACATGTATTCGAAATGTATGATGAGTGAAACCAAACCCTTTCCTGGCATAATGATAGCTGTGTGGGAATGTCTGTACATCATCACTGAGCTGTGAGGAGCCTGCACTTGTGACTCACATCAAAAATTACTCAGAAAATGGGTGAAAAGGTGTCTTTGTTCATCAGTGTCCACCACATATACAATCCTGAAACTAACCAAACCACCATGGCTAAAACAACCTTATAAAGAGACACAACAGGCCATTTTTTTCCTCACAGAAAGCAAAATTGTGGGGATTGTTAGATCCTGTCTATGGAAACATTTGGTACAGTGCATGATTTGTATTAACTTGTTACCATCTAAGTCTTTGTGAGTCATGCTATTCATCCCCCCATGACTAAGTGGCATATTTTTGAGAATTTCTTCTTTAATTTATTAATACAGTGTATAAATATTTATATGCTGAAGAGAAAGTTAAAAAGTATCTACTGATGCCTAAAATCTCCTGAGTTAAGGAAAGATACCTGATTCTGAAAATTTCTTTATGAAATGCCATATAAATATCAGCTAGATAAGAAAAACAAAAAGCAAAAAACTATATATTGCTCCTGAGTAAAATCTTTAAATGGAATTGGATACTTTTTGATAGACACATGTGCTGGTACATCTGCGAATTATTTTGGCTCAGTGTGGAAACCACTGGATGACTGTCTGTGGCTGTTGGTATTCTGCAGCTCAGCTGGACCATTTTAATTGGGCCCTCCTACCTCTAAAATCTGGAAAGAAAAGCTTGTCCTCATTAAGCCATGAAAGTTACTGTCAGTCTCACTATTACTGGGACTGTGCCATATGAATTGGTCATAATATACAATATATATGTGAATATTATGTATATGTGCCGTTTTGATGGGAAATATTCTTTATTGCATGCCAGAGGTTTAAAACTTTTGACCTTCATAGATGTTTTCCTGGGAAGTCTTGTAAATATTTCTAGTATATTTACTTCCTAAGAATGTTGAAGAGGCTTGGTTGTTTCTGTAAATAGACAGAAATGCAGGATTAACTGGCTGGAGTTTTGGAGAATATTCTCCATGTTGAAGTTTTCTCTGTAAGGCTGAGTTCTAGAAGCAAAGCAGGAAACTGCACTGGGGAAAAACTTAAAGGAGAAAGTGAAATCCAACACAAAGAAGGAAATACAAGCCATGCTACAAACATATGGCATTTGTTAAAATGTTCTTCTCATAATTTGTGCTGGAAAAAAGGCTGTTGTAATCACGAATTTTAGTGTCAGAAACAGTGTTTTAAAGAACATCTTTTGCAAGTGTTGGCATTGTCATCTTTGATCATTGTGAAGATTTAAATGTGTTTGGAATGTAGAATGCCAGCATGACTACAGTCTGGAGATCCTGTTTGAATCAGAAACCACTTCAGGAGACAGAGCTGATGTGTCTGAGGGCAAAAAATTGAAGGATGTTGGTGGTAATATTTATTGCTGAGCTTAGCTCAGGTAGCATTTTATAAACTGCTTTGTAAGTAGTTGAACATCTTCTGGAATAGCATTGCTGGAGTAGGTTTAGTTCCTCCTGCAGGCTTCAACAGCGTCAGTATGTAGTAAGAAGACATAAATCTCGGGGAAAAAAGTGTATAGAGTCCACAGAGAATGAGTGCCTTCTGAGGGGGAGCAAAAAGGAGCAGCTAAGCAGAGGGAGGCTTCAGAGCAGCTCCATGCACGATTCAGAAATGTCTTGTGCTGTTACAGGTACTTTTTGTGTCATAATTTACCAACTGAAGTTACCCTGCAGCAGTAGCTGGCTGTGCCTCCGCCACTTCCATCCCACCAGGGTCCTCCAAACACATGCCAAATAGAAGGAGAATTTGCTGTCTGAAGGCTGATGGAATTGTAGCTAATTTGAGGATTATTGTTTCTTCATAAATCTACCTCAAATCTACCTCCCTACTCCTCTGGGCGAGATAGAAGAACAGCCTGTTACCCTCTAAAATACAGATTAAAATCAACAGCGTTCAGAAAAGAATTGGGATGATGAAATAACCAGCTTCAGTGGCCGGGGTGCCTGCCACTCTCTTCACCACGATTTGTTGATTCCGCTGCTCTTTGCCAAAGTAATTAATTGAGGGAGCAGCTCACAAATGAAAGAAGGAATTTCTGTATTAAGAGTATCAATGTGAAGACTGGGCCTTGAGTTGCTGGGCGTGGTTAGCTTCTGGCATTTAATTTGGAATGCCTGTTCTACTGCTAATTAAACAGCCAATGGACTTCTTCATACTTGGGCAAGGTTACATTAAACAGTGAGACTTAGCCCTAAAAAGCACTAAGGTTCCCAGGTTGTTTGGGGTTTAGCAAAAAAAGGGAGTGTTCATAGATAAGGCTGGGTTTGATTTGGGTTTACATTTTTGCAGGCTGAGTATGTTTGGTAGTACAGCATCACCACCTACTTTTACACCTTTGTCATTCTTCAGCTTTTGTAGCAGAACAACTTTGCCTGGGTCTTTGTAGGGGCTGTTTGATTACGAGGTTGGAAAGCTTCACCTTTACATCAAAGAGATCCTGGGAGATGCCCAATATTCTCTTATTTGGGTGTTTGGAGGTAAAGGGACATATCAGACATTACACCAGTAGTAAAAGCAGAAGGCATTTGTTGGTATTGATGCCCTACCTTGACTTTTTGGCAGAAAACCATAATCATATATTCACATGAGAAAAGTCTGAAATTTTGTGAGAGCATGAATATTTATCAGCTCACAGAGGGATCCATGGCCAAGCTCCACTTTTCTGTATGATAACTGAGTAAAATCATAAAATATCCTGAGCTGGAAGGGACCCACAAGGATCATCAAGCCCAACTCCTGGCCCTGCACAGGACATCCCCAAGGATCACACTCTATGCCAGAGAGTGTTCTCTGTTGCTCCATGTGGCCTGGCCAGGAAAACCAGCATGTGGCTACAGGTGGGCAGGAGCAGAGAAGGAAGATAATTACTTTCCAGTCAGCACTGAATCTCCAAAGTTTGATGGAATACATTGTCTAGGAAAAAGGTTGTTACACGGCATCAAAAAGAGAATCACCACCAGTCTGGCATCAAATTAATTGCTGCTGTGTCTCGAGGCACTAACTCTATAGAGGCATCTGATTACCTAATAATTCTGAATTAGAATGGGTATTTGAGCCTGTGTATGTATTAAGCAGTGAGGAGATACCTCTTTCTGTTATTTCTGTTATTTCTCACAAGAGGACAGGGCCAGGGGGTTCTTAGGAGAATGCTTGGACTGGTCTGAAGCATGAAGGAATGACAACAGCACTCAAACAGCTGGAGATGATTAAAAGAGGAATAATTACCTTCTTCTGTGTGATTTAGTGCCAAGTGGCTTCCAGATGAGCTAATAATGTCGCGGTCTAACTAGAGAATGTCCCTTATATCTTGTCTGCCTTACTGGGTAGACAATACAATAGGATAAATTTGTGCTGTAGGGAATACAGAAAGTGTGAAAAATAATTCACCCATTCCATAAATTCTCAGAGCTAAAGCCAGGGATCAAAAATTGCGGTGTTAGCATAACAGAAGGCATAGAATGACTTCTTAAAGGCCTATTTGATGTACTTTTGGCAGTACTGTATTTCTAATTGAGAAATTTTTGAAGGTCTTGAAGCATTAGAGCTGTCAGCTGGACTAAACGACTGGTTAATATTTTTACAGAATTGTGATTTATCACAGAGATGGCTTTCCTCCTTCTTAATGATAAGCAATTTGAGTTTCTGTAACAGTTTGCTCATATTCTGGGTTATTTAATAATTTTCCTTTTTTTTTTTTTTTTTGTTTGTTTCGGTGATATCCTCTGAGTTAAATGTTGAGGATTTGTCATTTAAAAATGGTCCTTTCTACAGTGTTAATAGAAGTTGTCACTGACATCACTGCATTGTTTCATAGAAGTATTTTTATCCTGGTTGTTCTGGCTTGAAAACAAAAGTTGATCCATTTCAATCATTGTTTACAACTTTGTAAATTAAGTCTGGTTATACAGAGAATTTAAAAAATGTTACTGGAAGTCAGACCATTATTTTCAATATGTTGAATACATTGATCAAACAAGGACTCAGAAAGGGTTCCTTAATCTCAAATTTTCAGAAATTAGAAGACAATAAGGCACACCTCTTTATTTTTTAGTGAACAACTTTCATTGTTGTTCATGTGGAATGCTTTTTAGATAATTCAAGGGAATGTTTTCAATCAGATAATGTATATTCTGGAAAATAACACCTATAATTTTCAAGAAAAAAATTATAAGAAGGTTTAGAAAATGGGACATATCCTGACTGTCAGACAGTTTTATTAGGGACTTAAAATTTTGACATAATAAGGAAGTTTGAACCAAGGATCCAAGGTTTGAACCAAGGATCCAAGATTTGAACAAAATGAGAATGCTGTTCAGTACTATCTACATAAACATCAACTTACACATGGATAAAATTAACAGAAATACAATCAACTCTTTAAAATGTTTTCACCTGGTAGGAGTGTCAGCAGCTGAGGTGCATTATAGCAATGAAATCAGTATAAATAGGTGGTTGATGGTTGGTCAGAAGTAGTTGGTGAATTTCCTGCACAACTGAATTTTTGACAAAACCCCATGATTAATTAATTTTTATAATTTTAAAATAATTTTTCTTAATTTTGGAAAATAACCTCAAAATCAAACCCAAACAAACCAACCAACAAATGTTTTCTATGATGAACAGCAAAACAAATATTTAACTTTGTATTAGAACGCCTGAATAGAAATAGCTCAGTTTGCTTTTTTAATTCAGAAGGGTTTGTGCTGGAGCACTCCAACATTAAACTAAATCTTCCTGTGTTGCTGCAATATATATACTATAGAAGATATATTTCAGATGCTTTTTTCCCCCCAGATATGCAAAGCTTCTCCTCAGATCTCCAATAAACATCAACACATCAACTCTGACCAATTCTGCCAAACAGAAGTCCCCTGGTTTTTATTTGTATTACCATGGATCAGATTTTAAATACAGTAAAAAAAAACCAAACAGGTTTGTGGGTTCACTAAGTTTTAATGTTTGCTGAGAAACACTGGGAAATACCTGCTAAAAGCCAAATACTAAAATTTTGTAGAGAAAAGTGAAAACTGTTCTTATTGCTTGTTTCCTATTCCAGTAGCAGTAAAGAATAAAGGATTTGTGGTTAGGCCTGCAGCCAGAAAAGACCATAAACACATGTTCAGATACATGAATAGTCTCATCAAAGTCAAAACATTTAATTTTTATCCTCAAAACATGTGGGTTTTTATAATTGGCACTTGCAGGCTAGACTGATGAATTAGCAGCAGATTTACAATTTAATAAAAACCTCTTAGTTTCCATATTCATATGAATAGAAATTTGTTAGCATTTCATGCAGTCTGAAAACTTCGGCCAGATCCTCCCTGAGTGAGACATGGCTTTGTTGAAATGAAAGCAGAAAACCTGGTCTGTTTATGTAAATATCTAGACAGCTGCCCTGTCTGGGTTTGTTTGGTTTTGTTTTCCTCCCTGCGTCTGTCTTTTAACTGAAGAGCTGTGCAATGTGTCTGTTCAATTTTGAGGCTACAGTACTCAAGAACGTGATAACCAAATTGTTGCATTTTTAAGCCTCCTTTGAATCTATGATTTAAGCCATTTAACTCACTTTTTGCCCCTTTGGGGGCAAAAAAATCTTAGGTCACCTTTGGCAACTCACATTCTGAATTGTCCCGCAGCTGCCCATATACAATATTCTACATCTTGGTGACAACTGCCTCCAGACAGGCTTTTTTTGGTTAGGGATGTAGGTAAAGTCTCCAGGCATTCAAAATAGGATAAATACAAATATCTTTGTCCTGGATAATTGTGAATTGGAATATGATCTCACACATGCTGGGTGAATATTGTAACCAGTAGGCTACTGGTAATTCTGGGGTGTTTTCCCATCTTTTTGTCTTTTCTTAGCTTTTCAGACAGGTTGGGTAAATTGATCTGGGTGGTCTAAGCAACTGAGCTATACATACACCTAATTTCAGTCCTCGTAGCTCAGTGCATTGAGCCTGCCTGTCACATGACATGTTAGGCTCTTCATGCTGCCTGTTTTCTGTGTCCTTCCCTGCTGGATAGGGCAGGCAGGTTTCCAGCTCCATCCTGACACTATTCAGTACGGGAGCTGTCTTCCCTTGCTGTTTGTGCCTGTGTTAGGCACACATTTTAGAGCTGAGTGTACCCGAGGTAATGCCATATTTGTAATGGTAGGTTTTGCATGCCTGGATAAAAATTTATGATTGTGGCAATAGAAGGGTCAAGACTTTGTAACTGTGTATTAGTTTTTAATTTTAAAATTTTAAACAGAATTTAAAAATTAAGTAAGTAACTTGGATTTCAAGAATTCGTGAGTCAGCTCCTTCTGACTATTTCCCATTGATTTTTAAGGCAGGGAAGTTGTTGTGGTTCTGTAAGTTTTTGATACAGAAAGGTATGTAACACATGTTACGGCTTTTCTTACAAGGAGTTGTAAAAGAACTTTCTTCCCTTCCCATTTTCTGTGCCTGTTTCTCCTGCAGCTTCCTTCCTTCTCTCTCTCCTGCTGCTGCTTCTGGAAGCTTCAGCATGCCCAGCCTCTGAGTCCTGCAAAATGAGCTGAGGACTTCTCTGTTCTCCTTCTGAATTTTTGCTGCCGGTTTCTCTTTTCTCCTATATGCTGCTGTTCCAAAAGAAAAAATCCTGGCTTAGCAGGCCTCCTCTTCCAGTCTCCCTACTGGGGCAGAACACTCACAGGTATCCTAAAATGAACTGTGTGCTCCCAGCCCCAGGACGACCAATGCATCTCTGACCCTCAGCATATGGAAAGGTCACCTGAAAAGGCTTGACCCACAATGCCAAAGCAGTTCCTTGTCAATCCTGTGATGAACTTCAGCTTTATAGAAAGACACTTCAGTTAACAAAAACTGCAGTGGAAGAAAAAAAAAAATTAGGAAAAAGGTCATGGAGGTAGAACTGCTAAATGCAATTGATATTGTTAAACCGCTGTAACTGAAAAGCAGTTTCAAGTTTTCAAATGTGTTTAATATACTCTAGGAGTATGCTCAAATTGGAGGATTTTAACGCTCTGCTTGGAAGAAGGGGAAAAAAAAAATCCGTGGTTGGGAAAACTTGGAAGGATTTAACACTCTGTTCAAGACCTGTACTGTCAATGAAATGATCAAAAGCCTGTGTACACATTATCTCTGACTACCCTCCAAGAGTGTTTGTGGTCTTTGTTTTTCAGGCTTCTGTATGAAGAAAACAATTGGATGGGAGAGGGGAATGCCAAAGGGTCTGGGATTCATCCTGCAGCGTGAGCCACGTTCAATACTCCGTAGCCTGCCTTACGCTCAGGCGCTCAGCTTTCAAGATTACGGATGATTTCATATTATCAACTTCCTTGCCTTTGATAGCTAAAGGGGAAAAAAAAAAGCTCTTTTGTGGGCTTTAACAATTCCTTCCGCTGGTCCTTCAGAGCGAGTCGTTCCAGCAGATGTCACTGTGGGCCCTCGAGTCACAGCCACCCCCGTGCGAGCTGCTGTTTGCCTCGGTGTCACACACCTGCCGTCGACAAGGCTCAAACGCCTTTGCGATGATGGCACCGAATTACAGCTGTCTCGGCGCTGCTCATTCCGGCTGCTCACTGAGCGACGCGGGCACAGATCCCTGCCAGCTCGGCTCTCCGTCTCCGCCAAATCCACGGAGCCTGGAGGCAGCGCGGTCGGGATCGGCAGCGGCAGAATGCGTGAGGATGATGGGCATTCCTGTGCGCTGGGAGAGAGATGCGTGGATATCATGAGCAGGGTTATGAGCTGTCCTGAGTGAAGGGGATCCTACAGCAGAGAAACAACAGCTTTACTCTGCGTAGTAGCAAAACCTGGGCTCAACAGATACAGAACTTAAAAAAGCCCAAGCAAACAAAAAAACCTTAAGAGTTTTCTAAATGTCTTGTTCAGGTGGTCCTGAAATGAATTTTTTATTTGATTGACCTACGCTGAGGATTTTTCTGGCATGTTGCATACGAATGCTGGTGCAGAATAAACCTGGAGTGTTTTGCAGGCTTTGAGCTCCCTAAAATAAGATCAGAATTCATAACATGCGAGGCAAGACAAGAGAGTGGAGAAGGATAGAGCTGAGAGTAATAGAGAAGTTACAGGCTGTAACAGGCTGTGGAGAAGAAGGAAGAAAGGGGAGCAGGAAATAGATGTCAAGAAGCTCTGATGAAGTAAGAGGACAAGGGATGCAAAACCACACTGATCCTGGGAATGCTAAATGCAGCTTTGGCCAGTACTTTTTAAAATTCAGGCCCAGAGAGCAAGGCTTTTCTCATTCAGATCTTTCTAAACCTTTCAGCTTGTTTCTTCACAGTGGTTTTCTTCATGGCCTTTGCTCTATTGCAAAGGCACCAGGGAGACACTTGTGGGTTGGCAGCAGCCTTATCAGCTCTCCTCCCACCTTGCCCCAAACTCCACCCATCCAGAACATTCCCAGCATCAGTGCTGTATTCAGAGCAGATCTGCTGTCAAAGACGGGTTTCCTTTTGGTGTAGGAGGACAGTTGGCATGGTCCATGCAAGACATTTCTGTTTATGCAGAAAACAGAGAGCAGGAGAAAAACTGGAAAATTCTCATTCTTACTTTGATGGCTTAGTTCTGGTGATTTATCATATTTACAGATGTACAGCTTATGTGGTCTGAGTATGCTACTGCTCCACAGCATTGTTTTGTTTTAATTAGATTGATTTCAGACTGCAAAACCAGGAAACATGCATTAGCAGAAAGGGAAATCCTCTTCTTGGACTTGATAAATAAAAGACAGAAGAATTATTTGACTATCTGTTCTCCCTGTGCTTCTGAATCTGCAAATGACTCCTCAGGAGTCTCAGAATCTGATTATTACAAGGCTTGAGTCAATATTCAGTCCTTTGTCAGAGCCCTCCAATTTTCTGTTGTAAATTTCTGTAATAGACCGATTTTTACCCACGCTATCCTGGTGCTAATACAGAAGTGAAAGATCTCTGGTCCAAAGAAAAACCGTGGCTTTTGATGGAGTTTTCAGCTAAAAATTTTTTCATTTGTTGGACCTCAAAGTGATGCTTTTAAAGAAGGTTTTATTACTCATATGAATTCCAAGGAGAAGGTGCTTGTTTGAAGGGATAAGTTTGAAGGTTTAAGGTGAACAACTTCAGTCCAAATTTGATAACTTTACAAACGTTGGCCCAGACAATCTTGTTACAACAACTCAAAAAATAAGACTCAGACGGAAGTAATTTTGTTGCTTTAATACACCCTTGGTTACAGATTTGCCCCTGGGGCATGAGAGAAAAATATCTGGGTGGCCAATGAAAATATTTCAGCTTTTCAGGCCAGCATGTATTTTTACCTTCTGGAGGTTTAGATCACTGAAAGGACAAGCAATAACTAAATAAACATTCTTACAAGTTAGTGACATAGGAAATCACACATAATATATTTCTCTCAACTGGCTATGCACAACTTGCATCTAGTTGTAAAGATATCACAAAAAGTATCATTGAGATTTATAATTGTTCAGCTGGACATAGAATGTGTACTTGCACATTATCTACAGATGGTTTAGCAATACCTAAGTTTTTGCATACAGAGCTTTTTTTTTGGTAGCTTTTGCTAGGTGTATATTGTTCTGTGAGGAAGAAATCTGTATGATGCATAGCTAAAGACAAGGAGTTTGATTTTGCAGCTGCATTCTGGCTTTCCACAGCACATGCCTGGAGGAGAATCATCTCTGCTGGGAAAATTTCTTTCTTCAGTAGAGCCTTCCTGGTTGAGAGATGTGCAGAGATGGGTAAGGGTTGTGTTTGCATGAATGGCTGTCCTCGAGGTATGAAAATCCTGAATGACCTCCAAGGAACAGCTGAAGTTAAAGCTGTCGGACAGCAGAATTCTTGTGTGCACAGACTGCAGGTGGAATTGAGTAAAGAAGGTGAAATGATTTCCTGATTTGCCTTCCTCTGTTCCTCTGTCATTCCCATCCAACTGCGGCCTCACAGCAGCCGTAGCTGAGTCTGGAGGAATCTGTGAGAGCATGCTGTGAGTTGCGAGTTCGTCGTGCATAAAGGTCTGTAAAGGTCCAACTTCACTTTTAGCATTCCCAGTGACCAATTTGTGTCAGCTTTACCTTGAAAATCATAGCCTTTAATGACTCTTCATGATGATGATTATGAGTAAAGCATAAGGACAGAGAGCTTGTTGTTTCTTCCTTAGTGGTATTAGGCACTAGATGCTCTTAAAGCTTTCCTTTACCATTTGAAGCACTCACAAATTTGATTTCCCTCCCCCTGCAACTACCTCTGAGATAAGTGAGAAAAAGACACAATCAGGCTGTTGAAATCTATGGCCTGTTCTGCACCTTCTACCTCAGGCCCTTAATGACTGCAGGAACATATTGACTATTACACCAGATCCTCAGCTGATCTGAATCAGCAAAGCTGCAGTGGCTTTAATGGAAAGAGGACGTTTTGTAGCAGCTAGAAAAGGGACTCAGGGAATTACTTAGGCCAGACCTTTATCTTAATTGTCTAATTTATGCCTTTGAAAGTAGGCTATGTGCAAGGTGTCTAAGGTAATGGTGGAGAAGTAATCATAACACTTGAATTTCTTGAGTTTTAAGTGCTTGATTTCTCAGCTGATGTTGCTTTGATTTATTTTCAGTACTACCAATCTCATCCAGCTGTTTTATGGCTCCTGCTCCCACTTATCTCAGATCCTTTTGCCATTGCCGGACTTGGCTTGCTCTAGAAGAGATCAGGACTCTGGTAGAGCGCCAGATTTTCCTTTTTAAAACCACAGACTTATGCTGATTTAGACAGTGCAATTCTAGGCACTCTGTCATAGAAAGCTTATGCCAGAGTTTCTGAAACAGAAAGCCCTTGAGTAAAGCTATAATCCTAGCTCGGAGCAAGAGGCAATAGACCTGTCAGTAATGCAGTGGCATGGGAAATGCTGCTGTAATTAAAGTTCACTCAGCTTTTCCTTTATAAATCTCTGTAATAGGGGCTTTGTGTGTTAGTGCAGCCATTTCAATTTATGTTGTTTTGAAACTAGGTAATCAGATTGTCAACTTCAGCTGGATCATTTCTCCATGAACGCATTTTGCAAAAGTATGACTAAAATCATCCAAACCAATTCTTCTGTGCGGTGCTGTAAAAATAACAGAAATGATTTTTAAGCCTGCCAGCCCAAGTTGTTTGAGAAGCCTGTAAACTCAAGTGCAAAACTGTGGAGACTTGCAAAATGGTAAAAAATGGGTAATACTTAATTTCCTTTAGGTGAGCAAGATTTTGCCTTAAAGTTTGGCAGAACATTTGTTTGATAGCTCATAAGCTTTTTAGAAAATACATCTACTGGTTGCTATTTTGCAAAATGCATAAAATATCTTTATTTTGGAGGTTTAAAAAATACTGGATTTCTTTTCTATGAAAAAATATTCTCTAAATACTGTATTTTAAATAGCTGTTGGTACATGGAGTGGCCTAAGATCCCACTGAAGTCAGATACTGGGTGCAATTAATTGTAAAGCTTTTAAACCTTTTAATCTCAGCATTTTTATTAATTTTTTTCCAAAGGTTAGAGGAAAAAAATCCAAAGCATATATACCATGCTTTCATGTGTAAGTTTGCTTAAATTATTTGTATAATAAAAACCCACAGAGAAATGAAAATCTGTTCGGTTTGCAGTAGGAGAAATGGCAAAAATTGCCACATATCATTAAAAATGAGTAGTTCTTCTGGCTGTAGGGTTGACCTGTTGAATTAAAGTATTAAGACTTCACAGTCTCAGAATTTTGCCTCTGGTAAGAAGTAGAGGAAGTATTACTCTTTTTTTTTTTATTATTTATCTTTTTTCATCCCCCTCTTCTCTTTTTTTTTTTTCTCCATCTGCTTAATACAGTCTGAGATTGTCCTACCTAATTTTCGGCAATATTGGTTAATTCATTCTGAATTATTATTGGCTGTAAACCCCTTCCAGATGTAACTTACAGAGCTCTGCAGTTGTGTCTGACTTCGGACAAAGAAGTACCAATTAATGTGTTTGGCAACCAGTAAATATCAGATTCTTGACCTAGGTTATTTTATTTCAGTGAAAAAGGATTGTTTGGATGTAAAGAATTTTCAGGAAGGCTTGCAGCTCAGACATTGCAGCACAGTGCTCATACAGAACAAGGAGATAACCAGCAACTCTCACTTAGACACTGCAGTAAGTGCCTATACCTCTGCAACACAGAGTATGGGAAATATTGTTAGGACCTGGTATCTGTAAACTTGTGGCGAGCCAATTGGTCCTTATTCATCCCTGCAGAAAGTAGGAACAAGTAAAATCCCTGTTATTCCCTAATCAAATTTTGATTCTGGAGATAACGACACAGGGAGCAGATACTTGTACGATACCTTCTGCTGGAACCAAGGGATAGGAATGGATGGAAGGTAAATGGATTAGCAAGAGGTGACCCCAGTAGCTCCTCTGGAGAATCTGAACATGGGTTATTCTTGCGTAAAAGCGGGTTAACAGGGTAGGTGAAACATTGGCAAAATCATTTTTACGACTCAATCACTTGCAGCTTTTTACATTGTACTTTGCTATGGGTCAATGTGTAGGGACCTCAGCGGAGGACCTATTCTCCATGTCACTTGTCCTCTGATTCTCTCCTCCTTCAGTGTGGCCTTGGCTTTGAACAGGGTGGTTTCATATTTGGTGTGTTGACCTCAGTAATCTGACCCTGGAGTAGCATGGATGACATTATCAGTGTGAGACAAAATTCTGCTGTAGAAGGGACATGTTGAAGATTTCACGTGTCAGAAGGTGCAAGACAGTCTGGAAATTCAATGCCCTGTTGGACTTATTAAATAGCACCACATTATCAGCACTTCAGCAACACATGAGGTAAGACTATCCTTTATTCCCCTATCAGGCAAGACTTTTTGTTATGATAGGAACACAAACTGGCAGAATGTCTTGGTTTTTTTAACACTGATATACAACCTAGAAGTTTCTTCAACTTCTTGCGTGTTCTCTCAAGACACATCTTACTGCTGAAACCACGTGAAGTGTTCTGAAAAAAATTTAAGTAGTAATGTTGTAAATTTTCTTTTTGTAAGTTTGTTAATAAGATTTTCACCAGCTTTATTTAGTAGTAGCTATAATAGCCTTGTAGCTGAACAATGCTACTGCTACTTTCTGCTACTGCTTTTTTCTTTGACAGCTTATATAAATAATTTAATTTACTTTAACAGATTAGGTAAATAAAAGTTTTGTTTATTACCATTAAGTCAATAAAAGCTCTCGCTGAATTTTATGATCACCTTGGTGCTTGATAACTCTTATTGTTTAAACAAAGATGTGAAAGTGAATTCCTTGGTAATGATAGATTTTAATCACACACAGACTCTTCATAGACACTTGATTTGCTTTTAATTTGAAAGAATTTGAAGCATCAGCTCTTTAAAGTTCTGCTCTATGTATTCCATCACCTAAGATTCAACATATAATAATAGTAGGTATGGTTAAAATCTAGTTACTGCTTCTTTTGAAGCTCAGAGAGGTTATTAGTTAATAGTTCCACTGGAGAAGCAGACTGTATTTTAGATCTGAACTCTCTCACTTTTTATAGCTAAGTGGGTGAACCTGAGGTTTTAGAAAATATATTAAAAAATATATTGCATACATTTCATGTACTGGTAGTGTCTATACGTCAATGGAATTACTATATGTGGATTTTTTTTACTCACTGTGGAAAAAATTGAGTAAATGTGCTAAAAATTACCTCTTGGGAATACCTGTGAAAGAAGAAATTGTACCTTGTTTATGACTGAAGGTGAGGCTGTGTGCAAAGCTGATCCAACAGAGGATTTTAGTTGCGTTTTTTTCATGTTTCAAAGCATGGCTCTGATGTTTACTGTGTAAGTAGTTTAATTTACTACTGTAAGAGTATTATTCTCTATCACTCTTCTTAGTTTTTGTCATAAAGATCAATATTTCCCCCATTGGAAATCACATACCATCTCAACAATTTCTGTAGCTTTTATGAAAGTGCAGTGTTAAAGTAATATTTGCACATGTCATAGCAGCTGTAGGTTCAGGACAATCTGCAAGGAAAAAAAAATTCCATTTTCTCAATGTGAGACTGTACCTATTTTGTTCAAGATCAGTGGGAATCCACCATTTTGGTATCCCAGAGGAAAAAATCAGCTGCCATTGGAAGTTCAATAACACGTAAAACTGCTAATTTTGAAAGCCTACAACCCTCTTATTAAAAAGGGCAATTTTAAAGGTAGTGAAAACAGTAATTATTTTGTTTGAATGGCTTTAGAGTTTTCAGTCTGAACACCACCTTTAAACATTCTTTGAGACTTTCATCGGAAAAGAGCCGATGCAATTAGTGGGAATATTATTCGAAAACACATTTATGTGTCAAACCCTATGAGCAGAATTTCAATGAAACAAGTTCAAGTGTGAGGGTGTATCCTGTGGTGTTCTTCAAAAAATATTACCCACCTTTACCCTGGATAAGTGCAAATTATTATTCCAGAGTATATTATTATACTGCATTGCTCCTGTAGCTACAACAGTACTCAGTGTACTGTAAATGACTGGGAAAATACTTTTCTACACAGTAAGAATCGCACTATGGTCTTAATTAAGTGATTCATTTCAGTAGAATACGGATTTCAACCCGATAATAGTCCCTATCAGCAAGATAAATGCTAATTCATGGGTGGGAAATTATAGAAAATAAGCATCCAGGCAAAGTAGGAAACCATTAGCCAGCCGCAGTGTTCGGTGTCACTGACGTTACTGCTGTTGCATCTAACAATTCACGTGGAAATAGGAACATAATAAGTAAGAGATGGCAGTGGCAGATGGACCCCATCTGAAGTAAAGGACTTAGAACAGCTCTGAGAATGTAAAAAGACCTCTTTTGGTTTCGTCTTGAATTAAACACCTCTTAGTCCTGAGGCATCATGAAACTACTTCCCTGTACAATACTACGGGGTTCTGGTAGTCCTGGTATTGGCCAAGCACCTGAGATCAGTACAAATGTCCAAACCAGCTTCCTCCTCACCATTCTGTGGTGGTAAATGAGCAACAAACCAAGGTACCTGCCTGGGAGAACACGGTCAGGGAGGAGATAGAAAGAAACCAGGAAGTGTTATGGGAGCAGGAAGGAAAAATGGAGTTGAACACATCACGCACATATCAGCATTTGTTTGGTCATGGAGAGGTGTTAAGTTGCACAGGGAGTTGAAACTCTTCCATTTCTTAACATCTCTGGCTGACCTTGAGAGCACGCAACATGGTTTGAATCTGGTGTTTGTCAAGGAAGCAAACTTCCCTCCTGCCCTTTGCCACCTTCACTTGGCATTTCCCTCAAGTTGGCTTTGGGGGAAAGTGGTGCCAAGGTGGCTGAGGCACTGGAATGTGGGGTCTGGAGCCAGCCTGGCAGCTCTCCTCAGGCAATCTTCAGGGAGCGAATAACTGTGCATAGGAAGTCCAAACCAAAGACTGCTGTTGTGGAGAGCTTTTTAATTTCAGGCATATTTTCTGCTGCTTATCAGAGAATGACCGGATTATCTTTACTTCCTTATGTTTTGGATAGCACCTGATTGCAGTGCTTTTGCAGCATATTTAGTGGTGGATTCTGGAGAGTGCTGATAAAATTGTTTCTTATGCAGTAATCAGTTAAATGCTTCCCTCGTTATGGAAATCCTTCGAAATTTTTGGGATAAATAAGACTTCCTAACACTGTGTTTTTAATCTTAGTCAGTCACTTTACTCTTGTCCATGAGGTTTGTGTGTGGCTCACAAAGTTACGGTGTCCACACAGACATCAATACAAAGCATTTTCACTTATTTATACATTTTTAGCAAACTAAGAAATTGGTTCTAAGTTACGTCATTCTCTTCATTAATTAGTATTCTATCCTCTATTGGTTATTGATTTCTGGCTTTTCATACTAATTAGTTAGAAAAGTTATATCATTTCCAACACCCTGACTAAACTCAGCAACAGATCTTCAGGTATTACAAATGTGTGCAAGATTTTCTGCAGATTTGGAAATTAGAAAAGCAAAATAAACAAATATCTTTAATTAATAACTATGTAAAATAATTTCATTTCCCTTTAGGTACAAAATCATCAGCACTATTAAGCTTGGTGTGCCGCTGTGACTATTTATATATTTTATATAAGTCAATATACCTTGTTCTTTGGACTTAGAACCTCTGTGGAAGTGTATGAACATCATGTTAAACTCTAGTAGGGAAATGTGATACCAGGAGAAGTAATCACGTGTTGTTTCATGATTCAGGCACAAAGAATTCTGCTCTGTAGAACAATGAGAACCTTGAATCTTACTGGATCTACTATTGTCAAGTAAATGTTTAAAGGAGTGGTGTACTATTGGGTTTTGTAGCCTTATTTTAGGGAACAGCAGGTATATTGAAATTTATGAACTGCACTTCCAGTCCATTTGTAGGGTATTAAGTCAGCTGGAATATTTTTTCCTTTGTCCTGTATTAAAAGTAATGTTTTATGATTGACCATTAAAAAAGAAAGTTGTTTCTTTGGCATAAACAAACCCAAACTCATTGAAGAGGTAGCTGTAAATGCTGCAGAAGGTGAAATAAGTGAAATGTAGGTAACTTCTTGGAGAACAGCTATTGTCATTAAAGTCTATAATAAGACTACAACTTGACACATTCAGATTTTTCTATCTACTCACATCTGTTCGTGATATTTGCTTGGTTTTTTCCTTAGTAACTGAAGCCACAAATGGTGAGACAGTATGAAGTAACTTTTATTAACCAGTAATTAAAATGTATTATATTCTTTCTAATGAAAGAAATAATGACCCTTGAAAGGGACTAATGCCTAAGATAAGACCTTTTGCTGGTGTAAGTTGTCTTGACCAAAATAAATTCAATCAGTATCAGACACGCCAGGAGAAAGCCTAAGGTAATCAGGAGTACAATGAGCAATGCCAACTACACAAGACAAGAAGTAATTAGTATATGGATCACTTTTGTAAATAGGACCAATTTTGATTCCTGTAGTAGATTTGAGACCTGGTTTTGATCTCCTGCTGGTGTTAATACCTTGCGTGTGATTTTTTGACGGGAAAAACTAAATCCAACATACAGCTTATATCTAGAGACAACTGTGAGTCTACCAATATCAAAACACACTGTAAAATTACAGAGGGCAGCTTGTCTGCAGCCTTGCCATGGGTGGTCTGCCTCATGGAGAGTAAGAATAATATTTAGAAAAAAAAGTGCATAAAAAACCAAGTATGTTCAGGGCTTTATCTGGAAAAGGCACTCCAGTTGTTCAAAGGTCTTTCCTACAGCAAGTGAAAGAAACTGTTTTCCACCACCAGCTCAGAAGACAGAGCACGTTTACCATCTCCTCATGCTGCAGGTAAATTATTTAACTGAAGCAATCAAAAACCTCCTTTGAATGAATAAAATATATTAGGGTCTGTGAAGTTCTGTGTAGGGAGGAAAAAAATTTGTATTCTGGGTTAGCAAGACAGAAATCTGTGGTTTTTCCACTATGATGAGAAGAGGGGCAGGCCAAGTGTTCTGTGTATCTTCAAGACCTGCATGTCAGGTGTGTTACTGGGATATAAATTGTCATTAATTAGATTGTCTTGCAGAGGACTCATTTTAGTAAAGGGTGACACAGGGTACGGTGACTCCTTAATTGCGTTCCTGTCTACCTCCACACGAGCGTTAAGTTTAACTCTCTGAATTTTATGAGGTGAGGGAAGAGTAAATTTGTCCGAAAAATGTCTGATAATGTGGATCTGAGACCTCAGGGTCTCAGGTGTTTTATGCTTGTTTTATGCTTTAACCTTTGCAGTAGTGTAAAGTAAAGTGGCAACTGCAAGTCATAAGCACACAGTTCACTTTAATCGACATTCCTGTGGCCATGTACTGCCCTAAACTCTGGAGGACCAAATCTCCATGAAGCTGGCTGAGATTTTACTGGGCCTGTCAGAACATCAGCGATGTTCCTATCAAGAGATGTTCCCTTATTAAGGAGTCTCATTCTGCCTTGTATATTTTGACTGCCTCTGAGCTATATTTATGGTTTACTATAAATGTTTTCACATCAATTTGTCAGCCAGCGACAGTAAAATCAACGAACTCTGATGATTGCTATCAGCTCCCCATAAAAGCTGTTGGTTTTTTTTTTTTACTTTTGCTCTTAATTGCGATGATGTTAGGTTTGAGTCTTCTTTAAAACCCTGTAGTAACAGAATATTTATGTCATCTTTCACACAAAATTATTTATATGAATGAAGGCTTCTTTAATAGAAACTTCTATGAAAAGCTCTAAGTCAAACCCCAAAGCCCAGAAATTACTTTTAAATACTTTTGCATTTCAAATAACTTCCTACTTGTCAGTAAATATAACCACGCTATATTTCAAACATTACCAAGCAACTTTAAAATTTTATCCTGCTTTCTTACTCAATTGAAGCTATGCTTGTTTTAAATGTATCTAAGATAATTTTCACAGGCTTATTATAGAAAGGTTTAATTTTCTTTTGAGTATTTTTTCAGGCACTTCATTTAAAAACTGAAACAGCAGTTTAGCTATTTCGTGTGGAGTTGTGGCCCTGATCAGTGCTTTTTTTTTGCTGTAGTAATTAAACTGTGGATTTAATTAAACTGAGAATGGAGTTAAAGGAGGATTTATTACAGAAATTTGTGCCACAGTTGCTGAGTGCTTCTTGGTGCAAGCAGTGGTTCTTTGCTCACTTCCTATGGAAGCTGGTCTTTTTCCAAGTATGGGTTGGACATCCATCTCCTCCATAGCATTTTCCTCTACCAAAATATACGTAGCTTTGACCACTGAACCCACAATAAACTATGACTAGATGTGGGGCTGGTGCAGATAAATCGTTTTCATTGCCGATTTAATTGATTTGGTCAGAATACGCTGGAAGTTCTTAAGTAGCAAATTTGAGTTTTGAAGATTTATTTCTCTATCGGTTTTATTATAAAAGCAATTTGTAGGAGGGTGACAGGTCTTGGTTGCTCTTCTGTCTTGTAATTGTGCAAGTCCTGCTTTTCGTTAATGTTTGCTCAGGTTGCCTAGAATCACATTAGAATAAATGCAGTTTGTGACAGGAATGCGTGTGAGTGTTCCATGAACATATCATAATATCTGGAATGATATCACTGCCCTGAAAGCAGTGGGATTTTATGTAAGGTCCATGATCAGCAGTCAGTTGAGTTCTCAAAGGTTTATGGTTGGGTGGTCCTATATGTCTGCTTATGGTATATGGAGTTTTTTGGGTTGGGGTGGACGGCTGTTTTGTTTGGATTTTTTTGATGATGGTGAGAAGATCCATGCAAGAGGCTCCAGCTTCTCTCATGTTTTAAGACTTCAAAAGGAGTGATTTGACTTGTAATCGATTGTCCCACTCACTGACTATGGAGTGGGAATGGAATAATAAATGGAATCATTAATGGAATGAGAGTAAAATAGGATTAAACTGCAGGCCCAGTGTTTGCCTGAGTACAGGTATGAGGTGACTGAAGGTAATTTATAAAGATGTTAGAACCATATCAGAGGGTACAGGATCTGGAGAATTAAAGACTGCTATAAATTCTGATTTACCTGCATTTCAGTAAACTTGACAAATAGCAGTGAAGTTTTTCCACTTCTATGGGGACCCTTTGCTTTGTTTCCCACCAGATTTGCAAGACCTAGCCAGACTTGTAACAGATCAGTCAATGTGATGTAACTTTTTAAGAGCAGACCTAGAGCAAAGCCCATTGAACTCTTCTGACAGAAAACTGCCATCTTGCAGCTTGTAAGTCACAAGGCAGGCTTTTGGAGAGTGATGTTTTTCTATGCCATATTATTTTATAATTAGTTATTGCTGCCTCATGTACGTTTTTTCCACTCTGTCCAAAAGGTGCTTCTGTAATGGCTGAAACCAGGGATAAAGCACTGAAATGTGGCTGAGCCCTGTGAGCTTGAACTGCAGAACTTTTAGGAACATGATGTGCCTTGGCATAGCCCTTGCTATCAGCTTGAGAACTGGGCCAACTGTAATGAGGCAGTTAAGCAACTAATTATGAAGATTAAGGACCTGCTGGGGTTTTGAAAATGATTATTGTTCTATTCCGAGCTTTAAGCACCTTTATAAATCAGACCCTGGTCCTGAAATTTGCATCCAGATGCCTAAGTGCCATGGAAATCAATAGAGTCTGAATAAAAGCGTGGATAACAATGCAGGCTCACTCTTGGATTCTGGGTTCTTTTTTTTTTTTTTTTTCCTCCACAGTTATTGCTATAAAAATTGTGTAGCTTAAAAATACAAATGAATGCTTGC
Organism: Ptilonorhynchus violaceus; assembly: GCA_013397565.1. NCBI lineage: Eukaryota > Metazoa > Chordata > Aves > Passeriformes > Ptilonorhynchidae > Ptilonorhynchus > Ptilonorhynchus violaceus. Next base: position 604,354 of record VZRJ01008049.1, read on the forward strand.
AAGGTGTTGGTGTGAGTTGTTTTAGGTGACATGAGACATTCAACTTGTGTGCTCTGAGTGAGTCATAAATGTGTTAAAGAAAATTTAATTGCTTAACTTCGGTCCATTGATTCACACTGGTTGGTTATAAACAAAATGTGCTGGTGAACACAGTTGCCCTTTCTAACCCATTCCCCTGGCTGTTGGCTCTCACCATGGGAGACAGCAGGTATTCACCTCAGCTTTAATCTTCAGACCTTGCAGAGCTTTTGCTTTCTAAATGTGTATTTGATCCTTCCATTTTAGCAGTTTGATGCTAAGAAATGCTGCACAGTTTTGTTCTTGAGGCAGTCCTGGCTGAATTTTCGAAGATTTTTTTTTTTTGGGAAACCAACTGTAAACACATGGTTTTCAAAAGCTTTGGAGTAACATTGGTAACATGAAGGACAGGTGAATTTCTGCTTTGGCTGGGTGTTCTTTCATAACAGATGATTCTTCTTTTTGTGTTTACTGAAGTATTTTGCTTTGTGCAGCATAATGAGAGAGAAAAGTAGTTTTTAGGTGTTCTCTATTACATGAAAACCTTTGGATGTCAGACAGGCTTGATTAAAAGAAGTGAGACAATCTCTAGCACAAAAGAAACCACAAAATTGCTTTGCAATGTTCTCACAACACTGAGTGAAACATTTGGTTTACAATAATGACTAGAAGAGTTTTTATATCATATTGATGTTATGATGGAGGCCTTAAGAGAGGTATAAGTACAGTGTTGAAATCCACAGCATGGGAAGCATCAGGTGGAAAAACAGTCAAACTGTTGGTTTGTGTCATGTATAAGTCAGAAGAAAATGATCTTGAAAATTATTGAATCCCAAGAAGCAGAATGGAATCCCAACAAGTGAAATGTGGTGCAATAGTACACAGTGCTGGCAGCGAATCACCAGAAAATTGTTAAGGAAAGCATTTATCTTAGATCTGTCCCTGGTATATGGGAAACTGCCCTCTACTGGCGCTGTAGGTGTCTTGTGGAACACATTTTACCAGCACAAATGTCTCTGTTGCTTAAGGAAATGATTCATTAAAGTTGCTTAACTCTAAAAAGAGCCAGTTCAACTTTGGAAAATTTTATATTAAACTCTCTGACATTCCTGCCTTTTTTTGTTTGTGGAATTCCAGAGACAAATGTAACTGATAAAGTTTTGTGACAGGATAAGAGGACTTCCTGTCAGTAAGTCTGTCATCCATACCAAAGGAATGGTTATTGTGAGACTTGAATGATAAAGAGTTTAATGAGTGGGATACAATGAATGCTAATGCATGTGGATTTGTGGGAAATAGACCTTAACAATTTAGACATCACTTTTTTGAGGTTCCATGTTTCATTGATAAAAGTGTTGATTTAAAGTCTATAATAAATATTGTCAGAGTCCAGTATCCTCAGACCAGGTTCTTTTACATATCCCATGCATGGAGAGTGTAGTGTTTAGTGTCAAACTTACTTATTTAAAGGTATTCAGTGCAACATGCAATTTTTAACTTAGCAGAGTGATACAAAATATATTGCAAACATAATGAGAGTGTAAAGTATGCTTAGAAAAATGTAACAATTGCAATAATTTTGCCTATTTAAACAAATAAATCACAATACCAGTGTGATTCCCTTTACCTGTCTTAACCTGCTTACCCTCAAGATGCTGGGCTAGGAAGAAACACATGGATTGAAGTCAGCTCGGGCCTGTTGCTCTGTTTGAAAGTATTTTGTTAGTCCTGATTGAACCACAGTCACTTTTCCCATTCTGGTCTGCCTTACTTAGGGAGGCATTTACATCCCCAACTGGCCCACTCAGCTGTTGATAAGTGTTTATGACAATCAAAGGCTGCATCCTGACCCCCTTTGTGTTGGGGTCACTGCTGTGGTCACACAAAGTCAGCTGCTTTGTGTTGCTCTCTTGATGCCTAAAATAGGAGTACCTGAAACAGAGACTGGGCAAAGTTAGTGGATAAAGGTAGGAATTTATTGAAGGCCTTCAACTGGTACACCTTTGGGCAGTACAGAACCTGGCTAAGGCCGAAGCTTCAGCTAGGCTGGGCCCAAGATGGACTCCGATCATGAGTTTTCCCCACAGATATAGGTTTGGTACATTTGCATAACAAATGTTAATTGTCCAATTATAGTTCCAGGTAGTGAAATAATATTCCCCCATTCATCCCCCTCCCAATTCCCTTTGTTTATACTTAGGCCTAGGATGGTGACCTTGGTTGCCAGGCCTAGAAGGGGTTGTTTTGTCTAACCAGAATGTGAAGAGAGCTTGCTTAACACATAATATGGAGTTCAGAATTACACACCAATACAGTGCAGGATTAGAAAAATCCAAAAGCTAATACTTAAGGCATCACTCTGAGCTTCCTGGGCACATTACCCTTGCCCATGGCCACACGTAAAACCAGGCCTGTAGCAAGGAACACTGAACACACTTGAAGCATGGGAATCTCTGTCTTGTGGAAAAATGTAATGGTACAGACCAGCTGACAAGGACTTTGAAGGCTGATACAACAGCTGGATTTAAGAGCAGATGAATACAAGACTGAAGTAAAGAAAGTCATGGTGCTTGTCATGCAGTAGCAAAGTGCACAAGCAACTCATCCCCTGGTGTGTTCTCCATTGGCAGAAATTCTCATCAACAATGGCTGTTTCCCTAGAAAGATACCTAGTTCAGATTAATTGGAGAAAATGTGTTTTTGCACACCAGCTGAGGCCCCACATCTCTCATCAGTCAGACCTGCTGTGTGAAGGCAAATGTTTCTCTGACCCTTCGTTTGTGAAAGCAATGGGCAAGGTAACCCTTGCCGTGTGGCTGCACAGCTATTTTTGCTTACCAGGGCATTACAAAGCAAACTGAGTGTCCCACTCTGTCTCCTGAGGGTGTGACTGTGCTATCAAAATTTCCGTGATATGTCGAATTAACTCCGTGTCAACAGGATGCAGATTTGATTGGGTTTTTCACATCATCATAGGAAAATCCTGCTCATGCTGTTCCTCGGGTGGATCATGTTTCCAGACCTGACTTCTTTCTGCTCTTCTACCCCACAAGTCTCTTTTATATGCTGTTTGATGCCATGTAGATGTAAATTTTTTACATCTGATTGAGGAGCTGTGTCACACTGATGCTCTGCTTTCCCTCCTTCTCTTTCTGTTCTTCAAACTCCCCACATGTAGCTGTCAACACTCAATTACGTTCAACCAAAATATCATTTATATTTGCTGCAAGTTCAGTTTGTTTTCTGTTCCTTTGTTGACAATTTATTTGACCAAGTATTATGTGAAAACCAATGTCTCCTGTTGATAATGTTTACAGCTTTAATACGAAATGCTGCAGACATTTTAGGAATTTAGGATTATTACCTCTGGACCCTCTCTTCTGGTCAGATAATGTATGAACATTGACGTACCTTTTAGAGGGCTTTAAAATCTGCTGTTTCATGTACAAATTTTATGAGAATCTCTTCATGTCGCTGTCGCAGTTGTGTTCAGGATGAGTATGTGTGTGTATATATATGAATGAAGGTTGATAACGCTTGATAACTCCTAAGTGGGGATTTATATTCATGGAAGGATATAATCACAGGAGTATCTGCACATAAATATGCACCTGTGAGAGTGGAATTTGTTAAATAAAGCATGCAGCAATCTGTAGCTGCAGGCAGATAGCACTGCTATCTGAAGGGGCTAATGGCTTCAGCACTGTTTTTTGTTAACACCTTTGTTCTTTTCTGAGCTTCCTAAGAAAGAAAAAAAGGAGCATCTGATCTCACATCTTTCATGAGAAGAGTGTATTGATTTCTTTTTCTTTAGACTCTTTTCACAGTTTTTGGGCAGTGGATACTGGTGCAAGCAGAATCTTTCAGCCTTCCTATGTATCGCTCAGCATCTCATGCTAACCAAACCATCTCATCAGGAGTAAATACTTGTATAGTATTGTACATTTCATATATAGAAATTAAATTTTATATATCAACCCACATTATACCTATATGAAAAGTCGCTAACTTTCGTGACTGGCATAAGTGACCAAGAAAAGTGAAGGTAAAGAGCTTTCTATTAGTTTGTGCTTTCAGGTCAGGTCATGTGGAAAGCTTCTCTGCCTGCATTCAGAGTGTGTGTTGTCAAGGATTATTGAATGGGCATCTTTCCAATTTCAGTAAAGATATATAATAAAATCAAAGTTCTTAATGTGCAACATGCAATCATTGGTAAAGTATAATTGAGAAAAGGCTACAAGAAGTACTCATTTAGAAATATGTTGCTGTTTTCTGATCAGTGATAATGAGAAAGGAAAGGTGGGAATTGTATGCACGAAAATTTACACTGGTTCACTACATTAGCTAAAGTAGAATTTAAATTGCTGTGGACAGGCTTAGTAAAGAAAGGCAGCTCCTAATTGAATTGAGCTATACTGAAAACCTGGCTTTAATGGAAATAAGAGGTTCCACATACTTATTTGCAGCAATTTGGCTTATGGAGTTTAAAATTTAACAGAGGCAAATTATAGTGTAGATGGCCTTTAATAGATTTGAACTACAAACATAGGAGTAGGCTCTCAGCTGGTGATAATATGCCTGCTGAAATTCCCTCCACATTCACAGTGGAATCTGCAGGCTCTGCCTCCTATCCCAGGTATGTTGTGTTGTTTTTTCTGAGGGCAAACACAGAGATGATAGATGAATTCCCTGTGAACCCGAGGTTTGACTTTGTCCCTAGAGAGACTTAAATGCCATTCCACAGCCATGTTTCAAATATTTCAGCATTGTGCCTCGTCCTGATGAGGACAGGTGGGCACCAGAATATTGCCCAGTGGGTTGGGAACCCTTCTGTAATAACACTTTTTTGCATCTGCTCGTATGAATAAGCAACCATGAAATTGGTTTGTTTAATTAAAAGCAACTCCCAGTCTTCCAAAACAGCCACCTTTTCAGAAAGGCAGAAAGTCTTTAACAGAACGGCAGATGCATGAGTTTATCGGATTTCCTGAATCCTGCAAGCCTTGGAAACTTAGGAAAGAGAGTTTGTGCGTACATATTTACAGAGGTGCTAAGAAATGTAGCTGCATGACTGTTGCTACTTTCCCCAAAAGATATGAGAGTGATAAAAATTCATATGTTTGCACTAAAATAGTGATGCTGGTAACTTCATGGATGTAAGAGTCATCCTGTTGTACAGAGGATACAAAGAGGGAAGCAGACTCTCAAGATTAGTAGTGTACACATGTAAATGCAGACAAAAATATCATACTAAGTTGGCTTTTTCTTTTTAATGGGCAGAGAACACAGAACATTTAATTAGATTCAGAGAGTGTTTGAGAATACAAAATATAAAATATAAATACTGTAAACCCAGTAGCATCATATATTTATTAGAATAATATATATTCTTATACAGGTTCAGAATGTTGTTGAAGGCACCCACAACAGGGCACCTTCATCCAAGGGGAGGAGATCCCATGAAAGGAGAGGTTTAGGCATCTGCTCAAATGTTTCAATCAGTTCTTTAGTTAAGATTACAGCTGTCAGTTGTACAGTTTGAGCATGCATTGCTGGAGCTGTAATGCCTTCCTCATTTTTAATCATTTCCACCAAAGCAAATCCCACTCCAGAGGTTTGTCTGCTCTAACAACGCCATTTAATACAAACTTCCCTAAGGCATAAAGCAGGATGGGCAACCAATTTGGAAATTATAATAATCCAGTGAAGGTTAAGATTGCCTTGTTCTGCTGGGATGTTATAAAATTTGAGCCATATACATACATCTAAAATAAATTAGCTGTGGGTGGTTCCTGGAGTTTTATTTCCCTAGGGTACTCTTTCCTTACATTTGAGATACATCGGGCTTCTATTATCTGGTAATGCATTAATTTCAGTGGCATATATTTCTAGATTAATGTTGGCTCCAAAATTATTTGAGTGTTTGGGATAAAAAGGGATCATAAGAGGCCAGTTTGAAAGGCAGAGAATATAATTATTACTTTAGAGTCTGTGACTACTGGTCATGAAATACTTGAAGCTCCCTTCTGTTTAAAATATCTGGTTTGCTGCGAAGGAAGAAAAATATCACTTAGCTGGTGAAATATACTGACAAAGAACTTTTAAAGGTGGGGAAGGGAAAAACAAAGAGAGCAAGTCAGAACAAACGTGGAGAAAAGGGTGCATCTCTCTATGAAAATCAGATACAAAAAGAGAAAATTAAACCTTAGGTAGCAGCAAAAATGATTACTGGGTATTTGTTTGCTTTTGGGGCAATACACTAGTGAAGCGCTATGGAGCACGGGAAGGAGCTTGATGCTGGAGAGGGATAAAGTGTAGGCAGGAGTCAGTGGGGTTAATGACCTGAGAAACAGCAGAGAGAGGAAACAGAAGATATTTAGGAGTAGAAGAGACAGGATGAGATATGAGATGGGCGACTTGGAAAGAAGTTGGTGCGGGTGTGGAGCTTCCCTGGAAGTGCCCAGCAGCCGTGTGAGGAATGGGAGGCAGCGGCAGCCAATGAGAGATGAAGTATGGCTCAGGTCCTAGGTGTGTGCTCAGGGTATGAGTGATAAATTGCCTTCATTTGTCCGACCACGCCATCTCGCAAAGGGCAGCACAGCCATTCTCTCTTGCTGTTACCTCTCCGTTTCTCACTGTGGTGTCTCGGAGGAAGCGAGTCACTTCAGCTTCTGCAAGCTTCCCAGACATTCAATCCACTGTAATTGGAATAATCTGCTTCCCACTAAAAACTGTAACAGGCCTTTGTGACAAATTTTCAAGTTGCCCCTTTGGTCAGAACATAAGATTTTACAGAGTGTAATGAGGATATTTTTGCATGTTTACTACCATTTCTCCTTTTATTTGGTGGTGTTTTGTGACCTCTAGAAGAAGGTAGTTTTAGATATACAATAAATTGCTTGTAAATCTCTTTCCAGACTATCTAAACTCTTATGCACAATATGATTCCTGACAATTCCTTAGGAAGTGTTATGTTTTCTCTTCCTTAATGATCTCAGTCTGCATGTGAAGTGAATGTAATTAAACAAGCAAACCTGGCCCATGTAGCTGGTTATCATAAAGGCTTGTGCATCCTGGAGTTGGTGGGTGTTTGATTTTTGTTTCTTATGTGGCTTCATGTACTAATTCAGAGCTCAGCATCCCAGAGCCTCAGGCACTTGGACCGAAGTACATAGACTCTGTTTTTTCCCATGTGCTCACAGAAGAGCTTGTGTAACTCTGAGGAGCACATCCTCACGAAAGTGCCTCTAATATAAAGTCTCAGTGCACTGAATTTAAATAAAGCCTTGCCCTTGGTGTGCACATCAACCCTTGCTGACAGGAGCACTCCATAATGTGCAGCCACTGTAGCAATATGGTCAGATGAGAAACAGCATAAAAGTCATAAAAACAGTTAATAAAGAAAGTTACCAGTAGCCTTAAAGTATTTTTCACATTGCTGTATATTAAAGAGACTAGAGCCTTTATATGTCCATTTTTGCAGAGTGAAGAAAGAACTTCTCTCCCAAGGACCAAATGAATTGGCTGCCAGACAAGCGTGTGAGTGTGCAAAGAGGGAGAGATACAAAACATTTGGACTTCTGAGCCTCATAATGTTTATTACCCCCATTTCCTAGTGGATGAAGAGTTTGTCTTCATCTCCTAGGAAATGGTGCAGTGCAGCAGCATTTACACAATATAATCAGTATTCAGTGTATTGTAAAGCAAATTCAATTCCACTTCATAAAGCTCTCGCTGTGTGTTGCCATAATCAATAAGAATAGTACATATAGGAGATATTATCTAAAAGTAGTTTTTGATCTCGTTGAAGTGGCAGTGGGTATCCTGAGTGTTGCTGATTCAGTTCTTTGTGCAAGTACTGTAAGTTTTAACTGTTTTTATAAATGAAAACCTCAGGTTCTTGGAGGAAGTGAAACTGCCCATCCAGCAGTTCCCATTTATGTTTCTGTTCAAGTGTCCCACTCTTTCCTGAGGAGCAAAATCTGCTCTGCTCCAAGACCAAGTTCAGTCTTGGCTCTTACCTTCTGTGTGGAGAACTTTTTGTGCCCCAAAAACTGGCCTGATCTTCGTGATGAAAAGGAAACCTATAAAACCCATCATGCTTGGCGTGGTTTCAAGTGCTAGGAGCAACCTGCTTGGAGATTATCCCATTTTCTTTCACTATGGAAAATTACAACAACACAGTTTAATGTAGGACATACTTTGAGCACAGTGTTAATCCCTCTTTATGCCACAGTAAAAAAGTAACTGTGAGTCAAAATGGTTCACTAACAGGAGAACATACACTGATTGCATTATGGAAACTCCACATGAACAGAAAATGAGGAGATTTTCTGTTGAGAAAGGAGGTCAGGTAGTGGGACTACAGAGAAGAGAATGGGAATAACAAGGTGTCCAGGGAATAGCTAAGGGAAATCAGGTGTCCTTCTTTTTAATGCAGGTCCAAGATCAAAAACTCTTAAAATTGTGCTGGGCATACAACCTCCATTTAAAAAGAATGAATTGGGTGTTTTAATATTTTAGGAGTTGATCTCTTCTTGCCTTCCAAGGAGATGTCAGTATAAAAATGCCACTGGAACTTGAAGCTTTAGGTTATACATCATTAATTTGCTGCTTATTTCAGTGACAGCTGCATGAGGTTCATAAGGCTCTTCTTTATCCCGGAGATCTTGGGCACCAGTCACTTCAAATGACATCAATAAAAATTATCAAGGACTGGTTTCCCTGAGAAGTGAATTCTCGATTTTTTTTTGGTATCATGTGGTTTTATACTCTGGAACCAAATTAATAAATAAGAGAATGGACCGTTTTATTTATATGATAAGGTAAAGGCTGAGGCTTAAGGTTGCATTGCTAATGGCACAATTATTGAGTGTAGCTTAACAAAATAATGTTTAACTTAGTCTTTTTGTATTTGTTTTTTTCAAAAACATCCTTTTCCATCCACAGGTGTCAGTAGGGACAGCAGTGCCAAATTTTGTGCCAGGATATATATTTTAAGAAGATTGCACAGGGCTGATTGACCCTTTAACTGAATAGTTTATTTCTTTATAATGAAGCTCAGGAAAAGAGGAAGGAAGAAGAAGAGAGAAATAGGTGGGGAAGATCTGCGGTGATGCCTGGGTATCTTCTGAACCCACCACTTTCAAGTACTCCTTCCAGCTTATTCTACTGGAGTTATGCCTTGTAAATGACCTGTTAGTATATACATTCCATTTCTTTACCCTTGTAATTCCTAAGTTCTCAACTGCAAGTCTGTTTAGAAAAAATCCTGTTTTTACAGTGGAGACTGAATATCTTCTTTCTGCGTTTTATCCCTGCTGCAGTCTATGAGAGACAACCCCATAACAGCAATGCAGCTGGAGGAAATCAATATTTTTTAAAGTCTGTCTGGTTTATCATTCGATATCTGTGGGGTTTTTTTTGCTATTTATATGCACTTGTAATAGATAAAAGTATGAATGATTAAAAGGCTTGTTACTTGTGATATAGAAACAGCTTGAAATCTCAAATACAAGCAGAGTATTTTTATCCAACACATTTGCAGAACAATTTTTCATCTCACTATTTGAAAAATAGGTTAGGTGTGCATGTGTTTCTGGACCCGAAGAGTTTATATTCTAAAGTAACACAACAAGAAAGAAGATTATGGATATCCTTGTTTGTGAGATGAGGGTGTGGACATGCTTTTCCCAGATGTCATTGTAATAGTCCAGTTGGAACTGGGAACTGTGTCCAGATACCTCAGCCTGAATGTCACTGCCTTGGATGCAAAGCCCTTCTTCCTCTCTAATGGAAAGGTGTTGTTGTTGTTGTTGCTTATTTTTGTTTCAAAATTATTTATAGTATGATTTCAGATGGGCACAGTTTAAAAGGAGTTTTATACTTATCTCCTGCTGTTACTTTCAAAACTACCTGGTGAGCATTTTCCTTGTTTTAGGAGAAGCCCTGAACTTGAGGAGCTCTGGCACTTCCAGAGCAGCTTCAGATCTTGTCTTGAACTGCATGTCTTTGTTATTGGGGGAAATAAATGCAAGTGATGTCATAACAGAATGACAATATAAAAGGAGCATGTTCTCCAAGCATTTTTGCATAAAGCAATGAAGAATTGAGCTCTTGGCCTGACAAATGCATTTGAGGTTCTAGAGAGAAGTGCTTGATTATATTCCTCACTTTCTGGGGGCCTGTATCTGATTTTCTGTTAGCTACATTTGACATATTTACACAATTTTGTTCAGAAATTATTTCACTTGTCCTGTTTCTTTGTATTTGAATAGAAATCAAAGCACCCCGATAGCAGACAATGAAAGATGTTTAGCAGTGGCAGGATTTTCTTTCTTTACATAAACTGCAGACAAATGAGGTAATTGGTGTGGTGGCTTCTGGAGCTGCTTTTGGAGTATGTCACCCAGTTGATGTAATGTTGAGATGACTGGATTTTCTTGTCCACCTGGACACACTTTGGCTTTGATTCTCCATTAATTCTGTGGGAAATTGGAGCTGTGTGCCAGTCCCATTCAGTGTGGGACTGTTGCAGGTGCCCGTGCATTATCAAAAGGAAATGGTATTTTCTCATGGCCATATGTTCTTTGGGATTCCCCTCTGCAACTCTCCAGAAACCTGCTTGTTGCCCTCAGAGACAGTGCATAAATAGAACTTGAACACTGGAACTTGTAAAGGGATTGAAAAACTAATAATAGTGTGACAAAAGAAGTACTCACCCTAAAAGCAAAAGGACATGCATATTGATAACCCTCGAAATGAAATAATAAAAAATTCATGGTGGTGCATTGTGGATTAAGTGTCTGTCTTCATGACTAAAGCAAATATGAAATTGCAGCTTCAAATGTTCTGTTGCCAACACGGGTAATTTTTTCTCCATCTGTTTTACTGGTAGCAGAAATTTATTCTGGTGTCTGCACAACACTTGAAATTATTTTAAATCTGTTATTAATGTTTGGTTATCAGATTAATAAAAAACAACAAAATGAGAGTAAAGAATGCAAAAAGGAGAGGTAATTTATGATTGTAATGTAAAGGTAGTGTAGTGTAAAGGACAGGATCTGCTTTAGTAGGTATGAATCTCCCTGACAGTCATGTACGTGGGAGCAAGCATCGAAATTTAACCAATAGGCAGAGTAGTTCACATGCAGTTAAATATTTTTGTGGAATTTTTTAATTTCAATGGAGTTCCAATGGAGTTGTGGCCCTGACCTTGAGTGCTGTGCATGTAATACTCTGAGAGAAGAAGCGATGGAAGTACATGGTAAAATGAGAGCACCCAGCCAAAAATGGCAAGAATTTGAAGTTTTGCAACAGAACATTTTGGCATATCCTATTCCTTCCCTCACTCCTGCTGTGTTTTGGCAGACAAGAGAAAAATGCACAATTTGGCCATGTTTTTTGAAGGCTTGAAGTAAGTACATGCTTAGGGCCTCATGAGACATCTCACTGATGTCTCAGTGAATACTTTTTGACCATGATCCTGGTTGGCCTCAGTCTGCAAGCCAACGAAAACACCTGGGCACACAATAAAGGACTCGTTCAAATTATTCACAATTAAGTAAAACATACTGAGTGACCCAGTAACATTTAGAAAAATGCTTCATGAATGCCAGTGATGCATTTTGTGAATTACAGCTGGAGAAAACTGGAGATTTTGGCTCACTCTGTAGTTCATTCATTGAAAGTGGCCCCTTCTGGTGTTTAACAGTGCATGGGCAGCCTACAGCAGACCGAAGAGTGTCTGACCTAATGGAATTGCAAAGAGAATTTGGGGAGACAGGAGGCAATTACCTGAACTGGAATTTGGCCAGGAGATGGGAGCTAACACTGCAGTGCTTATTAATCCCTGTGAGTAATGAAGAGCTATCTTTTACTGCCAGGTAGAAATGTACGCTGTTGATCTTGGAATGACTTGACAGGATTCACTTTTCCTGGCAAGAGTTAAATGACTGACATTGTCAGGAACTATGAAGTACTCATTGGATAAAGTTGGATAAGTACTCATTTCTTTTGTCTAGTGGGCTTCTCTCTGGCAAATTCATTTTCCCCTGTAAAAGACATGGTTAGAGGATCAAGAAGCCTGTAAGGAGCATTCTGCTTGACTTTATGAGTGAGCAGCCTCATTCTTTGTTGCCAAAAACTTGTTGGGCATTGCAAGATGTTTCTTAAAATTGCCAAAAAGGGAGTTTGCAGGCTGCTATTTTCTTTTTCAGGATATTCCAAATGGTCATACTGAATCTGATGATACAGTGTATTTATCAAAAGTTATTCCACAATTTCTGTAAATATCCTATTATTATTCCTGTAATATATTAATTTTTTGTTTTCAGTGTGAAATCACGGTAAGTATATCTAATAGATTTTAAAATATTTAATCAAGATTCTCAATTCCGCATTTAGCATAAGTATTTAACTTACAGGTTAATGTGGTATCATTTTGGGTCATCTGCCTCCTTTGTTTGAAAATTCTTTCCAAAAAACTTTCAAAAATCTTGCCTAGAGTATAATGTAGAGCTGTACTGATTTTTTGTTTGTTTTTAAGTAGAGATGAAATAGAATTATTTCAAAGGCTTACATTTCTCAGAGGAACATCAGACCCAGCTGATTTCAAGGAATTATTTAGGAGATTCTGAAAACTCTAAATTAGCACTGTCTGTATGTTTTGCCTACCCAGAAACTGTTAGAATAACCAGAAAAGTTTGCCTGAGGAGGCAATATGGTTTTATTGTTAACCTAAAGATCACAAATCTTAGGGTTTATTCCACTTTAATTTCCTGCTCTATATCTCTTTTCTTTGTTGGTTTTTTGCTGCTTTTGTTTAATGAGACTGCCAGACCTTTGGTCAGGGACTGTTTTACTGTTTTTATACACTGTAATTATAATCTTAAGAGTATGTGAGATTATCAGTGCAGTGTAGAATAAATTTCAAGTACTTTAAAATCATTTGAAATCACCAATTTCACCAGGATTCTCATGCAGCAAAGCACTTGACTGTGTGGTTCTCTTTTAGCATATGAATGCCACTCTTGATTATTTTAAGGGTTGAATTCAAACACCTGCTGAAGTGCTTTGTAGTGAAATATATTCTAGAGCAAAGCTGCTCAGAAATGCACTTATAGTTTAATTCATTCTGACTCTATCCTTCTTCTGAGACAGACTGACATGCTCATGGGAGGAGCTCAAAGCTCTGGTTGATGTGAAAAGGGGAGATTTCCTTGAACCTTAATGCCTGATTTGTCTATCATTGTCCCAGGAAAGCCGAGACCCTTGTGCCCCACCAGTCTGTCAGCATCCCATTACAGGGATCCTTCACTGAACAGTCCTGCTGGATTAGAGGGCAGGTCGACTGACTTATTCAGGGACGCACCCCAACAGCAGAAGGGAGACCTCTCAATGTGTCTTTCCACTTTGTGACCCCTCAGCAGGTCACCCACTTCATTCGATTGTGTTCCTTGCTGCTGGTGACTGCCAGCGCCCAGGAAGGACTCACACTGACAGTTCATGGAATAACACTCCTTATTAATAGAAAATTGGGACAGGTTAAGGTTCGAGGACTGCCAGTGACAGTATTTGACTGCAGAAATGTATTCAAAGCAACCACAGAGAAGCTCTAATTCCCAGTAAAAGTGTTCAGCGTGCACAGAGCACGCCCCTTACCCATGGGGGAAGAAGATGAGTTCCGCCCGTTCACTGATCCCAGTAATTACAATGGAGTGTTCCCTAACTTACCCCTGTTCTCAGCTTACTTTTATACTATTTCTTTATGTTTAGGTGGAGCTTGAGTGACCCTTAGTCATACATATCTTTGTTACTGATTGGTGTCAAATTCTCACACTTTGCTGTCAAAGGTGTAGTCAATAAAATACAGAGCATGTGCCCAGAGAGCGGTGGTCGTACCTTGGAGATGGGTGACTTTGGGATGGAGGTCTATGTTCATACAATGGTGTTATAATGTACCAAGTTCATCTGAGGAGGGTGATTTTGCCACAGTTCCTGGCTCAGCCACAAGGCATCTCCCGTCTCCCTTGGCTGACAGGCCCTGTGCAGTTTATCAGCTGCAAAGCACCATCGAGTTCCCCTCCCTGCAAGGTCTTTAAGGGAACTTGGCCTCGGTGTTTCCCCTCTGCTCCACCCTCCATTCCATCCCCCTCAGCAGGGGCTATGGTTGCGGGTTGTGTGTATGGGGAATCATCCTGGAACAGGCTTTGTTCCCTACAATTCTCCTACTGTTATAACTTACGTTAGGATGTGAGTATAACTTATCCGTTCCCTCTAATTTTACCCCCAGCCATCTTTCCACAGACTTGAGAAACTGAAATAAAAATTAATTAGGATTTTTTTTCCTTGAAAGTTAAAGTTTTTCTCTTATGTAGGTACATGAGAGATGCATTTAGTTGGGCTATGAGAGATGTGAATTTGCAGTGAATAGTGAGAGATAGTTGCAGTGAATTTCACTAGCCCAGAGAAAGACCTCTAACTGGTATGATAATGCAGTCTCACCAAGCTTTAGTCTACTAGACTGTCAGCTGTTTTCACCCAGTGTTTGAATATTGAGGCTTTTTCATTCTCAAATTCAGATGGAAAAGCTGGTTAGTAAGAAAAAAAGGAAATAAATGTGAAACCTGGAACAGAATGTTATTCGTCAGGCCTGTTATGACTGGAGTCTTGATATATTTAAAGAATGTACCTTGAAGCAAAAAAACCCCTGAGAATTTATGTGAAACAAAATAGGCTGATCTTGCTTCGACAAACACATTTTAATTTGAGGAATGCTTCAGTTTTGGGTGCACTCCTGCACAGCAAATTCTGTCTCCCATGTCTGTATAGCACCAAGTGGTACTAGCAGTGGGCAGACTCAGTGTTAACTCCCAAACAAATATCCCCCCTTTGTGTTTATGCAGTTTTTTCCATCAAGAATTAAAATTTTTTGTACTTTAGAGACTGTGTTTGGATAGGAAAGGCCCCCTTGGAAGCCCTGAATAAACCAATATCAAAGCAAGATGGGCCACTTTCCTTGCCAGTGAATGGCAGAGCTGAGAACAGAACATGGAGCTGTGACCTATGACTACTTATTTTAAGCATTTTGAGCTTCATCTAAAACCTATTTAATCCCATGCTGTAGTTCCATTCTTGTACTGCTATCAATAGTCTTTGACTGGTTAATTGAAGTTAATGGGAAAGCAGGAGATGAATATTAATCCTTTGGATTTAGCCAGTCTTGTTTTCCCTTCTGCACTGCTTACTAACTGCCAGTCTTTGACCACTTTCCCTGACCCTTTAGCCAGTTATGCCTTAAGATCTTTTCAATTTAAAGGCTTTTTTCCCCCTTTCCCCTTCCTTTTATCAATTTTATTTTTATTTTAAGTTGCCCAGAGCACAAGTCTTATGAGGAGCAGATGAGGGTACTGGGGTTCTTTAACCTGGAAAAAAAGAGGCTCAGAGGGCACTTTATCACTCTCTATGGTTACCTGAAAAGCTCAGGGAGAACTTCTCACTCTTTACAACTACATGAAATGAGTTTGTAGCAAGGCAGATGTCGGTCTCTTTTCCCAAGTAACAAGCAAAATGGTGTCAGGTTGTGCCAGGGGAGGTTTCAATTGGATATTAGGAAAAAATTCTTCACTGAAATTGTCAAGCATTGTAAGAGGGTGCCCAGAGAAGTGGTTGAGTCACCATCCCTGGAGGTATTTAAAACACATGTAGGTGTGGCACTCAGGGACACGGTTCAGTGATGGGCTTGGCAGTGCTGGATTAAAAGTTGGATTCAATGGTTTTAGAGATCGTTTCCAACCTAAGCCATTCTATGATTCTTGATTTACCTGGAATAAAGCTCCATTCCAACCAACTTTCTTTAGATGCAAAATGCTACCAGGAAGATGTGTTAAATTTTATTACAGCATTTCATAAATGGATGCTGCTTATTCAAGAAAACCCATTTCAGCCGGCTAAGTGAAAATAAATAGAAAGATATGCATTATTTACAGGCCATAATGTGAGTAAGTAGGCTGCATACACAAATAGCAGATAAAAAACCAGCAGATGTTGCTAGGAAAATTACTGTTCAGGAAAAAAGCTTCAGGCCCACATAGTGTATATATACACACTTTGTTAAAAACCAAAGGTAAATCACAGTTTTTCACAATATTGTCAACCCCAGATTTTACTCTGAGAATTGGAGGCCCTGGCATTCACTTCTTCCAGCAGTAAGACTATGTCTTGATTGCCATCTTCTTTCTGCATGTAAATAGGAGGAAGAGATTAACCTGTGTAATTAGGAGATTGCTTTTGCTTGATTTTCCCAACTGGTGTTTCCATCAGAAAATGATCAGCAGCTTGCCTGGTGTGCATAATGCTGGTGAGTAGGAGTCAGACAGGCAAACTCTTCCCCACCTCCATGGATTATACACCCGGGGTGGGTTGCCTACCAAAACTCCTCTATCCCTCCCCTCATCAGCTGAGCAGGGGAGAGAAAATCTAATGAAAGGCTCATGGATTGAGACAGGAGCAGAGAGAGATCACCCACCAGTCTCTCTCATGGGCAAAACAGATTTGACTTGGGGAAATTAGTTGACTTTATTACCGTTCAAAATCTAAACCAGGATAATGAGAATTAAAAGAAATCCTAAAACCGCCTTCCCCCCATCCCTCCCTCCTTCCTGGGCTCTACCTCCCCCCTCACTGGCATGGAGAGACAGAGAATGGGAATTATGGTCAGTTTATAACACGTTGATTTTCTCCTGCTTTCTCCTCAAGGAGAGGACTCCTTTCCCTGCTACAGTGTGTGTCCCTACCACAGGACACAGTCCTCCATGAAGTTCTCCAATGTGAGTACTTCCCACAAGCTGCAGTTCTTCATGAACTGCTCAAGCATGGGTCCCTTTTCCTTGACTGTTTCAGGTTTCATTCCATTCAAAGTTACATTCTTCTTCTTCGTGTAGTTAACGAGTTCCAAAAATCTCCCTGGTTATCCCCACTTTGTTAGAGATGACCTGTCTTGGATGCAGAGTGTCAGGTGTCCCAAGTTAATTAGGATGGATAAGATAGGGCATAAGAAGCTACCAACATTCCCAAGAAGTTGAAGAGCAAGAGTCAGAGAGCAGAAGGACGGAGCTGTTCTGCAAGAGAAATCAAGGTGGGAGCGATGGTGACAACTCTGCATGCAGGGAAAGGCTTCTCACAGGACTTTTCCTAGCAGTCTGATCCCAGGTTGCACTGTGTCATAGAACAGCAGCCTTGAAGGCAGTCTCCAAGTAGTCGAGTTTTCTGAAGCTTTTCCAACCTTACAAGAACTTTCTCCATGAGTAGAAAGTGGCCAAGGACCTTGCAGACACAAGTTGCAAGACAAGGGCTGTGATGCTCATAACTCCTGCATGGTCCAAGATGACAGATTTTGTATTATTATCATCTGGTTTAGTCTCTCTGTGAGAAATTACAGAACACAAAATTAAGAAGACAGGATACAAAAATTAAAAATACATAATGAAATATTAGGCTAATTTTTGTTCTACCAAGAACCATTTTACCCATGATGTTACAACAGGACAGATTTATATCTCTGCCCCGTGGGCCTGACCCAAAGCCAAAAGCTGCTGTTTATTCTGCATCATATCAGAGGGCTCAGAGAAAAAATAAATCCAGCTGTGCTTGTGAAGAAAAAGGAGCAGAATGGATCACATTTCTCTACATATATCTGAATAAACTCAGGGTTTGTGTTGAAAATACATTACAGCTGCTGTAAGGAATATCTGAAATATGCCATTAATATAAAGGAGTTCTGGAATGAAGAGAGACTGTTTCAGAAGATGAATTATGAACGTATTTTTTTATACACAGGGGAAAATGATATAATTATATCTTTGTTAATTTATAATAAGAAAATTCTTGTAGTCTTTTTCCCTGAGTAAGCTACCAAGGAACCTGGAACCTGGGAAAACTCTGCTTTACCTGATAAATTGGCTTCATGTGACAAGAATGAGAACTGTCAACACAGTTCACTGATTACATTGGGGAACAATAAAATAATAGTTCATTAACAAACCCAGTAGTCTTAAAGTGGTCTTAAAGCTTATACAAGAATCCTCCTGATTAAGATATGAGCTATTGATAGTTGCATGTTTTTATTGGTAAATGGTGATTTGTGAATGGACTTTATTTATCAGTAGGAAATTTCAAAACAGGCACCTCACAGAATCATAGAATGGATCATTTAATTCCAACCCCAAACTCTGCCTCACCCTCTTTGGCTTTAAAAATGCTGTACATTTCAAATGAAGGTGGTTTCTTTTAATCAGTATTGCAAAATAAAGAAAGCCCTCTAAAATGTATTATATATTGACTTGCCTCCTATTTTGACATTGAATTTAGTGTTGAAGTGTCAGAGATTCCCCTGGGATTGAAATTCTGCTTTCTAGATAACTCTGAGTGGATCTGCCTCGCTGTACTGGTTTGATTTCTTAATTTTTAATGCAATTACTCCTGATTTATAGCCCTAAATGAGAAGGTGTTTTTTAAACCAACAAACATGAGCCACCTGGGTTTTCTTAATTGCCAGAATTAGTTGTTCACATATGCCTGCTTTTTATGTGATGGAATGATTTTATTTAATGCCCAGGTTTCCATTCAAGAGGAGGAGGAGTTCCTATTTGCAGTGCTGGTGCCAGCTGAAGTGATTTATCACTGTGATGCTGTGCAGTGTTGTGTGGATTTTCTAACTCTGCTCATAAACCATGGCTTTTCCTGACATGTTTAAAATCAGAATCTTTGTGCTTTCCTTCTTTTCCGATTTCCAAAGTGGTGTCAACCCCAGCACAGCACTCTCAGAATATTTATATTATAGATAATTCTGTCTTACTCTAGTGCTTGAACTTGTGCTTAATATTTTAGGTTTGAAACAGGTCCATGCTACAGTGAAGACACAAGTGACTGGAAGAAACCTCTTGAATGTTTTGCTTTGCAAGGTTCAGAATGTTTACGTTAATGCAGCATGTCTGGGAAGCAAGAGTTTACAAATGAGACATTTTTAGAGAAAAAAATGTTCTAATTTTTGCGTCTTTCAAGGAAAATTGTACATACATTTGGAATGGCTCTGTCTGGATAGATGAGAAGTAAATCTGAGTCCTATAAGGACATTCTGTGTGTTCATTGCTATTTTATTCTTACTAAAAGAGGGCCTAATTAACACAATATTTTCAGTTTATTTCACTGACTTCCATTGTATTTATTTTTGTAATTACACCCAGGATGAATACAAAATTAGTTAGAAGTTATTTGTCCCACTTGCTTTGAGCCTGAAGTACTAATTCTTTCCTGGGCAACACCGAAGTAGACAGAACTTCCTTCTTGCTAATTCTTGCCTTTCTGGTCCCATTTCACTGTCATGAAGAACTTTTTGATGGCACGTAAATAATATAGCAAAAAATGCGTAAATTCAGAGGTGAAAAAGGGTATGTTTTGCACATAAACATCACGCTGTTCACTTTCTGGATGGATAAATTTAAGGTTTAATAAGCAAACTGTTTGTACATTTATATTGATGCTGTTGACTGAATTAGTCAAAAGGATGAGGTTCTATTGAGGACAATAGTAGTAGTGATATATTTATGGTGATATATATATATATGGTGATATATCTAGAAAGTGATCTACTTTCCCTCTTCCCTTTGTATAGAACTTGTCTGTTGAGACTTTCTAATGTTCCCATTGAATAGCATCAATGAAGAACAATTTCTGGACAAATGAAATGTTAATAAGTCCTTGTTATAGGTGTCAAGAAAAGTAGCACTAATTTAATAGTACATGATGGTTTGCTGATAAGAATCGCTGATCCAGTCTATAGAGCCTAAAAAATTCACATTCAAGTGCTTGCTCAGGACAAATTAACATGGATTCCATGTTACAAAAGCAACCATGCAGGTTTGTGAGGTACTTCTTTAGTTTCTTAAAGGATATCTTGGTGCAGTTGCTCTCTCATTTGGCTTTAGAGATTACTTTCTGTTAAAAAAGAAATACCTGTTTTAAAAGGTGTTACCTATTGAATTCCATTGAAAGCATGGGAGAATATTTACATTAGTTTTACCAGAGTCCTAGGAAAAAATCAGGACATGAAATGTGTTTCTGAAGTGTCTTTATTAATGAAAAGGGTTATCTTCATTGAGCTCAGGAGAAAGGCTTGGATAAGACTGATTTAAAGTTTTCTTTATAATGTTTAAGTCTAAAGAACTCTTCCTTTCTTCATACTAGTGGGTCAGAGATAAATGCATAGTACAGAATGAGTCACCTCTCAGTTGTATTCTCAATGAAGAGAGAATGTGCCTGTCATATTTGTATCTTGATAAAAATATTTCATGAGTCTGAGGGGAGAAGCATGCAGAGTATTTTTATTAGTTTGTATATATGTGACAAATAGCACAATTTTGGAAAGCCACTTAGTGTGCCTTATAAAATGTTATTTTATTGGCTGTGCTTATGGTTTGATACCATTCTGATTTTTTTCCCCCAATTTCTTACTTGTAAAAATACAAATATTTTTAGTGTATGAGTTACTAGTTTACATACATTTTAGCACCACTGCTGGGATTTTTCTAACACTTTCTTAATAGCATTTTATATTGTGTGATAGATGTAACTGGAAAACTTTGCTGCAAAATAACTACGGAAAGGTCAGAAGAATTTGTTCTCCAAATAATTCTACAGTTTATCTCAATTTCTACTGAAAGAAATGTGATGTGTTTGAAATTTGAAGGGGAAATCAATGCATGTTTTACATATTATCCCTCAAAACTTCTGTGAATCCTTCAACAGAAGAATATCCACCCTTTGTGCTTCCTTTCAACGAAAGATCTCTGCATAACAAAATTCCCTTTTTTTTGGCATTCCTTTCAAACCCTAAGATCATAATGAGGTCAGTGGGAATTTAAGCTTAAAAATAAATTATTTATCAACTATCTGTCCAGATTTGAAGAGCTGGATTTTTTTTTAATTGGCATGCATGGAACTCATACCCTGAAAATTAGTTTGATACCAATGTAATAATGATAGGTTTGAGCATACCACAGTTAAACCGATAGTATAGTGATTTTTGGATCTTTTTTTTGTCTTTGGCAACTTTATTGTTGTGCAGCTGCATGAAGATATAATAGAAGTGCTCCATGAAGGTTATAAAGCTTAACCCAAGTTTATTTTCCCACTTCATTTGTGTCAGAAATATAGAAGCTAACCTTGGCTACTATGTCTCCTGAGAATACTTTAATTGTGCTTGTCGTAAAGGCAGGAGAAAAGGATGGAGTCTGCTGAGGTCCCTGAACAGTAGAATATGTGCAAAACACCTATGAAACTGCAAGAAGAAAAGGAATAGACCAACTTAAAAATGGGTGCATTTTGTTGAAATGAAAAATGTGAGCAGGTCTGGTGAAAATCAAACTACTTCATGCTGAAGAATTGTCCTGCTCAGCAGCTTGTGTGTGTGTGTGTGCATTGTGTGTGTGCACACTCACAGTGCTTTAATCTGGCAGAATTAATAGCCACATTTGCCAATATCCAGCAATCTGCTCCATTGGAACAAATCATTCTAATTTGAGAGAACTGCAGTTTCAGAATGAAAGGAGTTTCTTTGGGCCATGGTTTATTTGCTTTCATCAGGGTGAGTGGGGCATAAAGAAGGGTAGAGATCAGTAATTTCTCCCCTTTTTGTCTCAGGGTTTTACTCCTATAAAATTCAATCTAGGGAGAGGTCAAGATAAAGAGCTGAGTTCACAGCTAAATGGTCAGGGACTGGAACCTTGGGGGAATTGAGCATATCAGGAACAACTGATGTCTCTCCACAAATGCCTGTTTGCATGGAAGCTGGAGCTGGAGACTTTGTGTGGAATCCACCAAATCAACCGTATTTAAAATTACAATATAAACCTATTGACCTTAATCCTTGAGTACAGTTACTGGAGTAGGGTCTGTACCCTATTTTCTGTACTGAATAGAGGAGAAATCACCTAACAAAAGAAAGAAATGGAAGTTTGTAATATATGAAGTTCCCTCCCTCCAGTGTTGCCCTCGAACATAACAATGATCTCATATATCAGGTACCTACACGGTTACTTGGTTTACAGGACCTGTCAGCAGAACATCAACATTTTATGCTTTCCTTCCCTGAAGACAGTGGACAAAAAGGTCTTTTTTTCTGGGCTCCTGTCCATGATGCTGCTGTTGCTTTGTTTTAATTGTGTGATAGCAACCAAGTTGAAACTATAGCTAAAAACTGTCAGGTAACAGCAGATTTATTCAGAATGCATTTAAAAAACATTACTGGGGGAGAAAGAGAAGCTCAATATGACGGATGGAAAACTCTAAATGGCCTTGAGATTTTCAGTGTTTCTGTCAGCGAGTGCATGATGGAAGAGTGCTTAGCTCTTATCGTTAAGTTTTGCTTGCAGTCTGGATGAAACTGGTTTTTTTTTTCCCACATTGAATCCCTTGTAGTAGTGCTGACTTCCTGTTCTAGCTGCATCACCCCACATTTTTGCAGTGTTGACCCACTTGTTCTTCCTACATCTCATTCCTCCACTCTATGCTACCTGGCTTATACAGAATGTCCTGTTTTTGTTAACGTACTCTTGACAGAGTATGGAGCTTGCTCACTGCCAGGATATTTATCTATAGCTTTTGCCATCCTCTACTAGTTCTGGATTTTTAATACATATTTTTTTTTTAACCCTCTTTTATTCTTGACAAAACGAAGCACCTCAGCTGCACTGATGTGTTTTGGAAGTTGTTTGAACATCTAAATTTTCCATGGATCTTTGAGATGTCAATACATTAGTGTGGTCTACTCATTACTTTGAAAGTAATGGAGCGAAACCATCCAAATAGTTGTCCTGAAATAGTTGTGTCTCCAGATAGAATAAAACTGGATTGAAATATCTCTGTAGAACACAAAAAGTTTCCATAGTAAATACTACCAAATTATGGCGACGTAAGGTGTTTTTTGTATTGTTTTAACTAAGGCTGCGAAAAACACATTATTTGGGTAAGTGTAATTGCAATGAGACATTTGTAGCATGTAGCTCTTGGAGAACTTGCAAGAAACTGGAGAAAAGTATAAAAGCATCTCCAGATACAGTACAATTTTGTGGATTAGCAACTCATATTTTTAAAGGAAGGTGTACTTGATAATCCTGTGTGCCTCTGAGCTGTGTGTCATAAATATAAAGGCTGAATTTTATACCAGTAGAAACAAAATCTAGAAGTTTGACTAAGTATTTCTGTGTGACTTGGAAAAAAAAGGATCTCCTAAGAACTGTATCCACATCAATTTCTATACATTTGACTCTACTAAAATAAGGACGATATTGCAAGTAATAATGCCAAATTACTCAAGCAAGTTCTGATAGCTAAATCACCATAAGTAATACTTTAACATGAGAATAGGTTAAAACTGCATCTGAACCCGATCTTGTAGGTCTATTGATCTTGTCTTTTTATCAGTAATCTGCAGGCAAAAGGCCACATTGACTTTCTTTAGCCTTGGCTCTTGTGGCAACCTCTGCTCTGATCCTCTCCCACATCTTTTGGAAGAGAGTATTGAGTATTCGTGGTATTGCTTTAACCATAATTTCCTTGTTATTTTTTATCTGTAGTGTGCTTGTGTGAATGCTTTCTGCATAATAGCTTTCCACTGTATTTTGAGTTATTTCTTATACACCCCCACAGGAGTAGTCTGGTAATTTTTCTTGGTACAGAAAAAAGATCATATTTGTGGCAAGCAGGTTGAGCATTGGCAGGGAATGGTTGTGAAGTAGTGCTGAGTAACTATTAATGTTTGCTGCACTTTGTTTTTGTGTGCTTGATAAAATGTTGGGAGATTATTCAAGAATCTATTTAAAATGAGCCCCAAACCTCAAAGCACCAGTTTTTAATTTTTATTCCTGTGTCCAGTATGAGTTCTGAGTCTGAATAAGTCTGAACACCTTAAGGAATATAATGGTAGAAGTCAAATTTCTGGTAAACTCAGATAATATTAGATTAAATTGCCCTTGCAGGATATTTAACACTTCATAAATGCCCATGTTATACTCAGGGTTAGAGCTGACCAGAGTGGGGATTTTCCTGCCAGTAAAAAAGTAAAGAAAATAATTTTTGGAACCCTTTCCTCCATTAAGAATAAAGCCAAAAAATTTCAAGTGCACCTGAATAGTGGGGATGCACGATGCTGATAGGCAGGTCTTACTGGGGAAGCAGAATGAGAACCAGCAAACAACAACAAAAAATCAGTGTTATTTGACTTTTTTATGTATTTTCTGGGCTGTATATTACTGTGTGATCCTTTCATAGCATAGAAATGAGTGTTGCTTAAGAAGCATCCATTCAGTGTTTTGTTCTCTCACTGAAAGCCTCACTCATTGGACTCTCATCTGACTCTGCTGTGGATGCAGAATGAACCTGACTGAAATGCTGACTTCTCTCTCCTCAGAGAAAGTCTCTTGGATTAAAGAGAAATATAGGAGGTCAGGATGCTATTTCAAGGCAGAGGACCTGCTAGAACTCTGGGAGGTTATGGAGGTTGTGCTGAAGTAGATTTTCCTGTTGTGAAGCAGTGCAAAGGTTCTCAGATGGACACCATGAGCTCTCCTGGGAGACTTAAATATTTTCCAGCTCTTTGACTGCAGAATGCTTATTTTCCCTTCCATCAGTGCCTTTAAACTGACTTCTTACCCCCCTGAATTGCACAGTATTTTATAATTAATGGGTAAAAATGGGTGAACAGCTACAACAAAACCCACAAAGAATCTTTTTAAATGCCTTTCTTTAGGATTATTGACTTCTGCAGGGCTGGAATCGATGGAAAATACAGTCTTGACTTCCTCAATGCACAGACCAATGGAAATCTATAATAACCTCTAGGGAGAGAAAATCAAAGTTCATGGGTTTAGCAAGTGTGAGGAGACTCATCAGCTCCAAAGCTGAGCAAGCATATTGTCCACAAAGTTTTGTACTAAACAAAAATGTACTTTTTGAAATACTTTCTTTTGGCTTATTTCTGCAGTAACTGCACTGGCTAATCCTTATGAAGCGGCAGAAAAGGAGGGAATGCATTCCTCTCTGTGAATTAATATCAAACAGTAAGGAGCACCTGCAGGAGTACAAGGATGTATCCCTAATAACTTTATGGAAAATGCAAAAAAATAAAACAAAGTGATGACATGGTAGTAACTGGAGGTTACTCTCTAGCATTTCACTAGGAAAAGGAATGGCTGGGGCTAAGGGAATTAAGATCCATATCCATGGAAAGGACAATAGAGATAATTAGAGGCACTGCCTTGAAACAGTTTTATACTTAATTCTTTTGTTGTGTCTTGTTTAACCTCAGTTGAAGAATCAAATTGATTGAAATTAGAAGATTGAAATAAATGTGATTATATTGAAAAGGGAAATGTGGAACTGATAAACCAAAACATTTTTCAGTACAACTTTTGATTAAACTGTAGAACTTTCAGACACAGGAAGCTGTTGAGGTCATGAACAAAATATTTATGAGACGATAAAGAAAGTATTTATATTGGATATCCATAGCTACTCTAATTAATGACAAATACTTCTGGAAGGATATTTCTTGGAGATGAGGTTTGGGAGCAAATTATTCTGCGTCTCCTACCTTGTTGGTGTTGCACTGCAGAAGGCCAACTGAATGTGCTGATTTGTTCAGGCTGAAGGACACAAAGGGCAGATCTTATGCCATTTACAAATACCTAACTGGGGAATTTTTCAGTGAGTTATATTGTTTATTTCTTTTACCATGAATGTGTCAAACCTCACCTGACATGTGAGGGTGGAATAACTTCTGTAGAGAGGCTGTGGGTTCTCCATTCTTAGATGTACTGAAAATACGATAGGAGATGGCCGTGAGCCGTACAACATGACTATAATTCACAGTTAAATAAGAATCATATAAAAGACCCTTCAAAAGTATTTTGTCGTCAGAAATTAAACTGTTTGTGACATTTATCTTCATGCCTAGTATTTGTTACTTACACATAACAGGGCAAATGTCAAATGTTTCCAGTAGTCTCATACATTTTCAGGGAGTTTTACATCTACTGAGGGGTTTTGAGCTGTGCTTTTAATGCAGTTGTTTGCTTTTATTTTCTCTGTTTAGTGTTCATTGACCACTTAAGACAAAAAAGTGGGTTGAGTCCAGGCTGATATCTTGTTTGCAATATGAATGTCTCTAAAGCTCAGTGCTAACTCATTTGAAAGGCCTGTATGTGACTCTGTTTAGGGTAAGGTGTCCTACAGTGCATCAGAGATTATATAGTGATGCCAGTGTTGCTCTTACAACTGTAAATTCTTAAATAATATCTTTGAAAAAACTTACTTCTGTGTTAGAACTTGAATTCATCCAGTTGCAAGGTGGCTATATTAAGCACTGCCAAAACAAATCTTTTATAATTCTGAAGATGTATGCAAATGATATTGTATTCAGCTTCATAACACCTTCAGCTAATTCTTAAATGTAATCTTTCAGTAATTCTGTCACTCAGTTGTCTAACAAGTTGCTCACAGAATAATGAAGATTATTCTTAGACAGTGAAAGACAGAACAAAGCTGCCTTCATGAGGTTTATATCTGCTTTTTTTGGAGATCCATTTTTGTTAGGGAAGAACATATGTGAGTGTTGATGCCTTGGGAAGCTGATTCTGGAGTAGTATTTTGGAAACGCAGCAGAGGGGTATATGAGAGAGAGTTATGGATAGTGGCACACTGTGGGATTGAAGGTGAGGAACAATCAAGTGTATTCCTGAGCTCATCAGCAGAGGGAAAGGAGGGATTTTAGTAGCACCAGAAAGATGAAGCAAGAGCATTTATGGACTTATGGGCTCAGTGCAGAAGAGGAAGTGGAAACCAAAGATCATAGAATGGTTTGGGTTGGATGGGATCATTAAAGGCCATGTAGTCCAACCCCCCTGCAATGAGCAGGGGCACCTTCACCTAGATCAGCTTGCTCGGAGCCCCACCCAACCTGACCTTGAATGGAAACATGGGGCACCTACAGTGTCTCTGGGAAACCTGTTCTGGTGTTTGAGCACCCTGTTCATGAAATATTTCTTCTTTACTTCTATTCTGAATCTACCCTCTTTTAGTTTAAAACCGTTACCCGTTGTGCTGTTGCTACAGGCCCTATATACAAATGTCTGTCACCATCCTTTCTATAAGACCTCTTTAAGTAGTGAAAGGCCTCAATAAGGTGTCCATGAAGCCTTCTCTTCTCCAGGCTGAACAACGCCAACTCTCTCAGCCTTTGTTCACAGGAGAGGTGTTCCATCCCCCTGACCATTTCTGTGTCCCTCTTCTGGACCTGCTGGAGTGGGTCCCTGTCTTTCCTGTGCTGAGGACCCCAGAGCTGGACTCAGCACTCCGTGTAGGTTTGCACCAGACCAAAGCAGCGGAGGAAAATCACCTCCCATGACCTGCTGGCCATGGCTCCTTTTCTGCAGCCCAGGGTACAGTTGGTTTTCTGGGCTGCGGGTGCACACTGATGGATCATGTCCAGCTTTTCACCCACCAATCCTCCCAAAGTCCATCTTGGCAGGGCTGCTCTCAATCTCTTCATCTCTCAGCCTGGATGAAGGATATTGTGGGGGGACTGTGTCAGAGGCCTTACAGAAGTCCAGATAAATGCCATCAGTAGCTCTTCTCTTGTTCACTGCTGTAGTCACTCCAAGATATCTTAAACAAAGCTGCAATCCCTGGTTCATGTCAAGACAAAGGAAGGATGAATAGCCATTGGATATTACAAAATATATAGAGAAATGCCACATGTACTGTGAAGAAGTCACCAGTGAGAACATGACAGAAGAACAGTCAGAAAAAATGTACAGAAAGAGGCTAAGCAGTATAAGAAAATAAATTTGAGTGGTTCTTCCTTAATTTCTGACAGGTTGCCCTTGCTTTCATTTTGCAATTAATATCACAGAGAGAAACACTTTGAGAAAACAGACACACACACACACAAAAAATCAGGCAATTCAGTATGATAAACTTACATGCCAAGCAGCTTCCAGATTTCACAATCTTTAAGATATGTGTATTTAAATGGTCGAATTGAAGTAGCTCGGCTCAGCACTGAATTGAAAGTAAGCAATCAGCAAAATCTGAAGACTTTTTTTTGTGGAATTAATTCACTTGTGACCTAAACTACTATCAAAAAACTCAGTTGTGTACAGAAATGTGAAACGCTGGGAGCAGCGTGCCACTTGTAAACACCAAATATTTTCCCTAAGCCTGTTTGCGTTTCCAGCACATTTATGCCTGCTTGTTCTACTTCCATTTGATAGGAATACCAAATGAAACATTACTGTGGCTGCAACTCTATGAAATGCTCTGTGTTCATTTGTTGTGCTGCATTAAACTGTAAAGGCATTAATGACCACTACAGGGAATGATGTAATTAAACAGAGGCTTAAAGAGACGGAGCTGAGACCATTAATGAAGCCAGGAGATACAAACTTCAGGGAAAAATTACGACCATGCCCTATCTGTTACTGTATAAAAGTCCACGGGATGTGGAAGTAGCGTTGAAAATCCGTAGGGGTGTAATGCTCATCTTGTCTGAAATTAAGGGGGGATTGGTTAAACAGAGTAGCTCCGTTGTTCTGGATCCCCTTCCATTGCTGGTCCCATGGGAGCTGGGCTTTGTGCAGCTTAACCCCTTAAAATGAAGTGCTGGATTTCCAGGCTCTGGGATCTCATGACACTCGTTTATGTAGCCATGCTGAAGGTTTTATGAAGACAGGGATTACATTTTTTCGAAATATTCCATCTCTCATTCCAAATAAGGTCCCAGCAGCAGAACGAATTGTGCAACTGCATCTCGGGTGGTCAGTTTGGGGAATGCCAAACCAAATTTGGCATCTTTGTGCCAAACAGATTTTAATGAGTGGATGATTGGGCTAGGGTCACCTGCTTAGGATGAGGTTTACAGTCAGTCCACGAAACTGGAGGAGAGGAAGGAGGGAAAGGGTGGTGTGGAAGCACCAGAGTACATTTTGCCTTGCTTATGTTTCCTGGACATGTAAATATACCTCAAACTCAGACCAGAATGAAAGTCTTTATCAGGCTCCAGAGATGTGAGATTGTCAAGGCCCCATTCACTGATATAAATAATAAGGGAATAAGGATCTTCAGACAGGGCTAAGAACCAGCCCTGTGAGCAGAAGGAAGAGGCCAGAGGAGCCATGAGACTTTAGAAAAAGCATCTCCAGGGACCAGACTGTTCAGGAAATCCGAGCTTATGCATCAAGGGGGATGTGCTCTGTCATGTGCTGGATGCTGAAGAGGATCAGTTCTGAAGATGTGAGGTAGATACCCTCTTACCCATGTAGTGTGCCTATCATCATGTTCCAGCCTGCTATTTCAGCTCTGAGTCTGTTGCCTGTGTAATCCTTTAATGTGGTCAGAACCAAATGCACTTGGAAAGGAAGCAGAGGAGACTCACAACAGTGGCTTGTGGTAACCACAAAATGAAGAGAGTAGAACGGGATTGGCCTGAGGCCAGCATGCTGTAAGGTACAGGGCACCTTGCTGTCACTCTGTCACCTGGGCAGCAGGGTTTGAAATCCAGGGTCAGGAGACCCAAAGGCCAGGGGTCAACCTAAGCAGTTTAAATGTGGGACGGGCTAGGTCCTGACTTGGGTGTGGCAAACCCTGGGAACAGACTTCTGTTGAAGCAGATGTGCCAGGATGCTTAAATTTAGAGCTCTGGAAAGCAGGACTGTGTGGATGGTCAAAACTTCCTTTCTGCTTTTTTGAGTCTTAGAATCACTTAGGTTGGGAAAGACTTCTGAGGTGATTGAATCCAGCCATTAACCCAGCACTGACCACGAAGCCATTTCCCTAAATGCCACACACCATGTCTGCTTGTAAATTTTCGTTGTCCCTGCAATGATCCTTCCAGAAGGCAGATGAATTATAATTACCAGTACTTTTTCTTCACAACAAGTTTCTTCAGTACCTCTCCTTGTGCTCTCAGTTGGCATGGAAACGTGATGCTGAAGCTCTGATAGGTCATCTGCACTGTTTCCAGCAGGACCTCCACCTCTCCTGACTGTCTCCAGCTGATCCACTGTCTTCAGATAAATTCTGATTGGAAACTGAGCACAAATTGGGACAGTGTTCAGAGACAAAGAGAAAGAACACTTTGAGCTTTTAAATAATGAATACAGCAGGTTGTAAAGACAAAACAGGGGGTAGTGGAGGAAAATGTAATCTGAAATGTGGAGCGCGATCTGATTTTCCCAGTAAAATCTCCTTGGCTCAATTAGTGGCAGATTCTGCCCAGTTTCCATGCATCTGACAGCAGCACACTTTGAGGACCATTTGCTTTTTGACCTGCTCTTGTGACTGTGGTTATAACAATGCCCAGGTGAAAAATTAGTGTCTGCATTTTGGATAAGAGTACATTGGCATATTTACACTTTTAAAGAAAAATGAGTCAGAAGTTATTAGGAATTGTATTGACATGCTCTTATTTTATTTATTAGGTGAATTTATTTGACTAAATATCTTTTTCATATCTCATTGTAGAAATTTTTGTTAATGCTGGTCTCTGCTACTAATGAAATAACCCCCATACTTATGCATAAAATAAATGTGTTTGTAGGTACTTACTGCCCCTAAGCTCAGAAAAGGAAAATTATATAAAAATTATGGAGAACCTGTTAAAGATTTCACTGGAATATTTGCACGTAGTTGTTCTTTGAGCTGCTGCATTCTATTTTTTTTTCCCTGTGAAATAATAGTGAAGACCTGCTGCTTAAACCATTTTGTTCTGCTTTGCCTGGTGACTTTTTCGATCATGTCATTTACATCAGATCTTCAGCACACTTGTGTGACATCGTTGCCCAAAATATTTCAGCACAACTTTGCTGAAGTTCTTCGTCACAGAGGTTCATTTAATAGGAGAACTTGAAGGGGGTATCACTCTCATCTTTTATTGCACTGGATGTTTGACACAAACCCACAAAATTGACAGTCACAGCTTCTAAGCGTCCCACAGTAGCACAAATAGCCTCCCATTGTGTTGGACTATGGTTTTAACATGTCGAAGTGTATTGGAGAAATACTGTGATTACCTGTGGATAATGCTCTTGGCCTCATTGTGCTGATTAAATGGATGCTTGGTTTGCAGGGAGTTCTGCAGCCTCTGCTCAGCCTGACCTTTTCCTGGCTGCAATGCAGCGGGGCCCATTAGCATTCATTCTGCTCGTTAGAGAGAGAGGCGATTGCCATCCTGAAAAACACCAGATAGCCCAGTTAGCACATGAGCTGCTTTTCTTTCCCCTTGGCCTCCACCCACCGCCTCTGAATATCCTGAAATGCTGGAGACAGCTGGCAATATCGCAGAACAATTGATCTCTGCATCTGGCACAGTGTGTTTGGCACAAGCTGGCACTTGGAGAGTGAGTGTTGTGCCTCTCTTTGTCCCTTTGTCTCCTTTGGTTTTACATAAATGTTTGTGTTGTTACTTCTGAATCTTCCATGTAGTTGGAGGAGCATAATGCTAAGGTGCCATGACTGAGGTTCAGAGTGAGCCTGGCACATAAAGTAGTAATAAAATGGTCATATATATTCAGAAAAAAGAAAGTTCAAAAGGCCAAATCTTGCTTTACAGCTCAAAGCACATTTCTTAACTGTTCTAGCAAACTTTTTTGGTGTTCTTGCTCTTTGGTGTCATGGGGGTTAGACGTGACAGGGAATTGGTATAACCATGCACAAGTAATGATGGAGAGCAAGTCCTGATCTTGTTAAATGTGAATTAACTTCACTGGTCACCGTGAAGATGTTTCAAACAAACACCAATATAATGAAATCGAAATCTCATTATGAAGTTGCACCGTGTGCAGCAACTTGAAAGAACAATATTGCTGACAAGGCTGGGGCAGTGGGATGGGTCTGTGCTACCTCAGCCCTTCCTGCTTTGGGTGGTGCTCCTCATGCCATCTCATTCCTTGCCTGGAGGGCTATTGCTGTGGCTGCTACACATTGCAGTGCTGGGTATCACCTTTTGCACCCACCCTGGGTGAAACTGGAAATGACTGGAGATGTAATGGAAGAGCTGGTACATGATAACAAGACATGCTTTGACTTTTAAGTAGGGAAAAGTGTGCAAAAAGTCGTTTTATGAGATCAGAAACAGTTGGATAACCTGATGTTTTGTATCTGTTGTAATTGTCTTCCTGCTGCCAGGTGAAGTATCCTCTCAGACACTGTGTTCTTTCATTTGGAGACACTTGAGTCACTTCACTGAAAATAGAGGTCACATCCTCAGTTTGTGTGTATTATATTTGATAGTTATGTCTGTTTTCTGACCTGGGATCACATCCCACATTGTCTCATAAACATGTTATATGTATGAAAATAGATAAAAGCAACTAAGTGGGAAGAGAAGTTTTCAGTATGTAATGAGGTAGATGTGCTCAGTTTCTGTTAAAATCTCCAACGTGATCTCTAACATGACTTTATTCACTCCAGTGTTTGTTCTTAAACTCCTGCTTTAGCAATGTGTTAATGCTTTATCAAGCTTTGAAGCTTAAGGTTTTTAAACATAATGCTGAGAACAACTTTGGCTAAGAGGTGAATCACAAACTTTGATATTCTGGTCTACCATCTATATAGAAAAGATATCCTCCTTATAATCCCTGCAAGTTAAGAGAAGTTGGCATTCCTTGAAAAGAAATTAGTATTTTCTTTAAAGAAAAATAAAAACGGGGTGAATACAGAGCTCAGAGAAAAAAAGTGAATTACTGTATTTTTGCTGCAGTGCAGCTGTGAAGAATGAGCTGTGTACTGAGGCAGTGGATACTTGAGAACAGTTAAATTAATACTGCCTCCTTCAGTAAATCTTACCATTTAGCTGCATGTCCTTCACTGTATTTTCCATATTTTATTGTTTGAATAGCATGACTTTGCCACAAATGGCTGAAAACAAATGGATAAATGGAAGCACTCAGAACTGATGGTTTCCCTAGTCCTGCAATAGCTCTATTTGTTATTGTCTGGACAGCCAGTACCATATTTCATTGCATAGTGATGTTCTTTCCTTCTGCCTACAGGAGCATCTCAAAGAGGGTCTTTTAAAAGTACATGGAGAAATAAAAATTCTGCCTTGTTTTCTTTCTACCTCTTTTCTTTAAATGCTTTTTAAAATTCTTTGGAGAGAAGGGGATAAAAGACTATGATTTCTTGGAAAGGTAGCCCGTCTTTTGAGTTTTGATCTGCCTTGCTGGTTTTAACCCTTAGGTCTTCTAGCTGTCCATTTAGCTTAGGAGAAGAAATGATGGCTTGGATTTGCATGCCACATCTCATCAGGGTATTTGCTGTTCCTACAGCAAGGCTGTGCTTTCCCTGCAATTCAGTTTCAGCCTTTTCGGTGTTACTTGGGCAATGATGTGACAATATAGTGGTGCTTGCTGTTCATTTTTAGCTGTGTTATTTAGTTTGGGATGACAGGTCCTTCTGCTGTCCCAACTAATTGCAGACATCAGAAAATACGGTGTGATGTCTAGGGGGAATAGAGAGATCTGACTTCTTGTATGATTTATGAAGGAGTTCATTTCTGCAGCTACAACTCTTTCATTTATTTGCATCACCTCAGCAAGATCTGCTGTAAAGCAGAGTGTTGTTGGTAACTTACAGTGAACTTTTGGACTCTGCCATGACTACCGGACTACTGTAGTGCCAGACTGCAGCCTGAGGGTTGAATCAAGGCTGGGCCTTGTTTCCCTGAGGAATTCACTGAATCTCTCCTTGGTTCAGTGGGTGAGGATTAATTCATTCGGGTTTCAAAAACACTTTGAGATTGTCACCTGGAGGGAGTCACAGCAGTGCAAAGTGTGAACACTGCACCACAGGATGGCTCACCAAACCAGAGAAGTGCTAAGGCATGTACACAGCTGAACGCTATCCAGGTATTGTTAAATCGTATTTATGCCCCTGGGGATTGGAGTACTGAAGTGTAAATGTGGGTTCTTTTCTTTGAAATACATGGAACAAAATGAATAATTTGTTTACTTGCAAGGTGACTGTCTCTTTGATAGTCTTCATACCCACATTTTAAGTGTTGCAGGCGAAATGTAGTGTTACATTATCCGTATATGACTTCTGACATGTTTTTTTTTTTTGAGAAATAGAATAAAAATAAATTGTGCTTAACATACTGTTTGCAAAGTAAACCTCCTCGGTTAAAAGTCTGAGAAGACATTTTGCTTGAATAGGAAAATATGCAAATACCATTGTGTATCATTGCTCCTCATGCCCACTGCTGTGCTTGTATGAATAGCACAGATCTGTTCATTCCTGCCAAATGTGGTTGGTTTAAAAGAGGGATGTCAACTGTCAAAGTTCTCTCAAATGTGCCCTGTTTTAAGACCTATATATTTATGATTGTCTTCTAACTAGGATTTTCTTTCATGACCTGAAAAG
Source organism: Ptilonorhynchus violaceus (assembly GCA_013397565.1). NCBI lineage: Eukaryota > Metazoa > Chordata > Aves > Passeriformes > Ptilonorhynchidae > Ptilonorhynchus > Ptilonorhynchus violaceus. The sequence goes on from VZRJ01008049.1 coordinate 638,845, forward strand.
AAATATTAAATCCAGAACATATCTGTTATTTGCAACAAGATTTAAGCAACTTAAATACATAGTTGGAAAGGAATGAATAGTTTGCAAAGAATAGCATTTAGAAGAATTTTCCTTTTAATATTAGCAGTATATTTGTCATCAGACATTGGTTTACTCAGGTTTTTGATTTTTTTTCAGCAAATGTTTTTGAATGTTTGCTCTCCTCATTGTTGGGGAATATTCAGTGTTTGAGCTCTGTGCCTATGAGCTCTGTGCCTACAGACTATTGATCAGAAGCATTTTATAATGCTTTTTCTGCTCCTTGATTAGACAAACATGGCTCAAATAATTGTGTGGGCGAAGCTGAGTTTTTAAATTTTATCCAAACCTTTGGCTGGGAAAACAAGGTGACAAACATTTTCTGAGAACCAACAAAAAATGCTCAAGAAGAGCTGAAAGATGACTTAAAACTGCCAAAGGAATAGTTGTGGATTTATTTTTTTCAGCATTTTCCCTGTTGAATTTAGACTAGAGAGTAAGGTCACAGAGGATGTAGATGCAAATGATCACATCTGTAAATAACAGTAGCATTAAAGATGATTGCCTGGACTGGGAGAACCGGTTCTGTTGAGCCTCAGCCTTTACCCAAGACCCACAAAAATTCCACTGGGTTTAATCCCCCAGTGCCAGTGGGAATACGGGCAGCAGTGCATCCTCCATGACTCAGCCTGTAGCTGTTTGGTGTCTGGGTGCTCGAGGCAGCAACTGAGATACACCTGTAAAAAGAAGGATATGGTCTCAGTTTCCAACAAAGCCGCAGAGATCACTGTCATGCAAAGGGCTGGGAATAAGGAATAGAAGAAACCTATTAACTAAATTCTCCTTAGACCAAGAAATGCTGCGCCATTTCCGGCCTGTGAAAGCCCCTAGTAAAAAATAAAGAACATTAGAGCTACCGAAAACACTGTTCACACCCTTATCCATGTCCTTTGAACTTGTCAGCTTTATCTCATAAGCTCCCTGTCGTTCACGCAGGGTGTCAGGGAAGAGAGCAGGAATTGTGCTTTTCATCCATCAGGCTGTTGGGAAATGTCAAGCTGTCAGGCTGGGATGGTGGGAAGTCAGGGAGTGCGAGACTGGTGCCTTTTCTCTCTGTGGCACTGTGCTGAACGTGACCTCAGCCACATGGATCAGCTGAGGCTCAACCCTCAGAGCGTGAGAGGAGAAGGGTGGATGCCCATAAATGCTCATCACATTCAATGGTGCAACAGTGAAAGTCAGAGGGAAAGTCAGTTCACTTCACCCCAGCCCACGTTTTATGTACTTAACTCTTTCTAGGCATGTGCTGTTTGTGTATCTTCACCAGTGGTTTCTACTAGGACAGATGGAAACTGAATTATTTATTTCACTTAATGCAGATCTTCCTAAATGGTTTGGGAACCGTGAGAGTGTTTGTTCTTATGCTTTGTTAAATGGTGAGGTTTGCAAAATATGGGATATTCTTTGCTATCTTCCCTTTCAGAGGCAAGTGAAAAAAAAATCTGGTGAAACTAAATGAGAATTTTGCTCTTGAAATTGGTAGGCCCAGGACTCTTGATGCATTGATTAATCACCCTGGTTGGACTAAAAAATTTTAAGCAGGCAAATCACAAATGAATCGCAAATAAAAGAGTTTTCTTTCTTAAAATCTTTATACAATTTTTTTTTTGGGTGTGCTGAAGAGCCCAGCTGACTAATATGACACTCTTTTTGTTGCTTTGCTTCCTTGCAGTTGTCAATCTGTTCATAGTGGGTTTCTTGGTTGGCATGGCTGATCATATCAAGGCAATTTTGAAAGTGCCTATTCATGTGGACTCTCCTAAAAAAAAAAGAAAAAAAAAAAAGGCATAGCGTGCTGCCAGTCCTCTGTGACAAACAGGGAGCAAGAAGGCTGATGGAGCTGGACAAACTGAGCTGCCTTGCAGAATAACAAGGAGATGGGCGGGTTCCTTTTTGTCTGCTTGATTCACCTCTCCTGTGCTTCTCTTTCGTTTGCTCAGCTGTGTTTGCTCTCCAGCACACCTGTGCTGCAGCCATTTTTCACCTCTGTTTATTTGCCAATACAGGGTGTGTATATATCATATTCCACTTGCTCAAGCTGAGAGTAGCACTGAAAACTTTTCTTTTATGTAGCAGAATATACAGGGTGCTTTGAAGGGCCTTCAGTGAGGCAGCTGAATGATCTAAGACATCAAGGCACACAGAGCACTCAAGGACACAGGCTGAGCTTTGCTTTTACGTGTTCTTATTGGATGGTTTTGTGCTGCCTTCCACTTTTGAAGTCGCTGATATAAGATGATCTAATATGATGATCCAAGTCTCTCTGTAGTGCCAAAAATTGCCAGACTAACCACAGAGAAAGAAGCACTTGCAAAACTAAAAATACCGAAAACCCCCCCCAAAAAAACCCCAAAACCACAAAACCCAACCAACAAACCAAACAAAACCCCAAAGCTTTGAGATTTTGGTGTTTCCTATAATATTAATTGTGGAGCTGGCCTTAAAATGATGACCAGTTTTGGTTTACTGGGAGAGGGAAGCCTTTGGGCCTTCTCCAGTAGCCCACGTGGGAGAAGGTCACAAGTGCAGGTGAATCACTTCTGTGGAATGAAGGCCAAGTTATTTTAAACCTGGCAGCAGCATGCATCAACACAGTTAATGGGGGCTTTGGAAAGGAATTTTACGTGACTGTGAGGGTGTTTATTTTCCCTTTGACTTGTAAATAAGCTTGTACAGTTCTCTGACTTACAACACATCTATTCTGCTTCTTGCTTGTTACATCTCATTATATCTTGTACTTTATATTACATTTCTTGAACTTTTAACCTTTTCAAGAATGTATCTAATGTGCTTCTGGCAAGCATGTGAGTATCATTATTGTCATATTTCAAAGTAATCTCATTTCTCATCTTCTCATTGTTTCTTCAAATCTTTTTTTTTTTTCCAATGGAATGAGAACATTAGGCTAAATTCCTAAAGGATGTAACCTAGATATTGGGGGCACGCATTTATCCACTGTTTGTCTATTCAAAGCACTAATCCTAAATATAAATACTCATCTGCTTGTTATTTGCATGCATGAAAGTTGGTGGATGTATACACAAAGCTTTTTTTCTTTTCATTTTTTTTTCTTTCCCCACTTGTGTTGGGGAAGAGCTCCGTGATGCTGAATTACGATGGAGTAGAAAAGGAGTGTTTTTGTGTCAGCAAGGACAGCAACAGCTGGAAAAACCTTAATTCATTTAGAACAGATATACACTGATTTTATATATTGTTTATATATTATACATTGATTTTCTATATTATTTATATAATAAATAGAGAGCATGAGGACTGTCAGGTTATAAATGTGAAAAGTGTAGCAGTAATGTATGTTAAGATCTGATTATTAGAGATGCCTCTGCCCGAATTAAGGTGCAAACAAGACCATCTGCCAAAGTCAATACTATGGATTTTATTGAACAGTAAATGTGAGGTGGAGAGAGGTAGAAAGAAATAAAAAAGTTCCCATCAGGTGGCTTAGTTCACAGTCCAAATTCCAGGAATTCAGGGGGTATATTCAGGAGGGTGGGCTTCGGTGGGCGCAGACGAGGAGTTGCTTAAAAGTTGTCAACTCTGTAGTGTGGGGAAGAATCAAAATCCAAGTGGGATTTACAACCTTCCTGTTCTGCTGCAGCCAGCTATTACCTTTGTTGCGATCTCTTAGCTCCTAAAAGAGGTGACCTTTGCAAATGAAGAAATAAGGCATATATACAAGGGAAGAGGCAGTAAAAGATTTATGGTGGTACATGCATTTTCAAAGCTTTAAAGGTTTCTTCATTCATTATCTTCTCAAATTTCTCCTTCCAAGGGACAGACAGTTAAAGTGGGGCTTGTTTCTCTCTTTAAATTTAATGAAAGCTAGAGACTGCCTGGTGAAATACATGCTTGCAATAACAGAGTAACAATACCAAGGAGCTCATTGAGGCAGTGCTTGTGTCAGCCATGACAACCACAATGTAGCTGGCAAGCAAGATCTTGTGTACTAAACATAAGAGCATTTATTTTAAAACAAAATAAGTGAAGTGGAGGAAAAAAGCAGTATTGCATAACTGGTGAAATAGAGAAATTCTTGGGGAGTACTGAATCGGCATGACATTTGCACAATGACCACAGGGTTGTTTTCTAGGTGAGAAAGGCTTTGTTTAGTCTATGTGAGAAAGGCCTTGCTTACCTAGATGATGTTTTTGCATTAGCCACTTGATTTGGTCTCCACACTCCTAAATATTCCTATTTCTGGATGTCATGGATTCAACAGGCTGTTTCTGACTCAGCTCTGTTGTTGTTAGACTCAACATTGAGAGGCAACCTGGGATGGGGATAGAATATGAATTAGTGGACATTCAAACTGAGATGCTTGTGGGATGCCTTAAAAAAAAAGTATTCTGAAACAGAACCAACACAATAGGATATTCCAGCTCTGAATGTTTGTGTTCTTTGTGTGATTTGGTACAGATTAGAGACTGTGTGATAATGGATTGGGAGGTGGGCAGTGTTATTTCTAATGAGATGTCAGCCCTAAAACTCTCTGCGTGCATTAGTGGAAAGAAGTGGTATCCAGCTGATGAGTTCTGCTGATGTTTTTTCATTTCATTAAGCCTTGATTCACATCCATGTTAATTAATAAATACATGCTAATTTCTTCTTGACCCCATGTGTGGGTGGCAAGGGCAATACAGGAAACTATATTTGCTTAATCACTTTTTGTCCCATCTCTTCTCCCCCACAAGAACCATGCATTGCTCTCCAGCATTTCCACTCCAGAATAGGAGTGGTGCTCTCCTCTCACTGTAGTTCCTTGCCCTTTGGATGAGATGTATGAGAAAGTACCTCAAGCTATTCACTATTCACAATTCCTCCACCTGCCAGGAATGTTTTCTGCCTGTCTTGGATATCATTTCTCTCAGCAAAGGCCTCTATGAAGCCTTTCTACAGCCTGTCTGTGCAGTGATAATATATATACATTTCTCCACACTGGTGTACTTTTATAGTGTGAAAAGCAATTCCAGACAGCGGTTTTGTGGCAAAAATCCCATCTGGAATCCGATGATCCTTACCTTGACATAGATGAAATTAGTGTATTGTCTTCTCAAGTGCAGTTGACCTCAGCCAGCTATGTTAAGATGATATCTATATAGCTGTTTTTCTTACTGCGTGTCCTAGCTAAATCAGGTTTGTTGTTGTGCTGTCAAGTAGCAAACTTTTTCTCTGGCAGTGAAAATATAAACTTTGACAGTAGAAGAACTGCATCAGGTGGAGTGAAGGTGGTGAAGGTAGAAGCCTTGTGTTCCTGAGAAGAGAGTAGAAAGTATCCCATTTGATTGTGTGTGTTGAAGGATGGATGGTTTGGGGTTTTTTTCTTTTTTTTTTTTTCCCCCCTTTCCGGAACTGAATCTGTTTTCATGAATGTTTTCTATCTGTATATATTTGTTGAGATATCCTGAGAGGTGTTATGAATGAGGACAGAGTTTACATGGATGATTTGGTTCATGATTCTGGACAAGCTACATACCAAGAATTTTTTAGTAAACATTTGCCTGTCATATTTATTATCTCCTGAAAAGGGTTCAAAAGAGTCTCCTGTATGTCTGGATGTATTTAAATTTCTTAAACACAATTTTACCCTCTTTGTGGGAGAAATTATTTTTTTTTGTTTTGCATCTATACAATAGCTACTACTGCAACCTGCTAATCTATGGTTAGAACAGTAAAATACTGTGGCAGTACTAGTGCTTATAAAAATAATAATGAGTTATTGGGAGAATAAAAACCTCAAAACCACAAAACCTCCAAATCAACAAAACTTTACCATATTAAGCAAGTACAAAATAGAAAGACTGGGATTAGGGGAACATAAAATAAATTGTTTGCATAATGTAATTGTTAATGATACTTAATTTTTATCACGTGAAGTCCTTGCTGTTTCTACTCAAAAATCACATAAAAGAAATAGAAAAAAATAGAATAAAGCATCTATTGAAATTCTTGCCTGACACCTGAATGCAATATCAAACCCATGACTTAAAATGTGACATTTTTAAAGAAATCAAAATAATTCATTTGGAGTTCACTTGACCTTAGTTATATGTTAAGAAGCCAGTTTCAGAAAGTCATTTAACTGCTTTTGCATATTGCAGATTCTTACCTACGGGAAAAAAATATGTAAGATATCTTACTGGTGATCTAAAGAATGTGAGTAAGAGAGCTGGCAGATGGCTTACAGATATCATTCTGAAATCTCTTACCCTGACAAATAACAACGGTGTGTTTAATTAGCACTTTGCAGATGGCATGCAAAATGATCTTCACTTCGTACAGAAATTCTTCCTCTTCTCTTGACAGGCTATTTTTGAGAGTCAATTTTGAAAACGTGGCTTGTGGTGCTGCTCAGGATAGACCCAGACATAGCTGGGAATGTGCTTTCCGTCTGGTTCAGTGTGGGAATAGCCCTGTAGCTTTGGGGTCCTGGTCCACATCAGAGTGTGTTGACACAACTTAAGTAATATTGAGACATATTTAGATCATGTTAGACTAATATAGGAGTTGCTGACTTGTAAAGAGAGGAGGTTTAGGCAAGGCAAGGCACAGTGGAATAATTTCACTTTTATTCCTCTGAATTTAGGGAATCATCAGATATTTCTAAGCATGCAATACATTTGTAGTCCAAATGTTCCTTCCAGCACAAATGATTGTACCTGCACTTTCCTACTGGACTTGATGCTGATCTCTGCTTTTTCAGCGATTTTTTTCACCCAGATATTGGCAAAAGCAACCAGCAAAGAATAGACTTCAACGACCTCTTGTTGTAACGATGTTGCTGCTGCTCGAGGCTGCAGGTGAGCAGATGCAGCTACCTTAGAGACTGTAAGGGAACAGAAAATTGGTGGTTTGTTATCTTTAGTGTATGGCTTTATTTGGTTCTATTGCTGCTGAGGAGAATATGCAGTTTAGAGGGAAGACGCCATAAGGAACAGTGGGAAGACAAGTGGAAAGATATTAATTCAAAAAACCACAGCAATTAAATGATGGTGGGAAAGGTTGTAAGCCCAATAAGGACTGAAAATAATCTTTCAGTGGGTGATGGAAGATTTTGGCAAGAGGTAATGAAATACCTTAAAAGTGAGGGAGGAAAATGAGTTTATGCCTTTTGTGATGGAGGAAGGAGTCCACAGAGGAATACAAAGTGAAAAAGCCGGTGAAGTTGAAGAGGTTGGGTAGGGATATGATACCTCCTGCCATGTTTGAAACGGCTATGAACCATTCTATTATTTTTAAAAGCCAAATTAAATGATATTACAGTAAGAAAGATGGAACTGGGAGTGTAAAAGTGAATTTTAGTGGTACGGCAGGAGCCAGACAGGAATGCTTATCACTAAAAAATTATTCACAAGGTAGCTCTACAGAACCTGGATATGTACTCAGAACTGAAGATGAGACAGGGTTTTATCACCCTGAACAACAAGTGAAATGGGGAGTTATAATGATCAAAACAAGAGAAAGGGCCTGTGAAGAGGAGAGATTGGGAACTCTTTTTAGTTTTACTTCTGCTTGCCCTTTATGGTGAAGAATCACTGATGAGCTGGCCAAGATATGAATTTCCTAGGAGACAAATATGAGGTAAACACAGGTCCTCGAGGTGATGGCAAGGTGAAGGTATCTGCATTTCTGATCTCAGGTTAGCCTGGGCTCTGCTGTAGGTGGAGACTCCTTGCAAAAACAAAAGGAGTTAGATGGATTTGCTCAGGGATAATCTGAGTAAAGAACAAGAAAATAAAATCACAGAAACCGGAAGAACTGATACAGTGATAAAACACGTGAAAGTGAGAGAGTGAATTTTATACTGACAGATAGTGGCAGGACAAGGGGGAATGGTTTTAAACGTACACTGTGAGGGTAGTAAGGCACTGGAACAGATTGCGCAGGGAAGCTGTGGATGCTCCGTCCCTGGAAGTGTTCAAAGCCAGGCTGGATGGGGCTTTGAGCAATCTGGTTTAGTGAGATGTGTCCCATGCTGACTTCTCGTACTCCCCTACTACACCTCTCAGCCTGCTCCACCCAAGCCAGCTGGATACTTTGCTCCCCCTAGAATGATCCCAGAAGGTCCACCTGATTCATTTGTGCTCTCATTAAACGTAAGTATTTACATGCAGCAGCAGCAAAGCAGCCCACACCCATGACAACATGGGATTTAAGTCAAGCGGAAGGAGAGGTTTTCTTAGTGAACCAAACACTGAGAGGATACGTCTGTAGCAGACACCTGATCTTCTTCTTTCCTTCAGAAGTACTGATGAGGCAGGAAGGGGATCATGAGGATCAGCTGGGATTGCCAGGTAAAGGAAATGTGGGGAGAAGTGATAATTAGGCCAATATCAGTAGGTGAGATGAAAGAAGAAAGCGTCAGCCTGGTGGAGGAGAAGTTGGTCATGCTTGGGAATTAATACTACTGAGAGTGAGAGACTCCAAGAGCACCTTGGCGATACTCAGGTAAGAAGAGAAGTATTGGGCAAAGCTGAAACTTTAGTAAAGTGTTGGCCATCTGCTGCCAAATCCCTGTATTATATTACAGACCTCATGAGTCTGCAGCCAGGTTTAGTCCTTGTGATCCTTCTCCACACCATTGTTATTTTCTATCCTTTTAGCAGTGATGAAATATATTTTGGAAAGAAAGATTTGAAAAGAAAGTTGGGTCAGGGTGGATGATGTGGCTCTGGTCAGTGTGCACTTACACCCAGTGCCTGAGCTTCACTCTTGGCAAAACCCCCAGGGAAAGAGCTGGCAGCTAACAGAGTAGGCCACACAGCTTGGGAGAGTAGAATAACCTCAGGAAGAGCCCTCTGAAAAGCTATGTTGGGACAGCAGGCACCAGGAGAGGAGAGGTGGTTCTTTAGTATTCGGGTTACAGCAGTTTGTTTCCAACAGCAGGTTCAATAAGCCAGATTGATCCACTTCCACCCAGCACAGCATGCAGGCAGAGGGCTGTGTTTTAATACTCCTTTGTAGCTAGAGTTACACCTACTCCCAAGATGATGTTGGCTGGATTTATTGCTTACTGAGGGTGAAATGAACACTTGGATTGAATAATTCTTTCTTTTTTAATGATAAGGCCTATTGTGCACAACTTTTCTGCTGTTATTCCCTGTGAGGATGAATATACTTCAGTTGGCTTTGGCATTTAGTGCCACTTTCAGAGAGCTGTCAGAGCAGCACACCCAGAGAGAAATCTTCTCTCAGTTCTCTTATGCTCAGGTATTCTGCAATACCTTATGTCATTCCTGTCAATAAAAATCAGCACCTCTTCAGCCTGGTGGTACCTGTTGCTTGTCCTCTCCCTTGAATTCAAATGGACAGTTTTGGTTATTTGTGGTCTGACTCCAGGACCACATTTAAATGGGACCTGCCCTGCTATTTACAATGGATTTACTTTGAGTTGTGAGTAGAATTAATGAGGGACCTGAAAATTGCCTTTAGGTCTGAGGATCTACAGGAAAGGCTTAAATGAATTTGAGTCATGTGAGATTCTTAAACACACTCTTGAGATTTACACAGTGGTTGTTTATCCCGCAGAGTCTGTGGTGCATAACTTCAACAACGTAATAAATCATACATCTCTCAGTGCTCCTTGGGTTGCGCTAAATATATTGGACTATTGTAGCTCAACGGAGGGTGATCATCTATTTCTACAACCCTAGTTTCTGCTTGTGGGTGGCCCATTTAAAGGAGGCTGTCAGTGAACTGAAGTCAGGATGTGGCTGGTCAAACTGGTTTTACTTTCCTTTCAGCAGTCCTACTTCCCATCTGTATTACTCCATAGTTAATGGAAAGTGATTCCTTTGACTTCTGTGGAGCTTTTCCTGATCTGAGTGAGGGAAGTCTCACATACATAAACCATATTGTGCCTGAGAGCCTGGGGATTTCTTTTGCATTTTCATATTTGTCAATCTTTATGGTTTCTTCTTTTCAGTTGGCAAAAGCCACTCCTTTTGTGTGTTCCAATGCCACAGAGGTGTAGGTTTCATTATTTGTTTCTGTATTCATTATTTCTTAGAGCTTGGCTATAATGTCCAAGAACACCAGCCAGGATTTAAACTCCAAAGAATGAAAGTAAAGATTTGGGGCCAGTCCTTCCTTAAACAGAAAAAGGGAGAAAATGCTCCCCATAAGCCAGATTTGACAAGAAGTCAAGGAATACAGGAATAAAATAACAATTGGCACAAGCCAGACTGAGAGAGACCTTGAAAAAAAAATGTTAATAGGAAATGACAAAATATTCTTCAGCCTTAGCAAGCAAGAATAGCAATGACTGAACAGTTTGCTGTACAATGAAGGAGAGAGGAACATAATCCAAGCATAGCTAACAGTTGAGCTGAGTGGTTTGTGCTGGGATTGAGGAGTCCTGGGATGGGGACCATTGAGCAAAGGCAAGCAGGTGTGAAGTTATGGAAATAGAAATTACCACTTTCTAGATGAGAACTCAAAGAGCTTAATCCTATCGTGTCAGGAGACCAACTAATTTCCATCACACAATGCTGAAAGAGCTGGCACACAAAATTGCACGACTGCTGCTGAATATCTCTAATAAACCTCGGGGGAGAATGGATATGACTATGGAATAGCAAATGCAGTACCTTTTTTTAAGAAGCGAGGAGAAGTGATGTGGGAAAGGACAAGCCATTAATCTCACCTCGGCTGCATGCATGGCTTAGAACAAAGTTTGAAGGAAGAACTAATTAAGACACATGAGAAAATGGGCAATGGGATAAAGAGTGACCTGGCTTTACCATAAGTAAGCTAAAGGAAAGGCAGGCACCTGGCTTCTTCTTAAAGAAGAGTGCTCAAAAATTTGAAAGACTGCTTCTAAGCTTCTGCTCTCTGGAGAAGATTCTTAAATATCACTCCTTAGAGGCCCAGACTTCACAGTGGCTTTGCTCAACATTTCTCTCCAGACTTCCCTTAAGTTTCCTGCTGAATAAAATGATCTTCAACAGGCATTTAAAATACAGCTGTGATCTCCTCCCTGCATACCAGACACCAAAAGCTGGATGTGATGCTAAGCCTTACTTTGATATTGCAATAATTTATATGGTTGTTTCTGCAGTATTTTATCTTTAATGTTCATTATTGCTTTGTGTGTCTGCAGAAAAGTGTCTTTGATGTTCCGGCTGGATCAGTATGTACTGTCCTTTTTTCAAAACAAAGAGAAATTTAATGGGGTGTAATTTTGCTTCCAAACAGTCAACATTTTTAAATGCTTTTAGAGCAATCTTCAATCTATTTTGTTATGAACAATCAGTTGGCCAAGTAAGCAAAGCGAGAGACCATTTTAATGTGAATGTTATGCAATTTAATTGTAGTATCTTAGAACTATTTAGAATATGTTCGAACTAGGGCTACTTTTATGCTTCTTGTGCAGTGTAGAGAAATACCAGGGGAAGCTGGGTTGTGTCAGGTGAAGTGCTGACTCAGCCTGCTTCCACTCTTGCAGTTCAGCTCAGATTTTTGCCACTTTGACTGGAGCATGGGTGAGAGTAGTGGATGTCGCACCTAATCAGACCTGACTTTTCTGTTTCTTTAAATTGCTATATCTGCGTGCAACAGTAACCATACACTGCTAGAGATATGCAAAGTGAAAGAACTAAATGGTCCTTGAAAATGGCTGTGATCAGCAATATATGCTTAAAATGTGTTTACTTTAAATGTCAGTTTACACTTTTTGCTCTGTATATAAGCAATCCTTTGAGCTGCTTAGGATATTGCTTCATCAGAGAACTTTGATTGCAAGATCCTCATAGTCATCAAAGTTTTGGATTCTGAAGGCATTTCTGATTAGCTGTGAGTTATCTTACAGACCACTGAGAAACAGAATGGGTGTTGCTGCTTGTAGGTAGGGGAAAATGCCATCAGTGACCTTCATCTGCTGACTACCTCCTGGAAGAGCAGGACTTCCTGGGAGGCTTTCAGGAGGATTCGAAGTGATGCTCGTGTGTGTTAGGTAGGCCTGGATTTCCTTCTAACTCCTCCCTCTGGAGATGAAGTTTGTCAGAAAACGTTGGACACTGAGGAACAGCACTGGTACTGCCCAAAAGCTCTGCTAAGCCAATGAATTGTATGTCCCTTGCTCAAAAAAATTGCAACGAGGAAGAGAGGAATATGAAGTAAACATCAGCTTGTTCACAGTGGAAGGCTACAGTCATAGAAATTAGGTGGTAATTTAAGCTTCCTGGTCATGTAGTAACTGTCAGGAAAGTTGCAATCTACTCGTGTTTCAGGCCATGCAACTACACATGGTGGGTGATTTTCTTTTTTTTGATCTTCAGTGAGCTGCTGGCAAATGTCTTTATTTTGTATTGTCCCTTACAGTCTCTTGACACACATTTCTGCTGTTCCTAAACTCAGATTTTGAGTCCCATCTGTCTTGCTGAGAATGTTTCTTGTTATCAAATGCCTGCGGCAAAACGAAAAAAGAATTTCCCCAATTTAGCCTTTAATAATTTTTATCTGTGATACATCTTAGTTATGTTTCTCCTGTCTCAGCCTCTCTGCTCTTACAGACCTCATTCTGCTTCTCCCAATTTTGCTCATGAAGTAAAATATTTAAAAAACAATAGGATATTCCCTTATCCCCCAAATGTAGAAGAGGATAGAATACATACTGTATGTACGTGAGAGCTTTAGAAAATAGTTATTTTCCACACCTAGCACAGCTGACCATGTGCTTCCAAATATTGATCTCCTGCTCCTTTTTTTTCCTTTACGGCAATAAAGGAAAAAGTGGGCATATTTAGAAAATTTGTTTCCTGGTAAAGTTTGCGCATTCCAAATTACCTGGGCTAAGGAAATGTGTAATCACTCATCTTACATTCATTCATTTTTATTTTTTTTTAAGTTGTCTTCTTAACGTTTGATCTTATTAACTTCAGAAGTCAATTTCAACACTTTCATTAAATTCAGATGTATGAAGATCTCTGAGACTGATGTAAATTTTGGGTCACTATTTGCTTGCCATCTTAATTTTTACAGCCCTTTTATTAAGTTTGGACTTTATTGTCTTTAGATGCTTGATGTTTTCTAAACCAAACTGAGAGCTGGGTGAAAATTTGTGAGTCAATGAACTGTGTAGATATTCACATATGAAACAAATCTTGCCTTGAGCTAAATTCTGACCAGATTTTTAAAAAATAGAATAGTAGCTAATGCTCTCTGTCACTGCATCCAATGCTTAGGATGATTGGCAGCAAAATTTAAACACATCATTATGTACTAGTTAGGCAACCTACATATGGATAATTTGAATATTGCCAGCTGGCTTCCAAATTCATTCTGACTTTAGACATATTACTGATTTCAGCAATATTTAAAGAGCAATACATCAAGTATTTAAGGTGGAAAAAGGGATGAAGATACAATATTCTCTTTTGTGGTGTGTTGATGCTGGCACCCACAGGGTTGTTTGCTCACTTTAGTCCCCCTCCCATCTCTGTAAGATGTGGGAGAGACTAGGAAGATAGAAAGTTAGAAAAATCATTGAAAAAAATAAAGTGTGATAGGGGAAGGAGAGAGGGGAAAACCCCAAAAAGTAATGTGAGGGCAAGCACTCAACACCTGCTGGGTATCCATTGTCAAGGGCAACCTTAAGAAGCAGGTATTTATGTAGTGCACACCTGTAACACTTTTGTCTCTTCAAGAATCCTCCTATTGTGTCAGAAAACACAGACTAGATTTCTAAACCCAGTGAGTAGTAAAAAAGCCATTGTATATTTTGTTTTTACATGGTGATTTTTCTTGTTGTGCATCTTCTAAGCTTAGACAGTGTTTCAGATGTGAACATTTAAAACATTCAGTCCTCCTCAACAAAACATGCTCTGATTCACTTCATGATGAACTTATTTAATTAAGTCTCTGCTTTGCTGTGAGACAGGAGAAAGATTGAGGCCTGTAGTATCCAAAACAGTCCAAACCTCCATGAACAGCTGTTTAAGATATGTGCATCTGAATTCCACAAACACACACTTAACATTCTGGGGTTGTAACCAGGCATCAGCTTAATATCCAGCATGACTTTACAGAAGACCATGAGCTGAAAAATAAAGGGGCATTTAAATAATCCACGTAGCTGTTTACAATTCAGTACTAGATTGCTTTTTATTGAGTTACAGCTTTGCATACAGTCTACAAACTAAATAAGCTATTGAATTTAAGCCATAAGGGAGACACAAGGATGAAAGTCAAGTTTATCCTATGGTTGTAATTGTGCTGTAGTAGAGTATCAGGGGTGTACCTGCATTCACATCCGGTGCACCTTGCTTGATAATTCCCTGGGTGGCCTAGGATCTCATCGACGTGTCTGCCTAGGTGTGACAATCAACTGGTTTGAGACAATGGATCATCTTGATTGCTGAATTGTAACCACATTCACCAGAAATTATTTGACTATTTGTTATAACAGCTTTTCAGGCAGGAATTTCAGAGGACCCTGGAGATTCCCTCTTGCTCTGTCTGGATTAATTTTGTGTCACAGTGTGCTGGTGTTGATCATCAACACATCTGAGAGGAGAAGCTGGCCATGTTAGAAAATCGAGGTGATTTCTCTTGTGGTTTTGTCCAAACTGGACATAGATAAGACATGGTAGAAACCATTCTTGTGAAGGCAGAAATTATCTTGTAGCACAGCCTTTTATACACAGCTGAGATAGACAGAAGGACCTTTGTGCACAGGGTAGGAGAGTAAATAGTGAAGGATCATGGATGGGCTGGAGCAGGCAAATACAACCAGGCCAGACAGATATAAGAAATGAGTCTATAATAACTAGAATAAGAGAAGTTCAGGGAGTTTCCACCATTTAATCTGAAGTTCCATTGGAAGGCCTTTTGTAAATAATTCTCATTGTCAATCAGAGACCAACTGGCCCTTCCTACTCAGGAGACTTGAGGCAGGTGTCTCATTGTCCATGTTGTGAGATTCCCAATGTACCCTATGTGAAATTCCCAATAAAGTAGGTTTGGTTTTGGTTCTTTTTTAAATGTTCTGTCCATGATTGCCCATGTGACAGTACCAATCAGTATTCTGTCATAATCCACCACAATGAAATGAGGGGTTTTTTTGCTAAACTACTGAATACTCTATCACTAAGAAATCTTTACCATGATAGTATTGACTGTTTGACTAACTGCAGGCCTAGCAGCAATGGAGGAATGATTGCTGTTTGCTGAATCCTCAGGGTCCCGATGGCTACACTGAAACCAAATTACCTAATAGGATTTGCTGAGTAAAAGTTACATTTTTTTCATTCTGAAAATCTTATTCCACCTTCCTTTATGTTTTCTGGTGAGTAACAGGGTTTGTTATTAGCAGCTGAAGCCCTGAGAGAATGGTGATTTAGTCTTTGAATGCTAACAAGCTTCAACACGAGTGATGGAGAGCTGACAAAACAATAATGAGGAGGCCTGCTTGTTACTGGACTTACTCTGCAAACAAAGCCAAAATGATATTAGATGTTAACAACAGAAAATGGAAAGTGGATGGCAGAGCCAAAGTCCTGTGAATTCAGAACAGCCCCATGCATTTACAAAACTTGTCAGAGAAGCTGAACTAAGTTCTTTCATGTGCTGTCATAAAAAGTCTTCATCTGCTTCATGGGTAACAAAACAAAGAATGTGTGCTTACTCACAGGCATTAATTTTATTGAGTTACTATTAATGACACCTGAGGGGGAAGTTTCTATTAGTGTAGTAAAGAGGATAATCAGGAAGCGCCAAGTGAGGAAAATTTGAGAGGAAATGTCAAATTGCACTAAAAATGGCATAACCTGTTGCCAAATGACTGGTTCCTCAGAGACAAATCACATTTACAGCTTGCCAGTTTCTCATAGCTGAAACTATTATTAGCCACACGAACTGCATTTAGACAGAAAAACAGAAATGACTTGGTTAGCAATATTCAGTAAATGTCTACAAAAAGCAGTCCGTGCTTCTCTTTGGTTCTCTGCTTGTTTACTTAATGTGAGAAGTTCATTGAAGAGTAACTCACTTCATGAGCACACTGTAAATCGCTTGGCATTCTTTAGGGAACAGCGGGGGCCTAAAAGGATGTCAATAAAAACTCGAGTCACAGCCCCTCAGTCCAGTTCCTCATGGGGTCGCACAGCATTATGTGCATGGACCCCTGGCCTTTATTGGGTCTGTCTTCAAATGGGCTCTGGAGTCCTGTTCCTTCAAGGGGAGGAGCAGGTCAGAAGGTTCTTCAACAGCAACTGTTAATATTCTGTATCTACAGATCTAAATAATTTGCAAAGAGCATTCCCAGGTCATTGATAAGTTGTCAAAGTCATGGCAAATTTCCCTGAAATGAAAGAAAACAAGCTGGCAACATTTAAATAGGCTGAAGAGACTGTTGTGCGTAGTTCTTGACCTATCAGTCTGGCATCTGCCTTGGACAAAAGACTGCTAGAAACGTCTGTTGCTATTGAATTGAAAGCACTAATAATTTAATGGCAATGTAATTAAACTTTGATAAGACTTGCATTAATTCTACACAACTTTCTCATTAGGAATAAAAATGACACAAAATCAAATTGTTATACGATATATGGATGAAAAAATAGCTAAGTGGTGTGTCTCAAACCTGACCTGTAAACAGGAAGATGTGACTCCTGTCTGAATTCTTTCCTTCTTCTTCGTCTCTTTCTAGAATTAGCTTAACAAAAGGTGTTTAACAGGGGTGAAGTTTAAAGCAGTATTTCCCAAGTATTGGGAATATGACCTTTGTTGAGGGAGAGAAGACAGCTGATGTGGAATAACCTGAATTGGTTTGGCGTGCTGAAAAGGGCAAAGAAAAGTGTCTTTTAGTGTGGAATTATTCTGTGGAGGCAAATAAGGATGAAGAATTCTCTTCTGGCAAGTGACTTTGGAAAAATCTTGACAGTCCTGTGATTTATCACCCAGGTGAGAAATGAGTAGATTGCTGTGACCAGAAGAGTTTACTTGGGAAATTAGTGAACATTTGGAGTACAGAAGGTGCCTCATCTGTACATTTGGTATCTATAGGCATTAGTGACCTGGAGTGCCAATTAACACTGATCCAGCCAAGTCCAGACCTGAAAGCTGCTTAGACTTTCAGGATTTGATTTTCAGAGAAGACTTACTGGATTTGGCTGTGCCACCAAATGTCCTCCTCTGGGGGCCACAGATACAGAATGATATATGAATATACCAAATGATATATGAATGAAGAGTTGAAACTACAGGGTTGTTTAGTCAGGCAGGGAGGAGAATAACTAAGTCAGAAGGCTGGAAGTTGA
The DNA here is from genome assembly GCA_013397565.1 of Ptilonorhynchus violaceus. Classification (NCBI taxonomy): domain Eukaryota; kingdom Metazoa; phylum Chordata; class Aves; order Passeriformes; family Ptilonorhynchidae; genus Ptilonorhynchus; species Ptilonorhynchus violaceus. The sequence goes on from VZRJ01008049.1 coordinate 656,196, forward strand.
AGGTCACAAATTTGGGGATGAAATAAAACATATAATCAGAGAAAATAATTAACTTTTCCTTTAGCTTGACAAACATGGTGGTTGTCTGATCACCACCTGATTTTAAAAATGAAGAATGGTTTTGCTCCTGAGAGTGCACAAGGTAGTCCAAGCAGGAACATTTCAACAGAGTCACATGGCTTCCCTTATGCATGAAGCCAGTCATGCACCACAGCAGTCTGTCCTAGCACCATGATCTGTGATAGCAACCTCACAAGTAAAAAAAAAATTTGAAAAAACTAACCCAAATAAAAACATCCTGCAGTTGTATTGTTTCCTACAACAAGAGTTGGGTTGAAAGACATCTTTGTGGGTCTCCTAGGAAGCAAAATGAGCTGCAGCGTATCAGAGAACATTGAAAATGCTCTATACTTGAAAAATAAAGCTTCTGGCTCTTGATTACCCTTCAGAAATTTTGTCAATGGTGACTTATCAAAAGGTAAAAGTACAGCAAGAGGACTTGCATAATTTACATTCTTCTAATGGGTTCAGTTTAGAAGGTTAATATACAATATTAATTCCCCCCCAGGCATAGTGTCCTATCATGGAGCATTACCAAATGTCAGACGGGACTGCTCGTGAGAGGAAGGTCAAGAATTTATCATCCTTTCATTAAATGACTTGAATGGAAATCAAAGAACAAGGAAAAGGTAGAAAATCAGCTGCTACAATGGCAGCAAGATTAAAACTAGCTTTTTTAGAAGGATTACTGTTCAAGTCCTCTAGATTTTAACAGTAAATGGCAAGCTTGTGTGTTTTGTTGGTCTTGAAAACCCTGAGCTGCTTTCTCCAGTGTAATGACCTTTCCACTGTAATTTTCCTTTGAGCAAATTGAACGTAGGAAAATAAGAAGGAAGATAATCTCGCCCTGATGTGCTCTGCCCATCCACCGTCTTGTAGGTGCTCAAGATTCTGTTTGGAAATCAGACCAAAAAGTGCCTTTATTTCATGAAAACTCATGAGCTATTTAGCTTTAAATCGAATGAGTTACAGCAAGTTCAATGATTTCAGGAGTTTGCATTGTGTGAATAATTGTGTTTTTCCTATGAGAAAATGATTACCTGGTTTTTATGTTGCTTCTTAATTCAAGGACAGATTTTACTTTTTAAGCTTTATTACCAAGACTGTTCTGTTCATTTATTCTTGTTTTCCCCTTCCTCCCCTTCCATTCCCCTTTCCCCCCATCGATCTCTCCTTCCTTTTTATTATGTTATTAAGAGAGCTGGATGTATTTTGGCTGCTATGGGCTCAGATAATGTGATGTTAAGAGAGGTACCTTCATATATGAATTCTATGGTGACCAAAATAAGCAGATGACTTTCATCTGCCTGTAGACTTTCAATGGTGTTTAAAGATTAAATAAATACTAAATCCTTTTTTTTACTTTGGAAATGAAGATGTGTCCATATTCCACATAAGCTGCCCTAGGTTTGAATAGATGTACTGATTATGGCCTTAAATTGATAGTGCAACTGTGTCTAAAACAAAGGCTGACTCCAAGAAATTCTGGCAACAAACCCAGCTTCATAATAATGTCATTATTTTATATATTCTCCTTTTTTTAGGCTTTGTTTTAGTTAAAGGAAAATAATACATTCCTCTTTTCTTCTACACAGCCTTAGAGGACGCTGGGGGTAACAGAATGTTCTATTAAGTGAACTAATGGAGCAGCTCTTTCTGCTAAGCTTGTCTGACTCTGGAAGTGCCATGTGCTGCTTTCTCACTTCCAGTCTCTTCCCTAATCATTTCAGCAAGTCAAGAAAGATCCCTCCCTTCCTTTAGTATATTTTCCTGCATCACAGTATTGAAGCCCCACTTGCTGCTAATTGCAGTGATTGCAAATATGTTAACACTAAAGCTTGGTGGGTGCTGAAAAGAATTCTGCAAATATTTCCTTGTCTTGGTACCATGTTTTCTTCGGCAGTGTTCACACTCCTTGGAGATTTTCTATCATTAGCAGGATTTTAATGGCATGAATGAGTGCAAAGCAATGTATTTTGACTAAATACTGCAAACTTCCAGGAAGCAAATTTCAAAATCGAAATGGTAAATATTATTGCTGCAAAACTATCTTAGGCAGACTGTTGGACCTATTGAAGATGGTGTAGATGAAATGGCTTGTGAGTTTTCAACAACCCATCTGGGAGTTCAGGGAAACTGCCAGTTTACACCAACGAGAAGCTTGACTGCTAAGCCATATCCATAGAGCATCTGGGCATCATTACTTGAGATGTGCACACTTGATCCTTGGGGAAATGAGGAATTTAAATGCCAAAATAAATGTACTGTGCTATAGTTTAAAATATGCATTGAACTCCTTTACCATTGTCATCTGTCTTTCCTTTTGGAAGTTGCACAGCCCTGCGATGATCAGTTCATTAGTGAACTTTTGTGAAAAATAGTTTTCAAGGGATTCCCATCATTTTGTGCCTTCCAAAACTCCTCTGATGTTTCCCATGTAGGATTTTTACTGCAAGCCCTACACACTGGAGAAGGTGATAGTATGGAAATATACTAATGGGGTGGAAAGGGAAGAAAGATACAGGTGAGGAGATAACAGGAAAGGAAGGAAATGATCCTTATTTCCAAAGAACTTTTGTTTTAAAGAGGAAGGGAAATAGATGGATTTGCAATTTTTGACTGGTAAATTTCAAACTTTTACGTATATACCATGAAAGGTTGATAAATTAGAATATTATAAAATTGTGAAACCTACTCTTTTAACTGCCTTTCCAGCCTGATCTCCATTAAGCTAAGCATAGGAACAAGGCTAAGCATCGTAAATAAAATTAACTTTTTTCTTCCAAATAATTTTTTATATATATATTGCAATGTTGGGGGAAATGAGAATATTAGTTTTTCTGCAGCATTTCATCTTGCACTGCTCTTTAGGCTCAATTTACCGAGTCCTACTTTGATGAAGTTACGTAAAAAGAAATCAAAGGATAAAAATATGCTGATAGACAACCTTAGAGAAATTGTATTTCAGGCTTAAGGAAAGCAGTTTTCTCTTTCATATGGGTGCAAAATGTAAGATGTTGACAAAGCTCTAGAAAGAATTCGAGGCAGGAGGAATTACATTCCTTTGGAAAATAGAATGGTTGGCACGTAATTTTTCCTTAGACACTTCCCTTTGCCTCAATTGCTGCCATTTAAAGTTTCTGTGTGTTGTTAGACAAAAATCTTAGATCAGTTTATTGACAGTGTATACAGCTTTCCCCAAAGTATAACAACAAATCAAATGCAATGTTTGCAAGCAATTTAGTGTTGCTCTGTGTGTATTCAGTGCCTTACAAAACGCAGTTAATTGTTTTAATCATTTATTTAGCACTACCTGATTAAACATGCAGAAATATCACCATAATTAAGATAGTTCTGCTTTGAACTTGACTCAGATCAGCAGTTTTTACCATGCTTGTAGGAATCTATCACTCTGGCATTAAATGTTGTGAAATCCAGTCTGTGGTTCCTTTAGAGAACTCTCAAACTAAGAATGTTTCCTTTCTTTCCCTTTTTCTTTTTTTCCCTCTTCTATAAGTGATGTGCAAAATTTTAGCCAGAGACTCTTTGTTCTAAAGTTCATACCTTTAAAATATACAAGACAGACAAAGTGTGGCAGGAGGGAAGAACTCTTATCACTAATTTAAGAGAAACCGAAGCCCAAAGATGTTAACTTTTCCCAAGATCAGACAGGAGGCCGGAACTATGAATCAAGGAATGGACCTTAAGGGCAAGATGTTCCTTCTGGATTTGTTTCCTTAAATATTGGAAGGAAAATGTTTGTGATCTCCAGATTTGACATAGCAGGGATAGTTCTTCCTTCGCAAATCTCCATGGAAACTCGCAGTACAGGCCAAAATGGAATCTGCAAAGCAGAAGTAGTGCAGCTCTGGGCTGTCTAACCCTAGCAAAGAATTTTCTGTGAGGTAACATTTCTTTAAAAGTGGATTAGGAACTGTGAGTAAAGGAAGTGTCTTTGCCAAGGACTGAAGGCAGAACTTTGGTTGTTAGTGAAATGTTGTAGCAGCACGGCATCTCTGTTCTAGGATTATCAAATTTTAAAGGCTGAAAACTGGGACAAATCCAAAAGGAAAGATCACTCCCAGAGTAAACCAAATTTGCTTACCTCACCTATTGAGTAGAACTGCTGTTGCATATGCCCAGCAACCAGAAAAAGCAGAGAAAGTCTTGACTGATACTTTTCAGATGGTTACAGAATTTCCTGTACAGAATAGAAGTTTTGAATGATGAGGAGTGTCTGGCAAATCTTCAGCTTTCTTCTGGAGTTCTGGGGTGCAAAGAACAGACTCAGCCTATTCTGGGTGCAGTGACACAGAAGAAATGTTGTGGTTCTTCTATGTCTAAGCTTCAAGATAGCATTGAGCATGGTGGTCCTTTTTCTTTAGAGACTGATGTTGGTTTTGCCTGCCCATGCACATCTTAAATTATAATTTTTAGGTCCTAAAAAATACAGAATTGGCCCTTATCTGTTCTAAAGTGAGTGTTGAAACTTAATTTGTTTTGAGTTGATGGTGCTGCATTCTCAGATCTACCAAGACTCAAATATATATATAATATATATAGTTTACTCATATAAGCTACATTCTTCATCTTCATTGTTATGATATTACCCTCATATCCTAACTAGAAGATATGTGGCTAATAAAGTTTCACTTTAATTAGTGCATTTTGATTTAATGTTTTGTAGCTCATTTAAGATAATCAAATTTCTTATTTGCTTATGTTTATTTGATTTCTATAAAATTAGTTATGTTCTTTTACTAAGAAACAACATTGGCTGTAAATGACACTTTCTGATAGGCACTTTTGCATTTGAAGTTATGCTTAAGAGTGCTCAGAGCAGCAGTTGTGAATTTCCCCTCAAAGATAGACTTGATATTTATGCAGTGGTCCTGATTCTGCAGTTATCTGTGTGTTAAATGCTTAATATTCTTGAATTTAAAATCCATACCTTCAAGTGTTGCTTTTTTGGAGGAATAATGTCTTTGTACATGTGCACAAAATTTAACTTCTTATATAAGAAAGATTTATTTAAGAAGTCAAGAAATGTGAAATTTTTAGGTGGAAATCTTGATTTGCTTTTCTTGGGAATGCTTGTGGAAACACAGCATTATTAAGTGAGAAATATGTCAGAAAAAAGCAGACTCTTGGCTCTTCTTAATGGCCGAACCTGTAGGCATTTGCTAGAAGTGTTTTCCAGCCTGTACATCAACTTTTTCCTGTTTCCTCTCTCTGGTCTTCCTATCTCTTGAGACCTCTTATTCTACAGTTACTCATTTCCAACAGAGAAGACTCCATTAGGAGCAGCTCCTTATTTTGCTCCATGGACTTCACAATCCCCTTGTCTCCTCCTGTTCTTTACAGCTGGGTTAGTGTGGTTTTAGCATTGCAGCTGCTAGCTGTTCATATTTCTCTTTATGGGACATTTCTTTGGCTTTTTTTTCCCCTGTCTCATGTTGTTTTTGTGGTAACTTGCCCAGAATGGGAGTTGGCACAAATTCATTTTCCTGAAATGTGGTTAGGGGAGGGCAGCACCAGATGAGAAAGAATATGAGAGGGTCTCCATTACTGTGTTTATAGCTACCTGTCGCTATTGATCATTAACCAATCTTCTTAGAAGTATGATTTCGGTTTTCTTTTTTCAATGTGGATTAAGCAGTGTTGCCAACACACATTTCTCTCTGTCAGACATAAGTAGGTATATGGCATGCAAAAAGTTTGAAAGCCATCTCCTCAGATTGCTGTTTAAAAAACACTTTTGAATGACTCAGCGATGTCATGCTTACTGCCATTGAAAAATTAGAATTTAACACTTTCAACTGACTTAAAAGGCCTAAAAAAGGGTATAAAATGGACAAAAGAATTTTTGGGCTGTGGGTGGGTGGCTGGCTTGTAGGAGAGATGCCAGCTGGTATCCCTTTTCTGTACAGCCCCTGATGCTGGCTGGGCACACTGGAAGTGGCTTGGTCCCCCAGATGCACTCAAAAACGGCGACAAGGAAATACTGTCTGAGAATTACTGGTGGCAGTTCAGTGGCCTCCTTCGTAGGACCGTCCATCACAATTGTCACAGGAACTGGAGGAGGCTTCTGGGATATGGTTTATCACTGGGAGGGACAGCTGAGCTCTCAAGTGCTGGGGTGTTCACAGGCAGTTTGTTTGCACCGATTTATCAAGATTTCAGCAGGTCTCGTTGGGTGGAATTCCAAAGCTGGGTTACGGCATGTAAAATTCCGTAGGAAGCATGGGAAGGAAAAGATATTTCATCAAGAGGCTGCCTAGGAGGGACTTCACTCCAAGAGCTGTGGGAGCAAGAGGTTGCAGTGCTGACAGCTCTTGCCGTCAGAAGTCTGTCTTGCAGGTGCAGCAGGCTCCAGACAGTGCAGCTCACTGTTTTTATGGTGCTGAATTCCTGTGTGAAAATCACAGAGGACCCTCAGTCCTTCCCTGTGTTCCCCCTGCTGTTACGGCTTTCCGTGATTGGTTTCTGTGGGATCACTGACTTGGATTTTTGGGGCTCTGTGGGGAAAGAGTAAAGGTGTCAGGTAGCAGGAGGCACGCCTACCCTTCAGGGCTTCCTAGAGAAAGAGCTGCCCCATCTGCTCTGCTCTGTCTGTAAACAAAATGAAATGAAATCAGGAACTTTGATGACCCTGAGAGCCTCCAGGCAGTGAAATGAAAATTATTTGGTAAATGTTATTAAATGCTACTTCAGCAGTAGCATTTCAAGAAGATGTTGTGTGCTCTCAACTCACAGTAAGAACATTTGGTTAACTCAGATATCTGTCACTCCATTTAGGCGAGATGTGCATGTGCAGCACCTGTGACCCAGCTGAGAGATGCCAGGTTCCAAACCAAACTCCCCAGCTGCCTTCTGATAAATGAGAATTAAAGGATAGGGGTAAAAGAAGTGCTAGCAATCTTTCCAGATATCTCAGTGTATATATACATCTATATATCTATATCTATCTCTCTCTATATATATATCTATATATCTCAGGGTAGAATATGTAAGAAAATGCAAGTCATAGATTGGAAAATATACAAAAGAAGATTAAACCTGCCCTCACAAAGGAAATAACATTACAGGTGAAAGAAAGTGTGAGAAGTAAAAACCCTAAAGCTTGTAGAGACAAAACAAATCGTGTCAAACCATTAGAATTTATAGTGGATGCAGAGTTTATTTCAAAAGGAGAGGTCCACCTAAATTTGGAATAGGCACTTTTTTTCCTATTGCAAGAATGAAAGAGGGAGACAAGAGTGGCAGGACATCAAAGGGCACTTACAGGATGTACAGAACACATGAGGGAGACAGGCAAGACAGAAAGCAGGATCAAAGGACCCTAATGATAAAGAAACTCAGCTTGCTGTCTCCCATAAGGAAACACAGTGAGTCAGCAGACGTTCAGAGGGTATTAAAAGAAAAAAATCTAAAAGAAGATCACATTAGAAGCAAGCTACATGTATTTCTTGCCCATCAGCGGATGTATTATAAAGGGATATGGGCAACATTCATGCACAAGTTTTTTAAAGTGCAGGGGCCTTTGGCTTTTAAACTATGGATGAAAAAGCCTTGAAGAGAGCAGTCTGAAAGAAACTAAAGCAGACAGCACATTAATTGACATCCCACTATGGGGCTTGGTGGAATCTTGTCTAGAGTGCTTTGAGCTCACTTCTGTTCCCACCTAATGCCCTGTTGGCATTAAATAGAAATGGTGCACGTGTTTATTTTTTGTTCTTTTCTTTTCCTCTGAGGCAACGATGGAAATAATCTTACTCTTGTCTACTTGTGGATAGTAAATCTACTTCTGACCAGTCTATTCATGAGCCATGGGATGTGCCACTGAAAAGGAGCTTCAAACTGTTCTCTGGAAACACACTTCATTAAGGATATCAAACACTCAATTAGAATAATTAGGAAATCGTTCAGTATAATATTTAGCGCTAATGTAATTCATGATTGTCATCCTTTGGCTTCAGAAGACTCAATGCATAGCATAGGTGGTCTCCTTATTGCTGTTTGTGACAGGCCTGTTTGTGCTTGGGTCAGTGAGTGACGTGCAGGGCTATGCCACGAATCCAGCAGAAAGCTGGGAGTCCAACTGACACCTGAGATTGGAAAGAGAGGAGGGAAATGAGCCATTTCGGACAAATCACTGTAGTACCTTGCATGTGGTCTAGAAGGGACATTGTAGGGAAGTGTTAATGATTAGAATGGGGAAAGGGGAAAAAACCAACATGGCAATTCTGCCCTGAAACACAGATTTCAGTGTCTTGACATATCTCTCCCTCCCAGGACCTATAAGCAGTATGGCGTGGCAGGAGAGAGGAAACCTTTCAGGTAATTCATTGCGCTGTTCCTTGAAATAAAATGTGTTTTCTAATGCCTTGGGAGATTGATGGAGAGGTGCTTCTGCAACTGTATGTAAAATCCCTGTAGAGGGTTTTCTCTTTTCAGTGTGTGTATCCCACAAGTTGTCATGGGGTAGGCAGTAACAGCAGGATGAAGAGGAACTTGCATTGCCAGGTGCTGGGTCAGCTTCTCAGGGGGTGTCAGTTTGTGTAGCTGAGGATCTTTTTGTCTCTCTTGTACTAAATCCCACTAAATCTTTATATTTGCTGAAATAAGCCAAACGTGCTCCTTGACAAGCTATTTGTGGAATAGGTGTGGTTAATCAAGAATTTTCTTCGGAGTCCCAAGTCTTTGTGCTGCCGTTTCTCTGTGTATGCCCTGAGGAATTTTTCCAATATGCTCAATATAATCATTGAATCTTCTGTCTTTATTGCTTTATGTTCAGTTTGTTGTAGCTGACTTGCTTTTTGCTGCTACCCCAGCTTTTTCATGCTCTCTACTTCTTGTTGAATACAATATGGAATGGAAACAGTTTAAACTAGACCTAGAAATACAGAACTTCCTTAGCAATTATTCTGCTGTTTTATCTCTCCCAATTTTAATGCAATTGAGCTCCCTCCTTTTATCCCTGATCAGTGTTCTGCTGCTCTTACATCTCATTTTCCATATCTGCTTGAGTGAAGTGGTTTCTGATTTCCTGATTGTTCTGTTTTCACCCCAGTAAATTCTGCAACTATTTCAGTCAACTTTTCTGCTAGAAGAGTATATTCCATTTTACCATCTCCTCCTGTGTTTTCTATGTCAAGCCTAAGATTATCTCTCTATCATCCAAGTCTCCCATACCTAAGATTTTTGGCAGAAGGTTGAAAATACCAAAACTGCCGTATTACGCAGAACCATTTTCATTTAATGATTCAGATTTACAAAAGCATGTGCTGAAACTGAGAAATTTTTAGTAACTCAATAATTTATTTTTCTGTTACTGTTGGATCGTGTTTGTTGATCCCAGCCGTGTGGTGATCCTGGAAAAATGGCTGTCTGCCTGAGGCATTCTGCATGTTTATGTTTCCACCTTTTAAAGTGAATTACACTTTCAAGTTTTAGTTTGGATGGAATTTTAATTTCAAGATCTTGAAATTTTAGCTTGCTTTTAGCACTATCAGACATGGCAGCAATGAGAAAGAAGACAAAGGTTTGGGACATTTTTTAGTCACTGGAGATGTGGTAAAATTACGCAATTTTATATATCTCACAAAAGATCATATATACATTTAATATATAGTAATGTTATAACATATAAAACTTTCTGAAGGTGAAAGGAAGGAGATCTACCCCCTTTGGCATGCAAGTGCCATATGATACAGTCTCGTAGATTACTATGCCAAAATGATTGCTTTCCAGAAATGATATTATGAACTTGAAATAAAAGCAGTCCTTGCCAAGCCTTGTGTGGGGGCATTAGAAGAGGATAAATGAGCTTCAGGAGGAAAAGTAAAACAACCTATTCCAGTAGTGCATGAGTAGTTGCAATTAAATTTATTATATACCCCAAACCCATGGCAGTTTTAAAACCCTGTTTCTTGAGACTTCTGAGCATTGCACAGAGATTTTGGAGCTTCTGATTCAAACTACATAAACCAAATTCCATTCCTGTCTCTGGCTGGGAAAAGCAGTGAACTTAATGGTGAGAAGGGTTCTGAGACAGGGTTTTCATTTGGAGCATGAGAACTCTTACATTTCTACTTTGCTCTAGACATACCTAAATGCTATTCCCTGACAGATATTAATGTGTCCAGTCTAATCACTGATTATGCACTCTGCTGGCCAGAACCATGTGTGGAAGAAAAATCAGTCAAGTAATAGAAAATCAGATGTTTTAGCAGAGAAATATTTATTGCTGCTATGAAATGAATAGAACTTGACACATGATCTGGTGAAATCAGAAAAATACATTTAGCCAGGTTCCATGCTTGAAGGCAAAAGGCAAATGGGGATAGGCCAGTTGACATTGCCTGAGGATCCAGCCTTGGGATGAGGCAACAGAAAGGGAAAAATGTTCACACTACAGCTAAACTAGTGGTTGATAAAGTGAGTACAGAGGGAAAGTAATTCCCTCTGCATTTAATAGGGGGTTGAAATTGAGCTGCACAGAGTTATTGATAGCAGCACATTCTCAGCCCAAGGTACTTTTTTGTTATGGCCTGGCTGGTTAAAGGGAAGAGCATTAAGAGATTGAGGAAAGCATTTTTAGCAATGGCCAATGAAAAATAGGGCTAATGTAACATTCCCTAAACAAACAATGGCTTTCAAGATACAAAGAAAGGAGTTGCAAGGGAAGAAAGTCCATCCTAATAAGACGCATTTCAAACCAAACACTGAGAAATAATGATAATAAACCTCACATTATCCAAGGTATGAATCTAAACCTTTTGGGACCGTTTTGTTCCTTTTCTTCTATGTTTAATTTTCCTTTTTAGTCTTTACCCCTACATTTTTATTTAGATCACAAACAGGTAGTGTAGAAAAGGTATATATGAGTATTTCTAGAAACAACCAAGGCCATAAAAATTATTTAAAATTTAGGAAAAAACCCCAACCACATGTGCCTTGAAACTGGACAAAAGTTGATGTCTTAGCCGGTTGCTTACAGTGTTCTTTTGTATTTATAAGAGCTATTAAACCATGTGACTCCCAGGGCAGAAAGAAAAAATAAGTTTATCTCGGTGGAAGCCTCACAGATTTCTCTTTTACAGCTCTAATGAATGAACACAGAGGTATTAATTTAGAGTATGAGTGTTTTCCATCTTTTTTCAGAGCTTCTCCTGGAGAAACAAACCTCTTCTTAGCAATGAACAGACTTACACCTTTTTTAAATCGTTGAGTGGGAGAGATTTTTGTCTCTTCTTGGTATTAGTCCCAAAGTTAATGGTTTAGGAGTTCATAGCTTTAGGAAGTGATATTGCAAACTGGATTATGTATTTAAAATTCTTGAAGCTGGGTGATGTCAAAGTGCACTGATAGACCAGACCACCTCCCTCTGGTAGCCCAGTTTGAAGGGAATCTGTTGGGTCCTAAATTACATCTAAGAGGAGCACATACACTTTAATTAAACCTGCCCAATCTAGCTGGGGTCCCAGATGCAGTGAGAAGCATCTTTTCTACATGGTTTCCAAAATGTTGATTGGTTTACAGCAAATTCTGGTACCTTAATATAACATTGCAGTTTGTGAGGTGGGTTACTGAGGAATCAAACTGTTTGCATTTGTACCGTAATTTAAATGAGAAGTTTCAGCCACTTATTCTGCTTCCTCGAAAAATTTTCAGTATTGCAACTTGACAGTAAGGAAAGTTACCCTTACCTCAGCAGGAGGGTGGGATAAATTGTAATATGTTCTAATGAGGAGTTTAAAGTCAGTAGAGGACGTGAGACAGCACCACTCCATGCAGGAGCTTCCCATGTGGATGTCTGCAAACCAAGAACCAAACCACCCCCAAACCAATCAGTCAGTGTTCAATTTAAAGGCCACTTATTAAGTATTTATGGAGCAAAAGCAAACAGAGGTGTGTAGAAAATTTCAAGGGACCTGTATGCTAAGCTGGTAGGAATTTCATTGCTAAAACTCTACTCTTTTGGAGAAAAATAGGATTGTATGCCTCATTTTCAGATTGTTTGGTTGCAACCCTACCTCGAGTATCTGTGAATTCTTAATAACATCTGTACATGTCTACTATGTCTGTTTGCAGAGTAGAGTCCTGTGTGCCCAGTAATTTAATATTACACAGTGAGGAAACATAGAAGCTGTAGTAACTGCAGTGGTTGCAATTATGCTAAAACTACAAATACATCAAATAAACTGTCTGATGTTCCACCTTTTCATTATATTCAGTGTAAAAAGGAACATGAAATGACCTTCTGATGATTAGAGTAACAAGTGCTCTAACAACCCCAATGTGATTAATGTATCATGTAAACTTTGTGATGATGTATATTGTGGAATCAGATGAAAACAGTACAAAGCAATATGGAAAGGTGCTGTGTTTAAAATCAGATGAAAGGAAATAATAAAAGAAAAGAGAAAAGGCTGGCATTTTATAGCTACTTGGGTTTGTAGTGTATGATTGCTTGTTATTCTCACCACTGAAGCATCTCATCACTGAATGACCTATTTCAGGTCACAGCAAACTACACACATTACAGCATCTAACATCGGTTTTGTCCTTGTAGTGTGTAATTTACAAGTTAGAAACTAATTTCAGTGAATACCAGACAAGTCCTCTTTTGTTTCTGGGATACAGGTTAAAAAAATTTGCCTGGCATCTACAGCAATGTCTGATTCCATGGAAAGGTTCACCCTGATCTGAGTAACTCCTGGGAAGAGCTGTATTCTGATTAACACTCTGCTTGTCTTATATTAAGTTGTCTGAAAGTGGATGTTTTTGGCTTGTCATGTTCTTCTGTTGGGCTATTTGTTGTAAATATATCTCTCTTTCTTTTTGGCAGGGGATTAGTAAATATTCAGGGCTAAAGGAAATTCAATTCTTTTTACTGTAACATCTATAAAGCTGATTTCATAATATCTGTTCATGCCAATGAACATTTTAATATTTTAGAGCAGTTATGTCAGTACTATATTAATTGTGAATGTCATTTACTAGAACATAGGCATTTGTTGTTCTGCAGATGACTCTGCTCATTGAAGTGTCAGAATATACTGACTTTCTTTAGAATAGTGTATATTGCCAAGAATTCCTTTTTTCTTGACTATTGCTACCACCCTGTAATGTGAGCCCATCTTTCCTGTGCTTCACCCCCTTGAATTGCTGGCAGATCTATTGTTAAAGCCACCACTGTAGATCCAGTGGGGTTTAAATCTATTTTCATATCCTCGGGTAGGTGTTGCTGACTCCCAAAGAATTCCAATGATTGTGGGGATGACAGAAATTTGTTAAGTACTACTTGTCTTGCACTTACCATGGGTGAAGTCCCTCCCCATTTTATCTCTGCATGCAATTATTTGAGGCCTTAGGACAGCTTTCTGCAGTTTCTTCTGTATTGCTTATTATAGGCCTTTTCTCTATCCTTGGAATGACAGATTTAGATGTTACATTGCCTTCTTCTGATGTCCTTCCTCGGAGAGAAGAAATGACTCTCAGCAGGCAAGAAGTGTGGTTTTAAAACAGAGTCAGAGACAAGACTGTTGGAAAGAAAAGTGCCTTGGTGAGTGCAGAGGGAGCGGTGACTGATTTTTGTGGGAATCCAGTGCGCTTTGTAGTGGTTCTTGATTAGAGCAGCCAAATGTGTACTGGTTCTCATGATCCGTATGCTCCACTGTCGGAGGGGTACTCTGCTATTAACTGTCTTGCACATAGATCAACTCAACTGCAAATCAGTTTTTTCTCTCTAAAGTAATGCCACATAATGATAGACAGCACAGCAGAACCAAAATTCAATGCTGGTTCCATTTGCCTGAATCTGCTCCCTGCTGTTCTTCATATGGTTTTGATGCTCTTTCCTTCTGCTCTGCACATCCACTTTTGCAGATTCTCCCTTCAGGGACATGCAGAGAAGGGCTGGCACGTCTTTTCTGCCTCTTCTGTCACCCAGCAAGGCCTCTGTTGTACTGATCCTCCATGCAGCTTGGCAGGAATAAGTGAGAGACAGCCTCTTTTTTCTCTGAGAGGGAAATAAAGTCATTCTGTGTTTCACTTGTGGTGCTTTTTACCCCGAGAGATCATACAGAATACATTCCACAAACCTTTCATGCTTTGGAATTTTAGGATCAATGAGTCTTTAGCTTTTTCTAATAAAGATTGAACAAGACCAGACTCACGGATTGTCCGTGAAATAGATGTGACTGGTTGTTATTTGGAAGAGTCTGTTGGGATTCAGAGAAGGGCTAAGAATGTGAACACAAAAGAGGAATAGGAAAAGATTTTCTTGGTTTTGTTAGAAGGGAGGTTGTAGAAAGGATTCATGTTACAACTGCATATGCATTTATACAGAAAGTTCATGTTCCACCTGTCATTCTCAACCTACTGCCTGTACCCTTATCTACTGATTTTCCACATTTTTCACTTCACCAGTCAGCCGGTTTTAATTTTGTTCCCAAAATATTTTTTTTACGTGTTCTTCTAGCAAGGTTTTAATCTATTATCCCACTTTATGTAGTGTTGTGTACCGTTGCCTTCACTAAGCTTTTACCAGGGCATAGTTTGCAGCCTCCAAAATTTCCCTGTGCAAGTCAAAATTTAAAAGCTGAGCAAATTAGTTTATTTTAAACTTGTGTTCATTTCACATTATGAAACAGCGTAAAAGGGGAGAGTTTACAGAAAAATGCTTTTCATTGACAGACATTATAACATCCCTGCAGAAGTGTGTATGTACATCCTGGATTTTGTGTCTTTCTCACAAGTTCTGACAAGTACTTTCTTGCCATGGACAGCCTGGAACTATTTGCTTTTTGCTCACATTGCTCATTTCCCTGCCTCTTCTGTTGCCTTGCTTTCCTGGTCTGTGATTAGTAATGTTATTCCCTCACAGGTTTTTTTTTTTTCAGTCTTCCCTCATAAGAAGCTTACCATTCCCCCTGTGCTCCAAGCAACTCTCCTGTTTGCCTGCTAAAGCTTCTGCAGTTCCAGCTCAGCTGGAGCTGCAAGACCCCAGCACACCCCAAACCCAAGCTCAAGTGTAGGTTAGCTCAGTTGAGTTTTTAAAAAGTGATACTTTGAAACACAGCCTACAGAAAGAGAATCTCGTGCTGCCACAGAGACCCAGCACCATCCTGTCCTTGCTCTCCTTTCCTTAGGCGTGTCCCCAGTGCTGGTGGCACAAAAGGTGGCCTGTCTTTTATGTGTTCCTCTGTGCAAGCAGCTGTTCAAATAATGCTAGCAGGCTTTATGAAATAATAATGAATAATAATGATCCCAGGAGCAGCCTGCCCCTCCCTTACCTCAGCAGGAGGGTGGGATAAATTGTAGTATGTTCTAATGAGGAGTTTAAAGTCAGTGGAGGACGTAAGACAGCACCACTCCATGCTGGAGCTTCCCATGTGGATGTCTGCAAAGGTGTGGCTCTGCTGACTTACCTGTTCAGCAGGGGACTTGGCTGCCAAGAGCACTCCCTGATAAGCTGGTT
This sequence comes from Ptilonorhynchus violaceus, assembly GCA_013397565.1. Taxonomy (NCBI): domain Eukaryota; kingdom Metazoa; phylum Chordata; class Aves; order Passeriformes; family Ptilonorhynchidae; genus Ptilonorhynchus; species Ptilonorhynchus violaceus. The sequence continues at coordinate 671,743 of VZRJ01008049.1, forward strand.
TTGTGCTCTGTTATCAAGGTGTGGGAAGAAAGCAAGCACACATCTCTCTGATGCTAATGGACTCCCCATGGAAAACCTTTTATTAGAAAGAGATGGGCATAATCAGAGAAGCTGTCATGAACACCTCTCAGGGTGGTTACTGGCCAGACTCATCCAAGGATATTTGCAAGCAGAAAGAGCTGTTACAAATTGTGTCAAGACAGAAGCTTCGTGGGAAATGAAAGTACTTGAGAATCAGGATGAATGAGTGTACAAAGCCATTTCCCCAGGTCTCTGCCACCAAAACAGTCTGTTTTATTTCATGTCCACTGTGATGCAACTGTGTGTAACGTTTTCCTCTATTCCTGAGTATGTATAAGGTGTTGTGAGGCCTTGCACTCTTTCTTGGATCAAACAAATATCACATGCATTTATTCTGTGCTGTCAGTGTAGTGGAAGAGTCAGACTGCACCCATCTGTCAGATCACTGTGAATTTTGTTTTGGTTGTGGCTGCTGGGATCATGCATAGTACTCCCACTAGTAGCCTAGCACAGCTACATCCAAATTCAAGAGAATTTCACATGTTCTTGATGGAAATAGCAAGAAGTAACATCTCTTATAATCCAATAAATGGCTCTTCCCCCACCAACACTTCCCATTTCTCATGTGGGAGAAGTATGAGAGAAGAACATTTTTCTTATTTTTGGAATTTTCCAGTCATTGTGGAGTCATAGAAAAGAGGTGTGGAAGAGACTTGTGAAACCTAATGAAGAATGAAATGCATGACAGCATCATGCACGAGGCCAATAAGGAATCATATGATCATCTCACTTAGCTGGTGCATGCTGGTGAAATGTAGTTATTGTTTTTCCTATCATCTGTTTCACTGTTCTTCCCATCTCCTCACCTGTAATTATCATTCCATCGGGGTTCTGTCTAAGAAAGCAGAGCCATCTGGGGAAATCAGCATTGCTTCACTCAGTCTCGGCTGGAATTAAAATGATCTGCTGTGAAGATGAAGAAGGAGGAAAAAAATCCGAAGCATCTTGCCTAGGGAATTCACCAGAACTGTTGACCAGCATCTACAGTTCAGTATAAGAAAGAAATTTTATTTAATTAGATACTGGAATGTACTTTAGCATTATGGAAAAAAGGAAGGTGAAAGTTTTCTCCTATTTTTATATAGCAGACATGCTGTCACAAAATTGCAGGGCACGTGTACTTTAATGAAAGCCAATGAATCGTTCCTACTTGTAAAGATGACAGGATGAGGCCAGCATCTGTTAAAACCAGTGAAATATATTAATTCTCATTCCTAAATTATGACCTCCTATTCCCAGGACTGCAGAAATGGAGGATGTGCAGTAAATTAGTCCAACAGCCTTTCACCTCTGAGTCTGGACCCTGCTTTAACCCCTAGCTGAAGTGAATCTGTGTCTCCATCTGAAGCAAATGTCCTCGGAATATTTATTACCATCACAAAGTGCTTTGGCATCGACACAATTTGCCCTGATTAATTGTCACTGTTCAAAGGGAGCAGGGGAGAGCCAGAGCAGAGCTCTGTTGTAGAGTCTGGGAGTCTGCACAGTGACTGCTCAACTCATGTTGTTGCTGTCAGGTATCTACTTTCAAAACACAAAGGAAATTAATATTAACAAAAAAGTTTATGTGTATGTGGGTGAAGGAGAAGGATAAACAACAAACATGTTAGCAACACTCAGTCCTTCTAAACAGCCATCTATCCAACACAATTCACTGATGTCTTCAGCGATGCTTGCTGCTTATCCTTTTAATTTATCTCATAAAATAATCAGTCCAGGAATACATTGGCTAAATTATTGAATAATATGAGAATTAAAGTCACATCAGGAAACAGTGTTAAATGAATAATTCTCTGAGCACTGGAGCAAATGAGGCCTGATGTTTTATGAATTTGTATCAACTGTTTTGACATGATAGGATTTATTAAAATGGGAGTTTTTCCTGTTAGGATGTTTCTGCCGTTTCCCTGCTGTGCAGATCCTGTGGTACTGGGTAATGACTTACTTCAAATTCTGACCCTTGGTGAGGACTACACAGTGCCTCTCTTCCAGCCAGCCTCAGCCATGGAACATCTGGAAGTGTATTGCTACCTCCACAGCTGGAGTAAGTAGGAATCAGAGCCTTTACTCAGTCCTGCCTTTATTTATTATTTATTTATTTATTTATTTATTTATTTATTAAATAATCTGCATTGCCCACATGCTTCTGGCTGCAGCAAGTCTGCAGTGAGGCAGACAGGTAAAGACCTGGGTGGGAGAAAAGCCCAAGCTCTCCATCACAAAGGCAGTGTGGGTGCAACTTGCCCAGATCGTTTACTTATGAGAAGTTGAGCACAGCCCCTTTGTTGAATTTAGGTGAACATGCTCCAAAGATGGGAACTGACAGATTTTGTCACTGCATAATAAAATAAATAACCAATAAAAGTGGATCAGCCAATGTGCAGGAGCTGGGAGGAGGTCATATACTCCTGCTTTTGCCTCTTTTAGAGAACTGGGGAACAGCAAGTAAAATCTGCCAGTTTCTGGAAAACAAATAAAAGACTCAATCTCATTAAATCTTTCATCATGGCTGCTATGCAGTGCTAGCAAGGAAAACGTTTTAACTGATCAAAAACCCCAAAGGTAGTATCAGCAGTACAATAAGGTTAGACATTTTATTTGTTTCTTTCTTGGCTGTTACTCCATTTAGAGCTGGAATGAGACTGTGGTGTTTCACTGCACAAGAAGGTCGGAAAAAATGTCTAAAATTGTCAGGAAATGTATGGATGTAGAAATAGTGTTTTCACCTATCAAATTTTGTAGCAGCTGAACAGAACTCCTGAGAAAGGAGTAGCTTTCCTCTACCAAAATCACCAGCTAGCTGGCTGCCCTCAGCAGGAGTTCCTGGCAGATGAAAACAACAGGGGAAAAAAAAATCCATTGAAATTATATTCCTAAAATTTGACAGCAATACAAGAATATTCTGTTCAAATTTGTGCAGGCATTTTTCCTCCTCTGCTTTCACTGTCTTACTGTTTTGATGTGGTTTGGTTTAAGTTTAAAAGTTATTTTATGTTTTATGCAAGTATGCATTTATAAAAATACATGTATTTTTTCATACTCAAAGAGGTATTTATTACATTTATTATCTGAAATGAGGCAGCATATAGCAGTGAATTCATGGAGCACAGGCAACCTGAGGACTTAAATGTTTAGGAAAGATGCCCCATTCCCTGAGGAGCCCAAAATCCACGGAAGTGCCCCCCATCAGATATAGCCTGGGCTGACAGGAGGAAGGGCAGTGTATAGAAGTCAGACAGGGGTGATACAATTATGGGTCAATGATGAAACATAAAGATCTATGATTAAGAAGCTGAAGAATTAATTAATAGAACTTGTGTTTGCAGCTATCCTGACCTTGATTTTTCCAGTCATTCAGGTATCTTCTTCCTGTTGTTGCCCAGAGAAGTTGTGGGTGCCCCATCCCTGGAAGTGTACAACACCAGGTTGGACATGGCCCTGAGCAACCTGGACTAGTGGAAGGTGTCCCTGGCCGTGGCAGGAGGGTTGGAAGTAAACGATTTTTGAGGACTCTCCAACCCAAACCATTCTATGTTTTTATTCTGTTGTGCTTGTTTTGTTGTAGATCATCCCTGATTTCCCCGGCCACTCCTCAGACCACCCGAGGCAGCGTGGACTGACTGACTTGTGAACTGATTCTGATAGCTGCACTTTGAATGAGCCTACAGTGATCATTCCCAAATAAGATTTATTCTGCCTATTTTTTTTTCCTTGATTTTTTTCAGACCTGACGCTCCAAGCAGCAATGGCCTGCAAAACTGCTGGCAAGTGAGCATGTTTGAAGGGGAGGGTCCACTATTTTTGGCTTTTCTTTATTAGGTTCTGGTTAGGTTTTCAGTATTCTTCACATTTAAAAGTGCTCTCTTGGAACCAACCACTTTCTCTGTTATTCCTTCTTCCAGATTTGTGTTTGGATATGATCTGGGGTGGCAAAATATCCTGTTAAAACAGCTGACTTCTCAGCCCGTTTTCAGATGCAAAATGTGAAAGCAGGCCAAAAAACATCAACATCAGACTATGCAGTTTCGAGCAGAGTTTATTAATTGTAAACTGATGTTTCCCACTGGGTTTCCTATGGATTTCATGTAAGTGTTTGCAGAATTCGTTGTAATTTCCATTGATCTACACCATAGAACCGTTTGGCTCAAGCAAGCAATAGGTTGGCACATCTTAAAATGCAATATTCTCTTGCTATGGTGTGGTCACTGGAGACCTTGGTCATTAAAGCTTATTCAAGCCAAACAGTGTCAGGATCCTGAAGGCACCACTAAGCTTTTAGTTGTCCTGACAAGCCTCACCTGGCACCCACCCCACACAAACCCCTCTGCTGGTTCCTGCAGGAGTTCTGTTGAATCTGTGCTCTGGGGTTTGAGCTGTGCTGTAGGTGTACTTGTTTCTGGTCCTCATCCTGATTTGTTCTTTGGATTTTCTGAGTTGTTGCCTTGCTCGTGCCCAAAGTGTCCATGGGATGTTTTGCTGTTGTAGTTTCTGCTTGCCCAGCTTTAGTGCTCTGGGACTGAGTCTTGTTGGTGAGGTTGCTGCCCAGTTTGTGTTGTGGCTGCCTTCAGCTTGACTTCCCTCTCTGTGTATGCTGCTCCCTGCAGGAAGGGAACTCCCCATGGTTTCTGTAATTGCATGGATTTTCCATGTTGTTATTCCATTCTGAAGAGCTACTGCAAAAGGCAGCCCAAATGAAAGGGTTGTAACAGCTAAAAGGATATCAGCTAGGCTTAAAATTCAAGTTACCTCCTCCAAAAAATAATGAATGTTATTTTCAACAGAAATCCAAGTATTTATGAATAGAATTGTATGTAGTTTAAAGACTGTGCTAAGACAGCTGAAAGTGTTACTGTAGAAATTGCTATGGTAAAAAAACCCACAACCTGCTGGTGCTTACTTTTAAAACTTCAGATGGAGCTGGGTGGTTTCATCATGTTTGAAATGCAAACACTGCTCTTATGGGTCATCATTATTGTCTTCTATTATTATTACTGATTATCTTAACTGCTGTAGCCTAGATATAGAATTATCTTATCTGGGTGCTCTCTGAATGATGAACAGTGTCACCTACCCAGCTTTGCAGAAGAGGAAGAGAACCATGGGAAAGAGAAACATAAGGAAAACGTTTTTATGCTTTGGGACATGGAGGAGTCTGTCTGGTTCTGCTGAGACTCAAGACTGCTGTGGGTGCCTTCCTGCATCGCTGTTAAGTGTCCACTGTTCCATGAAGAAAATGGAGCTGGTTATGTGAGGCGGGATATGAGGTATGGTGTGCTGAAGCATTTGTATTTTATTCACATCTCGTTGCACTTCCCGAGCTCTAAGATCAGACTCAATGCACCCATGGGGAGGATGCAAAAGAACAATGAGATGGAATGGCTCTAAGCAGAGAAATTCTTGTGGTGCCATTGATGGCTGGAAGTGGAGAAGTAGAACAGGGAATGTTTAATGCCATCCACTGTAGCTTTTCCAAATGCAGAAGGGACTCAGCCATTTTAGTCCCCCCACTTGGGAGCCAAACAGGAGCTCTAAATACATTAAATTTTCATTGATTGCTATCACTTAAAATTTATAAGGAGGAAGGTTTACTTGAAGAATTGTACATAAAGAACTTAATTTGGCCTCCCACACTGAGGGCTATGGGTTTTAAAGCCTCTGCTCCTCCAAGGCCAGGCAGAACTGTCAGTCCTGGCAGTTTTGGTCTGGGAGCAATCCTGCGACATTCACAATTTGAGGAGGCAGGTTCCTACTTTGAGCCCAAGTGCGCCTGACTGCCAATATCAGCCCTTTTCCATAGGAAGGAAAACCCAGAAACCCTCTGTCCCAAGGTCAGTCTAGAGATAGGCCCCGTGAATCCAAGGCCAGGCTGAGCCATTGGTTCTGGCAGCTTTGGTCCGGGAGCAATCCTCCAATGTTTGCAATTTTAAGAGGCAGAATCCCGCTTTGGGCCAGGCGTGCCTGACCGCCAATATCAGCCCTTTTCACAGCAAGGAATGCCCGGCAACCCAATGTGTTGGGGACAGTTTAGAGGCAGCCCCTGGGAGTCCAAGGCCATCCAGAGCCTTTAGTCCTGGCAGTTTTGTCCAGGAGCAATCCTCTGACATTTGCAAATTTTGGAGGTGGAATCCCACTTTTGGCGCTGGGCTCCTGGCCTACTGTTAAATCATGGAAGCCCTTGAGGAAGTTCTTTCACAGTTTGGAGCCACGGTGAACCAGGTGAATTAGAAATCAACCATTAAAAACCATGTGTATGCTTAAGGCATCAAAATCTCTTCAGGAAATTAAATAGCACGTAGGCCTTGCTGGATTTATTCTTTTTTGTTTTGTTGGTTTTGTGTGAGATTTTGGTGTTTTTTTTGTGTAATGATTTTGTTTGACTTTGGTTTTGGATTTTTTTTTCCTTTTCTTATGCAACAAACAGTTATTCCCAAATCATCTGTGGTTTAGCAACAGGTAGAGTTGACAAACCAGATTATGCTTTAATTTTTTGTATTTTCACAAGCACAGTGCCCAACCACTTAAATGTGTGTTTATTTGGTTGTTTCAAAATGACATTTTACAGACAACAAAGTCTGTATGCAAACATTTAACAATTCTACCGTTGGATTTAATAACTGCTGGTTTAGTTTTTATTCCCTTGCTGCCTTATATTTAGGAATTACCCACCACTGTGAAATCTGAAAGATCAGAAGAAGAAAGGGAATATCTAATTTCTTTACTCTGGCTGCTGTTTCATGGCCTCAATTAATCTACACTTGCAAGTCCCTCAATTTATGGAAAATTATTGGAGTGGCAATGTGTACTCTGCATAGCCAAAAGCTGGGTTTTAATAAATGTGGGCTATTTAGTACGTACACATAGGATGGCCTTTGAAATCCATCAAGGCTTGTCCAACCTGCTCTGAATAATTTCAAGAAATCAGTGCATAATTAATGAAAAATGCTATCAGATCTTTTTCCTGTGGGCTATCATCCTTATTTCCAGCAAATGTGAGGTTGGTACAACAGCTTGGGTTAAACTTTCTGAAGTCAGTCCTCTCCTTTAGACTGACTCTGCTTGCACACTAGTGTGATTTATCTCTGCAAAATAGAAATTGATAAAAGAAAACCAGCTGTTCAATAGTACATCTGAACTAAAAATGCAGTTATTTATATAATGTATGTAATGGTAGGAAGTGTCAGGAAGGTATTTTGTACACTATGCCTTGGCTCAAATTCTTATTTCTGTTTGCTGAATCAAATCTGCAGCCTGAAAAAAAACCCCCTATCTGAGGGATTTAATCCAGGATATTGTCCTTGTATACATATGTATGTAAAGAAACAAAATCCATTTATCATAATGAAGCAGAAAACTTTATTTACTGACATTTATTAAAAAAAAAAGGCAGCTATTTTAGCCACTCTTTGTGTTTAAAACCTCTGCCTATGGAACAGCTTGTACTAATGTCAGCAGGCCAACTCTCAACCCCTGACAATCTTTCACTTCCATATCTTTCTTTTTCCCCTGTTCTGATATGCAGCTCTGGTTGTTAGTCTTGCTGAGTCACTTCTCAATGACTGAAAAGAATGTATCTAGTTGTGGAAAACAGGTGAAACAAAGGGAACTCAGACACTGATGGGTGCTGCCACCCAGTGCTGCTGGCTGTGCTCTTGGTGCTGTGGAGAGCCTGGCCAGGTGATCCCCCTTGCTGACAGGTCTGGCATCGAGATTTCCCCTGCCTGTCACTTCAATGTCCACATAACTATTAGAGAAAGACTTCTGCTCTGCCCCTCAGACTCAGTGGGAAGTGACAGCACTCAGATGTTTTTATCTGGATACTCTTTTTAACTCTTCTCCCTCAGTGCTCAGCACCTGGTCAGCACAATTTTAACCCCCACTTCTCCTGTTCTGGCACCTCAGGACACCACTGGCTGAGGACCTTCTCTAGATTCACAACATCCAGCTGTTAATGAGTGGTGTTATGTGCCTGTACTTCATGTTTTCTTCTGCCTTAATCTGTTGGTTTTTTTTTTCCCGATGTCTATAAGCGGCAGAGGGAAAGGCAGACTCTTTGAGATGGAAGCAGAGTCTGCCTTTTCCTCTATGCAAGGTCATCTCCAGCTGATTGAATAAGGAATGCCCCACATTAAGCCGCTCTCCAAATTGTAAAATCGCTGGTTTACAATTTACCAGGTATCTGCAAAGCCTCTGTTAACCTGTGGAAACACACAGATATATTTCACAAGTGGGAGAGCGAATTTTGTGCTGCTGGTCTTGAGCAAGAGCTATGATTTATTTTAAATGGATTTGCTTTCTCTCCAGCTTCTCTGACTTCTCTCCTGTGCTTTGTTCAGCCTGCATTGCCTTTCTTGCTGGTTATAAAGCCCAATCCACATTATGCCCAAAAATAATACTGGCAAAGTGTCATGTCAGCTGCACAACTAAATAAAACAAACCTTAATAATTTTATGGTTTTAGTCAAAGTTTAGTGGTTGAAAAGTCACCCTTGTAGCTCGTTAAACTCTTCAAGACTTCAGAGTTCGTAGGAAAAAGATTATAACTTTATTTTTGATTAAAAATGAAGTATTTCAGCCTTGGAAACTACTCCTTAATTAACAAGTAAATCATATTATATGTTCAATTATTATCAGTTCATCATGGTGGAAATTATTATTTTATTACATTGAATATCAATAAGATGGTGTAGTATTTGTGAGTAGGAAATAAAAAATAGCCTTACAATTCTTCTCAGTGATAAGCTCCGTAATGCTTATAAGCATAGGAATTACTTTTGTGTCTATTGTGGCTTAATGCTTTTATTACCTTGAATGTCATATAGAAATAGAAAATTATTTCCCATCCCATTTTAAATATTATTCTGTAATAAACCTTGACTGTGCTATTAAATCTCCAGTAGCTATTAACTGCTTTTACAGTATCAGAATTTACATTTGGCCATACTGCAGCTGTTAGTTCAAGCCCAGGGCATTTGGGGGTTGGTCTGAACTACAGAATAGAACGGATTTGTCTCTTTCCTCAGGATTAGATCTTGTCCACCCTGCAAATGAGGTGATAGTGCCGAGCTGTATCAGTACAATGCACACAGCTGGGGTAGGACTGGTAGAATTTCAGCAGTTATTCATTCCAAAGCAATTTCAAGAGCTGTTCAAAAGCATTTAGCCTTGGGTACCTGAGCTTGTGGGCATTTCCTTTTATGCTTTCTGCTGTGTTCTGTTGGGAAGTCATTGTGATCAAAACTTATGAGGTTTACAGGTGGTTTTGGGAAAGAGAATAAAGTCTGGAGAAATCCTGCTTCCTAATTTCATTTTGGAATAAAGAGTAAGGTAAACCCTTTTCTATGAGAGACAAGCTGGTGTTCATAAAACTTTCTGTAATTAACAGACAGCAAAAGGATAAAGGAAATTGGACACAATAAATTTTTTTTTTGTTTCAACTGTATCCTTATTCAAGCTTGCCCTGGTGTGTTATCCATTCTCTCACTGTGAATTTTCATTAGTAATGCCATGAGATTTCAAGAGAACTAAGTGGAAATTTTTAGTGTCTCAAGCTCAAACCAGCTTCTCAGTCTTGTGAATTTGGTCAAAAACAAGCTCTTTCAGAAGATCCTCTGGGCTTGTGAAGAAAAAAAAAAATGAATCCTGACCTATAAATGAGGGATTATGATTATATTTCTTATTAAATTAATTAAATTATTATTATTATTTCACTGATGACAAGGCTGATTAAACATACCTGGAAACTGAAAACTGAACTCACAGGTATTGGCCAACTGATATTATTCCTTGACACTTCTTGTGCCTGTCCATTTTATTATTGTTTAGAAATAAAGGAAAACCAGCATTGCTCCTGTCTGCCTCTGAGATTTCACCCTCTAGTTACATTGATTTTATAACTAAATTAATTTAGTGATCACATAAACCTGCACAAGGGACACTTGGCATTTATCTACTTGTTACTCACGTAAACTTCCTGCAGAATTTTTGGTCTAGTTGCTATATTTAATGTGCTTCCTTGTTTTCATAGCAAGATACTTTTATCAAATCTGAGCACTCCTTCAGAATGCGAATTGATGGATTTAGGTACTAATGATCAAGTGTGTGCTTTGATCTCCTCATTTAAATGTTCACAGCCTTTTTTGATGCCTGAAGTTTTAATCACAGGTCAGCAGTGACACAGTTGCTGATATACGATTAAGAATGCAGCCAATTCTGAATTAAAGTTAATTTCTGTATGGATACCTTTAAAATAAACCCCCTAAACTCTTGGGTTTGGTGTTGCAAAGACACTCAGGTGTTTGTAGGGTAATTTATGTGTGCGCAATACTTTCTTCATACAGAAATCTTCCACATAATAGAAGCAAATCTTATGACAGCTGTAGTCTTTTAGGAGTGAAGGCAGTTTCTCACACAAAGCATAAATTTTAAAAGCTGAGTAGCTTTTTATGTGGTTTATTTGTGGAATTTTTGTACCAGCTAAAGATGTAAGCTGCTGCATAAATATTTGTTCAGGCTTAGTTGCAAAGAGACAATGCAATGTTTCAGGTACAGTATTTTATTGATGGAACAGTTTGATTGAGGCCTATGGGGAAACTCTGATGATGAAAGGAATTATTTCAATGCTGGCATTATTTCCAGTGGGATTTCCAGCACGTTCAGCCATAGCTATATAACACAAAATGTGCATAACATTGAACTATGAGGATGTGCTCTCTTTCAGTTTGGGTATTCTCGGTGGTATTTCTGCCCTCTTGTAAGATGTTCAGGAATGTGCGAAATTTCCAGGTCCTCTTTTCGACAACTCTAGAAATCTGGGAAATCCATGTGTGTTTCAACTGTAGGGAGTAGGAGTCTAATCTCCGACATGAGCTTTCTGCTTAATTTATCACTTTCACATTTCATTCTCCCATATACACAGTGGATCCGTGTCTGATATTTAAACCCAAAAATATCTCACTGGGAGAAATAAAAGGAACTTGAATGTCTTGTTATTGCTCTGTACAAGCTATGTCTGTGACGACTCACTTTCCTCAGCCATTCCCTTAAAGACAGCTTCATAAACACAGGCAAAAATCTTTTCTGGGGTAAAGCTGGGATGCTGGGCTCCAGCATTCCTCTGCTTCATTAAAAAAGTTATTTTGTAAAGCAGTATTTTAACATATCTCTATTTTCTAATAATCATTGTAACACAGTCTTTTCTTTGCGAAGAGTGTGGAAATCAAAAGAAGCAGCAACTGCATGGAATCTGAAATAAAATACTCCAAACCCATAGTGTTTCAGTATGTCAGTTATGCCAAGATGTCTGATAGAGTAGTCTGGACTGTTAAAGTGACAAATACAGCTCTGAGTTAAGAGGTTCACTGCTTTTTGGAATTATCCAGTGACAAATAACTTTGGGAAAAAAATGAGTATGAAGGAATGGTGGTACTGAAAGGTCTCTAGGCCACAAGCATGTAGGAAGATTCCTTGCATGTATGCTTCCCATTTAGGAGTATCTTAATTATCTGAGAGAAGGAGTTGCATGCCTGAGTCTGTGTACTCTGAATTATTTTCTCTGGTGCAAGTCAATTTTATGATCAACTGTCTGTCCTGCCTCAGAGTAGATGGCAAGATGTGAGAGAATTTTACTTGTAATCCAAAGTCTTCCATCTGGGTCACTGGATTCCTGATAATTGCATCTTTTCTGGGGTAATTTGGCTGGAAATCACTACCACTGACAAGATAAACTAGCGCTGGAAAATCTTGCACCAATTAGGAAAGTCTCTTCTGACATCAGACGCGTTTTTTGTGCTCTACAGGAAAATGCACCCTTAATAGATGAGATTATTTACAGAATCTGCAGCTTTCTGCAGATTTTTCTGCCCACAAAGAAGCTGTGCAATAAAGAGCCCATTTCACCCTACAGAGCTATCCTGCTGGTTTGGAAAGCCGGGTGGATGGATGGATGGATGGATGGATGGATAAAACTTGCAGAAAGAAATAATCAGCTCTTGGCTAGGTGAGAAGGAGACTTTAACCCCAGAGTCCCAGGAGAAATTTCTGAGTCAGCTTCTCTTAGCCTCGTAAGGCTGTAACAAGAGCATAGGGAGCTGATCCTCTCTCTCATCCTGCAGCTTTAACTCTGTGTCTTGGCTTAAGACAATTTAAAGAGGTGGATGCTTTAAAATGAGTTACCTCCTCTTAGTTTCAAAAAATCCCTTACCACCAATAAGGAGAATGAAATATGAGTAGATAGGAGTGAAAAAGATAAGTTTACTAAGAAGTGAAACAGCAACAGGCAAAAAATAACAGTGAATAATCAGTAGATACAAAATTGCTAAATCTCATCAACAATGTGATTGAGCTCTGTAGGGAAATGTCAGCTCTCTGAGCCTTTCTTCATGGGACAAAACGGTCTTGGAAATGCCTGGGAGCTCTGGACTTCCTTGATTGTGGGAAAATCATGAAATAAAATATAGCATTTGTTTGATAGACTGGAGTGTAAGGATAGCCTTTGAAAGATCACCTTGGAAAAACAGTCAAACAAGTCAGCTGGTCTGGAAGAAGAAAGTGCTAAAACTCTATAAGAACTTTTACATAAGCTTCTTTCAAAAAAAGTTTTATGACATAAAACTTGCAGGTGATCTGAAGTAGCAGGAAACAAATGAAAGAGAAGGCTATTGTAAGGTGAGAGGTTTTCTGAACCTGCCTAGTGTGACTTCCTTTCCTGCTGACTCATGTGAGATCTGTCTCCTTCCATCTTATTCCTTTCAATATTTTAGAAGATACAGTTCATCAAATGGGTGAATTTGCTTTTCTTTATTCCTAATCAATGGCAGTTCATGAGAACTTGAGAACTATGGTAGTGGTCAGTGGTGAGGTTTGGTTTTGTTTTTCCCGTTAGGAGAATAGTAGGAGTTAAGTGTTTATAAAAATTGTGGTTAGACTGCAACTTTTCAAAAGTTTATGGGTGTGCTGCTTGATGCTTCCTTGAGATATGTAACAGCAAAGCCTAATAATATCAAAGAGCATGTACTGGATATTTCCACCCTGGGAATTTAAAACCTTTTGAGTTCATTTATGATGCTGCAGTGTAACCACCTGGTGGAGTGAGTCATTGCAAGGCCTGATTAATGGTACAGACTTTTAGACCAGAACTTCTTACTTGTGTATCTTGCATGCTGTTCTGTGGTGGAAATATTTCACAGATTTTTGCCTGTTATTTTTTTTTAAAAAATCACAGCTTGCTGGAGCCTTGACTCTGCTGGAGGATGTCCCACATTTCAGATCTGTTTAGATGTTGCAGGTCCAATGAAAATATGTGCTGTCTAATGAAAGCTGGATATATCTGGAGTCTTCCATTTGGTAAAACCCTCAAAGCAAAGTAAATGTAGTGCTTTGTGGCAAAACACGAGTGAAATCACACGGTGGCTCTTTGAGAGCTTGGCTTGGAAAAAAATAACCCTTTGCAGAACATGTGAATGGGGATGTCAAAGCTCTCTTCTAAGGTTTGGTGGATTAAGCAGTATGTGAAGTGGAAATTGTATTCCCTCCCTTTTAAAACCAGATAATTTTAGTGGGACAGACAAACTTGTGCCACTAAACCTGTGATGAGTCTCGGGGAGAGACTTGTTTCAAGTAGTGCTTCATAAGGAAAGATTAATTTCTTGAAGACAAAAACCAAAGTTCCCTGAAAGAAATGTGGTGTTGATCCAATTCCAGTACTTTCAAGTTTTTGGTGTCTGCTGAAGCATAGTTATGCCTCAGAAGCAAAAAGAGGGGATTTTTTCCACAGATTTTAAAGAAGTTGTGACTTTTCTCAGATTCATAAGAGCTTCTCAGAAGTTCCAGCATTAACTCTTATGTTATCATGCATCTGAACCGAAAACTCCTTTGTTCCCTATACCAATTTTCTTTTTAGGGTTGAAGAGTTGCTACAGCTCAAGTATACCACAGGCTCTTGATTCCTGGGAATATATTTAGCTTTGCTATGCTCAGTCTGCACAAAAATTTCAGCTCAGCCTTTCCTACTTTTGATTATTTTCTTTGGATTGAATTAATGGATTTTGCAGTAGCATAGCTGATATTAAAGCATTTAAAACACATAAGTGTGTAGGATCTGATACTGCAGAAGATGTTTGAGCAAGCTGAGAAGTGAGGCTGATGTTTTACTCTTCTAATAATAGAATAGGAATATGCTATTTCATTGCAGGTTCAGTGGTAATTATTTACACTGATGAATAGAGAAATGGAGCAAAACGTTCTGCCCCAGGCTTTTACTGTAACTTTGAGGCTGAGCAAAATAACTCATGTTTCTTTTTCATGAAGAGCAATGCAGATGATGTGACAAAATATGCCTGAGGAATCAGGTTGTGACAAGATCCTATCTGTGAGGAAACCAACAGGGAGAAGGGAAGGGTGTTCCCCAGAGGGCCAACCAGTGCAGCTCTGCTGACTTCCAAAGGCATGAGCCAGTTCAGGAAGCCTGATGATCTGGTCCTACCTACTGAAATATCTTCTTAAAAGGATGATCCTTATTTTCTTTTTTTTTTCCATGAGAAAGTCATTCTTCTACCAGAATTTCTATTGTTTTGGTGTCAGAAAACAAGGTGTTGCATTTTCCAGTATAACTTTGGAGAATGCAATACGTGTGTGGTCTCAAAAAGCATGTAATGCCGTGGAGGAGAATCCCCACGAAAAGACAGGGAAGTTCAAGAAGAACAGCTGAGAAGAGATAGATGTGTGAGTGTTCTGTCTATAAAGTGAAATCGGAATTACTCCAAGAAATGCTCTTTCTACAGCTTGTAATGTGCTAATGCCAACAGGGGTGCTGTAACTAAATACTCCAATAAGGGAGTGATCCTGAAAAGAATAAACATTTTCCTGCTTCCCATACAAGCCAACTCCCTAAATGCTGGAGTTTAGATGAAATATTCCTCGAACAAGCTATTCCCAGTTATCTACTTCAAGGGTTCTGAAGGGAAATAATCTGTTGGACCATATGGAGGGTTTGTGCCACGCTCACGTTGTACTGCCCTAAGTGCTTACAGCATCGTTAAAGGAAGCAGAACCCACCAGAGTCTATGACTTCAAATGTCACCAAGCAGCTGCTGTCTTTGCTCTTCTCTGAAGCACCTCACATTACTCCTGGGATGCCTGCCTGGGTGTAACCCTGCTGACAGATCATGGCAGCTGATATGATCCTTATTCTGTTTCCTTTGATCTGTCCTCACAAAGTACAGCTTGTTCCAAACAACTGAAGGAAGCAGAAGCCGTCGGTTTGCTCAGAATTATTTTTGTGCAAATCTATCCGTTGGCTTTGGAGGTTGCTTGTGGAAATAAGCCTAGGATTACTTTAAAATTTTATATACCTCAAGAACCATTTTTTGAAAGTGAAATCTGAAGCCATGTGAGGGTTTTAATAACTTCAGCTTTTGTTGCAAGAGAAGTTCTACACAAGTTCCATCTCAGGGGCTGGCTGCTATTGTACCATTTTATGTTGTAGTTTCTAAATTCACCCCACACAGTCTCATTGACTTCAGTGGGAATTTTCCTTGAACAAGGAATTAAATAGTCTTCAGAATTAGTTCCCCCATGAATTCAGAATATTAGAAACCCGCTCAAGTTATGTTACATGCTGTCAGTTTTTCACCTGTTAAAATTCTTGGAGCAGATGCAATAAAACTTCTTCAAGCTTGATAAGGAAAGTTACAGATAGTTTGAATTCTCTGCACAAGTCTGGGAGTTTGGCTGGAGTTTGGGAAAGCTGCTCTGAGGTTCTCTTTCAGAAAGGAATTTTCTGTGCTAAGCTCCATATTTCACTGCCATCAATTTTGCATTATTTTGGTGTCATGCATTTAAATAAAGAAAAGTAACACTTTTTTTTTTTTTTTTGGTGGCAAATTATGAGTAAATAATGAAGGCCAGAGCATAAAAACAACAACAAAAGCACAGCTCAGCATGGGTGTTTGGCCTTGAAAGAAGACCCACAATTATTTATTCACATTTGCTTTTGTGTATGTGATGAAAAAAAAAAGTAAGTATTATTTAGGAAATTGGGGATGGGATTGTCATTAGTTGTGCAACATTGCAGGAATACATCTTATAATGACCATGTTCCTCCATATGGAAGCAATCTTTAGTGCTTGAAACACTTTTAATCTTTCTTGGCTTTTCAAGATGTGCTCATCTCTCAGTGTAAATGTGTGCCTAAAGCCAGCAGGGGGACATCATAACAGTTTGCCCTTTGCACTTTTCTCTTTCATTTTTCTAACTTGCAGATAAACTGATTGATTGGAAATAATTGTCATTTGCCTTGATCCTGCCTGTGAAGGCTGCTTCCAAGTATTTTTTTTTTTCAGGATTTTTGTGCTGTGATTTTTTTTTTTTTTTTGAAAAGGCACCTTCTCTCTAATCAAATACTTTTGACAAGCTATGAAAGATTTTGATATTAATTCATCATCTTTATCTATAAAATATATTTAATAAATACTTAGTTTTGTGGCTGTACTAGCAAAGAGGCTAGAGGTCCACATGTATGTGTATTAGATGCATAAACTTCCCATGATGATTAAATCAATCATTTTTAGCCAGCTAGAAATGCATCTTTAAGATATGGTTGGTTTCTAGAAAGCATAAATTCCATGGGTGTGTTTTGGTTTTCTGTTTCAAACTGTGTGGTGCCAAATATGTGACTGTTGTGCTCAAGAAATAAATCTACTCTGAAAGCATCATAACCACATCGTCTTTGAAATGCTTTAGGTACTTCATCTCAATGGATTGAATCTTGGCTTCCAGCACAGCAACAACCCTTTTTTTATTTTATTTTATTTTTTTTATTCTCCTTGTTTCCCCTCCCCCACCGTTCCTGGGCAATATGACCATTTTTTTTATTTTCCCTAAACCAGGCTTACAGCACATCCTTGTTTTGTCAAGGAGAAGCACAAGGTATTTCCACAGCAGTGAGGCTGAAGTTTCACCTGTGGGATTCTCCCAGTGGGCAGTGTGGCAGTAGAATTTTAGCTTGGAAATTCTCTGGAAGATAAATTAGCTGTATGTGCTACAACAGTACCTAATTTTATTTTGCAGTAAGCACTCCAGATCGTGACTTAAGTTCTTCATTGGTCAAGCTGCTATAGAGAAGTTTGTTCAGGTGATTCTGAATACAAATGTGCAAACCTTGGTTTGGGCGTAAATATGGTTGTGAGTGAAAATCCTTCCTTATTGGAATGGTAGAGCACTGAAGATAAAGGCATTTTTATGGTGCACTATTGTTACAGAGCATGTGATGAACAAGGGGGGAAAGTGTTGTGCTACTCTGATACTCAAAGTATATTTTTAGTCTCCATTGAGTAAATCCTCTTACTCTGTGGTGTGAAATGCCATAATTTATCATCTCAAGCTCTCCTATGCAGATCTGGGGAACAGATAGTGCCACCACTGAAGCTTAGAGTCCATGTGATCTCAGCAGCCAGCACATAATCAAAAATACTAGATATTGTGGAAGCTTTCAGCCTACAATTCTGCAGGGCAACTTTTGGGCATTTTGGATGTTGCTTGCCCAGGACCTTACTGCCTATAAACAGTGCTTCTCATGATGGAGAAAATATTGAAGACAGATGAAATGTCAAGATCTGTTGTGTCTAGTATCTACCTTGCTGTTTCCAGCATTTTTAAACAAATAATGTTATTGTTCAAGGTCAGCACATGTCCTCAATGCAATTAATTGATTCTGGAGTGAAATACTAAACTCAGGATGTGTGTGCATGATAAAAATGGGTTGCTGATATTTATTGCTGATATATATCAAGCTAGGTTGTTTTTTTGTCACACTTTCAGTTTTTACTATTGTTCTGTAAACCTACTTCAAGGAAGATATTTCTGTGACAGATTTATGATGAGCAAGCCCCAGGTAGGTTGGCTTACTGATTGAACTCGATCACTTAGGCTGATTGCCTCATGGAGAAAACAAGAGACAGAGTTGTAGTCTCAGAGCACAGCAGAACTTGATTTTTTGTCATAAAATGACTCAGTGGAGAAGTTGGGAATCATTGACCTAAGAGAGAATGAAGCAACCTTTTTGGAAAGGTTATGGGACCTGGTGAATTGGAACTGTGTGTTATACCAGGCTTCAATATTTGCATTGGAATGTCCTTGGAGGCCTGTGGTGAAAGCATGGGATGAATGCATGACTCTGAGTGAGTGCTGGTGTTTTTCTGAACAAATCAAGTAAAAATGAGTTCATGTGTTTCTCAGAGTTAAAGGCTGCTAGAAGGTGTCCAAAACAAGTGGGAAATAGTGTGGTGCTCTACCTGTGGGACTAAGGCTCTTCCAAATAATGTTCAGTCAAACCCACTGCCTGTTGGAGATATCAGACTTCATTAGTTCATTTCTCGCAGCTTTGACAGTGAGATCACCAAAACAGTTCAGATAGTAAAAGAGCATCCAAGGTAGGGTTTAATAAGCACTGATATTTGTCATTTGGTCAAAAAAAAAGCTCCCAGTGCAACAGAAGAAAGCCTATATTTGAGGGTATAGGAAAATGTATCTCCTGCAATCCCATTTGTGACTCTTATTTTGTTTTCTTCCCCAGCACTACTGTGATGTATCACAAGGGAAAGTGTTATTGAATGTCTTTCTGGCTACTGAATACTTCTAAACTGAGGCTGTGTGTGTTGTTTGAC
Source organism: Ptilonorhynchus violaceus (assembly GCA_013397565.1). NCBI lineage: Eukaryota > Metazoa > Chordata > Aves > Passeriformes > Ptilonorhynchidae > Ptilonorhynchus > Ptilonorhynchus violaceus. The sequence goes on from VZRJ01008049.1 coordinate 690,482, forward strand.
CTGCACAGTAGTGCTCAAATTACACAAATTTGGGCATGGCTAGGGAGCTGAAGGTCTCATAGTGCCAGATGTTCAGAAGTCTTCTCATTTTTGTAAGAATTTGGTGAACTATTCAAGAACAATAGCATAATGGGCCATCTATTCTGATTTAATCTGATTTTCTTGTAAACAAGTGGCAAATAACACTTCAGCAGGGACTTTCACGTGGCTAAAAGCAGTGTCCCTCTGTCACAACACACACTGGCATGGAGATCTTGCATCCTAAAAGCCTTTAAAAGCACCAAGGAAATGGTGTTGAGAAAAGAAAATTATGTTGATGTTTTGGGCTATGGAACTTTCTTTTTGCTGTCTAAGTTCTTTCTGATGCTCCTGTAATTGGAGCAGGCAGGGAATAGGTATCTGTGATCTTTTCTCTGGTCAATACCACTAATGCTGACTACAAGGATACCAGTGAAACATTTAGTCCTTGCTCTGATTTCCGTTTTCCCTTAGTTTTCCTTTGTACACCTGGGGACAAAATGTTAAATGCCCACCCAGTTTCCTGAAAGCATCTGGTCGTTTTTGCAGAACTGGTTACTGTTAGAAGCCAGGTTACATTAGGTGAAAAATAGGTTATAAGGTTTTAGTATGGGAAGCAAATAGCTTAATGGTGAGAACTGGGTGTCTCCTAAAGTGCCTTGGGTTTTGTCTTTGAAAATACCCTTGAGAGAATAGAAAAATATATTCATTTATTAAAAAAAGAAAGGAAAAGAAGAAAAAAATCACAAGATGAATGAGTGTGTGATGCTGGTGAGCACAGCTGCTCTTTCTCTCTATGTGTGTCCACAACTTGGGGTAGAAAGTGGGTCTGGACTGTTGGAAATTATGATTAAATGAAGTGCCTTTCTTGTTATTTCCAATGCAAGGAAACTTCATTACTCTATTGATTTACAGTGATTAATGATTTCTTTCTCTCTCCTTTTTTCCCCCTCTTTCTTACTTTTCTTTTAGGCTGTATTGTCAGAAGAGTGGGCATTCACAGCTGCTTATTGATTCTAAGCAGGGCTGAAAGATGATTGAGTGCTGTGACTTTTTGTGCCCCGTTGTCTCTCCTTGTGCTCTGGCAGAAAAACGATTAAAAGTATTCCCAATAACCACGTCTCTGGATGTTCTTTTGGTCTCTGAATATACAGGGATGGAGATGGAAACGCCAATGACCGCCTGACAGCCAGTCTAAGATGAATGCTCATCATTTTATGAGATAACAATCAGCTATAAACATGCAGTCTGGTTCTTTAGAACAAGACGGAAGTATTAATTTAATCTCTAAAACTGCAGACTGAATTCTTTATTCAGTAATAAAGAGTTATTAGCAAAGAAAAGATTTAAGGGTTTGACTGTGTTGTAGTGCGTTTATGGTAGCCAAACTGCAAGAAACATGTCTGATCAGCTGATCAATGAGAAGCTGTTACTGGGTTTTATATTGTCCTGTCACTGGGATAATGACATTGGGAATGTAATTGGCTCTTTAGTGTGCTTGATATTATACATATTGGAATCCATAAATAGGATTTAGCTTTGCTAAATATAGGTTGGGATTACAGAGCAGTGCTAAGACTGATTTAATGTTTTACTTCAGCATTTTAGTGAACAGTTTTGTTTCATACGAGTGTGTTTCTTCTCCCACTGGTGAAAAACGTGGACAAGTGAAAACACAGCCAGGAGGCTGATGAGCGAAGTAAAGCGGATGCTGGAAGAAATTGCGAAATTTTAATCATTGTCAAAATAGCTGATTTTAAATCATTCTGAACTGCTGTTGCAATTCGGTTGCCCTGGCCTACATGGCTCCTTCTTACAGCAGACACCACACTGTTGGGTCATGGCCACCTCAATTTTCTATCTGCTTCCACCTCTGGTTCCAAAGCCTGCTCTTCTCCCCTGAAGGATGTTTTTGTCCCTGGGTGGCTGTGGATTTGGGTGAGTTAAACACTACTTTCTTACTGCTGAGATACACTGTGAAATGACAAGGAGAAGTTCTCCTGGTTGGTGGCCAAGTTGTTGCCCATGCTGGTCACTGGGAGATATTTAGGAGTGATATCTGTGCCTTTCAGAAGCATAGTATTTGGACTTGGCTCATGGGAAGTGTGTAAACTTTTCGCAGGGAAGAAAAAGAAAAAAATCAGAAGAATAAGAAGGTTTCACTCTCCTTTTTTTCTAGCCCAAAAGTGAACTGCAGCCAGACCTCAAATAATTAAGTAGTGTATTTATGGGCTTCGTGCTTCAACTTCATAGTAACTGAACTATAGACTGACCTTTCCTTGTAAGAGTCAGACAGTGAGGGCTGCTGCTTTCCCAGGGAAATCTGGAGTTCTGGAAAAACTCTTCAATTGCTCCAAACCTGTGCACAGAAAATGTTCTTGGTCTTCCCCCTCTACTGACAGTGTGTTAGACATTTGTCTTGGACATTAATTTAAAAATCTCTGTGTGAAGGGAGAGAGCAGACAGTGTGCAGGTGCATTGTCCCACAGGTTCCTCCGTGGAAAAACCTTCCTTAAGAATTCTTTTTGTAGCTGCAGTGCAAGGATCATGAGCAAAGAGCTGCAAGGAGATGACCATGGTGTAGAGGGGTGTGTGTGTGACCTGTAAGCAGCCCAGTGGTGCAAGCCATGTGCAATGTAGGGAATCCTGGCTTCCCTACGTTTGGGCTTCTTGGTTTTACAGTGAGGAAAGCCCTTTTGCTCCAGTTAGATGAAGGAAAAATCATTGCCATCTTCTTTCTGTGTGTTTTGTGTGATTGTGGGTTTTTTTTTTCTCCCCATCCCCCACTTGGATTTGTTTGCCCTGTCACTGATATTTTTATTCTGGCAGGGAGGTATTTGGAGATCAGGGTTACCTGAGCACAGATGCTGACAGTTGTGCTGCAATAAAACTCTGCTAGTGCCCTCATCATAAATCACAGGCTCTAATTTGGAGGCTTAAATTACAGGTATGTCTTATGAATTACCCCGTGCAATTAAAGTGCAATAAAAATACCTGCCATGAGTTTTAATGAGCAGCCCAGTCATAGTAATGCCAACAGGCTGCTGGCTGCCTTTGGGATGTTAAATTTTGTACTGCTGGTAAATATAGTGAGCAGCTTTGCTGCTGCCAGTTGTTAGAAGAGACACCAGCGTTGCCACCAGCACAGCTGTTTAGCTGGAAGTGTAGTGTTGTTTCCCCCGAGGGAAGGAGGCATTTATGAGAGGGAAAGGTGTGCTGGAGACAGCGATAGCATTTCTCTGGCTGTCAGGGGCTGGCACGTCCTAGAACAGTCACAACAGCAGCAGAGCTCAGTGCTAAATAAAAAATTCAGCAAACCAGAGAGAAATGCTACCTGGAAAATATCCTGGAAGATCATGCCCTGGTGCCAAGCGTGGTGAGTGGGAGGCTGGGGATTGTAAATGGGGCGGCTGCAGGACTCACCTGCAGTGTCTCACCCTGAGCTAATGCCCAAACTCCCAGTGATGTGTTTTACTGCAAGTCGTTTTACTGCTGCTGACCACCCCGTGGGTCGGGGTTGAGGGGAAGTTGTGGGTGAAGTAGGAATTACCAGATTTCTGCATTTATTGAAGGGAAAAGATGCCAGGGTTTCCAGGCACAGAGCATTGAAGTTAACAATCAAAATGCGTTCACAGCTAGGAATATTTGAGGGCAAATCCAAAGGCTGATACTGGCAGGAAGAGGGGCTGCTTGTAAAAACTGGTACTAAAGATGCTGGCTTTCAATCCATCCCTTTAGGACAGGTTTAACCAATGCCAGCCTACCTGAATTTTCTAGTACACCATCTCTCTAGTGCTTTGGATGATTAGTCTGAAATAAATACTTGCTACTAAAATTATTATATGGGAACAGACAGGAATAGAAATTTTGCTAAAGCTAATGTTACGCTGCCTGGTTAGACTGCAGCGTTAATGTTGTGGCAAACCTCCAATTTTTCGCTGTGGAACTGCTACCTTCATATATGAAAACACTTTGATGCAATGAAGAACGCAGGTGTGCAAGGGTTTGTTTGTAAAGGACATTGTATACTGTGCTCCAAACCTGCATCTGTGGGGGTTGACCTCTGGTTGTATTATCCTTGAGAGAGTACCACTCTAGTAGGGAGGTATAGTGTAATTTTTCTTTCCAACTGAAAGAATTCTCTCTATCCTCCTGTTTGTGCTCTTTCCTGTAATGTTGCATGGCCTTCCTTACCTGAGCTGAGCAGAAAACAAAATATTGTTTGGTTTCCTGTCACACTGCTGTTGATGTGATACCATCAAGCTGTGAAGTAGTTATGTTGAGCTCCGTCATGTTTTTCTCTGGGCCTTGCAGAAGAAATCCAAACTAGCTTGGTTCAGGGCAGTTCAGCCCAAGCTGGAAATCCTTTTTCCTCCCCTGTCCTTCCATGCACCCCTTTTCAGTTGTGAAGTCTGTTCCACTGTTTTCTGTGGAATTACTGATTCCATCCGAATGATATCTGTATTTCAATGCATTTAACTGGATGACCCAAATTAGTGGCTTTGTTCTTAAAGGGCTGACTCCTCAAAAACCAGTGAGTGACATCCCTGAATTCCAGAAAACTGTTTGTAATGATGTAGTTTTGATCCTTTTGAAATCTAATTCGAGCAACTTGTTGTTTCTCTTGAATTCTGTGTCTTGAATAGAAGTGATCTGTTTGCTGTTCGAATAAATCTTTCAAATTTCAGCTTGTTGGGGAGGTCTTCGTGTCATCTGACTTGTGCATCTAACAGAGATGCTCTGAATTGTCCCATTGACTTCTCACCATCCCTCACATAAAGAATTTAGTCTCCTAAACTGTATTTAGTTTAGAGGTACGTAAACAAAGAGTTTCTAATTCTGGAGCTGGTGAAATTCCTAGTCAGAATCTTAAATGGATGCCCCTGATTATTCAATAGAAAAATAGTCATATTATTAAGGAAGGAAGGAGAAAAAAATTCTTTTACCATTAAAAACTGTCAGTCTTAAAAATTAGTGGCATATGGTGGCAAAATTATTGAACTATTGTTGTCAATGTCTCGTTATTCCTTACAGTTCAGAGAAAAACTGTACAAATGGCACTTGGGTCAATATGCTGCTAATAAATTTGCATGCTATGGCTCAGATCCTGTGTAATGTCTTATCTTAAGAATTGTTTAGTTATTTGTCATGAGTGAATTTTCTAAAAGATACACATTGATAATGTGTCCTAATATTGAAATATTTTTGCTTTTTTTTTCTAAATCTATGCAGCATAGGTCATGCTATTGAGGCATTAAGTTTCTACCTCTTGGCTGATTTGATTTATTACTTTTATCTGAAGGATATAAATGAGGCTGGAATTGCATTAAGTCTTCATCTGAACTGCACATTTATTTGATATAGGATAACGAAGAAGCAAAGCATTTCCCCATGGCACTTCCTTATTGTTTTGTCCGGTGGAGATGTGTGATTTTTTTCTTTTGTACACACACATGCTCCTGCTGTTCTACAAGATTGCACAAAATATTTACAAGTGTCTTTTAATTTACAAAAGAGTTGTCAGGGCATGACATATGCAAAGAATATTTAATTTTCTGCATGTGTTACTTGGAGTACACTGATACTGCAAATATCTTATTGTGATCAATGGTATACCTGGCTTAACATTCATCTCTCATGCCCTGTAATTTGTGACAGTTTTCTGCCATGATAATGTGAAATTTTAATTATGAAATGTAAAGCCAGAAGGAATTGGAGGTAACTGATATATGGTCCTGTTTTTCAATGGAATAGCTTTCCCTGCAGATGGAGTCAATAGAGTGTTTCAATGTTGTGCATAACTCTCCAGAGGTTTGATGATTACTGTTTTTCCTTAAAGTATCAGATTGTTGGGATGTGCCCTCAGTGATACTTCACAGTAGATGGACAATGCAAGATGGGGAGCAGAGATGCTTGGCTGGCCTGAGGGAGGCAGAAGGCCAATTCTTGCTGGGTCTGATAGAAGAACATTAGACTTTTGCCTGAGAAAACCTTCGCTAAAAGGAATATTTTCATATTTTGGCTTCTCAATGGAAGATTTTTTTTGCCATCCACATTACTTTGTCCTTTTTCATATATTACATTTTTCCCAGGGTAGAGGGAAATCAAGGGAAAGATTTCTCAGTGAGCAGAATAATAATTTCCTAGAGCAGCAGCAAAATCAAGAAAAGTGTCTAGACTATTGTCCTAACCTGAAGGTGTAAACCTTAGGGAATAAATGATGTAGGGCTGAACAGTGTTTGCTTCTCCCACATGATGCCACAGCACTGCTACCTTTTAGATTGTTACAAAATGGCCCCTTCCCACAAGTAACAAGCAATAGGATGAGAAGAAATGGCCTCAAGTTGCACCTGGGGAGGTTTAGATGGGATATCAGAAAATACTTTGGCAGTGGAAGGGCTGTCAAGAGTTGGAACAGGCTGTCTGGGGAAGTGGTTTGAGTCATTATCCCTGAAGTAAATTAAAAGATGTGTAGTTGAGGCTCTGAGGGTCATGGTTTAGGGGTGGACTTGGCAGTGCTGGGTTAATGGTTGGGCTTGATCTTTGAAGTCTTTTTCAACCTAAATGATTCTATGCTTCTAAGATTTTTTTAAAAAAGGAAGGAAACAATTTTCATTTTCTGACTAGAAAACTCTGACTGGTTTGGAATAAAACAGTGGAGAAGGGGGCACCTTGATGTCCTGCCTTTCAAGAGCAGGCTTTTTGTTGCCCAGGCAGGTATTCCTGGCATTGGGAGCGAGATTTGCATAGATGATGCAACTAAAATGTGAAATCCAGCTTCTTAGCAAAGTGCTTGGGGTATAAAAAAGGAATGGACTTCAGATGCTGTGGTTTGACTACTGACAGGTCAGTAGGACTTGCAGGGGGGAACCAGCTTTTGGGTTTGCAGAATTTGTAGATCCCTGTGTGTATTTTTGTTGTATAGGCATGGTAGCTGCAAAATATCTGTGTTAAGTTATTCTGTAAGAAAATGCCCAAGGTATGGGATGTGTCTTCTTATGGTGCATTTTTTTTTTTTTCCTAATATAAATTGATTTGAAATGCTAATAAACGTTGGAGCTGGGTTTGGATGCTGAATTCTTGTATTGCAGCTTCAAGTTGGATATCATACTGCGCAGTACAGCACAATACACAGAGCTCAGCTTGGGGCTGGGTGGGATGTCCCCATGGCACTGTGTGTGGCTCACCAGGAGATGTCTCAGCTCCTCGAAGGGCCTTTATTCTGTTTGTGTTGTTGCTGACTCCAGATCAGTCCGGCTGCAGCCACCTCTGCGTGGTGGACCCTTCCTGTGAGGGTGTAGCTCTAGGCATTCACTGAACCACATGCTCAGCAATTAACATTTTTGAGCCAGAAACAGTTCATTGAGAAGGTCTTAAGTGTTCTCTAATCTAAGCTAGAGGTTGTTGGCTTCCCGACTTGATTTCCTGGTGGGTTTGTCCTCAACAACACCCAATGCCAAGCAGCAAAAGATTTTTGATCTGAAACTTTGTGGTCTGGAAGCTCCTTTCACATCTGTTTATATATCAGCAAAGGGAGCTCACAATATGAAAGAAAAACTGCTTTTATACTTTGCCAGAAGTAATCTTGGCGTCTGAAACTGATGTGGCTTTAGTCTCAGCTTGGATGGAATTCATTCCTGCTTCTGGTAAAAAAAAAAAAAATGGATGTAATAAATGTTTACACTGCAACAAGATGATAAAATGCAACCATCGAGATCCATACCCTCTCTCTTTGCTAGTTGAAAGAGCTCTTCTATTAAACTGGGCACCTTATTGCAGCTTGACGGAGTTTGTTTTCTCTAATTCTCCAGTAACTTTAACACTGCTGGAAAGATGTCTTTGTGTCTGACACGGGTGTCTTGATGATGCTTCAAAGTGCCATGCAAACACTTTAATTTGCTGCTGCCACCTTCAGATTGCCTGGTGGAAATAAAACCCTATTATCCATTTGGTTTGCTACACCTGTCTCTGAACTGTCCTATGTTGTGGTGTTGACAGCTTCTCCTGAACTACACTTTTTTTCCCCACTAAACCTGGGGGACACTGGCCATACTTCTTGTACAGTGTTGGCACATATATCTATTATCTATTATCTATTATCTACTATATTTTTACATATATTTATAGATATATATGTATATATTTTTTTGTATATATATTTTATATATATATAAAGTTGAATAGTATTTACAAATTTTTTCATTTTATAAATTTATTCTTTTTTTAATTCGCTGCTAAACAGTCAGAGTTTGGTGACGGTACTGCTGATGTGTTCCTGTCTTTTGCATGTTCTGACTGGTTAAAACAGTCAGGCAAAGCCATGTAATCTCTAAAATTATTACAGAGAAGGGAGAAAAAACCCACATTTGTGAGGCGAGGGTATTGATCCAGCCTATTGACCTGTGGTTTATTTTGCCTTTTTATTGGTCACAACAATATTGTGTCACTGCTGCGATAGGATTCTCTCCCGTGCAAAATATTTTTTTCACAGCATCTGTCAAGCTCCCCTAAGCTGTGACAAAAGAGGAAGTATTTCTTCCTTGCTGGTCAGTGTGGCTCCTCTGCCTTCTGTGTTTTCATTATGTTGCTTTGCAGTTATTTGACCCAAGGGACATTAAAGCACCTCCAGTTCTCACGTGTGCTTGTATTGCAAGTTTGTGTCAATGATTCTCTGTGGTTGACCGTAGGGACAAAGCTGTAAAATCTGTCTTAGTGTTGAACACTGTGCTAATTTTCCACAGGAGGGGATACATCTGGGAGACACAGCACCACGTCATCCTGAATTCTAACCAATTTCTCCTCTTCCCTCTTGCCTGTCCCTTCTGAATGAAGAGCATGTATCCTGAGCAGCACTACTGGCACGCTCATTAACTACTTACACAGACAGCTACAGCTTCCATGTGGGTGTCCTGTGGCTATGGAAGGGTTTATTCCCTCCTGCTCTGTGTGTCCTGTTCCCAGAGGTTTGCCTTGCTGTGGATCCTTGAGCTGAAGATAGCAGGAAGGTAGCCAGCAGATCAAGGGAAATTATCCCTCTGTTATTCACTTGGTTAGCATCTAGTTTTGGCCATCCTGGAAGGAAGCCAGTCCACTGGATCAGGGCCACCAAGAAGGTTGGGACAGTGGTTGCCCTGGGAGGAGACGTTGTGGGACTGGGGCTTGTTCAGCCTGGGGAAGGGATAACTCTGTGGGAGAAGCAGCAGGCCCCAGGACTTGTGAGAGGTGACAGAGGGGTACAGCTGGGCTCTTTGCAGCATGGTGGGAGAACAAGGGGCAAGGGGCATGAAAGGAAATGAATGGGAAAGACACTTTCACTGTGAGGATACAGTTCTCCAGCTGGGATCATGTGAGAGATGGTGAGCACCACACACCATTTCAGTCCATTTCCCACCCTATTTCTACGTCTTGGTATCCCATGTGCCTCTTTTGCATGTGATGTCACTCCTTTTTGAGCGTGTGATTTGCTATAAGTTGCATATCCTTTTCTAAAGAAGAAACAACTGCGTAGTTGATGATGCTTTCATGAGAGTTTCATACCTGGTACCTGTCCTTGCAGCCTCCCTTCCAGCATTTAAAAGCAACTTTTGCAGTAGTTGCTTCTGCCTTCTGTTATGTTTTTGCTTTTCCACAATATAATTAGGGTGGCTGATGTGCAATTCCCATTTCTCCTCGTCTCTACTTTTATAAGATAGAAGCTGATTTTCATTTGCCACTAGCTTATGTCTCTTTATACTAAACTTTTTAACAATTCTGAGCTTTATGCAAGCTTTTTTTTTAAGGAGTCAGGTGAAGTTTATGAAGCCTGGCTGGTACAAAGAAGTGTCACTAGTAATATCTAGTAACCTCCTCTGACTGCCTCCTATTAGGGTATTTTGTGCTTTTCCTGGTGGTATTAATTCCACCAACATCTCAGAGTTGTGTCGATGGCAACTGACATAAATGGCATTTTACATTCCGTGGGCTTCCAAATGTGATTTGCTGCTGTTTTTGCTCTCCTTTGCACAGCACTTCCTCTGGCTCACCTGCTTGCAGGTGACACTTGTTTGTTGGGAGCTGCATCTCATTTCCCAGCTCAGCTTTTCTCACTAACAAGCATCGTTTCTGTTCTTCCTGCGGGCTTTCTTCCTGGCAGAGATAGGGAAAGAAGGTCTGGTTTGGGTGACAAAGCGGGCTATGTGTGACCCAGCTACCAGAATGCCTTTGGGTGGAGGGTTTGATGTCTGAGGCTGTGTTTTTGCGCTGTGTCTGTGTGGGCTGGAAACTTTTAAGCGCAGCCTCTAGCAGAGGAAAGGTGGTTTCAAAGCTGCTGGATAATTAGGATGGAAGTTCTGGATTATATTCTCATGGCAGCGAATATTTCGTATGCTGAACATATTGATTACAGCTTGGGGCAACGTGATTTAATCTTAAACAGATTTTGAAAAATGCAAATACAAGGAATTGTCACTCTCCTTTGCCTCCATATTTTTATATGGTTTAAACAACTATTGTCAGTTATCTCTGATCTTAGGGCAGAGTAAATCTTCATTTCCGTGCATTTTTAATCTAAAATAAGGATTTCTGCATCTGACATTTTTTTCTTCACAACCATGGTAAGTTTCTAAACCAGAGCACAGCACTTAATTTTATGGCAGTGTGCCTTGTTGTAGACTTACTTAATTCCTAACATAGGGATCTAATTTTGTACCTTGATGGCAGAGAGAGTAAAAAAGGTGTTATTGGAAGATGGTGAAATAAAAATCAAAGCACCCCCAGTGCAAGGGTGATGTGCAATGGGTAATATTCCTTTTGGCCTAGATTGTTTTATACAGGGCTTTTTGGACGTTGTTGAAAATGATGCGTAGTAATTAAAATGTAATGATTTTCCCCTTCCAAGTAAACATATACATCCTCTCAAAAGGCAGTTGGATGATCTTAGGTAAATTAATTTTCTGCATTCAGATGTGTTATCTTCTCCCTGATTCACATGTTGCTATAGCAACAATTGACTTCACAAGGCCTGACTAGGCTCCCAAAGAAATATGGAATGCCCTGGTTTATATTTTTCTGGTGTAAGTCATGGATGTGACTTCAGTAGGAGTAGTTGATCTCTATACTATGATTTTTCATTTTTAACTTGCAGATAAAACGGTTTGTTTCCTAAGTTGAATATATTCCCTTTCTTCTGTCTTTACAATTTTACAGTATTTTTATGTGTCATCAATTGACACTGTTACAGAACACAAAGTAAAAGTTCTTTTTAAAAGTCCCTCTCCCCCCCAAAAGCAAACAGGTCACAGTCCTGGGGCAAAGAACACAGAAATGAAAATAAAATAAACATAAATGCTCCTGACTGAGGTGGTTAAAACTTACTCTAAAGCATTCTTGGATTCAAAACATCTTAAGGGTCATCTAGTGTTATACTAAAAGCATAAATTGTACTTCATGTATGTACATACATGTTCTTTCATGTGTGTTGTAGATTTACAAAACAAGGCTTGGGCTCTCACTATTGTCTAAAGAAGGTATCCAATGTATCAGTGTGAGTTCTGACCTTTAAATGTGAACAAAACATGATCTCAAGGAAAGACCTTTTGAAAGTCAAGAGTAAAATACTTATCCCACTAAAATATAGTACTTTCATCTGGAATGCATGCAGTGAGGTGATTTTTTTTTTTTTCTCTTTGTAGATCTACAGGAAACCCTCACTGAACGGTGAGGGTTAATATAATAATAAATATATATATTTATATAATAATAAATAATAGAAATAACATAATATAAATAACCTAAGGTATCACATACTCTGAAAAACCACAAAGTAATACATATACAGCAGAGTTTGATATTTTGTGTTCTTAATGTGTGCATTAAATTTACCAACTTTATAGAATGTTTTCCTTTCCTCTCCAGTAAGTGATCAGTGGATCACATGATAGAGATGGATTCTTATGCACTGTAGACCACAGCAACAGGATTTTCTTGTTAAAACATATTTAACCATCATGTGATACAGGAGCCAGGTGGAAATGTACCTCAGACTGCTTACTTGATGTTTACATGTCCAAGTTCACAGAAAATTGCATTATCTAGGGGGTATTTCAGGCTCCTTTACACCCCTCATAGAAGAAAGGCTAAACCTGTGAACTACTTATGAGGCAATGACCTTGTATGGAGTTTTTAAGTATGCTTTAATAGGGGATTTTTACAGTTTTTCACTAATTATTAACAGAAATAATTTAATTGCGTTCTAGAGTAGATTTTTCCCATTAACTTGTCATTATGAAATTATAATGGATACTTTAATTAGGCAGTGTTTTGAGTGGGAGTATTTAACTAAATTAAAATTGGGACAAATATGTTCACCACGCTCAGTAGCACTTACCAGAGGCTTATTGTGCACTTCCAAACTGCTCAGGAAACAAAAGTAAGTGAGGAAATTTGGCTGAAATATAGGAAATGGCTTTCATAAGTTTCTCCTGAGATAAGACATTGAAATAATATTCTGGCTTTTGAATGTTGAAATACTTCTGCTCTGCTCACACACATCCCCCCTCCCTGCCCCTAGCTGGAAGAAAATGTTTCACTACTTTCCAGTCAAAACTTCCAGATGTTTACTTCTAACCTGCAAAGAAAAAGTGTATGTGAGTATAGGAATCCCAATGAAATTAAAACTTTGAATTTGGATTAGAGGTCTTTTCACTTGACGTTACAGTTTTCCAATAAAGCAGGTGGAAAAGCTTATTATTGTTTGGATTTTTTAATTTTATCTGTGCCAGGAAGAATTTTGAAGTATCTATTAAAATTCGTAATTGGGTTTATGTCTTTTTTTTACTTAATGTACTTCGGAAATTTGGGCAGTAAATTTATATATGGACTAAAATCAGTTTTGCTCAAACTGTTTTAAATTTGTTAACATCTTGTAATATTTTTACTATCTCATGCCTCTCAGTGAGTTTATGAATGATAAAAACCTTTCTTTACCTATTCTAGAGGGTTATGCACCCAGGTACCCTTTACTTTCTCCATTTACTCTGTCATCAACTACAACAAAATGGGATGAGACCCATATGGGCAAGGGCTTAATATACCCATAAGAGGCCAAAATAATCAATTATGAAGGTGGTATCAAATTGCAGAGGTGTCCAACCGTGGGACAGAGGTGGCCTCTGGAGTAAATCTGGTGGTCTGTTCAACAGTTTTTCTCCTCCAGTGGCCCTTCAGCTAATGGTAAAGGGTGGGTTTTGGAGGTAGGAAAGTTATTCCGGACTCAAACTTTTCTCCCTGCTACCTTCTTTCCTGTGGGCATTGTGTATGTTCTTCTGCATTGGTAGAGGGGTAATTTATTACCCATGAAGCAGATGCATAAGGATGGCAAATTAAAATCACAAACCAGATACTCTTAATTTTGGAATTGCATAATTTTTCAGAGTCTAAATCTGCCAAGGCAGTATTCTGTTAAAGTAATATTTTGGTATTTTATATACAAACCAACACATTTACTTTTATATATATTTGTATTTGGTACAAGATTCAGGATGTTGGCACTGCACTGATGATTTATTTTCTTCAGCTGGCAATGCCCAGAGGACCAGTTGCCATGTGATAAAGGGAGAAAGGGCAGGTAGCAGAACTGGGATGGATCAATTCTCCCAGGATGGTATCATAGTCCCATTTGCTTGGCAGTTATGTGTCCATTCGTGGTTCATTAATTTTGATGGTACCTGGCCTGCTACTTTCTTCTTTCCCAGAAAAAAAAAAATGGGTTCATTCAGGGTATTGTGCTGTGTGCTGACTGTGTATTGAAAGTTTATTGAAACAATTCTGTGTCGCCTCCACCCTCCCCCTTGAACTGCTATATTTTTGGGGTATTTGTAAAGTATAAATTTCCCATCACGATTGTGTTTGTCTAAAAAGATTTCGTGGTAACAGGTTATAGAAGCGTTTTGTGTTTGTTTTCCGTTTGTCTTTTTCCTGCTGGCATATTTGCAGGGAAAAAAAGATGAAGCTCGCATGCTGTTCTCAGTAGGATTCGTGAACAGGAATCATTAAAGAAAAACTGAACTAGTGTTCAACTTCAGTTTAATTATCAGCCATAAGCTTCAGACAGAAAAGAGGACTGTTTAAATCTTCTCTCCTTCTGGCAATGGCAGCCTTTCTGCTTATTGTACTTTTTCAATGGCTTTGTCCATTTTAATTATAAACCTCTTATTAGCAGTACAAGGTAAGTAAATGTTTCTAACAATGTATGTTTTCCAGTGGGATTTCAAAGATATTTTGGAAAGTCAATCTGCATAGAAAAAAATTTTCTCTCCAGTAGTTATTATTTTCAGTTCATCATAAATAACACTCATATACAGACCTGGGCAGGAATATTTATGTTCTAGGCTCAGGGAAGTAGTTAAGCTGCAGACAGCAGCAGGACAAAGTATGAAGGAAAATAAGGTTTATATGTGCAGTTGGTCTATTTTAGGTCTCTATAATATGTGTTGAGTGAGGCTGGATAATAGCAAAATCTATTTGCAGCTTGAAACAGAAACTGTGAGATAGTATGAGTGGATTCTGAGTGATGTCCCAAGAATTGTACCCTGAGTGCTTGCCTGTGGTAGAGTCTGTGTCCCTGCCAGGGGCCAGGCTGTGCCCAGAAGAGTTCCTGGTCTGAGAACCCCAACTCCTGCCCTCCAGTTTGGGTTGAGGCAGCTCAGTCAGTTGCAGCTCAGGTGACTCGCTGTGGTAGTTCATTTCTGCAGTCTCTGTGACTCCACAAATGGCACAACTGGGGAATAAAGAAAGGTCAATGGCAAAACTGTGATATCAGGGTGCATGACAATGGTATCTTTCCTCTCTCTCTCGAATGTAAAATACGCATGAAATAAAGTCTTGGGCTCTATCTGGGAATGACTGTTTTATTTCATTCAGCTGGGACTCGTTTGTCACAAACCCATGAAAATACATTATCCATGCTTCTATTTTAAGTATGTAATGGTTCAGTGCTGCTAAAAAAGCAGGGGTTTTGTTTTGGCTTCTTTTTTCAAATTGTTTTACTGACATTTTTTCTTCCTTCTTTTCTGTCTGCTGTGTATCCTGTTATCATATCCTCCCCCTCCATTATCTATTTTAAAAAGTTTTGCAAAACTGGATGATGAAGTTAAGGATTTTTCCGTTTGCAAATTCTAAGAATCATAAAGTGGTACCAACCGTGACCCAGAGATGATGTTAACATCACCTGAGGAGGGAAAAAAAGATGCTTAGTTTAAGTACAGGCTTAATGTTGGTAAATAATTATGCAGCCTTAAATTATTTGCATCAATTTTACATTATATTTAACATTTACACTACTGTGTTATGTTACTGAACTAGCTATTTGAGTATCTCCAGTCTTCCTAATGTTGCATTTTCCCCAAAAGTCTTTATTTTAGCTACTTTTATTGACTTGCCATTATTTTTTCGTCTTGTTTAATGAATGCAAAAAAGGAATAAAAGGAATCTTGATGTCTTCAGCCGAGAAAAGTCAGAATGTTCCCTCAGCACCATACAATGGACACTTTCTAACTTTTCTTGACCTGCATATGATTTTGGATTGGGGGAAAACATTTGCATCTTTTTACAATGCCATCATAATGGGTGTAAATACAAGGGGAGAATCTCTTACCTGGAGGGGTTCTGTCTTGTGCAGCTGTAAAAGAATAAGCATTCCAGGACATCAGTTCTTCTCCGAGTAAAGCTATATATTTGCTTGTGAGGATAATTTTAGTGATTAAAATGTAATTAGTGACTAAATAGGTAAGAGTGAAACAGAAATCTCAGTGGCCTGAGAGATTTCTGACTCTTGGAAGGGTGTTAATCCCATTTGGGAGTTTGGGGGAATAAAAAACCAGCAATAGTAATTATCTAATTAATAGGCATCAGGGTCTGCTTTCCACAACTGCTTTTCGAGTGATTACAGTTATTGGAGGTCTGGTTACACACTGCAGAAACAGGAGGGTAAACTTGCAAGTAGAGCAAGGCACAATTAAGACTGGAAATTGAGACCTGCAACATTAATTAGAAGATCATTAACTACCACTCATGATAATATGCCTTCGTGTCTTTCCTTCCTTCTGTTCTCCCCCCTCCTGAAAAAAGTAGGAATTCCAATTTATCATTTCACAAAGGAAAGTGCAATTATGTTTTGCTTCCATGCGATCTCATAACGATCTGGGGATTGAAAACCCTCTTTCATTTCACTCTTAAGAAGGCCAGTGTGTCCTTATGGCTGAGGGGAATGAGAAAGCAAGAAGATGGGGACTGCCTAAAAGGAAGTGTTTGAGAAGAGGTTTTGGATAAAGAAGAAAACCCTGAGTCTCTGTCAATACAAAGATGAGATTGGGGTTGTTTTCTCAGTAATCATGATTTAAACATGGTTAATTTAATTCGAAAGAGCCTGAAAGAGGCAGGTGGGCATGGCCTCAGAATATTCAAGCAGTTGTCTTGAATTCAGTGAAAATACACTCTACAAAAAGGGATGTGAAAACTGAGGCATTTGCAGGGCTTGGGAAATATAAGAGGGGAGATTTATTACCAGGAACCACAAATCAAAGTAATTTCTGGTTCATCCACAGCTGGCAAGCACAGCGCCTATTATTTCTGATAATAGGCTCTTTCATTTCGTGGACAATGTGAATATTTAGCTTTCAGGTTTTCAAGACACTTCATTAACAGCAATGAAGGTAAAATTGACGAAAAAAATCACCTAATTTGTTGTTTTTCATTTGGTTGGCAAAAAGACAAACAAAGCCCTATCCCTGCTTAGAATGACAACAGCTTTCTTCATTCTCTGAATTGTTGATAATTAAGGAAATAAATGTTCTGAGGGTGATTGTGACTTTGTGTATGTTAGTGTGATTGGGGTTTGAAAATATTTTGACTTCTAAAGACGTTTTCAAGTAAAGCAGGTTTTTTGACTTTGTGTTGGAGTTTTTTTCCTTCAAGTGGGAAGAAGTTGCACATCTTATTTTGTGTGGGATCTACTGTTTTTTTTTTTGTTTTGATTTCTTTGTTTGTTTGTTTGCTTGGGTCTTTTAATATTAGAAGCCTGGTGAAATTTGACAGTGTTCCCGATCAGTGGGTGAATCATTATCAGATACAGGATATTCTTCCTCTGACCTCACCAGTTGCAACCACCAAAAATAGATTTAGGGACAATATAGCTCCCAGTTGGATGGCACTTTGTCACTCCATAAAGGGTTTTGATCCCTTTTGAGAGGGAATCTTCCTTTAAAGTACTTTAAAGTTGTTTACATGGCAAAATGTGTCACTGTGTGGTGAGACCTCAGTTGCTGCTGAAAGTCCAACTGATTTTTGTGTTTCAGAAGGATTGGGGTTTGGCAATGCCTATTCGCATCTACGAGGAGGGGGGACACCAAATGCATAAATGGATTGGGAAATTCCACCTTTGACACAGGAGAATCTCGTTGCTGGACCTTGTAACAGTTGTTTTTGCCATCTAAATGGAATACTACAAGCTGCCAGCTACCAAAGATGACCATAAATTGTCATTTCTATTAATACGTGATTTGTGCAGACAGAAGTCATTACAACGATTCAAAGCTCTAATCATCATGATAATGGAGCCTAATTGCTAGCCCCCTTAAAAACTTTAAGACAAAAATCTATGTTAATATCATCTGAAAGCTGGAAGCAATTTGTTATTCTTCTTTTTGATCAAACTTGTTTTTTGCAGGGGGTAAAAAAGGTGTTTTAATTATGTACTTGAAAAATAATCTTGGTATTATAGTTTCAGGCAGACAATAGGGACATTAACTTTATTGCTTTCCCAGTTTAGTAAATAAAGAGCAGTGAATTCTCACATAGAATCTAATAGGTGAACATGCTTTTATTAAAAATAAGTAATGAAGCTCTTGGAAGAATTTAATTAAATTCATTTTGTCTCTGTTTTCTTAAGGCTACTAAAATATAAAGTGTGAAAAAAGTTCAATCCGCAAATAGTCTAAATTTTAATGATGTGCTTTGAGTGCTGATCTCAGTTGTTGGAATGCTCTGAGGATCTGTATCCTGCACATCTGCTTCTGTGCAAGAAACATTTCCTATATAGACATAGTCAACAGTTACATTTCCTCTCAGGGCAAAAGCTCCAATGTGAGGGTAACATTTCATATTAGCCCCTCATTGGCCTCACAAGTATTCATCTGGATAATGGGAGCACTCTGCCACATAAAGGCCCTTTCTTAGCACACTTTCATTTTTATAGTTTGCTTTCCATGCGTGCATCAAAGGAGAAAAATTCCCAGCAGTGCTTTGTCCGGCCCACGAAGGCAATCTCTTTTATTACGGGACAGTATGTCTGTTTGAACTGCAGACTCAGTGCTTTTAGCACCTCTTTTGAGTTAGCTAGACAGCACTCTGAAATTGTTGCTGGTTTTCTTGCAAATATCGCTTAACACTTTTCCCTGAATAGCACCAGGATCTTGGCTGTACTTGTGATGTATGATGCCGTGAGCTGCTGGCTGTCATTCAGTAAAGCACTTGTGCCCTGAAGAGCACACGCATTTCTAGGTAATTCACACCCAGGATGATTCTTTGTCTCCCTCCCCCTTTTTTTTTCTTTTCTTTTTCCTCCTTTTCTTATTGATATTACTACTAAGGGCATATTCAACCTTTGGAAAAAGAGGTCCTTCCCCACATTTGTCAGCTGTGCCTTAGGCTTTGATCTGTACCATTTTTTCTCTTTCAGGGAGCTCGTCTGAGTGTGTCCAGATCTCCCTCGGTTTTATTTTTAGCTCCCTGTTCGCTGCAGCACAAAGAGCGTAAGTGAGTAAATATTTCCCTTCCTCAGAAAAATGATCCCTTGATCAGTATTTGCATCTCTAGGAAACGGCTGAGTTCAACTCTAATGCCAGGTAAACTGATATACACAGATGCTTGGCTTCTTCAAGGTTTCACAAACACTATCAAGAATTTCTCGAGCTTTTTACAGGTATTGCCAGTAACACCCATCCAAATTGCTTTGCCGTGTGTTTGATGGAAATACCATTTTAAAAAACAGAGGCAATCGTCTGCAGCAGGCTGTAGCCTCTGTGCTGGGCTTAATAAGCAAAGTTATGTTTGTCTGGGGGACTTTTGCACACAGCATAATTGACGAAGACAGCTTGGTTATGAGAAGCTTGATGTATACATCAGTTTAAAAGCTTGTCACCTGCTTGATGCATTAATTCCAGCCCTTTGTGCAAGCCAAAGTTCCTATTCTGGGCAGAGCATATGGTCTATCTCTTGGCACATGACATGTTTTTAGATCGCCGTGTGTGCGGGGGTACTGGCCCTGAATGTGAATGCACAGCCTTGCCCTGGAAAAGCTGGCACCAATTTATTGCCCATTCAAATTGTTCTACTGTATTGTTGGGGCTCTTTTACGGCTTAAATGTGAGGAAAGATGTTCAGGGTTTAGCTCACAGTTCTCCTTTACTATCCTTTAAATGTTCCCTGTGAGAAATGACTTCCATTCATCCACCAGCCAAAATAATATTCATAGGAGCATAAATGTACACACAGTTGTATTTCTCTGTAATAGTTGTGTTGACAAGTCTCATAACTTCATAGACAATTCACTTGGCTTACTGGGACTGAACATGATTTTATAAGGATTAATTCATCAGGGTTAACTAGACTTTAGCCAGATAAAGATAAAGGGAAATAAAAACCCAAACTGAAATCAAGCTCGAAGGAAAGAGCTGTTCATCTAAACTTTTGATCAGAAACTGTGAGTAACAGCAGAGAAGTAGAATTTGAGATCAAGGTCGTACATGTACGAACGATTTACTTTTCAGTACATCACAATAAGGTCCAAAGCCCACTCATCAAAAAAATAAAATACTCAAAAAAAGAGAATAGTAATAGCTGAATACTTGTACTCTGAAATTTGATGCAGTTGCCAAAGCGTACACACATTAGATTAAATGCCTTTTGTGAAAAATTAGGTACGATACAGGCCTGATGGAAAATACTAAGATCTGTGAATATCTGTAGTCATACATGTCCTGGAGCATTTGCTATACATGTTTTACTATCAGTTACTCACTTCATTTTTTTCCCAGTGGTTGTCACCATTTACTTGGGAAGCAGAGGAAGTACTTTATGACTTGGGTGAAAAATGGCACACCAGCCTGCTGAATGGTAAATCCTGGGATGAGAATTTGTGAAAAACACATAGGATATGTTTTATCCAGCTATGGGAACAAGCATGTTCCCAGACTGCTTGAAAGGGCAAGCCATGGGCTGCATTGATGGAGCTTTTCCACCAAAATGTTCCATGTTCCAATTTTTCTGTCTATTTTTGTTCCTCAGAGAAAGTAGTCAAGGATGAAGTAAAGAAGGATTCAGTGTGATGAGTGATAATCATTTAAATGGCTGATAAATATTCTACTGGCATCTGAATTTAGGTATCTGTACTGCTAATGCTTCCATACTCTTCTTGCTGCTTTTGTTCCTCAAAGCATGTAAAGTAGAGGAAGCATCCTTCCAAATCTGTGCAGGCACAAAAACTCACCTGAACATAGAACATGTGACAATTGAGAAGTGTAGGACCTTAACACAATGAAAGATGAAGAGTGCACAATTGCTTTGGTACCTCTGAAAGAGCCCACAGCAAGGTTACACAGTGGTATTTAAAAATGGACTTGTGGGAAAGTGTGGAATCATCCCTGAAAAAATGTACCTAGGTGTGGATTGAGGCACAAAGTGAAAGTATTAATTGCTCTTGCACGTGTGTTTACAGAGGGAAGGCTTCTGTGGGTTTTGGAAAACAGGAGTGTGCATGCTGAGGGAGGTGAGCAGGGTGTGACGAGGATGTCTCCAGTTTTATGAGGAATGTATCTCATTTCTCCTGTTTCCTGATAACAAAATCAGCAGCCTTGTCAGCTGTATCATTTACAGTGAGCAGTTCAACATATGTTCTGATTAACGTTCATTTTGCCCAAGGTTTTCTCTTGTCTCTATTTAAATAAAGTACCAAATCAGCCTCAGGTTAGTAGGTGTGAGCTTTGTAGGCTGTTGCTCTGGAAATCCTTGCACTTGGAATTCTCCTGGAACCTCTGGGAGACAAGCACGTTTCTGACTTCAGAAGAAGAGGAGGCAAACGCAGAAATGAGGGAGTGGGCTGAGCAATCAAGGGAAAACTAAACAGTCCTCTTCTAGCTCTTAAAATAAGAAGCACTCTGCCTGGCTTGGAGTCTACCTGCCTTTTTAAGTCAATGAGTTTATTGTTGACATTAGAAGGGATGGATTTAGCTTGGCACTGTGTACTGCAGAAAATAGCTTTCCTGTCTCACTAATTCTGCGCTTGCCTGGGACACTGAGAAGGTGACTTGTGCTGTCAACAACTCTGCTGAGCTGCACTTTAAAAAATTTAGCATTTAAATATACATGTTAATCACTGATTTCTGTCAGTGTTCATTTCATTATCACCTGAGCTAGACATACTTATGAAGGCCACACTTAATAATTTATCTCAGGAAACAAATTCTGCTCAGGGAGCAACAAAATGTGGGAGATGCTCATTGTGTCCTAATTTGCAGCGTCAGATAACACCTACAAGGGTGCAGAGTGTAAGCACTGGGAATGGGATTTGAGGATTTGTGTATCTTTGTTGTCCTAGGGGACTTGCTGCATGTGAATTTCATTCTATGGTAGCTGGAGACTGTTCTGTAGGGTTTGAATTGTGGATGGAAGCTATCACAAGCTCCTCTCTGAGGAGATTTACTTATTGACTGAACAAAAGGAGTAGGAATTTTAGGATGGAAACTGGAGGCAACCTCGTAGAAATAGAAGCATAAGGATTGGGTCTAATTTAGGCCTAGTTAATTATATTTATAGTAAACACTATCTAGTATTGCTCACGAATGTGGGGGGCGTTTTGAGCAGGGAGAGGAGGAAGTTTTTAAAATCTTTGGTGGCTAATGTATCTAGACATGTTATTATGAGTTTAGTATAAATAAGAAGAAATACTTTGGAGAAACTGATCTGCCTTCACAGTGGTGCAGTTCCACCAATTACAATAGGCTTTTTGAGAGAGAAATCAATTCAAAATTAAAGCACTTGTATTTATAAAATGCTCTTTGATCAACGGCCTCTGCATTGAACGAGTCTTACAATGTCTAAAATATAATAAAAAAAAAAAATCTCTGTTGAAAACATTATACAGGGCTGTTGCAATAATTTGCTCAAGGCTGCAGATCAGAGGAATCAAGAAACAATATTCAGTCCACTTTTTTGAAGTGTTCTGACTGCAATTGTCTCTAACATGCTTGACCGATACTGCTGGAGCAGGGGAAAAATAAGTGTGAGAAGAAAACCATTGTGAGGAAATCAGTGAGCCACTTCCATTATTGTACCCTGATACTATAATGCTAATATAAAGGAACCATTACTTTCAGGAAGCTATATTGGATTAAAACTGGAGTAAAGAAAAATAAACTTCAACAGTCTGTTGGCAAAGAGTGGGCAAAGAGTAAACTACTGCTTCTTGCATCTTTCAAAAGAAAAAACCCGGTTGTGCCAGTCATATCTTGGTGTGTAGAGATATGGGTAGGTACTATTGATTCTGCATCAGTAGAGCTGCTGATGAACTGCAGTTTCCATTCTGCAGGATGGGTTTGACAACTCTTCATGACTTCCTTTTAACCTAGATAGGATAAAAATCTTTCCATAGGATAGAAAGATTCAAGCTAGCTTCATATAATTCCCTCTTGCCATCAGCTTTAGTAGCAGCACCACTTGAGAGTTTTAATGCATCAGATGCTGCTTCACCATTCACCTTTATGGACTGAGATCTTCAGACCAGTATTATCTCCCATCACAGGACTTGTTGGTTCACTCAGAGAGATAAGTTTGGTGCCAGGCAGGGAACATCCTTCCCAGTGGAGGCAGTCTATGGAGCAGAACGAGATAAGGGTTACTTCAGCATTTCTAGCAGAGGTAGATTGATCTTGGGTAACTGGGAGATAAAATGGCAGATGAAATTCCATCTAAAAGATGCACTGTTGGGGCAAAAATATCTTAAATAAAATGATGGGCTTTGAATAGGCTGTTACTGCTCAAGAACAAGATACTGGCATTGACTTTACTGTCTTGTTTCAGTCCGAAAAAGTGAGTTGAAGTTTGGAATTTCTACAAAAGGAATGGTGTGCAAAGCAGAGATCATTATTAGACCACCGCATAAATCTGTGGTTCAGCTGCATCTGGAACGCTACATGGAGTTCTGAGTCTTCCATCTCAAACTGGTTATTATAGAATCATAGAAGAGTCAAAAAGAGTGTCAAATGTGGTCGGAAGGCTGAAAAAAGGCTTAGGAAAAATAAGGTGGGAAGGGGTTGTGGAGGTAGGTGTGATGCAATGAAAAGTTCAAAGAGTCATGAGGGAATCAAACAGGCTAAATAACAAATAATTGTTTGGTTGTCGCTGTATAAGAAACTATGGGAGTCAATGGATGGTTGGTTCTTCATACAATATGTAATTGGATTGTGGAACTCCTTGCCACAGGATTTTAGGGTGATAGGTAAATAGAAAACAAAACACAAAAATCAAACAAACATACATCCTACTGGACAGTTCAAGGGGAGAAAAAGAAAAAAAAGAAATCACATAAGGGATATTAAAGTATCACTTCTGGACCCAGAATATTATTTTGGGGTAAGTTACTGGGTGCTTGCCCTGTTCTCATACAGTCACTATTGGTCATGCTGAGCTAATTGTATGTTTACTGTTTAAGTAGTGCACCGTTATGATAAGATCTATATTTTTAAAAGGATAGATAAACTCAGAAGGAACTCCACTGATGCTTCTTTGATTTCAACTGTATTAACAGCTGTGCTCTGTAATCTGGGATATATGGATAATAAGAGCAGGAGTGGAAGCAACCGATATTCCTTGACCTGCTGTCTCACTGAGGAATTAAAGCAGACGCCATAAAAATGCAGTAGTAAAAAGGTGAGCAGCAGCATTATAAGAACATTATAAAGGGCTGTTGCAATAATTTGCTCAAGGCTGCAGATCAGAGGAATCAAGGAACAATATTCAGTCCACTTTTTTGAAGTGTTCTGACTGCAATTGTCTCTAATGTGCTTGACTGATGCTGCTGGAGGAGGAGGAAAATAAGTGTGAGAAGAAAACCTTTGTGAGAAAATCAGTGAAAATTCATTGTTTGGTTATCAGTATTATTTCTTTTCATTGGTGCAGGTGTTTTATGCTTTGTTTCATTCTGAACATAAGGCTTATAAGGGCTTGTACAAGAACTTTGTCAACAAGGAAATCTCTGCTCTTCATTCCAGGGAGAGGCAGCAATTTCTGTTGGAGTTCCTGGAGTATACACTAATTGAGTGGAGACTCACCCTTGGCGTAGAGGGCCCAGTTATGGAATTTCTATCAAAGGATCCTTATCCCAGCCTCACTGCTGCTCCAGGGGGAACAAGATAGGACTGCCCTTGCTGTGGGGCACAGAAGCCAAATAGAAATATCTTTGAATATATTCTTTAAGGAAACACTGCTAATATAAAATGGAGGTGGACACTACAAAATGGATTTCTCTGGGAGTTAAGACTGATTTATTTAATGCAGGAAGGATAAATATGGGAATGTTTATTTGAATAAATGGCTAGATTATCTTTCTCTTTGTTCCCAGAGTATGGATGCTCTCTGGAAATTGGCTGCCTAATAAACTAGACAGCAGCAATGTTCATAGTGGAAAAAGTGAAATTAAACTGGCTACTGAACTTCTACCACAGAAAGGAAATAATTTCTCAATAAACCAAACACATGCTTAAATAGAGCTACAGAAAAGGAAAGGGAATTTTTTCTTTCTCCAAAAAGTAATTTTCTTTGACATTATATTGTTTCCATTCTTATGCTTTTGGATAAAAAGCCCCTCTTTTTGCAAGTGGTTTCCCACCAAATGATACAGACACCTTTTCTCCTGAGCAGTAACTCGACTGAAAATGAATTTCCAGAGCTACAATGAATTATCAATTCATTCTGGTGCAATATGGTAACTAAATTCTTGCTAAACAATATGGATTAAAAAAATTTTAAAAACGCCCAAAGTGTGAGGTGTGACTGAGGTCACTTGGTCTGTTCAGCCTGGAGGAGACTGAGGGGAGACCTCACTGCAGTTACAACTTCCTCCTGAGGGGAAGAGGAGGGACAGGCACTGATCTCTACTCTGTGGTGACAGTGACAGGACTCAAGGGAATAGCCTGGAGTTGTGTCAGAGGAGGTTTAGGTTGGATATTTGGAAAGGTTCTTCACACAGAGGGTGGTTGGGCACTGGAACAGGCTCCCCAGGGAGGTGCTCACAGCACCAAGCCTGACAGAGTTCAAGAAGCATTTGGACAATGCTCTCAGGCACGTGGTGTGACTTTTGTGGGTGTCCTGTGCAGGGCCAGGAGTTGGACTCAATGATCCTTGTGGGTCCTTTCCAACTCAGCGTATTCTGTGACTCTATGGCATTTAAAGACTTCATTCCTTGTAGGTTTGAAACAAGGTTTTCAGGGAAAAATCTCATTTATGTAATCCTAAAGTTTAATTTTATCTTGGATACTTTTAAGTTTACTTTAGAAGTGAAGTGATCTGCTGAGACAAAATGAATGTGTGTGTGTATTTTTGAATTATATTTCAGCAGACCAAACTATATTTATTGATTCTGTTGCTAAATAGATGAAAAATCCCTTTTTCCTAGTTCTAATATTATTGTTGCCTAGTTCTAATATATTGTTGTATACATCTTCAGTTATTAGAAGGACCAAATAGGCCCAAATGTTTAATATTTTCTGAAACATTTTATTAGCCAAAAGTTAGACTCTAAAACTTTGGAAATAAATTCAAGTATTGTTTGTTTCTTGGAAAGTCCTAAGGCTGTACAAAGCATTTGAGATGAGGAAAATGTTACACCAACACATTCTTACACAGTTGTTGGTTCCTTAGCATTACAGTTGTCTGTAGTGTTGAAGGTAGTGATGCCAGGAGTATGGGCAAATTATGGTCAGGAATTAATTTCAGAAAAATTAATTTATCTTGATAGAGGATGGTAATTATCATCCTTATCTAGCAATGTTTGCTAGTACTGTTGCTCTGAGTCCTTGAAAAAGTAAGTCCATGAAGGTAACTATATAAAATGTGGGCACTATACCTGTGCTTACAGTTCTTTGGCAAATTTTAGTGGTTGTTCTGTTTTATTTAGTATACAATTTTCTGTGAATATCTGTGATGTTGAAGGCATGTGATGTCACACTGAAATTCTTTGATTTATAAGGACATAGTTATTAGCATTGCATTTAATGCAAAGAAAGCTACAGTTCTGATAACCAATACACAGCTGATAACAAAATTCCATTCAGTATTACAAGAATCCCTACAAATTGTAAAGGTTTCAGACTGATTTTGGCAGTTTTTTGTTAATAATTGAACAACGTGGAGGAACATTTCACCATGACACAGAACATGAATGAACTACTTTTTTCTCATAATTTGGGCGTGGCCTAGAGCAAGACCCAGAGGTTGGTGGGAGCTGTGGAAATTCACTCTTCCCGCCACCACTTGACATTGTTGGGGCAATGGTTGGACTCGACGATCTCAAGGGTCTTTTCCATCCTAAAGGATTCTGTGATTCTAAGTCAACACCATCTCAGATTGCAATTTTCACAGCGCTATTTCTCTTCAGTTTAACAAGAGTTCCATGGACTATTTGACCACGTTGGGCTGCAAGCACAGCAACCTTTTATCTTTTGGCTGTCACGGTAGAAAGCAGCTGCACTTCTGCAGCTTTCTTTGTGTTTAAGAGAGATTGCATTTTGGACAGTGTGTGGTGTACAGACTGTCAAACATTCTGATCGTGGTGATGTCCTGCCGACCTCTTGATTGTGTCCTCTTATTTGTTCGGGTTCAATTATCACACAGGCAACATCGGGGAAGTGGCAAATACATACAGATGTCCTGGTGCGCACCTCATCCAGATATCTTATTTTGTAATAATTCTTAAGAAAGATAGTATTTTTAAAACAAAATCCAGAAAGGAAAACCCACCCATTTAAAGGTCTCTGGATCAAAGTACAGTAAGGTTCTGATCAGGATAAATACAAGGATAAATAAGGATATGGCAGGTGGTCAAGTGAAAGTAAGTTTATGCGTATGGACCGTAATACAATTAAAGGGTGATTCTTTGGTTGTAGGAGTCTATTTTATTTTATTTTATTTTAATTTTTTATTTATTATTTTTATTTACTTATTATTATTATTTTTTTAATTCTTTATTTGATTATATTTTATTTAATTGATTTTTTATTAGGTAAACACAGAAACCAGTCTTTTAGCCATCATGTTTCTCTCTTCCAGGAATATGCAGGAAATCTTTAACATGATTGTGAAGAAAATGAGTTCTGCCTCTTCTATGATGTTGTAGTTGACTTATATGTACAGCAATCTGACAATGACATATAAATTTACAGCATGAAATATTTACATCTGAGCTTCATCCACGCTTTAACAACAGCATTGAAGCTGCACTTTTTAATGGTGACAACCTGGACAAATATAAAAAGATACAGATGGAAAGTATTTCTAATCTGCTGCTCCATCAAACACCACTGCATGAAAAAGAAGTGGGAGGGGGAGTGGGGTTGTGGAGGGAAGGAGGGAGAGAGGGAAAAGAGAGGCCTCAGTCATTCTGTTTGCACCTCTCATTTCTCTTGGTTCCAGCAGCAGCTTCTGAAGATTATGGGATAGACTTAAGAAGCAGATAATTTCTTTTGTCATAATAAAATCCTGGAGATAAAGGTCTGTTTGAGAACACCAATCTGTACTTTTATACACAGACCATAAAATTTAAACCAAATGTTACTGAGAAGTCAGTCTTTCTTTCTATTGTTTCCTGA
This sequence comes from Ptilonorhynchus violaceus, assembly GCA_013397565.1. Classification (NCBI taxonomy): domain Eukaryota; kingdom Metazoa; phylum Chordata; class Aves; order Passeriformes; family Ptilonorhynchidae; genus Ptilonorhynchus; species Ptilonorhynchus violaceus. Next base: position 718,393 of record VZRJ01008049.1, read on the forward strand.
CAGAAGATACACCTGCATCGTATGTGAAGGATCATAGAATAATTAGTTGTTTTGTCTCTTTTGTGGTTTGTTTGTTTGTTTGTTTTAATACAATCAGTTGGATTGGGAATGTAATTGCTAAACTGTGGATAAACCAGCTGTGGAGACAGCAAAAAGAACCTGAGAAGCAAATATAGATTAAGATTATTTTCATTGAAATGGTGATTTAATTGCCATCAGGAATTTTTACCTGCAACCTCTGATGCCAATGTGCAGTGCTGGCTCAGAATGAGGTGCACTGATGTAATGAAAAGATGTTAGAGCTTAAACTTGTTACTGTGAAAAACGAAAACACCTGGACAAACAAAATGAAACAAAGAGTTGGTGCAGAATTCAGCCTGGGAAGAACTGATGAAAATTACCAATTTTTACCCAAACTCTATTCCAAGTTCTAAGGAAGGAAGGACGGTTCTTTGCTATGTGAAACTTGTTAGAAAATAAATGGGTGAAGGACACATTTTTAGGCCATAAAGAAATGGAATGAGAAAAATAGAAGTGGAAACTATAGTGATGTTTTTCTTAACATTGTTTCAAGGTGATTTTTTTTTTAAACTTTCTTTTGGAGCAGTATCACACTGTGGGCCAGTATTCAGTTTACAGCTTGTGTGGCATGACACTTTTGTAGTATTGTTTTCAAGCTATTTCTCTATCAAGATCACTTAGAATTCTGAGCCAGTGGTGCAAGTGCTTGCAAAGATCTTGGTGACCTGCACAGAGCCTCCTTGTTTTGATATCCAGGTTATTCATGGAAGTTTTGAACAGGCACAGACCTAGAACACACTCCTAGGTTGAAATAACCCCTTGATTTGACATAAAATTGTTGATACTCGGGCTTGATACTCTGACAACTCTGCCATCATGCAGTTGTGTTCTGTGGGGTCCTGGGGAGAGACAGCATCCACTGCTTCTAAGAGTTTGCAACAGGCTTTTAAAGCTATTAATTTTGTATATGTAAAGTATTTGTATGAGCACAGGGTGCTCATACCTCTTCTGCAAAATAGTTGTTGATCCATAAGTGAGAAAAGGGTGAAAAGTCATTGGCTATGTTTGTTTTACCTGCTTTGGTTTTGTAATGGGATTCCTGCTGTCTTTAAAAATGCATTATAGTTAGGAAATAGTGCAACTATTTATTATTTCATTTTCTGTAGCCCTGCCAGTTCATGAGCTGGATTGATACAGATTGTTCTTGACAAATCCATCTCTTTATATAGCATTGTAGGATGTTTTAGATGGCTAACATACCACTTCCTTCATAATATCTTTGAGTATCTTGGTAGCTTCAGTCTTCTAATCTCTAATTTCCAAACTTCCTTCTAAAGTTGCATGTTACATTTGCCTTTTATAAACATAACCACTTTAACTGGCAAGTAAATATAGCTGGAACTATTTTATTTTTTATGTGTTTACGAAGAAATAACATAAATGTGAGAAAGTAAAACCAAAAAGGAAAACAAAATTTAAAAATCCACCAAAATTTTTTTTTCTTCTAAGTTATCTGACTCTTCATGTAGTATAAACAAGGCTCAAAACAGCTCTGGCATAATTCAGATGTTAGCTAGTTACTGTTGGTTTTTTTTGTTTTCATTTCCTTGAAAACGTGAGGGGAAAATAATAGAAACTATTTTTTTTCCCTTCTCTCCCTCATTTTCCTCTTTTGAATCTGTATGTTGAAAGAAAGAACAAGAAGAACAACAAAAAAAGAGTAATGTTCCAAGGGAATCTGTGGTGTTTCACATGAAGTTCTGTCCAGTAAACTATACAGAATATAGACCTCAAAATTCCCAGCTGGGGGAATCTGTATTTCCACAATTTGTAGATGCTTTATTGTATTTCTGTACTGTATTTCCACTTACTGTTGATGCTGTCCTCACAATTCTGGGGTAACGTCCAGCAGAAGTTTTTGATCTGTAATATTTAAAAATGAATATAAAGACCTTGCTCCCATATTTAGACATAAATGCAATAGACCTGTGTTCAGCTTGTACCAGTGGAGAATTAGCATCAAGCCAGAGAGAAAATCCCAAGTGTTGTGATCTAAGCAAACATCACATCACAGAGAAGTGGAAAAAACAGACTGAGAAAGCTAACAGCATTTTAAAATTACTGTAATAAAGAGCTGACATGTTTACTGTACACAAAGATTTTCATTTTAGTTTTTAAAGAAGATATTAAGGTCTGGAATTAAATGCTACTTTGGAAATTCCTGAAAAGATTAATTGTTAATAAAAGCAATAAATGCTTTTCTCTGCCATCTTCCCAGCTGTTGCTTGGAAGTCTGACAAAGGTTTTTGAACAATCACAAGCCATGATATGTTGAAGTCAACATATATTTGATGGTTTTGCTTTTAATATTGTGTGACTGAAAGACTTGCCCCAGTCTCTCAGGGGCCAGGGAAGGTCCTGGATCAGATCATCTTGAGTGACACCATGTAGAACCTGCAGGACAGCCCAGGGATCAGGCCCAGCCCACCCATAACAGGCAGGTCCTGCTTGACCAACCTGATCTCCTATGACCTGCTTAGTGGAGGAGGGAAAGGCTGTGGATGTTGTCTGCCGGACCGTAGTAAACACTTTATATCCCACAGCCTGGAAAAACTGGCTTCCCATGGCTTGGGACAGGTGTGGTGTTGGCTGGGTGGCAAATTGTATGGATGGCTGGGACCAGGGAATGTTGGTGAATGGAATTAAATCCAGCTGGTGGCCTGGATTTAACACAAGTGGTGTGCCCCAGGGCTCAGTGCTGGTGTCAGTCCTGTTTAACATCTTCATGGACAACCTGGACAAGGGGATCGAGGGCAGCCTCGGCCAGTTTGCAGATGATGCCAAGCTGGGCCGGAGTGTGGATCTGCTGGAAGGTAGCAAGGCTCTGCAGAGGGATCTGGACAGGCTGGATCGATGGGTTGAGGCCGATTGTGCGAGGTTCAACAAGGCCAAATGCTGGGTCCCGCACAATCCCATGGAGCACTACGGAGTGGTTGGAAAGGGGCCCAGTGGGAAAGGACCTGTGGATGCTGGTCAACAGCCAACTGAACACGAGCCAGCAGTGACCCTAGTGGCCAAGGAGGCCAATGGCCTCCTGGCCTGTGTCAGCAATAGAGTGGCCAGCATGACTTGAGAGGTGCTCATTCCCCAGTACTCGGCACTGGTGAGGCCACACCTTGAATCCCGTGTTCAGTTTTGGGTCCCTCACTCCAAGAAGGACATTGAGGCATCGGAGCGTGTCCAAAGAAGGGAACAAAGCTGGTGAAGGGTCTGGAGCACAGGTCTGATGAGGAGTGGCTGAGGGAAACGAGGTTGTTCAGCCTGGAAAAAAGGAGACCTTATCCTGTGGACTAGAAGGGCCAAATCATTGAAAAACGCACAGATGTGTGCTGAGGGACAGGGTACAGTGGTGGGCTTGGCAGTGCTGTGTTAATGGTTAATTATATTAAAGATCTATTCCAACCTAAATGATTCCATGATTCAATGGATATGTTTTTACTGTGCCTGTCTGGAGAGGTTTAATAGAGAAAGGACTTTTCTTCCCTGTTTTATGAAAGGTGGGATACATTTACCTCCCACTCAGCAGCACTTCCAGTCCTCTCGTGGCAGCCCGCAACCGCTTTTCATTCGCAGCACGCTTCTGGTGTCATTACTTCTCAATTCCTGCCTTCTCCTAACGTTAGGGATCCTCCCAAGACGTGTCGTCTCTATCACTGCGAGTCGATACTCATTTGCTTCCTTCAAGCTCCGTAGCTCTGCCCCGTGCGACACCAGGGAGAGCCTCATGGAGGCAGCTGAGCGGGAACACGGGCTCGCATTCCGAGAATTCCTGAGTCCTGAAGACAATAAGTGGTAATTTACCCAACTGATTATCCACTGCTTTAAAACCCAATCAGCTGTTTACAATGAGCTCTCTTCGGTCGCTCACTGTGAATCCAACCAAATCATACTGGAAAAACAGCATCGCACTGTGAGGGCTTTTCCCTCCACGTGTGTCCTTTTATAGCTCACCCAGGACAAGGAGAGTAGTTGAAATAAAAGCAGGGAAATGATAAATCCTACCATCTTTTTTTTTTTTTTTCCTTTTTTTTTTTAATCCACAAAAGTGAATAATGCAGAATTGAATGCTAGGTGTGTTTATAAATATTATATCACTGTTGGCCATTTCCAGCTATATTCTTTATACAGCTGTTAATTTTGAGTTTGGTCCTTCCCTGAAACCTGTTCACAGGAGGATTTTTGCAGATAACTTGGAAAGAAAGCATTTTTATGGAAAAGGAAATACACTTAACCAAGGTTTATGTGCTTTTTTCCCCTCCAGAGCAACTTCTTAAGAGCCTAGGGGACAGTGCTGAGTAGGAATAAGTATAAAAAAGTGTTTCAGGAGCTAATGAACAGAAGACCGTGAGGGTTCAGCTGAATAACTAATTCACTCTGTTGGCAGCTTCAATTGGGAATCATTGGTAGGAATTTTCTGAGTTCTTGAAAGATATGGTTTGTGGGCTACTGACTGAAATTTGTATTCTTTTTGGCAGTAGAAAACCCTCGGCTCTCAGTAGACTCTCTCATCTTGGTGAGTCTGATAGTACTGCCGATAACAAACATCAGTTGGCTCTCAGTTGCACCAGGATAGACCTGCCTGTCATTCATGGAGATGTAGTGCAGCTGCTTCCCAAGGACTGTAGCCAAAAGGCCTATTTTTGCTGAATAAATAGTGCTGAGGAGTCTAAATTTGAAGTTATGACTTTTATGTGGGTGCTAACAGAAGGGGTAGATGTATCTTCAATTTCCCATATCTTTTAATATCGCATTTAAGTGCTTGTGTAGTTGATTTTAAAACATACTACCCAAGATGCATGTGTTAAAAACAAAAACTGTGTACAGTGTGTCTGATTTCCATCTCTCTGTTATTGTAGATCTTCATTTATTTTAAGGTAGCAGTTCAGATTTGTGTAGAATTGCATTTAAACTGGCAGAGGGGTGTTAAAGAAAAGACCTTTTCACAATGATCAGGAGGTGCAGAAGTTTGTTGTTATTGGGTGTTCATGCACATTGGAAATGCAGAGGAAGTTAACATTTTATAGCAGAAATTCCAACATTCAACACAGAGATATGATTCATAAAACTCTCTCATTTCCTCAGAGTGCTCATCCTCATTTTTCAGATTCTCATCTGTGGATACTTAAGAGGCATGCACTGAGGTTTACTGAAGCACATTGTGCTTTGTGGAAAGATATGTGTGCAAAGTATTAATGTTATCCTGTGCTGGAATTATCTTGTTTTTAAAAGAGTATTTAAGCCCTAGGGTGGGATTGAATACTGGTCCCTTAAGGAATTAGGAAAGGACTATTTTGCCATCAGTGCTGGAGTATGGATTGGTTTCGGCCAGCTAAATGAATTTTAAGCTTTCTGTTCCAGCCAGTGAAAACCCTGTTTGGCCTTGTGCTAGAATCGAATTGATTTAGGTCTGAGCTCTGCAACCACCTGCAACTGTTTCTTACAAATGTAGATGAGATTTAAATACTTCAATATTCCTGTTGGTTTCTGCTTAAGCAGAAAAAAAGTATTTGGTTGTTGACCTGCAGGGCTGCAAGACTCCATCCTTGACAAAGTAAGGGAAATCAGGGAGTGGGTCTGAAGGCTGTTGGCGACACTTGAAGCTCTAAATTCTAAATGGGTGTTTTCATCATCTGCTTTAGAGAAACCTTTCTTCTTTCAGATTCTGCTTTCAGCGGTTAAACCTGCACACCTACACCCTGATCCAAGTGGGAAGATGGTTGTGATTTTTGAAACTGCTCTGTCTGTCTGGTAATAATAATTAGGTCATTACCCAAGACTGGCAGTGCTAAAAGAGCAGCTGGAATTTGTACTGATTGTGAATTTTTGTTGATTGTCAAATGGCTGATGGTGAGATAGTTCATCCAAGGTGTTTATCTGAGCTGTGGCATTGCATGTGTAGTGGGTTTATGAGCCAGATAGTGTCTTCTGTATGTGTATGCATTTTAGGGCTTTTGATTATTTTCATAGTGTCATAAACCAATAATGTTTGAGACACAAATCACTGTTTCCAGTAAAGGGTTGAAAGGATTGCTATTACCAGCAGCAATAACCTGAACAGAGTCGATTGCAGAGCTCTGGGGACATTTCCTGAACCTGACTTGTCAGCAGGTTCTTGGAGAAAATAAAGCAGCACAATTTTATTAAATGTAAACCTCAAGAAGAAGGCTACATAGTTCTGAATTTTGGTTTTGCCTGGTTGCAAAGGAGGTTGTTCCAGAATAATTAATGCAGAAAAATTTCTGCAGCATTAATTCTGATTGCTGAGGTAGGTCCTGCAAAAAATAACACCTGGTCAGTGATGCAAACATCCTTTTTTTCCTCTCTCTTTTTTTCTTTTAAGTTAGATGAATGCCTAGTCCTTTTCACAGTTAGTTTTAAGATGTGAAAGTGAGTGTTTAAGGTGTTTTAATACAAGAGTTTAAGAAATAGACATTTAATGGAATTAAGTATTCTGCAAGATATGCTTTATTTAGTTAAATGACAGTGTAATTTCTGATTAAAAAAAGTGGTTACACTTCAGTTTGGTTACACTTCAGCTTAGTGCAAAGAATCATCATACAATGGGGAGAAGAGAAAGACATGGACAAAGAAAGATTGGAAGTTCAAGTAAAGAGTTATAGATGATGTTCTCTTTTCCAGAAAAAAAGAGATATTTTCATATTTAATGTTGGTCACAATAGATTGGACTGATAAAACTCCTTGGTCACTAATCACAGCTAAAATGGCAAAGGGGTATCAGTTTTTCAAATGTTCAAATTTTCCTTCATTAGTAACAGCACAGTTAGTTTGGTTTTCTGGTTTATTTTCATTTTCTATTAGCATGTAAGATGAAAAGGGGACCTGATTTTCGATGGTCCCTCTAAGGAGACAAGGGTGGCTCACCCACTTTGGGCCAGCAGTCAGCAGCTGGGCATCCTCAGAAGTCTGATGGGTTTCCAGGCTGGAATGGGAGAGCGCTTCCAAGGGTGCTCAGACTTCATCAGTGCCTCATGGCCTCGGCTGCCGTTGCTCACAGTGAGGAGCAGCCCCGAGACACCTGCTTTTGTCAGAAGCACTGTCTGCATAATTTCCTTACAGCTTGTGTGATCAAGGAACATATGCCTGATAAGCACAGTTATAAACAAACCTGTCATCAGCACTCCTGCCTCCCGAGCCCGCCCTCAGTAGGGCTTGTGGTGTCAGGCTGGATATAACGAGTTGACAGCAGTGCAGAATGGCAGAAAAGCAGATGTGCTCGTGCCCACATCCAGCACACTCTTGGTTAACGCACACATCTGCAACCTGCAAAGCCCAGGTGACAGTTTAAGCACCTGCATCATCCATAAAGCCAGGAAGGATTACAGACATCCATGGCTACGTTTCCAGGCGGCATTTTTGCTGCTAAAGGCAGCTGTTCACAGAGCTGAGCTCCTTCCCCCTGAAGGGAGGCAGTTTAATTCTCCGTGTCTGGTCTGATACCTGCAAGTTACGTTTTAAATTTTGCTTTCTGTAAACAAAAAGTTACCACTTTTTATTGGAACATTCTTTCCTGAATACATTGTTAAAAGTAAAAAGAAGTATTTATTGCACAGTATGCACAAGAAAAAGTCAGTACAGTGTAAGGTCACATTTCAAACCCCACTGAAATCAACCATAAAACTCCCATTGATTTCGCTGGGCCTTGGACCAGGTATTAATGGGAGATGACATTAGGCAGAGCACCTGCTTGAACATTAACCATTATGTATAAGCAGGTGCTCTTCCTTGCCTCTAGGTGGTATTTTAATTCTGGAGAAAGCACACATTTTGTTGATAAAAGCTGTGTTTTTTAAGAGGCTGGTTCATTTTCAAGTTTGGATGTTGCACTTGTCAAGTATAGATAACAATGATTATTGCTGTTGAGATATATTATTATACTGTTCCTACACAGAACTACATAATTGTCCCCTTTCTAAATTGGTCTGTTTCTTGGCAGTGACAATAATGGGTTGATAGAGAGCAGAAATGTTATTGAGCAGAATATTGGTACTGGCTTGCAGATCTGGGTCTAAGAAATATTGATAGGGAGTAAAAGAGTACCCTGAATTGGAATATTAGCAAAGGAAGCAAAAGGTTATTGCAGCTCACCTGCTGCCATGTATGATAGCAGATGTCTTGTGATTTATGCTTTTCCTACAATACTTAAATGAATATATACATTGGACCAGAGTTATCTTCAGTTGTCCCATTCCTGATTTAAGCTGATTGTTTCTGGCCCTTCCTTGATAAGGGTAGATGGAGTTTGCATCGTGCAGCCTTGGGCTTTCTTGAGCAAGGGGGCAGTACATCACGCTCCATCATACTGCGCTGGTGCTTGTTTGACTGTTTTTGTGCAGGTGACCACCTGGAAGAGATGTGCAGCTCAGCACATGTTGCTGATGTGCTTCCTTGCCCACTGGCATGAAAAGAGCTAGTAAAAACCTGTGTGGTTTATTTGTTGGTTCCCCNCTCCAAGGCTAAACCCACAGTTTAGTACAGTTTTAGATTTTACTTAACCGTTGCCAAGTGTAAGTGGACATCAGGTGGCACCTTCTCTGTACTCTATCCAATTGTACAAAACACAGTACTTAGGAGCCCTGTAATGGACAGCTGCCAGAAAGCAGACACTGATACCTGTCTGATGAGCTCTCTCCTGAAAATGGTGCTGTTCTCACATTGCCTCTTGTTCCACTCTGGTCCCTCACAACGCCAGCAGAGTGCTGTGCTCAGAGACATAAGCACTTCAGGCTTAAAGGGGATTACTTTAAGATTAAATGCAATGGCTCCTTCTGCTACTTTCAAAATAGGTCTGGGGAAAAAACAATCCTGTCGTTCAAAATGCTACCTGCCCCTCCCATGCTCACTGCTGAGGACCTGTGACCACTGGTTTGCCTTGGCAGGACTTCCCCTCCCCTGCTGCTTCTCCCCCTGCAGCTGCTCGTTTTGGAGCGCTGTTAAAAAACACAGCTGCTCTGCATCCATTGTAAGCTCCAGCTATTGATTTAGATCCTCCCAATTTTTGTGTGCTGAAAGGCAAAATGGTTGTTTAGAAAGGCATTTGTGTGGAACCTGGAGTCAGCCAGGACCTTGAGGCAGAACAACCTCAACTTCTCTGCACGGCTGATGTGCCAAAGTGCTCAAAGTAGCTCCTAGTCTCTTGTTTATTACAACAAACACAAACTAATAAGCCGGAACAAGATAACTACTTTTGGAAAGAAAATACACGATTCTGTTGGGTCAGGCAGGTTTAAATCAAAAGGTCTGAAAAGAAAGCTTCCCCTGTCTCCAGTGGGTCCTTGAAATGTTGAAACTTTCTTCTGACTTTGTGGCGAGAGATCAGTCACCAGTTACCGTCATGGACAAAACAGACATGGCTGGAAGAAATGAGTTTGTTACCAATCTAATCAGAGTAGGGCAATGGGAAATAAAACCAGATCTTAAAAACACCCTCCCCTCACCCTTCCCTTTTTCCCAGGCTTAATTTCCCTCCTGAGCTTTCCATCTCTTCCTCTTCAGAGGTGCAGAGGAATGGGGAAAAAGAGTTGTGGTCAGTTCTTTGATGTTTTTGCCGCTCCTTCCTTCACAGGGAGAGGATTGTCCAGAGTGGAGTTCCTTTCATGGGAGACAGTCCTCCATGAACTTCTCTGAAGTGAGTCCTTCCCACAAGCTACAGTTCTTCACGAACTGCTCCAGCATGAGGCTGTTTCCACAGGATGCAGTTCTGGAGCGGACTGTTCCAGGATGGGTTCCCTGTGCGGTCACCCAGTCCTGCCTGTTCCAGTTGGGCTCCCCTTTCCACAGATCCTGACAGGTCCCTGCTCCAGTGCAGGCTTCCCATGGGCTTCCAGCCTCCTTTGGGTATTCATCTGACCAGTGTTGTGTCCTCTGGGGCTGCAGGGGCACAGCTGCCTCACCATGGTCTTCACCACGGGCTGCAGGGGAATCTCAGCTCTGGCACTCGGAGCACCTCTTGCCCTGCCTTCTTCACTGACCTTCGTGTCTGCAGAGCTGTTTCTCTCACATATTCTCGCTCCTCTCGTCTCTGGCTGCAATTGTTTTTGCACAGTAACTTTTTCCCTTTCTTAAATACGCTATCACAGAGGCACTGTCACCATCAGTGATGGGCTCAGCCTTGGACAGTCACGGGTTTGCCTTGGAGCTGGCTGGCATTGGCTCTGTCAGACATGGGGAAAACCTCTTGCAGCTTCTTGCAGAAGCCACCTTTGTAGCATGTTCCCTCTCCTGCTCTCCCCAAAACCTTTCCATGCAAATCTGCCCAAGAGGGTTCAGGATCATTCTTGATTTTTGGGAACTGTTTTGGACGTGCCGTATTTGCTCAGGATGATTTGAGTGATGTTTTCTGGACTGTCTCCCAGTGTTTATTGTGTTTGTTTTATTCACTTTGCTTGTACCATTATGGCCCTGCATCCCTGGAAGTCCCATGTTGATGTGCCCAGTACCTTTAGGACATGAATGCCTGATGTGAGGAATGTTACTGTGCTATCTCAACAGCTGCAATGCTGCATTTTCTAATCTACCTGATGGTACCATTGAGAGGACTGATAGGTAGAGGTGCAGCATTTTCCATTTGTTTGAAAATTTCAGTAGCATATCATACATATCGATGCCACAAGAAATGGAATTATATGCCATTATCATACTAGAAATGGTGTTTTGAAATTAATATTGCCAAATCAATTTTACTGTGACTTTTATTACAGTAGATTAAATAATGAGTCTGGTAATAAACTGAAAGATACATTTGATTTGTTTTAAAACTACAAGCATAAAAAGAAAGAAGTACCAATTTATACAAAAATAAGTTTTCAAGGTGTAACAGTTTTTAATGGAGGGAGCTATTTGTCACAAATTATTTGGACTGTTGAGAGGTAGAATTAGAGTTATCTATCTAAAGGTGGAGTAGGTTTTAGTGTGCATATTGCCTGCCACAGAAATGCAAATAGACCACTGTACTTACTCCAAGGGTGGGATGAAGTACAGCTCAGAAGCCTTGGATTAAGTTAGGGAGTGAGGAAAGGAACTGATATCTCCAACTACCCATTTCTGTATGTTGAATGCAACTATTTTGTTCTTCTGGAGAGTTGCTGACTTGTCATGGGATGTGTGTTGTGCATTAACAGCCTTATGCATGCCCAGGATGCAATTTATGTTGCATCCATGCTGGAATCCTGTTGTGCCCAGTAGCTGGGAGTTTATGGTGTGCAGGTTTAGCAGCTGAGGTTATGTGTGCAATATGAGACTGAGAGTGTGTGTTTGTACAAATTGTGGTTTGTATGCACTGCTGAATTCACAGCTGACTTTTATGCTGTGGAAATTATGGTGAAAACTCATTTTGGGGAATTTATGGCATGATAAAGGAAGCTCGTCTCATGTTTGGGAGTTTGGCACTTCAGTGTTAATACTAAAGGACCAGCTTTTTGGATTTGGGATGGAACACGTGATTTCTAACTCATTGTGCTCTCAAGTTCTGCATTTGATCTGTCATAAATTCTGTGCCAGTGCACCCACTTGGCAGCCTCTGTTTTGAGCTGTAGCCCAATATTAGTGAAATGCAGTCAAAGTCTCCTTGGGGAGGCTGTTCGTAAATCACTGCTTGTGCAAACGGCGCCACTGGTAACTGTAGAAAGGAATTCCAGAAGGGTAAAAGGGGTCATAATTTGGAAGAGGATATCTCCTGTGCAGCTATAGCACCTCCAGTCAATTTCTTCATTTTTTACCCCATGTATTAGTCTTTACCTGGAACAAAGAAGACTCATGTGTAGCTCCCTTCACCTCTTGCTTTCCTAATGTAAGAAATTAATCAGGAAAATCTAGTTCTTTGCAGAAGAGAAATTCTGGTGTTTATAAAGGTCTATCTTAGCAATGTGGAATAACATCACTCATTAATAAAAGATTTTTCCAGCTCTCAGTGGGAGAACACTTACTGCTCAGAGTTTTCCAGCATGGTCTCTTTAGATGTGCATTTTCACTGAATGTAGCTTGCATGGGATTTATTTTATTTTTGTGTAGCCCATTGTTTCACGGTAACCCCGCAGCTGAGGTGTCACAATGACTGACATTTGCTGCTTGACCCGCAAGTGACTTCTTGAAAAGCTTGTAAATCTGTGGATGCCTGGGTTTCTGTAACTTGAAGACAAAGAGGCTTCTAATCGTGTCACAGAGCAGCCCATTTGCAATACAGAGGAAACGGCTGAAACCAGGGTTTGACTATCAGTCACTTGCAGATTTTCAGGACACCTGAGAAACAGCGTGGAGCACGGGTGCTGCAAAGGTAATTAGAATGTATTCAGTTAATGACTTGTCACTCTGGCTTTATTTTGCAAAAAGCAATAAAAACCCCGTCTCACATACATTCCCTTCTCAGCTCTAGTCAATCAAGAATTATAAGCAAGCACATTTGAAGTCATAATGAACAAGATATGTAGTTGCTTAGTTTTTAATTAGGAAAGGTATGTTGAGTGCACAAGTATAATTACAGCTTTTTTCTTTTTTACAGACCGGCAATTACCATGAAAAAAGGTTACTGACACACAGGAGCCTTACTTGTAAATGTAAATTTCCAGTGATGCCAATACAAATATAAAACTATAGATCCTCAGTATCCAGTTTTATCTGACTATTGCTTTTGTCTTAGTTATGGATCTTCAACTGGCATGAAATGTTCATCCACACAGAAAGTGTCCTAGAAAAAGCCATGAGAAGGCTGATGGGCATGTTGTCATTTTTGCTTATGCTTTTTGAGGGGGCAGAAAATCCTTACAATCAAGCGGAACCCGAAAGTTTGGTGTATAAACTGATAGTCTGAGTGAGCTGAAGGCTTCACTTGCCAAAAGGCTTATGTTGGTATTGTAAGCAGATATTAACTTCTGAAGATGTTTCGAGGGGTGGATCTGTGCTAGAAATTCCTGTGAGAGAGAGAGAGAGGTGTTGGGAGGATGTGAGAAACACAGACTGACTGTGGTATGCTGAAGATACTGAAAGATAAGCAGCCCAAGATGCACACAGTGTTTTGGTTTCTTTCCTGAATGACAACAAGGATGTCAGAAAATTGCAGACTCTGTAGAAAGATATACAGATGCATGCCTGTGATTTTCAGCTACTAACCAGATGCTTGGAATAGCGTGTTAGATACGGGAATTTCCGTGGCTCTTCTCTGTGACCCCCTTGCCGCCTTCCGTCTCCCTTTCACTAAATTGCTGAAGAGGCTGTCTCGTGGTGTCTGTGAGAGACAGGCTCTTTCCACCTTGGGGAAAAAAAAAAAAAATCAGTTTCCTGCCTCTAAAAAGCTGATAAGTCTGCAGCTTAAGTCTAAGTTGTCTTAATGAGTTTTATTCTGGCAGATAGCAGGCGTTCTGCTCTATGACAACTCCGCTTTGGATACTCACTGCACAGACCTGATGGAAACGGGTCTAAAGTTTAGTGATTGCCAAACTGTGACGCTGAGAGACAGCACCCTTGAGGTAAAGTCCTCTAAATGAACTGCAACAGCAGAATAGTTGCAGGATAAGGAAATTTGTCACATAACCACTGGGATCCGACATTGCTCCTGACTGGCAGAAGAGAAGATAAAAACATTTTATGGATTCTTGCAGTCAGAAGCAGAATTTCCCAGTTCAGTGTGAATCTAAAGTCCTTTGTGTGTATGCTTTATCTTTGTAAATACCTGATTATATTGATGTGCAAAGAACACCATTAAAAAGGTCATGTTAAAAACCCACAACCCTTGTAGTAAAGAGTGACAAACTTTTTCTTACAATTTCTAACATGTTTTTTGTTTTCTTGAGAGAACATGACAGCGTCTTGCCTTCATTTCCCTGCTGTTTGAGAACTTCAGCAAGGATACACAGGTGCTCCCTGACCTTGTTGCAATGTTGTCCTTCACTTTGCAGTGCATTATATAAGGTGTGATAGGGTGCAAATTTCAGGAGTCTAAAGCCATAAACGAGGACATTTTTTACTATCCAAGTTTATACTAAGCTTAGCTGAGTACCAAGCCAGGCTTGAGCTGCACTGCCACTGAGGTGAGCTCAGCTGGTTAGAGCATGGTGCTAACAATGCCAAGGCTATGGGGCCATTCACTTGAGCTGGACTTGATGATCCATGTGGGTCCCTTTCAACTCAGAACGTTCCGCGATTTTGTGCTCAAAAAGTGAGGCTTGCCAGGCAGATGGGAACTGCTGGCTTTGTTCAGCAGGTCCTTTTAGAGCTGAGCAGGAACTCTACCAGCCTCAAAATGAACAACTCATAAACTGGCATGTTGCATGTGTCGTCTCGCAGCCATGCTCTAAATGTGGAAATCTGTGTGAAAAGTTATGCATTTCAGTAGGCTCACCAGCGAGCTCTGATATGGAGACCCTTTCATCAAAACCCATTCCTTTAGACACCAAATGCTCTGAAATCTGTAAAACTGAAGTTAGATTTAGGTGTCTCTGTTCTGTATGGAAGAATAATCCATGATGTTACTGGGAAGATGAAAAAGGAGGATGTCTGGGGTTTTTTGAGAGTTTTACAGTCATAATAGTGTTCAAAGAGGGCTTGCATGACAGTGGGAGTTCTGTCTTTGAGACACCACCACGATAAATAACTAAATAAGTTGTTTTGGTGAGTAGAGCCCTTTATAATGCAGTCCCTTTAGAAAGCAATAGATCAGACTTCTGGCTGATGTTTTCCGATATCATTCCATGGTTTGAATATAAATATATGCATATCTATTTAATAACTTCTGAGATTTTGCTCTGTATTTCTAGAAGGTTCTTCACTGAAGTGCATCAAGATGATCTGGGAGCGCTTCTGTAGAGCTGAAAGGATCTTTGTGCCCTTCAGGTTGCCCTTCATCTTATAGAATAGTCCTTTTTCTTTTACATTTTGATGCTTTTGGGGTTTTTTCTGTTTGAGAAGAGGTCTAAGAAAGTGTGTGCTTTATGTCAAATTGAAACTATCCTAGACAAAATTTCAACACTTACTTTTATATGCTCTACATACTTTAATATGTTTCTGACTATGAAATAAAATGCATCATCTCAACAAAATAACTTCTTTTTTACTGCTGTTTCAGTCTGCAAAGCATCTCCTGTAATATGTTTAACTTCCCAGTAGCAGTTCAGCTCAGTTTAATATACTACAAGTGTAGAGCTTGTATTGAATCTGTGAAATGACTGCTCCCCCCAAAATCACAGAATATCCAGAGTTGGAAGGAACTGACAAGGATCATCAAGTTTGACTCCTGGCCCTGCACAGTACAATCCCCAAGTCACACCATGTGCCTGAGTGTTGTCCAAACACTTCTTGAACTCTGTCAGGCTTAGTGCTCTGACCACTGCCCTGGGGAGCCTGTTCCAGTGCCCAACCACCCTCTGAGGGGAGAAACTTTTCCTAATATCCAACCTAACCCTCCCCTGACACAACTTCAGGCCATTTCCTTGGGTCCTGTCACTGTCACCACAGAGCAGAGATCAGTGCCTGTCCCTCCTCTTCCCCTCAGGAGGAAGTTGTAACTGCAATGAGGTCTCCCCTCAGTCTCCTCCAGCCTGAACAGACCAAGTGACCTCAGCTGCTGCTCATATGGCTTCCCCCTCAAGGCCCTTCACCATCTTTGTTGCCCTCCTTCGGGCACTCTCTAGTGGCTTCATGTCTTTTTTTATATTCCAGTGCCCAAAAGTGCCCCAGGGCTCGAGGTGAGGCCGCCCCAGCTCAGAGCAGAGTGGGACAATCCCCTCCCCTGCCCAGCTGGCCATGCTGTGCCTGATGCCCCCAGGACATGCTTGGCCCTGCCGGCTGCCAGGGCACTGCTGACTCAGATCCAACTTTCCATTGACCAGAACTCCCAGGTTCCTTTCCACAACGCTGGTCTCCAGTCTCTCATTCCCCAGCCTGTGCACACAACCAGAGTTGTCCCTGGTGCAGAATCTGGCACTTTCCCTCATTGAACTTCATATGGTTGGTGATTGCCCAGCCCTCTAATTTGTCCAGGTCTCCGTGCAGGGCCTCCCTGCCCTCGAGGGAGTCAACAGGTCCTCCCAGTTTTGGATCATCTGTGAACTTGCTCAGTACCCCTTCCAGTCCCCCATCCAGATCGTTAATGAAGATGTCAAAGAGCACAGGGCCGAGGATGGAGCCCTGCAGAACCCCACTAGTGCCAGGTCCCCAGTCTGATGTCACTCCATTCACTGTAACCCTTTGTGCCTGACCCCTTGAGCCAGTTGCTCACCCATCACATGTGGGTGCTGGACACAAACTCACGAAAGAAACTCTGCTGAAATCTTTTAGCATAATTTAATAAAAGTATGTAATGGCTTTAGAAAGTTTTAAAGAGCTGCTGTGGAACTGCAAAGTATTTGCTAGAATTTATTTCACTGCAGTTCTTGAGGAAGCATGGTACGAGGACAGTTGCTGTCAAGCTGTAGCTGCAAGAGGCACACCTTGAGGAGAGCACAGCCTGGTGGTACAGCAGCTGAACTGAGCTTTTCCCAGACCTCTTCCACAGTGTAATTGTCCCATCCAGGGCTGCCACCTCCATCCCCTCACATACCTGCTGGAACATCCCTCTGCCTTGTGCTCTCCCACGCCACCAGGCAGGCAGGAGAAGTGGAGCACAGGCTTGCTCTCGCTGTGCTGTTCCCCAGGCTGTGTGTTTTAGGGTACTGTGTAGACACACTGCAGTGCCATAGTTTTGGGGACTGCTGCTTCCATGGAAACGACACAGTTTTTCTGCTCTCGCTCCGAGGGAGCTGCTTCATGAAAAACGATTAAAAGAATACGCTTACTTAAAAGTGTAGATTTGCAGTACTAAAGCTGTAAAAAAAGGAGAAAACTATAAAATACTCTAAGATTATATTTAATAAGGATTCTTCTCAGCTTGTAAGGCTATTGTGTCCTGGGGAAATGAGAGCTACATCCTTCCTCCTTCTTTTTTGCCTAAAAATCCATGTGTAGAAAAGTCTCCCTGGATCATCTGCCGCTATTTAGCCCCAGATAAAAACGTTTCACTCCTCTCTCCTTTATCTGCCTCCGCTTCCTGCAGCCTGGCAATGGAACATGGTTTGGTATTGCTGGGGTTTGTTTTCTTTTCTTTCCCTTCTCAAGGTCTTTTGAAACATGTATGTCTTAATTTGTGTGTTTCCAGCTTCAAGTAGGCAACCATTTGGGGTCTTTTTTTCCGATTTTTTGGGGGTCTTTTCAGCTATGGCAAGAAGATTTTTACAGATTTTGCTGAATTCTTTGTTTATTACACACATTTCTTAGGCACTGCTGAAATGTGTTTATTTTCTGCAATACATATGTTTAGATTACACCTGGGATTTTCAGCTAATGAGGAGGAAAACAAAAACACCTCTTCCATTTTAGGTAACTCTCAGGAGACCTGTCAGATGGGGTGGTGTCTTACGTGTTGGGACACTCATGCATTTGTTTCACGAAGGAGAAACACCCCATACTGACAAGGTTGGCTCCCTACATCAAGCTGAAGATGTAGAACAAGAAAGAAGAGATGAGTGATAATTAGTAGACCAAAAACTGTGCATGTCTAAGATTTTCATGGACATGAATGTGAAATAAAGTGGGAATTAACGTGGTCCTAAGACTGCTGGGGCATGGAGGAACGAGTTGCCTGATTCTCGAACTGCACAAAGCCCTTTTGAGTGGAAAGCCAGGCTACTCAAGCTAGATCCCCAAAACCAGACTTTGCTGGGAAAGCATGCAAAAGATGGAATTTATCCATACCATGATGAACGAACCGAGAGCAATGGGCAAGATTATGAGTATGATCATCTTTTTAAGTCTGGAAAATCTGATTGCTTGGCAGTAGCATCGGTGACAGTCAGCAGCTGGCTGACACTCGTACAAACTTGCACTGGTTCCTATTTGAATATGGAAGAATTTCTCTACATTTTCAGTAGCACTACTTAGCAGATCATCATGAATGAAGAAAGAGTATTTTTGTCATCGTCTTGGCTTCACTGAAATTTTGGGTGAATAGAAAATGCATGATATTTTCTTCAGTTCACTTTCCTGTGATTCATTATTTAGCTGCTAGATATATTTTTTTTCTAGCTGCCTGTTGTGAAATTCTGGTTGTGTGGCATCTGCAAGACTTGCTGCTGCAATAATTAGCACGAAATGATGCAGAAAATTTTTGACCAGACTTAAAATAATTTTATAAAATCTTAGGATAACTGAATTATCAACATCTCTTTCCCTACAGAGAAACTTCAGTTTTAGTTAGTATCACTTCATCCAAATAAGATTGTAAAGGCAGAGGAAATAATGTGTGCATATTAATGATTTATTTTAAAATCACACACATTGTGCATGCTTTCTGCATATAAATCTGGATGGTGGAGAAAAGAAAGATGCTTTTTCTTCTCAGCATTGGGCAGACTGAATCCTACAGAAGTTTTTCAAACAACTGGTATCTCTGAGTTTCAGTTAACATCTGTGGTATTCTATAAACCTTCCAGGCACACAGAGGACACTCACTGCTCCTTCACTGGAAACTTTATAATCCTAGATTACTATGACGGGCAAGGATTTAGATTACTATGACAGGCAAGGATTAAGAAATTAGTTTGGCAGAATGATCTCTCTGCCTCTTTCCTAACCCCACTTGAGAGAACACGGAAGAATATGAACTTAGAGGTCTACTTTCATTTTAGTGCCAAGAGATTTAAAAATTTTCTGGAGAGTGTTGCCGAGTTATTGACTGTTCTGGCTCAGGAAAGAAGCCTCAATGATGGAGCCTTGTACGAAAAGAGAAAAAAGCTTGTTGAGCATGATTTGCTTGGTGGTTTTTCCTTTTTTTTTTTAATTTTTTTTTTTTTTTTTAATCTTCTGCTTCCAAGGGTGCTGTTGGTTCATTCAACCCTCCATCTGCAAACTGCTTGGCAGGGGAAAATTTGCATGCACGTAGACTTGAGAGGAGGGAAAGGACAGATTTGATTCTCCTACACACGGCGATAAGCTTCGCCCTGAGGCAATATTCACCCCCGCCCCAGGCGCTGTGCGAAAGGATGGAAGGCAAGATGTTGGTGTGTTTGTGGAGGGGAGGTGGTGCTATTTGAGTTGGTGGTCTGGTTATTAACATTCTAAGTAGCTGCTGATCTTAAAATGTGTTGTTCACTGGTGAAGCTGTCGCTGGTGGGCAAGTCTGGAAGTGCCTCTGCAGTTTGCTGTTGAGTGGGAGGGATACGGGAGCACAAATGGACTTCGTTCCCAAAATGCAGAGATTAAGGAAGTGGGTGGGACAATCACGTGGCCATCTGCCTAATGGTACCAGTGAATTTTCAACTGTTACAGCAAAATAAACAATTACCACGGGTTTAAAAAACGTACAGTATTATTCCGTTCTCAGTTTTCTTCCAAACAAATTATTTTGTGACTGTTTGAATTACACATTTAAAATATTTTTCAGTAACCTGTAAAAAACATAAGTTCTCATAGGAAAAAAAAAAAAATAGCTGCAAGAAAGTAGACATCCCTGGCTAAATGCAGACATCCTGGAATGAACAAGGTAGGAAAAAACCACCCAAACAAATCTGTTGGGGGAAATGTAGAGCACTGTAAATAATCTCAGACAAATACAACTGTAATAGAATAAGCTTATCCTGACTCAATCCACTAATCCATATTTATTCATGTAACAAATAGAGTTCAGAAACACAAATTTAATTTGCATCTTGTTGCCCGAATGCATATGAAAAGGCTGCTAGATTTGCTTGTATAAAAATTCCAATACTTTATACATTTTCATCAGAAGTAATAAATAATAGTTCCTCTCTACTTTCTTTCAGTGTAAAGAAACAAAATTATTTTCAGATTCATTCCTATTTAAAGTTTTGCAGAAGTACAGAACTTCAAACTGAATTATCATTTCTATTCAAGCCATGGGATAAAGAATCAAATGTATATATACAAGCTGAATGGATTTCATAGACAAATGCTATTGTTTAGGTCTAAGTGTCATTGTATCATTCCCACGTGTCTGGCTGAAAAAATGCCATTTTCCCAGGACAGGTTATTTTCTGCATCCCTGCAGAGCTGTGACACACTGTACACATTTACTTGCTTATGTCAGGCTGCCCTTCACAATGGAGTAGAGCACAGTTTCTCTTCTCATTAATTGTCTCCAGATCACCCCAAGAAGAGGAATCAGGCCAGTTTCAGAGAAAATTAACACCACTGCTTTCAGCTCCTGGTATTCAGTCACATAATTACTGATGTTTGTCATTAAAATTGGGAAAATGCATGTTCCCTTTGACTCCAGTTTTCATATTTTTGTGTCTCACTTAGATTGAAATGTCAGATAGCTGCAAATGGTTTTGTACTAGTAATTAATTAAATCATAAAGAAACCGGCCAAAGCTATGTAGCTTTTTCAGCAAAAGCAATTGTTTATTCCAGCTGTGTTCTCCAGAGCAGTCTTTCAAAATTAGTGTTGGAATTCTGTATTCCAGATTGCCATATATTTAATTGTCTTTCATTAGTCCTCATTTCTGCTCTTTTATTTTCCCGTTCTCCTTGTTCCAATTATTTTCCATGTCAGTACTTTCTGCTTTCCAAATTGCTTAAAGCAAGCTAAATTATCCAAATCACATAAAGATTTAGAACTTCAAATTAAGCCGCATAATTTATCCGTTGTGAATTTTTGTCATATTACTTAAAATGTGCAAACAGAAAGAGTCACAGATAAAATCACAAATTTCAGTCCTGCTTTCATTAATATATAGCTTCTAGAAATAAAAGTTCATATAGCACACAGACTGGAGTGATGTATATGTTGGAATACTTGGGAACCGATCAGACCCTGGATCAAAAAAGCTGATCCAACTGGTTTGTTGTTTCAGCTAAACTCAGTGTCTTAGAAATGCACTAGGAAATTTAAGAGATCAGCAGATACCATGTGAATGAGGATTGTGGGAAGTATCTTTCCAGTAATCTGAACAGAATCACTGCATATGGAGTTTATTATTCATTCATTTGGATTTTGACATATATAGAGTTGGCCACATAAACACTGGATTTGGGATTCATCTGCCCTACCCATGATAGCTGGAAGTGGGATACCTACATCCATGTTCATTTCTTTCTGTCTCTTGTTTTGCTGTTGAAAAGAGATTGCCACTTCTTCATGGCTGATTCCATCCTAGGATAGAGGTGTCTGAGAGTGGCCGGATGAGATGTGATAATCTTTCATGCCTCAGTTTTTGGATGTTTAACTTAAAATGGAAGCCCTTGTGAGCTGTCAAAGGTGAAGACAGGCAGTCCTTCCTAAAATGTTAAATCTCTAACACAGCTTGCACAGGGCACCCAAATGTGAGAGAAATCACTTCAGTTTTGAATGTGAAGCAGTAAGGAACTCATGTAATACTGATATATATATATAGAAAGTCAAGAGAATTTTATAGCCAGAGTCTGAAAACTAAGCCTGTGCATTGTCATCTGGGAAGGACCAAGTTTTTCACATTGAGTTTGGTTTTGGCTTCATGTGTGGGTCAGGAGAAACAGTCTTGCATTGCTGCTGCTGCTGCTTTTGTCATCTTTGTCCTTCTGCAGGAAAACGAGTAACCACTTTTTGTCATGTTTATTATGCTTCTAGTGCTTCTTTTTCTTCTTGCACTGCTCAGGTTTCCATCTGTGTGCTATCATACACAGAAACCTGGGAGGCATCAGATAAAGTAGTCTGCAGAGATTATCTCAATTCACTGCAAACATCCAGGGTCTGATTCCAACATTCTCTTTCTCCAGTCTCTCTACTGACTGTCCTCTAAAAGAAATAAACCACACAAAATTATGAAAAATAAAAGAATCTGTCTCATCATGCCTCATCTTGATTAGTCAGGTAAAACAGTGAACAGGTAGCTCACAGGAGATTATATAAAGGAAAACTTTATAACGTGTTTTGTTGGCATGATTAAGATGGAAACCCCTGAAGCAGCGTGGGGACTCTACTGATGTGCAGAGATAGATACTTTGAGCTTCCCTACCACAAATGTGTGCATGTATCCATGCTTTGCTACCCTGTATTAACTGAGGACTTGTAAAATATAAGCATAAAACTAGGGCTTTAAAAGTTTGCATACAAATACTTTTGAGAACAGTGGAAGATTTGTTGGGAATTCGCCATGAGCTATTGATTTCCAGGGCGCCTGTTCTCTCAATATGGAACTCTTACTAGAGATCAGTCATTATATGGCAATACAAATAACTGAATTGCTAAAATCCATTCAATTAATTTGCTGCATTTCATCATACTAGAGTTGGTTATTAAAACTCCATTATGCACCTAATGGGAATCGTGACATGGTCACGTGCTAATCATTATTAAGACCGTGGGTTCAGACCACACTTTGAATGCCATGTTTGGAAGTTTTCTGAGTTGGAGGTTGTCACTGTGCAAAATTGTTTCAGCCTGTGATACAGGTCAAGTGATAACCACACCCTAAATCACGTTCCATTCACAAAGGGAGCTATGTGTGTTATTGGTTGCTAATCTGTGAGTGAAGGAGGAGGTGACAAAGAGGCAGCAGAGACCGAAAAAAAAGATTTATTACAGGAAGTTTTCAGCTGTGTTGGTAACAGATTACAGCTGGGACCAGTTTACTTTTCAGTGCTGCAAAAGCTGGGGGAGATCTGTTGATTTTTGCTTGATCTCCAAGGGCTCCTCTCTGCTTTTACAGCACTGTGTAGGCTACAGAAAGCTTTGGTGAAGCCCAGGTTTCAAGTGGCGTAAGTTGATTTTATTATTTTGACCTTGGCTGAAGTACAGAGACTCTGACCAACTGTTGAAACTATCTAGGATCCTTAACTGACAAGATTTGTCGTTCACAGGTGAGTTTTATAGAGAGAAATTAATTCTGATTCCAGGTTTGGGTACACATAAACGCATGCATGCAGGTCTGCACACCAGCATGGGATGGTTTTGAGTTGGTGTTTATTTTCTGTTCATTCACAAAGCCAGCAAATTGAGCCTTATGGAGACAGCTTATTACTTTCTTGTATTGCTGTAGTCGTGTTCTCAGCAACAGCATATAAAGTCTGATTTCCTAAGGTGCAGTTTGACTTAGTTAAGCTTACTTTTCAAAGCTAATTCATCTGTTAGTGGCAAATAGAATTTTTCCTGCTTTGACATGCTTCAAAAGACACTTTTCATACACTCCCCCGTAGCTGAAGACACACAGAAATAGAGAACGGAGATGGAAAGCATTTACCTTCCTTCTCTTTGTCACGGACTGCAAGATACGATCCTGCAGCAGCTGTCTCATCATTGGAACATTTGTTTCCCATTGAGATTTCTATTGACCTCCACCGAAGCTTTGTTTATGGGGAGAGAGAGCAATGAGCTCTCAGTGCATTGTTTGGTTCCACCATATGGGACAGTCTCTGCAAACAAACTAGATTGCTTGGGTCTCAGACCTGAGCAGAAAAGGCATTAATGCCAGCACACTGCCAAAAGCTAAAAGCAATGGGAATTTTTATGCTTTGGAAGGATCTCATTTTGTGAATTTACTGCATGGGCTCCCTGTTTATTTCGTTTTCCTTTCTTGTGGTGTTGTAGAGATTTTATTTTTCTGTCCAGCTTTCCTCCTCACAGTCCAATTCCTTTGTGAGGATCAGACAACTGCTGTCAGAATTCTCAGTTTCTGCAGCTGATTTTTTATTCATTTAGGAACAGGTTTTTGAGCAAGGCTGCATGGTCCAATGGTAGAAAACAGACACTGACAGAGATTGCTCCGTCTTGTTGTAAGCCTTTGTGATAAGGTTGAGAAGGTTAGATTGGGACTGACTTGGTCTCGCACAGCCCCATTGCTTTTGTTTGGTTTGCAGCAGCTGAAACTTTTATTGTCTTGCTATGGTGTCAGCGGGCTTTACAGGCAAAATATTTTAAATCCTGGCTCCAGGTTCGGGATCTAGAGGCTCTGGCTAAAATGAGCTTCAGAGGCAGAGAGAAAAGATCTTATTTACACTCCTATCTGACTAATTAAGCCTTCAAGAAAATCTGCCCTTCTTCCTCCTCGTCCCACCCTACACTCTCTCCAGTGTCCCACCAAAAGAGCACCGCTGGGATAAGGGAAAGGTGAAGCTGTCAGTGGAGGTTTGGAAGAGCTCCAGGCTGCGGGCAAACACAAAGGCTTTGGGAAGAGCCAGAAGAAATCGAGTCAGGAGGTTTACAGTGAGGTCCCCAGTCAGGCTTTTCCCCCAGGAATCAGTAGGTGATGCCGGAGTTTTCGCTCCATCCGCGCATCTCCCATGGCACAGAGAATGTCCCCCTGCGCCCGCTGGCAGCCCGTGGGGACTGTGCCGCGCCGTGTGACACAGGTAGCTTCCAGAGGGAAATCGAGAGCGTTTTCCAGCTCCCACGCTCTCTGAAGATGACTGCGCGGGGTAATTTGTGGCTTTAATTGCCGAGGAGCTCCAGGGACTGCGAGGAGGCGTCAAAGCTGCGCTGCGCGCAGCGCTCCCGAGGGACCCGGGAGCTTGGGAGTGGCCAGAGTGGGAGGATTCTGCACTAAATGTGTCAACAAACTTTGCGCAAAGGATAAAATTAGTAGGCGACAAGTGAATGTGACGCATTGGAAAAGTGCCACTGAGGCTTTTTCAAAGGGACATAATGCCTCAGAAATGGCCTGGCTTTCTGTGGAACGAAAAGCCCAAAGTGGCTGGTGAATCGGGATGAGCTAGATAAAATTATTGAGCACACTAAAAGCTATTAAAGAAATTAAATTGTCGTGTGGGAAAGCTTCTCATGGATTAATAGCTTGTTAGGAAGGAAGGTTTGCTTTGCACTACTTCTGACCTGCGTGTTTTTCTGCTGTTCATCTTTCTCCAGCAATGGTTAGAGGTAGATACTGGGGCGAATGATCAGATTTTTGTGTCTAATGTAAATACATCCATTTTATGATTTCGGTATCTGCACCCCGTAAAAACTTCCCGTTTGAAATCTTGTCTTGTTTTCACCAAAGTGTGATACTTCTATTATCAGGAAATATTTTTGCCTCAATTGAAGTAAAGTATTTGTGGAGGAAAAAAAAGCTGATTTATTGTCTTAAATTGAGTGTAATAGGTATAGAAACCTTAACTTTTACTAAGGAATGCTCTTTTGCTGAGAGACTAGCTAGGAAATGAAACCTTTTACTGTAGAAACCGAGAATACACACTGGCAATAGTAATTAATAGCATGTCAGTAGGAACACCACATTGAAGTAGAAATAATTTAAGATTAAGACATTTCAGGCACAGCTAATGATTTTAATTCACTGGAATTTTTTTTCAAGCATCATTGTAACTTTTTTGATGGTAATTTAAAATAATCTAATGATCGAAATTGTTTACAATCTTGAGGTTTAGCATACATTACCACTGCTATTCAAAAAGCTTTTCAGAGACATTGTCAGCTCTGGTTTGAATGTTATGTCAGTACAAGAATAATTTCTAATCCCTATTATTAAGAAACAACAGTTGTATTCTTAAACGCCTTGTTAAAGATTTTAAAAGAGGTTAGGAAGTCATCTAAGCTTTCTTGTTTACCCTCAGAGAGGTTGTAGAAACCTCTAACTCTGCTGAAGAGACTAATGAACTAAAAGTATAAGAGCTGAATGTGCCGTGTGGGCGGATGCCTGGTGCTCGTGCCGGTGGTAATCCCTGCAGGAACTAATTTGTTTTGAAAGTGGCAGGTAGCTAAGGAAGCTGACTTCGACTGGAATTTATTCCAAGAACTCGCTTTTGCTTGCCTTTAATCTATCCTCCCAAATGCTAAAATGGAGTTTGAGAAGTATGAGCAGGACGCCGCCAACATGAAAGCTCTGCCTGCATGAGCAGCGGGATTGTTGATGGAGTGCCACGGTGTTCGCGGTGTGAAATGTGAGACAGCCTTAGAGCTGACTCTACTAAACTCACTGCTGAGTACTTTCTGAGCAAACTGAGTGTTGTTCCTTCGAGATGAGCTGGCGGAACCGATCTTGACTGAGGTTCAATTTATCTGAGAGGCACTGCCCTGTTAGGAGCAGGGTTTTGAGGACGGGTGGTGGAGGTGGAGGCTGCATTCTCTCGATGAGCTCGATGTGCTGTCAAAATTCATCTAGACTTGGCTGTTAGTCAGCATTTTAAACCCGAGATCCACTTGTCCTCACGCTGTCTCAGACACAAGCCAATGTTTCCTCTGCCCCTCTCACGGGGTCCCTGTAAAGAACCAGTCTCAAGAACAAATGCAGTTTTAGGCTGCAAACCAACAAAACTTCACTTGCAAAGAAGAGTTGTGCAGCCTGTTTTTAAAAAAAAAATTGCAAATGTTCATGACAAATATCCCCTCTTGCTTAAATCTGAGAAAATGCAGGTATCATCAGTACCTCTGCATTGGAGCTGTGTTGGATGTAGACCAGGGCATCAAGGAGTTCTCCTCAGCGCTGACTGATGCAGGACATTTGTCAGGTCACAGGAGAGACTTCTGAAATCAAAGTAATCAGTCTGTGTGAAAAGTAGACACTAACACTGAACTCGAAAAAATAGTTTTAAATAAACAAATTAAAGTTTTTCTATATAAGCTTTGATTTGTCAATGATATTTCTATCCCAATTCAGGTTTTCAAGTCCTACTGCTCTGGATACATGATTTTAGCTTTTCCAAGGCAGCTGAGCAAACCTTTAGGGTTGAAGTGGGCTGCACAGAGAGGTGACATATTTCTTTGATAATATGGCAGTGCAGCATTTTTTACCATGTGCTGAAATGATTAATGTCTGCTATCAAATACAGCAGCAGTAGCTGGAATTGTTCACTTCTCCATTCCTTCATATTACATGGAGAAGAACCTGATCTGGAGGGAATATATTTTATCCATGGATTCATTTCTTTTTTTTCATTTCATGAAATAATAATGACAGCAGTTGATGGCTGGATGAAGTAAACATTTAGGATCACTGCTGGATTACTGAGGAAAGGGTTTTATGGAGATGATGTCACATATGTCAAATTTCCTGTGTCTCTTGTGGCCCCTGCAGGCAGACTAGAATGCCCTTTCATAAAATGTCAGTGACTTTGTAATATTAAAAACTGGGAAATATGAGTTACTGTCTTTCAAGTGTTGTGATGGTCATTTATTTACAGGAGATAAAAATGGATATGGAGGGGAACACAGTCAGATAACAGCACACAGGGGGTCAGTCAGGCTGCCAGGGAGGTAGGCACAGCTCCTGCTCTGCTTGCTCCAAGCACAGGGTGCCAGGCAGCTCCAGTTTGGGTGGAGTCTGGAGGAGCAGCTAAGGTAGGACAGTGACTTAGAGGGGAGCTTTCTGAAGGGAGCAAGTGTAAGGCTTGAAGCAGCTCTCTCTGTGTATTCAAGCTGGGCTGTGGCACAGGGGCCTCTGACATAGGGGTGGAATTAGAGCAAAAGCCTTTGAGGCATCTGTGATTGACTCAGAGATGCAGGCAGGTTTTCTGTTTTCCTTTCACTTTCTCAAAGTAAAACTGGGAAGACCTTGTTGGCTGGATCTTCTGGCTGTGGTTATTTCTGGATGAAGGTAGAAGTGAAATGGGAATAATGTAGCACCCTGCTGTGGAAAACCAGTGGAGAGCACAATCCTTTCCAAGCCAGGGGGATGATCACTTTGTGCAGGTTGTTTTTTCTGTGCTTCGCAGACACTGAAATGTCAAATTTTAGACCTTCATTTGTATTTTCGCCATCGGTTTTTTAACAACAAAAAGAGCTGTTTTTATGAATTACATGTACCTCTTTTCTGTGTGTACCTTGTGCTGCCAGTTTTTGAACACTGAGCACAAATCTGCTGGCTTTCCCTCTCCCCTGCAATGCTGTGACTATTTGGGAAAATATCAACACTCAAAACGTGATATCTTTTTGTCCTAAACTGAACCACTTCTCTCCCATTTTATTTAATCTCTAGGGCAGCTATTCTGGTGATAGTCCTCCTTACAGTGTTAAACAGCACAAATGTCTCCTTACAGGAGCTGCTGCCCCACATTTTCACATAATATCAGCTGGCAGGCGCTAACTGCTGTAGCTGTCTTGTGAGGGCTGTGGTGACAAAGATAAACCTCAGGCTAATTTTCTGAACAGAATCAGCCAGCTTGAGCGAGTCTTCTTGTTTGGAAATTAGATAATGATGATCTTAGCCGTAGCATTTTAAATTATGGAGTAAATAAAGAGCTGGATGCTTCCTCGTATAGTTAGCTCTTAATTATCGTCTCCAGTGGCACTGGCGGGATATGCTGACGTTTATGATGGATATAGAGGTTGTTCCAAAATTTCTGTAGGCAACAGTCTGGAAAATCTACATTTGCTTACGCTGTGCAGGATAACATCTGGGTTTCTGTCATTCCTGACGGTAGGCACCAACTATATTTTATAATGACATCAATTTCCAGGGGAGACAGTAGGTATTGATCCATAAATTGCAAGATTTTGTGTGTGTGTGTGTCTTCAGAATTCGAGGTTTTCTATGTTAAAATGTTCTATGGGCTTGGAAGAAGGCAATAGCCAGGTGGAGAGGATCCACTCTAGCCAGGTGGGAGGCTTCAAGCTGGTCTCACTGCCCTTCTTGAGCAGTGCCCAAATGGTTTAAATCAGCAGTTGTTTGCTTCTTGGTGTTTGTGCTTGTGACTGATAACATCAAGGATCTCCAGCTGGAGCCTCTCTGGGTCTTGTACAAAGCTTCTCCAAAAATACAAACTTTTCTGAACTACTGGCTAAGTGAAATCAAAATTTCATGGGAGCAGGTTTGTAACCACAATCCAGAATGTGACACCCAGCATGGAAGTGCTGAGAAATTGGGAGAGGCAGATTGAAGTCCTGTTCACCGTAATCCTCATTTTCTCTTCCCATCTCCTAAGGGCTGAATAGGGAAAATTACTTTCTCCGTGGCTGAGGGACCACATTACTTAAGGCCTCGGTGTTCAGAACTCACATGCTGGCTTTGCTATGAACCAGTCAGTTTCAAAACCCAGGCCCCCAAAGAGATCAGTCAGAAAGCACGGGGGAAAGCAGAAATGTTGTGTAGGGCTGTGACAAAAGGTTCCCTGTGCACTTGGCTATAATTGTGTGGCAAGCCTGGGCTCCAGGTTGCCATAACTAGGGCATTTTGCAACATAATTTTGTCAGGAGACACAGTTTGCAGCAAATAAGTCACCAACTTTTGGGGCCCAAACCACCTAATTTAATCCTATTAAATTTGTTTTCCTCATTTACAGCGGCCCTAGCAGCAAGCAAAACAGTGATTCTATGCTATTAAAGTTTCCTAGATGCAGTCTTTGCCAAAGACTACATGGACACTGCCATTAGGGCGTCCTGAGAGACTG
Source organism: Ptilonorhynchus violaceus (assembly GCA_013397565.1). Classification (NCBI taxonomy): domain Eukaryota; kingdom Metazoa; phylum Chordata; class Aves; order Passeriformes; family Ptilonorhynchidae; genus Ptilonorhynchus; species Ptilonorhynchus violaceus. The sequence goes on from VZRJ01008049.1 coordinate 747,786, forward strand.
CTTTGAGCAGCAGAAAATGTGCTATATTTTCTGGATGTCCTCATAAGGCTGAATGTGAAATCAGACTTAGTGCCTCAAAGCAAAGCGTGCATTTAATGAGCCAACAAATACCTGACATCAGCTGTGACACCGGCTATGGAGGAACATAGATCATGTGCTTTTCATGGAATCACTGAGGTTGGAAAAGACCTTTAAGATCATTGAGCCTGACTTTTAACCCAGCACTGCCAAGGCACCACTAAGCCATGTCCCTAAGTGCCACATCTACATATCTTTTACATACCTCTGGGAAGGGTGACTCACCCACTTCCCTGGGCTACCCACTTCTGTATATAGTACTACAGAATATTTATTCTGCTGGATTCTCCCTCTGGACTGATCACAGATAAGCTATTAAATAAAAATGAGCAAATGGTGCTTTTTAATTTTGATCACCTAAAATGTTCCTTCCTGAGAAGTCTTGACTTTCATCCCAGTAACCCCTTCTGTAAATGGTCTGTAGTGTACACTGCAGTAAAATATAAATTAAATTCTGTTCCACTTAGAATATATATTTTCCCTTCAAATATTTTTTTAATTATCCAGGTAATTTTGTTTCAAAGGATGAAGTCCCTGCAGTCAAAAACATTAAAAAGTCCCAGCCTGACTGAAAATGCTACTTTTTTATTATGACTTTTTTCTCATGCAGGCTGTTGGAGGGCTCTGAAATATGTTTTAAAAGACTTGGGAAAGACTTTGAGCTTAAAAATCCAGCCTGCAATGTGGAAAAAAAAGAGTTTTAATTAGCCCCACAGTAATGGTCAGTGAATGAGGCACCACCTCTATGTTGTTAAGTTCTAAGCTTCATTTTGTAGGTGGTTTCATTTCAGCAGTGTTTCAGCTTCCAGAAGGGTTGCCTTTTTCATCTGTGTCTGAATTCAAGCTTGTGTGATGGACCATTGTTAATAACTAGAGGGGAGGCAGTCTCATGTGGATAGGTCAGGGAAGCGTTTTTTTAGCTGGGGACGGCTTCTTAATTTTTTGCTGCCTTTCAGAGGTGCACTTGCTGTGGATTGACTTCTCTGTCTGTGGCTGTGGTGGCACCAAATGTGGGAAGGGTTTGGTCTGACTCTTTGAAAAGCTGTAATGCCTTTGCTGGCCCGGATCTCTTTCTTGAGGTACATTATTTCACATAGGAGGGTTTTGTTCTGGCAAACTCTGTCACTTTGAAGAGATGCTAGAAATGATATAGAAGTTTGGGAGAGCTGCAGCGGAGGCAGGTTTTATCTTCAGATGAAATCTGGGCTGGCAATGCACTTTATATTGAATATTCCTAATATCCCTGGTCCGATGTCCTGAGACTTACCCGAAATACCTGGCTTGGAGAAGGAGATTGCTTTATACCAGTTACAAGGCAAAGCAAATTTTAAGCATTTCACTTGATTAAAATTACAAAAGCAATGATGCTGAAGAGGTACCAGTTCTGCTACCATATTTATTTTCCCTGTTGCACCTGCAGGCACAGTGTAAGGCTTGTTTCTGTGGTGCTGTTTAGTTCAGCTGTTTTCTTAATAGAGCTTATTAATCATAACTCTCTCTCTCTCTCTAGATGTATATATATATAAGCTATTAAAGGGATTCAGGACAGTCTTGGATTTTAAAAGCAGCTGAGACCATGCTGGATCCAAAAGCAGTGATGATCTTTTTCTCTCCTTCTTCTTTCTCTTTCTCTCTTCCTTCTCCTGACTCCTTCTTCTTGAAATATATAGTGAGTCAGACTAAATAATTCCAGTCAGTGCCTTAGTAAGAGCCTGGTTGTGTCTGCATAACTTCAAGTTGGCTAAGTTTAAGTTTGCTAAGATAAAGTTCGTGAAGTGCCTTGTTTTATCCGGGATGAAGTTTGCTAAGTCAGTGCTTCGAGAAGTGCTATACTTTGCGTGGGTGTTGCTTTAAAATTTGCCAAGTACTTTATTCTACCTTAATGTTCTAAGGTTTGCAAGTAAAAGTTTGTTATTCAGCCTCCTGAGAATTTTGTTGTTTCTCCTGTGCATCGCCCAGAGTGAATCTATTTACCTTCCCCTTAAACCCTCTGGGGCTCAGCACTCTGGATGCTGCCTTTTGGATCGTTGCAAAAAGGATTCAGTGGGGGCACTGGAAGTTGAGCAAACTGGGGAGGAGCCAGTTTACATTCCTCCCCTGCCATTGTGTCATAGCACAGCTGCCAACTCCAATTCCAGGGCTGATGGGAAGAGTGGGGATGAGAAGCTTTCCCTCTACAAACATTGATCCATATTCTAGCCGTGCCTGGAAAACAGATCCTGAACAGTGCTTAGCTGGGTGTCGAGCATCACATGGATGTTGTTTTGTTCCATTTGTTTTGGTGTCTGTGCAAAAACATCTCCAAATGACTTGGAGATGGAAAGGATTTTAAAAAACAATTTGTTGGGTAATTCTCAAACACTTAAAAGTGCTAAACCCCACATTTCTTCATAGTTTACTATCTCAAACACTGGCCATTAAGCAAGTTTCTGCAAGCTGGTATAGTGTAGTAGTAAATGATGCTGTCCAGATTTCCCTGTGCTGGGACTTGTCATTTGTTTGGACAACAGTTCACTTGTTTGCAGTTGTGTTCTTGGAGTAAAGACTGGAAGGGTTTATACTGACATAAACCTTCTGATTCCTTTAGTCCAGGTCATTATATTAAGCCCTATTTTTTTTAGAACAAATGTGAAAGGACGTGGAAATTACAGATATTAGCATTCCATAATCTATCTTGAAAATACATCCTTACCAGTTTATAAACAGAAAATTGAAGCCTCAGGTGGTGAGTATCTGCATACCTCTACAGACTTCAGTGTGAATTGTACTGGCACTTTCAGTAGACCTTGTTTGAGGAGAAAAAAAAAGATTTTCTTCCCCACATCACATATGATCTCTGTTGCTTTCAAACCACCGTTCAGTTCATAGAATTACTTCTAGGTGCAGGAAAACTTCAACATTTATATAAAGGAAATGTTCCACAGCAGTGATATGGATGATTCTGTGATTCTATTTCTCAAAGAAATGTTATTTGAAAAAACTCAGAACAAGTGGATTTGCTGCTTGTAGAATTCTGGAGAGAGGTGAAAGTGAAAAAATAAAGTGAATGAAGTTGTAATTTACCGAAGAAGTGCAAAAACAGAGACGTGAGGGGAGGACAATTACTTGAGGTGTAGTTTCAGCATGGACATGTAGTAAATATTTTGAGTGCTTTGTAACATAGAGGCAGCTTTAAGCAGAAAGGTGGGTAAAAATACCACAGGATGGTAAAGATTGTGGGAACCACTTACTGCTCCCTGTCAAGCTTTCTGAGTCGAGTATGTGCCTTCACAAGCAGCCTTGAAACCCTGCAGTTCCAAAAAAATATGAATGTAGCAGTCATACAGCTGGAAATGAGGTGTCTGGGGTTAGCCTAATGAGGATAATCAGAGTTCAAAAACAGTGTATGGTCGTGAATAGAAACTAGAGCAGCCTTGAAATAAATATTTGGAGGAAAAAAATTGTAACTCCGTGGAAGTCTGGATGTGAAATTGGAGCCCAGGTTGGTATCTCTCTCTGCTTCTGGTGATCTGGATAAAAGCACCAGCAGCAGCCTATTTTAGCAGAATTAAAAGGGAGAAGTATGATCAAAGCTAAGTGTGAGGGTTTCTTTGAGCAGGTGTGTACTGCTTCTCTTCTGGCATGTAATTACGTTCTGATTTTCATGGTTCTTTTCATTTAAAACCAGTCCATGATTTAGGACTTCTAGCACTTCCAGTTTTGTTCTTCAGGGGAGAAAGTCTAACAAAGAGTACAGAAGAAAGAGATTAAAAATCGATGTTTTATGCACTTGCATATAAGATAACATAGAAATTATGATAAAGATATCCAATTTTGAATTAATTCCAAGGCCTTTGGGGGGAAGAAAAGAGCTCCCGGGAAACAAACTGAAAACAGGCAGATCTGAAAGCAGCAAGGTACAGAATTTATTAAATGAATATTCTATCTCCTGCAGGGGCAGGGAAGGAGGGTGATATGTTTAGAGAGAGGAGATATTGAGTGAACAAGGAGCATTTAAAATATTTTGGCCAATGCAGCAAAGTCACGGTGGAGACAATAACCTCAGGTACTCAGTGGTGCTTTCCACAGTGCTCTGGAGAGGGTACAGGAAGAGATCAGGAAATTGGTTTATGGATAAAGCTTGCAAGAAAGTATTTGAGCTGATTGGAGATATTAATTTAATGAGGGTGGTATGAAATTTTGGAAGGGATGCTTTTTTTTAAGCATGGAGGTGTCTTTTATATGCAATATGTTGGAGTGACATGATCTATTTTTGCCCTACCCTTAGTAAATGAGCCCACTGTGACAGACAGCACTGAAGCTGTGGCTGTCTGGGGTTTTCAGCTTCAGATGTCATTATATTCAGCATTGTCATGCAAGCATATTTTCGAGGAGCAGCACAAGTGTGCATTTTGCCTTCAGGAGAGCTGACTTTGAGCAAATCTGAAATGCCCTAGGGATTTTTCATTGGAATTCAGTAATGTGTTGGAAGTAAACAAAGAAATAAAACTAGTTTTAAAAATAGAGTGACAGGTAGGTCTGAAGGAACATTAATACAATTTTATTTCAGCAGGGAAAGCACAGAAATATCTAATTGGCAAAAATCTGAAATGAAGTAGTCAGAGTATACACAGCTAAAGATTTGATGATATGCAGCTTTTACTGAGTTTTTAACCTCCCCTCCCAACAAATAAACTTCAAGAAGCAACAGACTAAATAAGACATTAAAAACACCCCAGTCTGGTAAGAAAGCTGGTGTACTAAAATGCAAAGGAAGTGGGCAGTGTACAAATCAATGAAGAAGTCTGTGCTGGATGTTGCTGTCAGCTTTGGCTAATACAATCCTTTTTCCACACTTCAAGGATCTGGAATATTGTTCTCGGGACTTTAGGTCAGTATGGAGGAAGGTTGAAGTAATGCGTGATTGACCATAGTGTGAATTTGAAAACAAGCATTTTGGAAAAGATAGATTCCTCTAAGCAGTCTGTGCTTTCTGCCTTTCTATGAAGCAAGCACAACAGAAATCTGTTTTGAATACCTAGAGAGAAGTGAAAGACGTTGGTCATAGGAAGGCTGTGTGTCCCAAAGCAGCTTTCAGAGTTAAAGAAAATGTAGTTCCTTACTTTCTTAACACACTTTGTGAAAATTGAGTACTGCTCTGAACTGGCCAACTCCAGGAACGCTAATGTAGCAAATCAGAGAGTTGGGTTGTCAAAATGTGCACAAAGCTGTTTTTTTTTCCCCTAAGAGTTAGTGAGATTAAGCAATTTAGACGGGTTGGCTTCAGCCTTAATTGCTCTCTCTCTCTGTTTCTCACTCACTTTTTTTTTTTTTTTAATTCAGTAATTGAAAACCGATTAGGTTTTCAGAAAGCTGATAGTGTGTAGCGTTATCTAGGAGCAATACAGAACTGCAAATTGCTCTGTAGTAGAACAGTTGGCAATATATTTGTCTTCCTTTGGTCCCCTTTTGAGCATTGCAGGGAAATAACCCAGGAAGGAAGGGAGGAATCAACTGGTGGGGGATATTCAAAGGCAGTTCCAGATACAGTTCTATTGATGAGCTAATTTTAAGGAGTTTCTGTGAGGGCCAATTGGGATGATCAGAAATTTTTTCTGAACGAGGATTGATCCAGTCGGCTGAGACTGTTGCTTGGACAAGAGAGAACCAAGGCAGAAGTCACTGAAGTTTATAAAAATCAGGGTTACCAAGGAGAAGATGGAATGTGTTTGCTTGTGCCTCTTCCAGCCTAAGAGCTAGAAGGCATTAAATAGTCACAGATTCAAAGCTGGAAAAGATTCTTCTTCATGGAAAAGGTACTGGAGGGGGAGAACTCCAGCCACAAGATGCTGTGGTGTCACTGCTGTGTGCTTGCTTCTTCTTTAGCAAATACTGCTTTCATGGGAGACAAAGCAAATCTCAAGCAAATTTTGAGAATATGTCATTATTTTTAATATCTCTTTAGATATTAAAAATAATGACATTGTCACCATATGTAGGTCTCATAGCTTTTCCAAATATATTAAGGAATTTGTGTGTGTGATTAGCTACAAAGAATAATTCTGGTTAGTGGATGGATGTAATGGCCCGCACAATGTTGGGAATTTCCAAAATAGCTGGAATATATAAGAAAGAAGGAAGAAAAAAAATATTTCACTTGCAAAGTCATGGGCCTGTCCAAGCAAAGGTTTTCCTGACTGCCTGTTATACTTCCACAGCGGGTTTTGGGTTTAGGTAGTCTTTTCTAAGGTGGAAATATCTCCTCAAAGTGCCCCTGAGTGGCTGTGCGTGTGAGAAGATACCTTAAGATAAACATGGTTATTGAAAAACTTTGGTCAGACAAGGTCTAGATTAGGACACTTTAAAATAGTTTAGATTTAGAAGAGGTTTGTCTGTCTCTTATCCATGGGAACACATTTGTTGTGCAAAAATTATGTAAAAATTACTACAACATATACAGCATTGTAACCCCACTCTTTACAACAAACACTTTAATCTGAGTTCTAGTGTTGGAACACCATGCACAATTCACAGCTCTTAGCTTTGCTAACTAGACTTCTGCTTGTTGTTGGAGAGGATTGTTCCTTCCACGATCTAAATCAACAGCAGTGATGTTTGACTATGCTAAAATACCTGCAGTAAATATCAAGAAATAAGCATTTCTCTGGGTGGTTGGAATGACCTAATTCGTTAAGCAAATGGAAGGTGAAATTGCAGAGCAGCAAATACAGGAAATATTAAATGGGGGCACATTCAGCCTCTGAGATTGATTGTGTATGTGTGTGTGTGCACAAGTGGGACAAATCTTTGCTGACATAAACTGGCAGAGATCGACAGGCACTGCAGGAGCTGAAAGCTTGTCTCAGCTCTGTGAATGCTGTGTCACAACTGAACCTTCAATATCATTTTTCTTGTCTTGTTACAGGAGAATGTAAATTTGGGTTTAAAAAGTAGGGCAATATATTTGTCATTGTTTTTAATTTTTAAAGATCAGCTTTTATAAGCTAGCATAGTATAGAAAACTCCTTTGTTAACTACTCCTGGAAACGAGATCTATCTAATGCAACTGGACTAAATGATGGAATCCTTGCAATAAATTCTTAAATTTACTGGTGTTATTAAATTTGTGAGCAAACGTTCTGTTGCTGTGCATTTATGCACTGTTCATTTATTTATCCCATTGAGGAGTTTAGTAGATCACCAACATATGAACTGTGCCACAATAAATCAGATGGTTTGTGTCCTGTGAGTGGGTGATTTGAAGTTGGACTTCTGGGGAATAAAGCAGGGTACAGGGTAGGCTGGAGACCCTCAGAGGGGCTTTCAGAAAGAGCTTTCAAATTGCACTTTGGGTTCCCTCGTGCTCGAGCACTTCAAACACTTCAAAGCACCTTCTGCTGGGGTCAGTGGTTACAGAAGATGCAAAAAGTGTCTAATTGTGTTGTATGACGCACATGCAATTGCCTTATTGCTGCAACTTTTAGGCATTGCTTGTGATTCCAGGGATGCACTTAGTGAGGCAAATGGAGGCAGGGCCCACAGGTATGCAAGTCCTGATTTATTTATACAAGCATAGGTTTAAAAAGCTTCCTTCTTGGTCTCCTGATTGTTTCTTGCACAGGCAGTGCTTCACAATCAAGATCTTGTTTTCGTGATAGGCTTGGTAGAAAATTGGTAAAGGAACTGGTTCCATATATATATGTCTTCATCTGTACACTTTTCTGCCTGGAAGTAGGCCTGTGCATTTTGAAATATTCTTCTCCTTTGCATTTCTACAGCTGCATTTTATAGCAGCTTCATCTTGCATCTTTATTAAAATACCAAGCAATGAAAGAGGCTTTGTTCATAAATCTTTTTAAAGTGAAATGTATTTAACTACTGGCATGTTAGATTAAGGATAATGTCCAACTAAAGTCTGAAATTAGGATCTGATTGAAAATCTCAGAGTCTACAAAACCAGGTTAAAGCAAAGTTTAAGAGGTTCTGATCTTACATTATTTTATAATGGCTTAGATTAGTTTTCTCAACTCAACTGTTTTAATTACATAGGAAGAAATACCCTGCTATACCCAAGAAGGTAATTGCTAATATATCAAGCAAATTACCTGCAAGCTTTTGGAACAATGAACTGTTAAATAAAGCAAGTGATAAAAGCGGGCTGCTGCAGAGTCGGGCTTTCATTCCCAGATTAGTCCAGTGGCAGTTAAAAGATTTCACTGAAAGAAGAATGAAAAGTTTTCCAGATGTTCAGCTAAAATGCTGCAGTATTATAGAAGAGCTTTCATGTGTGCTTTAGACCCCAGGTTTGACATTAATTCTGTGCTGACAATGTTTGCTAGCTTTCTGTCCTTCTGGGTATATTTCTGTCCTTCTGATATGATTTGTAGGAGAGGAGAAAAGAAATAAAGAAGTCACAGAACAGCATGGAAGAACAAGTGACAAATATTTAACATAAGAAGGTGCACAGTTAATGGACGTGTAAGTGGCAGATACACATTTCATTACCCCCCAGTCACAGTGTGTAGCTCATTGCCTGTCTCTTTAAGCCACTTGTTGCCTGCCAGTAGGAATTTGAACGTGGCCCTGAGTTAATGACTGCTGTCCTTTGGCACATTCAGTGGATACTGCCTTGGGAAGTGTAAAGATCTTGTGTTCCTTGTTTAGGTGTTTACTTATTCCTTTTCCTCTTGAAGCTGCCTGGTCCCTTGCCCATCAGGCTGAGCAAGACATTTTTGCATTGTATAATGATGATCTACTGGAGCAATCTCTTGAACATCTGGATTTCAAGCCTGCTGCTCATCTCTGCTTTCATTTTTCCATTGCGTTTAAACAAAGCAGGAAGGCTGTCTAAGGAACTCAGAAGTTAGTGCAAATGGAAATGCAGGAAACCTTTGGCAAGGTTTCTGATCACATTCCCTGTGCGTGTTAATGCAGTGTGGTAGCACGAACTGTTGAAACCAGTCTTTTTCCTACAGGACTCTTAAGATAGCAATCGATTAACTGCAAATGTACAGGTCTCTAACATATATAATATATTTGTCCTTGCTATAAAGAAGAGCTTTGTAATTAAAGATCGATACAGTTTCTGGCAAGCTGTAGAAAGTTTGTTAATGCTAGGAAAGTTTGTGAATGCTGGGTAAATACTAGTTCCTTTTTCTAAGCATTTCACAGGCTTCTGGCTTTGAACATTATTTCCAAACTCCATTTAATTTCAGACGGAGTGATGTTTAAAAAAAGCCAAAATAACCATACCACAACTGGGATAGTAATGTGCTCAGGGTTTTTATAGGAAAAATGTCAGGTGTGCACTATGATATAGTATGTCAGTTCCAGGAACTTCAGCGTTATCTTAATAATAAACGAGAAGTAATGAGATTAATAGTGGCTTGTTCACTGTTTTTTTTGGGTTTTTTTGTTTTAATTTATTAGGGCAATTGCCATCTAAACTGTGCAGCTGTTTTGAATCTGATGAAGAGGTCAGGGAAAGCAGAAACCAAGAAAAATTGTCACTTTAGAATGAGAGGTCTAAGGTTATTCTTCTCATCTCCCAATATCACCCTATGATTTTATCATCTCTCCTTCAGGGAGTCAGCTGATTTGTTTGGAATGAAAAATACTGTTTTTCTACGCTGCTTCCAGAGTAGTGTTTGACTTCTTTGCTTACTTTGTAGAACATAGTTCCTTAGGACAACATAGTTCATGGAAATAGCTCTTGGGCGTGCCTTGCACAGGAGTGTCTGCAGAAGGTGACAGCCTGTGGTCCTGCAATGCGAAGGCCATGCTGTCTCCACGCCAGGGGACTGCAAGGAGCCACACCAGCCTTCAGGGATTAATGTGTGTCCTTGACTCCCTGTGCTCTAGAAATGTGAATCTGTGTGTGTGCTCGGCTTCTTCTCTCAGAACACATCTCATTCAGCTAAGACAGGGGGTGGTTTGAACTGATTTCACCCACTTTTTCCCAAGCTCACTTAGACCTTGATTAATATTCCCAAACAGTAGCAGTTCCTTGCATAATGCAGCAGCTGTCCCTCGTAGCCCTGATACTTGTGCTGTGTGTTGAGACAGCTGGTCTCATACCCTATAAACCCGATGCCAAGCTCTGAACAGTTGAGCAGACTGAAGCAGCCCTAACAACCATCTCCTTGAGGAGCCTCTTGTCTAGTTAGACTGATGGTGGTTCTTGGAGCAGTTCACTGGGGGAGAATATGAATGAGAGGAAATGAAAAAAAAAAAAAAAAGGTTTCTGCAGAGGACAGAGGTTGCAAAGAATGTGGCAGGGAAAAAGAAAGAAAGAGAAGATGAACAGTGGGGAAAGTGAGTGAAAGACCAGGAACCAATTCAGTTGTCTGCTCCTGTCTCCTCGTGGTGGGGTGGCAAGTTACAGATCTGTAAGTAGATATGTGTGTACATACTGACATATGCACGGAGCTCGAGTGGCTGTGACTGCAGGAAAGACTAGGGGTGAGACCCAGCTGTACAGGGGGGTTCCCGAGCTCAGGAATCTGGTCCAACAGCCCCATCATGACCTGGAAGCCCTCGGCAGCCAACTAGGTGAGGAGGAGGCAATGCCAGGAGCAACCCAGGGAGGTTTAAAGGGCTGCAAGAAGCACGGCGAGCAGTATTCGAGCAAACAAACAAGAGATAGACCAATTACTTTCAGAAATGCTGCAGGCTCAAGACTCTCAGGAGTCTTGAAGCTCCATTGCAGAGGAGAAGAAGATGGACTCAGAGCCCTGCAGGGTAACTAGCCAAGGGTCTGTAAAAGATGAAGGCTGGAAGCAGGTCTCCGCACATACCAGGAAGAAGGTTCTTCTGCCTCCTTCTCAGAATTTGACAAATAGAACTGGTACCTTTTACAACAGGTGTGAGGCTCTGCATGGCCAGACAACTGATGAGGTGGGTGAAGGTCCTTCTGGGATAGTGGGGCCTCCTAAAACAACACCACCCTGCATCAAGACCTCCTCTATTAAGAGGAAAAGACGGGTAGTTGAAATAGGAGACTCCCTTCTGAGGGGAACAGAGGGCCTGGTATGCAGACTGGACCCAGCTCACAGGGAAGTCTGCTGTCTCCCAGGGCTTGGATAAGGGACATTTCTGGAAAACTCTCCAGTCTAGTAAGGCCCTCTGATTACTATCTGCTACTGTTTGTTCAAACTGGCAGCAATGAAATAACAAGGAGAAGTCTGAGGCCAATCAAAAGAGACTTCTGGGCCCTGGGACAATTGGTGGAGGGATCAGGAGCACATGTGGCGATTTCCTCGATTCTTCTGGTAATAATGAATAATATCAACATTTTGACCATGGGATGATCTACTTGACACCTGGTCTACTGACCCCTGATGGGATGCATCTGTCTCAGAGGGGAAAAAGAGATCTAGCATGGGAGATGGCAGGGCTCGTTGACAGAGCTTTAAACTAGCTTGGAAGGGGAAAGGGACAAAACCAGGTTCACCAGGAAATGAGCAGTAATGGGGTCTCTCATTGTGCTTCACAAGGTGTTTGCTACAATGTACCACACCTGAAGTATTTCTACACTAATGCACGCAGCGTGAGGAACAAACAAGAGAGGCCTGAGGCTTTGGCCCAGCCTCAGAGATTTGATGTCATTGGCATAAGGGAAACCTGATGGGATGAGCTGTGTGCGTGGAGTGCCTTGTTGGATAGTTCCAAGCTCTTCTGGAGGGATAGGCAGAGCAGAAGAGGCAAGGTGATAGCACTGCGTGTAATAGAAGGGTCAGAACATATGGAGCTCACAGCTGGCAATGGCACAGTTGAGAGCCTCAGGATAAGAGCCAAGGGGCAAACAAATAATGTGGACCTCATGTATGGACAGACTGGGGAAGGAGATGCTGGAAAGCAGTGCTGAGGAAAGGGACTTGAGTGTCCTGGTTGATGGCAGGTTGGATATGAGTCAGGAGGGCCAAGTGTGTCCTGGGGGGCATCAGGCCCAACATGGCCAGATGGACAAGGGAGGAGATTGTCCCACTCTGCTCTGAGCTGGGAAGCCTCACCTCGAACCCTGGGAGCAGTTTTGGGTACTGCAATATAAGAAAGACATGAAGCTGCTAGAGAGTGGCCAAAGAAGGGCCTTGAGGAGGAAGCCATATGAGGAGTGGCTGAGGTCACTTGGTCTGTTCAGGCTGGAGGAGACTGAGGGGAGACCTCACTGCAGTTACAACTTCCTCCTGAGGGGAAGAGGAGGGACAGGCACTGATCTCTGCTCTGTGGTGACAGTGACAAGACCCCAAGGAATGGCCTGAAGTTGTGTCAGGGGAGGTTTAGGTTGGATATTAGGAAAAGTTTCTTCCCCCATAGGGTGGTTGGGCACTGGAACAGGCTGCCCAGGGCAGTGGTCACAGCACCAAGCCTGGCAGAGTTCAGGAAGTGTTTGGACAATGCTCTCGGGCACATTGTGTGACTCGTGAGGATGGTCCTGTGCAGGGCCAGGAGTTGTGCTTGATGGTCCTTATGGGTCCCTTCTAACTCAGCATATTCTGTGAATTAAGAGGCTATATTGAAAAGAAAAGGCAAATATAAAAAGCAGAATTAGAAAAGAGTACATACCAGACAATGAAAGAAAAGGTCCTATTAGGGTTAAAATAGTGCATGTTAAAATTATTAAACATAAAATTTAGACTGTAGGAGTCTACTTACTAAGAATGACTTAGAGAAGCAGACAATACAAAATGGTGAAAAGGAGGAGTGAATGAATACAGAAGAAAAGAAAATGTAGGTTACACAATCCATTAAAAAGATACTATAAAAAGTTTACACAGGTATTTGGATTTGAAATGGAGTTAAAGTGTACTGAATTGCTTTGGTTCTAATGAGGAAAATTAAAACAGATTTTTTAAAATATTAATATAGATTCACATGGTGTCCATGATCATTTTAATCATCTTTCTAATGTAGCTTTTCTTCATTTGCCTGCTTATGAAATGAAAGATTTTCCCACCTCTTTCTCTGAGGTATGCCTAGTACACCCAAGTTGGAATTAATTTAATGCAGGAGATTCACCTAGATAGCATCAGTATGTTAAGAAAGTAGATATAAAGTAGAGTAGAGCTTTTTTTTTTTGTAGAAAATATCTAAAAATCTAGGCATGATTTTTAAAATTCCACATTTTAAGAAGCGTTTGAGGTGATCTTGAATTCACTACAGCACTACACATTTGACAGCTGTCAGCAGGACTGTATTTACAGGGCCAGTACTTCATGCAGGTGTTTGTTTAGCTGCCCATGCAGGGACCTTCTCAAAGGCTCTTTACTCAGTAAGTAAATGAGTGAAGCCCTAATCTGCCACCACTTCTGCTTGTGATAAAAATGCTATTCGTTCTCCTGGATGAATATAGTCTCCTCTTCCCTAGAAATAAAAGGTCTTACAGAAAAGAGAAAGCACAGTAAGCATCCTGTAAGGGCAGATTTCTTCTATAGTTAAAATATGAAGTACATGAACCTATATACGCACAATATTCAGTCAATTGGTTTGCCATAGTTTAAGTAACTGAGTTGGAAGGCAGAACAAGAAAGGATGATACTGGAAGCTAATTCTGCTTACTTCCAATAACTCTGAGCAAGCTGCACTTGGAATTCTGCCCTGATCCCTCACTTCAAAAGAAAAAAAATTATGGCTTCTTTTCTTTGTTTGTTATTTAATCATGGAAGAATTTTACATAATTTTATCTGTTGTATGAATTTTGACCATTTGACATTTGGAGCCCCCCCCTCAAATGCTGTGTTTTCCTCGAAAATAAGCACTCAATTGAGAGCTCTGTTGTCCTTGGAGCTCCTGCCTCATGGTTAGGTCTGGATGAAACCTGCTTCTCTAAAAGTCTTTCAGTTACTATTTGCTCCCATAATCCCTTCTGAGGATGTTTTTGCAGTTCTGTAGGTGTCGTTTTTTGAGTCTGTCACCCAGCCACCACTTCTCAGGGTTTTGTTGCTGAATCATGTTTTTGAGAGAGGATAAGCTTTGTGGTATTTTTGTTTGTTTGAAGAGCTGAAAAGGAGCTGGTAGGGATCTGTTGTTATTAAGTGTGTTTTGAAGCCGAGTGCTTTGTATTGTTGTGTGAAATAGGTATCCTTCAAACTATGAAGAGTTTTCTCCCAAAGGTCAGGTTCTGTGTGAGCCAGACCCCAAATCGCTTGGGAAACAACACCTTTGTATACAGGACTGCTGAATTTTTGCACTCCTTAGATATGATCTAAAACTGCATGTTTGGAGGGTTCGTACACAAGTATATATCTGCAGCTGTAGCACTCATTTGATGTAGTTTTTCCTTTTTATGACTTTTTCAAGATAAATTACTTACCATAACTGACATAAATAAAACGTGCAAAAGCTGCAATTTAGTTTTCACTCCAGCAATTCAGTTTGAATTTATATTCACCTGAGAAGAAAATAGTCAGGCATCTGACAATCTGACTCACAGCTGAAATCATGATCTGAAAGTACTTAGTGAATACTACCTGAAAAAATGATCTCTGCAACCTCTTCATATTTAATTCTTTTGACTGGAGCAGTCCACTACATGAAAAGGAAGACTGTGACCATATTTCTACTCTGAAGTTGTGTAAGAGTATTAAAAATACACTGTTGAGGAAGAATCAAGTCAATTGTAATTTTAGGAATAAACCTGCTTCTTAGTTAGTAAGGCTTTTGAGGCATCATGGACAATCTTTTTGTTTTCATGGTGGGTCATCCTTGGTTGTCTGCCAGACACCCAGCTGCTCTCTCCCTCTGTCTCCTCAAAGGGACAGGGACAGAAAATAGAATGAAAAAGCTTGTGGGTCAAGTTAAGGACTGTGAGATCACTTACCAATAACTGGCAGAGGAAAATCCTTGACTTGGGCAAGATTAATTTAATTTGTTGCTAATTAAAAATAGAGTAGGATGATGAAAAACAAAGAGAAAACACCTCCCCCTATATAACCTGCCCTTCTTCCTAGGCTCAGCTTCAGTTCTTTCCCAGTGTCTCTGTCCTCCCCACCTCAGAGTTGTGAGGAGGGATGAGGACGGTGTTTCAGTCAATTCATAACAATTCCTCTCCCCATTCCTTCCTTCTCAGTTTTTTTTCCCCTGTTGTGTCTTTTAAGGTGATCTGTGCAAAAGCCAAACTGGTATCAAACAGATCCTCATGCAGCAGCAGAGGTGAACAGGACAGAGCCCTTTCCACACGTGTTCAAACATTCCAGATATCCCTGTGCTCCAGCTAGAGAAAGTGTTTTTGAAAAGGCCATGGTGTTTTCTTTCATATTACTCCTCTTTTCCTGATGTTCACTTGTACTTGGTAATATTTTAATTTCTTTCTATAAAAGGAGAGTGCAAAAACCTTACGCTTTTAAAGTACTGCTTTTCAGGAATGCTTTCCTGGCACAGCGTCTTGTCACCTATACATGGCATAAATTCAGGCTGCTTGCAATGGAAAGGAGGTAAATTCATGTCATTATCTTCTGAAGTTTTTTTTGCAAGCTCCTATCAGACTTGATAAGGTTTTTACCAAAATACAGGAGTTACAGTAAATTGTTGATATAGTTTTGCTGAGATAAACCATGCACTTCTAAGCATGAAAATGTTACTTTTAGTGTTTGTAACAGCATACTAATATTGTAGTGTTAGTGAGGAAAATGTTTACTGCTTTTCCAGATTTCTTTGGAAGAAACTGTTTGGATTGAAAGATTGTGATTCCTTTGATGCCCCCTTCCTTTTCATAGGAATTGTGCAATACTGCTAAATATGCTTCTGGCTGTGGGAGACATGCACACTTCTGGAGAGCTTTGATGCCTTTGTCTTTCACCACTCACACAAGAAATGCCAGGATGTTTTCTTTCTTTTGTGTCTTTACTTTTGATTGGGTGAAGCACTGGGTGAGGAGAAAGATGGCTGAGATGTGTAGAAGCCTACTGGAAGCAAGTAACTCACTTTAGACATGTTTGTGTGGGATGTGGTACATTGGGGCAGTAATTTTGCTGCCTTCCGAAATTTTGAAGCTGACTTCACTCTAATGATCTGGACAAATGTATTTACGATGGAAGGTAAACAGTCTTGGGTGATCAATGCCGAGAAACACAGAACAATCCTATTTTGCAACCTCTATTCTGAACATTTGATACCCCCATGTGTATTGTCTCTTGGATGAAACAGCAGGTGTCAACTAAAAATATCCTCTGTCTCCCCTTATTCTGACTACTAGAACAGCTCCTGGGAGCCCCTGTTCACTGCAGCAGGTGGAAGTTGGCTTTACAAAGTGAAGAATTAAGATCAAGAGACAATCCTGTAACTTTGAATCCCCAAACATACTGCAGCATCTTGTCCACGTGTGAAAAGATTCTGGTTTACAGTGTTTTGTTATAAATAGCGACAATGACAACAACCACCATAAGAAAAGGGTAGTGCTAGTAGGAAAATTGTGTGGGGTGTGAAGGTCTAGAAATGGAAGCACTTTGTAATTTTTGGACCATGCATTTGGTTAAGAATTTTCAACTACCTTAATTAAGTTATTTATGCAGTAAGTGTCTTGGTACTAGGTTCTGATTCCAGTTCAGGGAAACCCATGCCCTGATACTGCTTTTTTTTTCTTTTTAAGAAGACAATGATTGTTTGTGCTTTAACATGCTGCCTGTATTGTAGGAGGTGGACTTTATGAACTCTCTGAAGAATTCATGACTGAATGATCCAGTGACATCCCTGACCCTTGTTCAGAACTATTTTGATAACCATTGACTCCATGGCCAGGAGTGCCAAATCAGGCAGCCAGAATCAGACCCCAAATCGAGATCGCTCCTGATTGCAGTGGTATCCCAGAGCAGCAATGCAGGACCTGCTCTCATCCAAAGGAACAGCAGTACATGAGCTGATGACCGCAGTGACCCCCACAGAAGATGTCCCTAAATAGCAAGGCAAGTGGAATTCAGTCCTCAGAAACCGTGAACTTCTCTGTTTGTATTTTCTAAGCGTGGTATTTTCGGGTTTCTTGGCTTCCCACCACAGTTAATTGGCCAGTCCCCAGAGAGTGTTTTCTCTGTGTGAAAGACAGCCTTTGCACGTACTTATTCATGTGAGGACAGTTTTATACAGTATCTGACTGTGGGCAGGAACACCAGCTGTTGAGCTCCACCGAGGTGTGCAGCACTCATCTGTACTTGGTTTGATTACTTTTACATTACTTTAGATTTGTTAACTCTTCAGAAGCCCTGCTCAATTGTCTAATCGACGCTCAAGTCGCCTGGTTCCTTTCCTAGTTTGCAGTCCTTCCTACACACTTTGTGGCAAAAAATCATTTCTTGCTCAGCCTGTCAGCAGGTTTGGCTGCTGTCTTCAAGAACACCTTAAAATTAATGCACTGAGCCTGATTTATGACCAGAAAATGCTTTTTAATTTCAACTGCTATTTCAGTAGCTATTTGCATCATTTTCAGAATAGTGAGACTTACTGCAAATGAGTCGACACTACTCTGAAGCCACAGTATATTCCTGTGCCTTGCTGTGTGTTTCATGTTGTATGTCACATTGGTATTATGATTTTGGATAAGAAAGTAGGCTCTAATTAAGAAATAGTAGGATCTTGCTCCCACCATAGTGCTGAATCCCAGTACTTTGGATGTGTCAACACTCAGCTATGTTGCAAAACGAGGGACTGTATTTGATGACCCCTGCCCGTGACAGGGGGGTTAGAACTAGGTGATCTTTAAGGTCCCTTCCAACCCAAACCATGTTATGATATCTGAATTTTCTTTGCTTCAATAGTTATTGTGTTGTAGCTTAGTTGTCCAGTATGGGCATAACATTTACTCATTAAGAGGATTTGGGAAAGAAGTCTTAGTGTAGAGCACAGAAGCACTCTGTCAATGCTAAACTATGCTTTGGCTGTCCTCTCAGATGTGAAACTGGAGTGGGTGAAAGAGGGCACTTGCGGGGCTCTGTGGGGGAAAATCTACATACCAAGTGCAGGTAATAACTTGTTGGGTTTTGACCAACAGACCTGAATTTTCTGGTGGAGAAAGCCATTGGGAAAGAAGGGAAGCTCCGTCTGGGATATTGGATTTTTTCACTAGGCTTGGGTAAATGAAACTAAGTTTAGGAACACAGAAAATCTTCTGGGAGCTTATTTGCTTTGATTGCTAAACCTTTTGAAGTGTGCTTATTGCTGTAAGGAAGGAAATCTGGAAAAGGTCAAGTATGAATTAGGTGAGAAATACAAAAAGGAACTGCTTGAGATGGTCATTAAATAAGAAAAAAGATGAAATTCTGGAGTAAATGGAACAGTATAACTGTAAAGGTGAAATGTCTCAGCATAAATCAGTAAAGACAGTGAAACTTCAACAAGTCTATCCAACAAGCATTGATTTTGTAGAGGTCCAATTCCGATCTGGTGAAATCAATATTTTACAAGAGCCTCGTATCCCAGTCCACATGTGTTTGTGGAGACCTTGTGAAGACTAAAGGTCGGTTTGTCTGTCTACGCCTACTTTACCCACGTATTTCTAACACAACCATTACCACCACAGCCAGGCAGCAGGAAAAAAGATCCATATTACTATCCCTGGTTTTGGGGATAAAGCCCTGCTATATTAGACTCTTGAGTGACTGATGCAAAGACAGACCCTGGGAGATCACGATCTGGGGTTTTGGTCAGGGAGACAGCAATGGGTGAACTATCAGACAAGCAGGAAATAAAACCAGGGAAGTGGCAGATCCTTGTGGCTGGAATGGTATTCATTGTAGCCAGAGGTGGCTGGAGACTTGGTCTCCAAAGTATCCAGATGTTCATCTGAGAAGGGGCCTTTTCATTCTTCATGTCATGACATTGGAGAAACACTTTGGGACCTTCCTGGTGTTCTGTTGCTTTGCTGCCTGCTTTGAATGTGGGAAGACTGAGTCCAGCTGAATGTGTAGCTATTCCCACTCAGAATTAATCCTAATATGAATTGCAGGTGCATTTCTTGAGCTTTCTTATTTGTCCCAAATTTTAAATAAGGTAAAAGGCCACTAATGTGAAGCAGATAATTGCTGTGAAGGGGATCACTCTAAGAGTGATCACAGAGATTAAACCAGAGTGGATTAACTAAAAAAAACCTGCTCAGCACATTACTTAGGTCCTTGCAAAATTTGCTTTTAAAAATGTAGTTTTTGTGTGATAATGTTAGCATCAATACTAATATCTGCTGAGGGGAACGAAAATAAAAATGTAATAGGAAAAATAAATGTTGGCTTGCACAATAAAGTTTTTAAAGGAAAGTGTCAAAAAAGCCAATGAAAATCTGCAAGGACTGATTGCATCTCTGAATTTTAGACTGGTGTCATTGTTCTACTCGGTCTGTCAGTGTTGCTTGCTTGCTTTCCCTTTTTTAATCTGTTTCTACACAGTGGCAGCTGAACGTCCTGCAGAGAAGAACATCTCTAGTTTGTGTCTCCATGAATGTGCATAGCTGGTTTCAGTGCTTAATGTCTGTTATCTTTAACATGTTGCCTATGTCTTTAACAGAAGCTACAACAATTATGTGTAAAATGTGCCTTTTTCCGGCAAGTTTTCTCTAATTGCAGATAAAATCTGTTGGCTATTTATTTATTTAATTGTACACTTTCTTGACATTTGAAAACACTCTAAAGTGAAAGCTGCCTTAAGAGTTATTTACAGAAGAAGACAGGGATCATCCTTTTTTTTTTTTTAATCTATTTTCTTTGTTTTGTTTTCACAGAAGAGATTTATGTTTATACACACGCTGCAGTCGGGAGAGGAAAGAAAATGTACAGCTCTATGGTCCATGATGCCATTCTGGGAGCCTTAAATCAGGGCTTGGATACCTTTGCAACGTTTGCAGAGAAAGCTGTGAAAGAAATGGCTCAGAGGTTGTTCTCTCCGGTTATAAATACTTGGGATCTCAGTTAGGAGCATTTTATTCTGTGAAACACTAGGCCAGAAGCAGCAGCTGGTGTAAATCAGCATCGCCCCTCCAAAGAGATTAAGGAGATGCCACTTTGCATCATCAGCTGCATCTTGACCTGAGTTTTCAAATTAGGATATTATGGATAAACCCTGCGAGTTGTTCTCCTCAATGGTGTGGGAAGTACACATTTTGATCCTACTAACCTGCAATCTGTTGGCAGTTTTTGGCAATTACACACTTCATATAAATGATAAATGACTAATATTACAGAATGCATTCATTCTACACTCTTTCACCTCTTAGTAGTTGTTTTATGGCAGTAAAACTATCTCCTGATTTTGGGTAAGTGAATAAAAACTTGAAAGAAAAGTGAACAAAGATGACAGGAATGGCATGGTACAGCTGTCACTCTCTGTGCATTGCACTCACCTCTTGCAATAGCCTCATAAATGCACCAGGGTGACTCTATCTTCCATTAATTATCTCAGCCTGAAAGGAGAGGATCTCCTACCATATCTGGACGTCTTGTGAGGGTAATTAATTTATTCTGCACATTACCCTAACCTGATTTGTGGTTTGTATGGGAGTAAATCCTCTGCACTTTCCATTCTTCACACTCTTTGTTGTCCTTTGCATTTAGTCAGCTGGGTTTTTTTTCTTTTGTCTTAAATGCTGGTCCCAGCAACATGGTTAAATCCTGCATGGCTCTTGGGCTTTTCACACAGCTTGGTTTAGGAAGACCACTGCCTACCTGGCCTTCCCACCTCCCTGCTTTTGGTGGGGCATTTCTGCTTGTGAGCTATCGGCTCTGGCAATTGCTCCTAGCTGGGAAAATAGCTCAGGCTTCCCTTTTGCGAGATAACACAGTGACAAAGAATCTTGTCTGAGGGCCAAATCTGGCTGTGGAGCTTCCTGAGATGGCTGCCAGCACAGGTCTTTCCTGATTCCCTCTCTGTGTCATGAGATGAAGCAGCAGGTTCATTGCAGCATGCTCCAAATGCTGTTATGTTGTTTCCAGTGCTGTAGTTTGCTTCTTTACTGCCATTTTCATCGCCTTCTATAAAGCTTAATTTAATTGTTCCTTAATTACCTCTTTGGCTTGGTGTGTAAATCTCAGATGGAAGCTGTAAGCAGCATACACAAGGCTATGGATGCCACAAAACATTGCTGCTCTCTATTTTCACGGCTTTGTCTGGGATCACAGTGGGCCAAACCTTTGCTGCTGCTGCAAAAATGTTCAGGAATGGGAAGAAGGCCTCATGCTCATAAAACTTCATTTTTAGACAACTTTCTGGAAGGAACACCAAATGTTTACTCCAAGTTCTCCACCCATGTCCTACTAGAGCATGTATTATTTCCCATTACTTCGATGTTTTCTCAACTTACATGAAGGGCAGGAATCTCTGATCTGCTTAACATATGAGGTATTATCTGAATACTGTCAGGAAGGTTTCTATTTACAGACAACTCTTTAAATAAACCACACATCCTACTTGGGAGTGAACCAAAGCAGAAATACTTTTTGCTTGAGTTCTTAAATTTCTGAGTAATAAGCAGGTGCACCTAGCTCTGCCTCTTTGCTCACCTTCCCAGCTCCTGAGAAGTCCTGGGACTTGGGGAGATTATGACGTGCTCTCTCATAGCTTGCAAGGTGCTTTTCTCACCTCCCCCTACGCCAGCTGGGTGTGGGAGGCTCTCACATTCATTTTAGACTTTCAACACGAATCTTTAACGTCTTGGCGTATGTTAATTTAGGTGTTTTTCCTTTCAAAGACGACACAGCTCTACTTTGTGGATAGATTTCTATTTGGGAAGTGTACATTATATATAGAATTAAACACAGAGGAATACTGATCATAAGTGAAGCTGGCTTCAGCAGACACTATATAGATCGTTGTTTACAACTAGATTATTTTCTTTATGTTATGCTTGTTATGCTTTTATGTGGTTTTTCTTTTTTCTTTCTTTTGCCTTTGTCCACATTGTACTCTATATTTTGCCTTAATTTTCTCCATTTTTCTGCTGCTTCCTTCCTCCTGCCTCTTCTAGGCAGACTAGAAAGCCATTAGGATCAACCTGTTGACTGAAGCTTTTAAAGCCACGATGTTCAAAGGAATTCAGAAATGAGCAGTATGAACTTCCCAGCTGTTATATAATCTGCATTGATAAAAAACAAGTACAGTTGACCTTTCCATGAGACTTCTAAATTATTTTTGTTGAATGCCTCTGTAAAATTCTGTTTATTAGAAGACTGTATAAAAAGCTTATACAGAGACTGTGAAGTTGCTCTTTGGTCTGCTGAGGCTTTAGACCCAAATAGATTCTACAAGTTAGGGTGGAATAGGGTTGTGGGGGTTTTTTGTTTGTTTGCTGATGGTGGATTTGGTGGTTTCTTTTTCCGCTTCTTTTTCTGCATATCAGTCTTGTTGGGTTGGTGACTACAGAGGGAGCAAGAGCTCTCCACTGATACTCTCTCTGGCTCGTGCAACTGGGCACTTCATTTTGCTGTAGTCTATGCCTGCAAGGCCAGACTTCCTGGGAGAGGTGATGAGATTTCAGTCGTGAAACATATCTTGGAGTTTTATGTGAGGATTGAAATGCCTGTTAAAATATTCTGACTTATATTCTGTCTCCTTAAATTACGTAGAGAAGGAATTTTGAAATGTGATTTAACCTTTCTGCTGGTAATCTGGCTTGTGCTTGACATCCATCTACTTTTAGCTGATAAAAGCAACCAGACCATTTGGTTTCCACTTTCAGACAGGTTCTGGGCAAGTTTCAGTGCCATTTTTTCACACACCAGCAAGGTGCTGGAGTAGCAAACCCAGGGCAGTTTTTTTACTTAGTTTAAAATGTGCTTTCCCTTGTAATTACTTAAAACTGTGAGCATCTTGGATTGGCTCTGACATTGCCCTTTTACTTTTCCATAAAACGTTTAATTGGGGCTAAGTTTCACTTGGTGGTGTCTCTTTAGACACCATACTTTGCCTAACAAAAGGTGGGAAGACAGATGTTGTACTAACCTCTGCTGATTGCTTTCTGATTGCCAGTTTAGTTGTCTGTCTTCAGCCATTTCAGATGGCCATGTGGGAAATCAACAGTGATGATCCTTAATAAAGTACCAGAAGTGAGGTGCTTCACTTATATTTATTTTCAGGGGAGGCATCTGAACCCAATTAGTAAATTTATGAAACTATCAGAGCACTCTATTCATTTAAGATTACTGAGGGCTGCAAAATGAACAGAAGGCTTGATGGGATATTCACACTGGTTGCAGGTCCTGTGTGTCAATTAACCTCAGAAATGGAGAAGGCCACAAACTTCCTATATTTTGTTTTCTTTTCAAGTAAAAATCTGGGCAGTTGCATGTTATTGTGAGATGACAGATGAATTAGTGAGAAAGGCCTTGGAAAGTTCAGTTATAAAAACGTTATCAGAATTTACTCCCACTGAGTGACAGGATAAGTCAGGATCTGATCCGGTATTTTTGATGCTTCCTGTTATATTAGGAATGAGATGTTTCTGCTTAACACTCACTTTTCTAACAGTAAAACGATTTAAAATTCTTCAAATCCTACCAAAGTGCTTTGCAGCAGGTGTGGGAAACAAGACAAATTCACTCATTGAGGAGATGATGGTCCTTGGTCTTTTGGCTGGCTCACTGAGTGTGTTCTTAAGTTAAATGTATGGGCTACACTTGCAAAAGCAGCAGCTTCACTGGGCCAGAAAGTGAAGTTCTTTATTTATCTGCCCAGTCAGTACAGCAGAGGCTGCTTCTATGTCTCAGTGCTGTTGAAATCTTCCTTAGTGTCTTTGTACCCTCCTGCTGCGGCTGTGGTTTTGTTTGCTACATTTATTTTGGCATTCCTTATTTTGTTCCCCCAAAGAAATTAAATAGATTTTGTTACTGGCCCAGATTCTACTATTTGGAGAAAAAAATGCCACATCTTTCTCTTCCAAGCCATATTTTATGTTTTGTCAGTGGTTTGGTTGAGTTTTAGATCCAGTTGTACATCATCCCTTGATTAAAAGCAAGTCTTCCACACCACCAATTCCATTTTAAGTCTCCAATTTTGTACCGTTTAGACAGGTAGGGTAGTAATTAACCTCTGTAGCCTGTTGTGAAATCCAGGAACAGCTTCATTTTATTCTGCTTTTTATCTGATAGAGTTTTTAACAATACCCGTGCTGTATGGAGCTTTCTGCATGAATGTAGTTACCATCTCAGAGGGGCAAAAAGTCATCTAGTTCATGTTAACTTAAGTCTCCTGTGTGGTTCCCCGTGGTCAACAGCTGGATGACAAGACATCAAAAGGACATTGGGCAGCTTTCTAATTAAATATCTTCATTGCATCTAAAACACATGGTGGCACTTCCTTGCTAGTAAAAAGAAAGCACACTGCAGTCAGTTTGTTGCGGATACTGCATTGCCACTCTGTGCCAGACCTCTTGCAGTCTCTTGTAAGAAGAGGATATGAACATAATGTGTTGTAAAAAGTAACGCTTACTGTGATTTTACAAAGTGTTATCCTGTTTATTTTAAGTGTCATGTAATTATCAATTCATTTACTACCTATTGTAATACCATGAATCACAATGAATGTATTTGCATAATAGGTAGTATCACATGAGCTCAATTATAATTCAGTCTTAGCTAAATGTACCATGAAAACAAAATATTTCCTGTAAAGGTAGGCTGGGGTTGATATATAGGCTGTCTTACACAAGGTGCATCACAAATGCCGTCATGGGAAATTTGTGGGCTTGTTCTCAAGGGGAACTGTTTTGCAGCCCTGTTCTGTCATTCATTCATTCCTTTCTTGTCCTGTCTCCAGCCCCCCAGTTTAAATGCTCTTCAGCTCTGCAGGTGAGAAAAACTTCAGAAATCTGTTTTTGCTGTTTAGCTGATGTGTTGTGCTCTGCTTTCAGTGTCTGCCTACAGACTGAGCTTACTGCTCCAGTGCTCCTCTGAGACCTGCACACGCTGTGCTGGGTGACTAAATTGAGGAGCAGCCACTTTGGGGACTTGCCTGCACAGGGTTGCTTCAGCAAAAATCTTTGTTTTCAGACAGAACTCCTCTTTAAATAACAAGACCTCAAAAATTCCACATGCTCCTTCCTGGAACAGGAGTTAGCTCTGTGTTGCTGTGTTGGGAAGTATGATATAAGAATGCTGCCAGCTCCTCCTATCCATACTTTACTCTGAGTATCCTCCATGTCTAAATTGGTGTGTGCCTCTACTGCTTACTCCTCATCAGTACAGTCAGCAGCAGCTCAGAGGCCAGGACTGCTCCCCAAACTGTCCCCTTTGCCATGTCAGAGATGCTTCTCCTACCCCAAAAACTCTGCTGTATTCTGTTTCTGCCTTTACTACTTGCAGATTTATGCAGGCAGAAATGAAACATGTAGCACACTTTGCATACAGAATAAGTGGTCCATTCCAGCTATGGTTTAATGTGTTTTGAAAACATGTGATTTTGCAATAGTAGAGTGCTTAGAATAACTCAGATGTGAGCAATATCTAGTTTCTGAGAAAAATCTTAATGGCTTGTACCTCTCTTTTGGTTCACTTACAAGTTCAACACATTTTCTGTTGCAGAAGATAGATTTGCTCACACAGTAGCTTGAAAATGATCCTTGTGTGAACTGTTGTGTCTGTAACAGATGTGTATAATCCACTTTCCACCTTTTAAATGTATCCCATTTCCATACAGAATATAAAATGCTTACTTTCTGGCTAGCACAGTTGATTTTCACTTGTTGCCTGCAAGTTAGATTGAGGACACTGAAATTGCAGAGGATAAAAAGAGAGTCATTTCCAAAAATATGGTGTAGTTACTGGTACCTCAAGGATTATGTAGCCTGATCTACATTCAGGAGACAGCACTGCAATGGCAAAAGGCTAGCAGAGTTGACAACACTTAATTTGTTTGGACTTATGTCACTGTTGGCTTTACGATGTGACAGGAAAAATACATCGCAGGAATTGATGAAGTAGTGCCACATTTACACAATTCCACAGCTCTCTGCAGTAATTTAGGGCAAGCTTTTCTTCTTGGCATACAAGCTAAAGCTCCTGAATTTCATGCGTGCACCCTCGCTGGTGTGCAATTAAAGGTGTTATGACTCAGTTTGGCCACCTAGGAAGAAAACAGTGGAAATGGGGCAATGTCCTTGCTGGATTTGGGTAAAGTTAGAGCTGTTGCCAGGGAAAGACTAAGCACACGTTACAGGGGTTCCATGCAACCAACAGACATTCTTGGCAAACGTGGAATTGGTAATCCCTTAGCTGGGATAAGCACTGGCCATGATAGGATGGTTGTCCGTGTGAACTCACTGAGGATGGTACACCCTGCAGTGGAATTACTCTCTAGTGAGAAGAGTTATTCGTGAGTCTGTGTCTTCACCAGGAACAGCATCCCCAAAGGAAGTGACTGATGTGAATTTGAAAGAAAATGCTTGTTCTTTCATAGAAATATCAACTTATGGTTCCGTAGTTCTCTTTGACTTGCTGCTAACAGGTGAGAGTTTCTGGGCCTTGTTTCTTAATGGGAACTTTGCCAATAAGGATTAGGAAAAAATGAAAAGCTGAAGGACCCATGAATTTCCCAGGGGAATGTTCCATGGTGTTTACATTCAATATATTCTTTCAGTTTTCAACATGTATCTTCGAAATGTGCCTTTAATGTGTTTTTGTTTTGCTCTGGTTTTGCTCCTAATGGCTTTTTATAGGACAGGAGCTTATTCAGGTGGATCACAATTCAGAGGAGCCTACTGTGTAGGAATCAAATTCCTCAGGTGATTGCACTTGCACGGGAGATGTAGTACTAAACATGGTCAGAGGCAGGAAAAAAAGCACTATAAAAGCTGTTAGTGTGACATTTTCTGCAATGTGACCAAAGTTATTGTAGTGTTTGTACCAACTAGTGATGATTTTGTGCAGTGAGTCATCTGTCACTGGACAATGTACAGGGATCATCAGCTCATCCTGGACAAGTTATTAACTGTCTGTGAGGGATGAGGTTGCTTGCTGTCTAGGGTGATAGGAGCTCTCTCTTACCAGCTGTCACCTTGCACTAGGTTTCCAACAGAAGCACAAAGTTCAGAGCAGTTTACCTACCTTCCTATTATTATTATTATTATCATCATCATTATCATCATCATTATTATTATTGTTACCACCACCATAACAACAACAACAACAACAACACTATAGCCTTCAGGAAGGGTAGATCCTGTGCCATGTTTGAATCCTAACTACTAAGGGGTCATGTAAGATCCCTTTCTGATGTAAATTCTGATAAAAATCATCTAGTCCCTAAATCAGAGGGAAAAGAACAGAACTGCCCTAGGAACCAGACCCAGGAAATTAAAATCTACTTCTTGTGCCATGTGGTGCTTGGTGAAATTTTTACTGTTCCATAAAAAGTGAAATTATGCAAAAAGTCCTCATTGGCCACTGCAATTATTTGCTCCCCCTGTCCCCCTTGCCCGAATCATCTCTCTGGAATGCTGTATTGCCGTTAAATGTTTTGACTTAAAGAGAAGCTGGTGTTTGTTCTGTACAGATTTTCCACTTGCTTCTAGACAGTGTATTTCTACTAAGACCATCCTTCTTTAATTTCCCTTATTGTGATATATCATTCTGAAATAAAGACTGAAATGGGATATCTCTCCAAAATCATTTATATCATTGGCACAATAACACTTTTATATAAAAATTTTAAAGCTTAGAGAGCCTATCAGTGTCTACTCTAATCAAAGCCAGAGAATACCTTCTTATCTCTTCTTCCAGCTTTTATCTTCACAACACAGACTTCTCAAGCGCACAGCAGAAGTGCCTGGAAATTTTGGATTAAACAACCTTTTTTCTGCCTTGGCTGATTAACCCTGTTTGCATGCTCTGACAGTGAGAGAACTAAAGGCTGTAGTGTGGTGAGACATTGGTGCCAGCCAAGGACAGGGGTACATGAGATGGATGTTTAGCTTCCTGTCTCCATTCAGTTTCCACGTGGTGCCATTTGCAGATGGCAGCAAGAATGAAAGTCTGGAGAAGCAGCTCTTCTTGCCTTTCTGATGTGGTTTCTTATTCTTAGCCCTGTAGCTGCTTACAGGCATCTGTTGTGTTATGTTGGTTTTAGTCTATGGGTGGCAGTCACTTTCTAAATTTCCCGTGCGGTGTTTGCAGTCTTTCCTGCACCAGGCTTATCAAATTTGCTGTTAGTAACACACATCAACAGGCAATCGATAAAATCAGGGCTAATTACATAATGTGGGTTTTTTAAAATTCTGTCTGCAGCACAAGCAGATGTTAAATGAAAGCTAATAAAGGGTGGCATTTTTTAAACAGGGGGATGCCCCGGGATTTGATACAGGACAAACTCTGCAACACAAAAGGCAATTTCCATAGAGCTTGTATGCAAGAAAAGAGTGAAATTATCATGCAAGCAAGGCGTATTTGAGCTAAACCCGAGCAGTCACTACAGATCTCTGCAAAAGCTTGTGTGTTTCCTAGAAAATGAGCTGCCAGGCAAAGGCAACAAGCAGCACTGCAAGAAGCCTGCTTAAGAGAGAGGGTTCACTAGCAAAAGACCCGGCTGTTCCCATAGGTTTGCATATGTGTTCCAAGGAAATCCATTGTTTGTCTAAGCAGTGGCTCTTTAGACATAGAAATAATGGTTGTTTACTTGGCTTTCATTCAAGAGAGGAGAATTTATACTGTGGGCTATACTGGAAGAACAGCACAGAAGACACATAAAGTAAAATCTTCCCTTTTTTTGTTTTTTTTATTTGTGCCGTTAATAAACCTCTGTGATGCTACAAGCTATTCTTAGACTTTTGTTTTCTTTCTCTCTATTTTTCAGCAGTGCTAGTGGCAGGCCGATCTCAGTGATTTGGAGCTGTGTCTCTTTTTGAGATAATAAGTAAGTGGGCACTAAATCTCAAAGCTGGCTGTCAGTGAGAAGAGCCAGTGAGAAATAAAAGGGGAAGAAAATCTTAAATTCCTCTGAAATCAAGAGAAAAGGCATATTGGTGCTGCCTCACAAATACCAGTAAATGTCATGTTGTGAGTTAGGTACTGTGCAGTGCTGTGCATTTGCTGTCTCAGAAATCTTGTGATTCCTGTGGATTTGGGGTTCTTTCTGCTTGTCACTTGATAAAACTGCCACCACTAAATAGTTATCTGTCAGATCCTGGGTATCACCCAGGGAAGTCATTCAGCTGAAACACTTTTATTTACCATTTGTTTCTCAATCCCTAAGAGTTCATATTTTTTAGACATTTTCCCCTGAGTCCATCAAGACTTAATTTTAATTTTTTTTTTTTTTTTTTTTAAGAAAAGGCTGTGAATTTCAGGAAGTTACCTCAGTTACATACTGGGGATTTTTAATGATGTCTCAATTAGCCAAAGACTCAAAGTAACCTCTCAGGATATGTTACCATAGGAAATTGGAGATGACTGAGAGTCATTTCAGTTCCTTTTCAAATTGTTGAGAAATTTCATAGATAAATTAGGTTGAATGTGAAAACAGCAGAATTACAATACGTGTGCTACACAGAAGCTTAACAGACCAAACCCATGAACAGCTGGAATGAAATATTTATGGCAGGCCTTCTTTGATGGGGTGTCTTTAATTTTAGGACAATTTACTAAG
Organism: Ptilonorhynchus violaceus; assembly: GCA_013397565.1. Lineage (NCBI taxonomy): Eukaryota > Metazoa > Chordata > Aves > Passeriformes > Ptilonorhynchidae > Ptilonorhynchus > Ptilonorhynchus violaceus. The sequence continues at coordinate 777,384 of VZRJ01008049.1, forward strand.
TGTTTTCTTCAAAATGAGATTTTATTTCTGTATTCTTAACTTACTGTTTTTTGAGGCAAATGGAGGAATGGCCTCCAACTTCAAATGCAGGAGCATCACATGAATAAGTCACGTGAAAAATCTCTCCCCAAGCCTCTCAACTGCACTTTTGTACTGTTATGAGCTATTAACTGGCCTCAACTCTGTTTGCTGATAAAAACGTTCAAAAAAAGAAAAAGTTGAGAGTAAATAACATGAAAAAAAAGTTAAAGTTTTGAATAATGACCTTAGTGCTCATGAGCAATGACCAGTGAATATTATTATCACATTAAGAAGAGAAAAATCATATCTGATTGTTAAACTTCAACTTGCTTTGTGAATATTTTTTTTTTTCGTTATTCAACTGGCTTTATTTTTCTGTCCAGGAGTGGAAATTGCTCCTTCATCCTTATCATCCTATTCTTTGTGCCTTTTGATAACCTTAAAAGGTTATTGGAATGATTTGTCATTCCTGTGTGCTGGAAAGACCATCTTCCCCAACACTGAAGACCCAGTAAAATCTGGAATTATAACTCATGCAGTGCAGAAGCCTCCAAACATTGGTGTTTGTTTTGAAAATGCAAAATTATGTGACTTTCAGTTCTGGTATATCAGAACTTTTTGGGGCTAGAAAAAGAAATAATAGAAAAAACCTCCCGGTAAGTAATTTTTAATTGCCTTCTCTCTGCTATATATAGAGCACCCCTTAAAAAGCTATGCTGAATAGGAGTACCCTGCGATGGAAATGCGACTCAAAGGACTTTCAGTCAGTAGTAAAATCTTAGTAAAATCTTGCCTGGTATTTCCAGCCTGCTGGAGTCCATCATCCATCTTGTCTGGAGGGATTTTGCCCCTTTTCTGACATTCATCAGTTACCACCTGAGCTTTTCAATCTTGTCATCAGGCCATGGCTCACCCGAGTGGCCTTTTTCCCTTCTGTAACTGGACTGCAGAAGGTAGAGACAAGATATCTACAAGTGACCATGAGTGCCTTTTCATGAGGAGACAGAAAACATCAGTGGTATCATAGCATTTTCCTTTCCCTCCCTTCAGCACAGCCAACAGACTGAGTCCTCAGTGTGAGGTGCATTGAAGGAGCCAACATAAAATGGAATAAATGTATTTATTGGATACATTTTTTATCATAGTATTTTTAACTATGGAGTGATACTACCAGCCATCCTAAAGGCACTGTCATGTTAACCTTTCTTTGCTGTTTCCCAGTTGGTTGCCTTTCATCACAATCAAGGCATCACACATAATAACTAATCAGATTCAGTGAGCAGAAGGGCTGTGAGGATGCATTTTAATCAGAAATAGTGAAGAATTTCAACATATCTCTCTGTGCTACAGGGTGACATTTTTAAATGCTCAAAGGGCACACAGGTCTCCAGCTCCTGGTGAAACTTCGTGAGAATGTGATGTGCAGCTCTGATTTGTGTTCTTTATAGTAGCATAAAAAAAGCTCTTGCCATTATTTATTTATTTCAGATATGGATTTTCAATTTTTTAATAAGAAAAAAATGCCAGTCAGTGCCCCTTAAAAAAAAAAAAATCTGCTCAAAGAACAACATCAGCATAGCTGAAAGCACACACCTTCCAGTAGTTATATTTTATTTAAGCAGAATATACAGACGTCTTTTAAGATCCCATTATTATGTGTGGCTAAATAATTGCAGCCACTTCAATTATATTCCATTTAATTTGGTAATTATGTGGGTTTCAGAAATTGCCTGTGCCTCCTTTGTATATTCTTTTCATGCATGTTGGAATTATTTAATGCTGCAACTGCAAATGTCTGCTCAGAGAGAGTTTGAGAGTATTGAGAAAGCTCAAACACTCTAAAAAGCCAGTTTGATATTTTCAGGATTATTTTGTATAAAAGATGTTTTCTGCTTACTCATTTAAGCATGAGTGTGGGGAAGGCTGACAGCCAGTCTCTTGTGCTCCTGAAGAAATGTGTGAGTCTGAAAAAGATGTAGTATGATACCTCAGGTGAGATAAAATTAGTTATTTTTGTAAAGATTACACTTGATAATTAAGGTTCTGCAGCCTGAACTTGACTCAGTGTTTAGAAAACCAGGGTTTGGAGCAGAGGGTGTTTCTGATGTGCTCAGACAACTCACCTTGCTGAGGAGATGAGCTGCAGTGGTTGGTACTTCGTAGTCTAGAGATTATATTGTTTTGGACTATGAGCATGGGCAAACATCTTTCCTCACAGATGGACTAAGATGACTCAAACAGTTGGGTAAAATCCTGCGTAACTCCATAGGTTTGGAAACAAGGAGCTACCAAGGCATGTAAGAACATCTGAAAATGTCACCGTGGACGTTGGCTGTGTGAGGTAACTCTGCCTTGGCTCTCTCAGTTCTTTCCCCTTCACTTCCAGTCTCTTCCAGTTAGACCTCACCATTACTAGAGCCTTCTAATCTACAGTGGAAGTGTGTGGTTGAAGTCTGAGGAATCTAGTTGGTGTTGCAGGTGGATATAATGCCAAAATTATCTGTCTAGAGCCATACTAGTTTTTTTCTCCTTCTGCATCCTGTGATCAAAATCGATTAGAAAAAACAATATTCTGTTCAAACCAGTTGTGTACCGGGTGGAGCTTTCAGTGTCTTAGATTATGAGATCTCTGAAATAATCCAAAGTAGGTGAAAACCATTAAATCTTGAGAAGCTTTTTCCCTTTTTGAGCTTCTGTTATGCTTACTGCAACCTAACCCAGTAATAAATCTTTCTGTCTCTCATATTTCCTACTGTTGTACTGTGCAAGTAAAACGGCCTAGTTGCCCCAAACCCATGAACTCAAATGCATGAATTAATGCTTAAAACAGGAGCTCAAAGACTGAAATATTTCAGGATCACATAACGTTCAGTTCATGGCAACATGAAGAACCTGTTAGAAACAAGTTAGAAATAAGTGAACAGGAATGCAGTGAGATGATGGCTCGTTGACTTGTGACAGGAGCAGAGGATGGATGACAGTAGGTGGAACTTCACCCTCCTGTGTGGAACCTATGTCTGGCTGGAGATGAGCTACAAGGAATACCTCAGAGGGATTTCTTTCAAAACACAGCTGTTACCTGACGCTGCTTGACAATCCAAGGCAAAGCACTTGGTTATGAAGTGCTTTACCTTATTTATTGTACTGCAGAATGATTTGTCTGCTGTCCTGGTTTTGGCCAGGATAGTTAATTTTTGCAGTGGCTGAGGGAAGGTGGCTGTGGGTGTGTTTAAGAGGTTATTTGGTTCCATCTGGCATAATTGCCAGGGGCAGTGTGGAAGGGATTCTGTCTCTCTGAGTAAAATGGCAAGATGGAAGTCATCAGATTCCAATGGACATGGTCAACAGAATAGCAGCTGTGTCCCCACTGACCAGCAAGAGGGAAACACAGGCTTTCCTACGTGCTGTGGGTTTTTGGAGGATGCACATCCCAGAGTACAGCCAGACTGTAAGCCCTTTCTATCTTGTGACATGGAAGAAGAATGATTTCAAGTGGGACCCTGAACAACGACAAGCTTTTGAACAAATTAAACAGGAGATTGCTCATGCAGTGGCCTTTGGGCCAGTCAGGACAGGGCAGGATGTTAAAAACGTGCTCTATGCTTCAGGTGTAGAGAATGGTCCTTCCTGGAGTCTCTGGGAAAAGGCACCCAGGGAGATTCGAGGGCAACCCCTGGGATTCTGGAGTTGGGGATGCAAAGGATCTGAGGACTGTTACACCCCAACTGAAAAAGAGATCCTGGCAGCTTATGAAGGGCTTCAAGCTGCCTCAGAAGTGATTGGCTTGATATTGAGTGGGTTTATCATATTCCCTGTCATGCACCAGCCTCTGGGATAATTGAAGGAGACCATGGACTGTTAAAAACCACTTTGGAAGCAATGGGTTTGAAGGTGGGACCTTCGAGCTTTGGATCTACATTTAGCAAAGGCCACCTGGTTAGTTGACACTAGAGGCTCTACCAGTCAAGGTGGCCATGCCTAATCAAAACCTCTGTGTACTGTAGATAAATCCCCCATGGTGCATGTGGGAAGTGTGCTAGGGAAGACAGTTTGGATTAGTCCTGCCTCAAACACAGGCAAACCCATCCACGGGATTGTTTTTGCTCAAGGACCTAGGTGCACTGGAGGGCAATGCAGAGGGATGAGGAAACACGGTGTGTGCTTCAAGGGGATTTGATTTTGGGGTAAGGACACTCTGTAATGCTGAATTTTATGTGAAATATTGAGTGCTGAATGACACTTACACTGAATGCCATAAAATTGTTTAATTCAGAAAAAAATCTATTGATGTACATTACAAGTACTTCCAAATCCTGTGATTTAGTGTGGTGTTTTTTTTGTTTGTTTGGGTTTCTTTGTTTTGTTTTGTTTTTTAATTTTATTTTTATTAAGATACTGTTCTAAGGGGACTCTGATCAAAACTGTGCCAAACCTACTATTTTTTGTTCACTGGCTTTGGACTTAAGTTCTGGGATCTCACACAACCTTATGTTATGCACTGAGATTCTAACTCAGCAATTCAAAGGACAATTATGTTGGTTATTTATGGTTTTTGCCACAAGCAATAAATTGGTCTGAGCAAAACTCAGCTAAACTCTTGGGAAACCTGTTTGTTGTTATGGATTCATAGTAAATAATTCATGCAACTCCGGTTGCAGACACTAAGACACTAATCTAGATTTTCCTGTTGAAATGTGTATTTTTTAAAAAAAGATTTAAAAGTTAGAGGGAACACAATGATAATCTAATCTGAGCTCTTGCCTATTACAGGTTAAAGAATATCCGGGTTCTTAATGCAAATGTAGAGGCTTGATTGGTTTTGTGCAAGTGTCTCATGGTTTGAGTTTCACAGTGTAGAAGCTGAAGGGAACTGGAGGGGGGCTATTCTGAGTTACAACATGCCGGTGACCTCAGTAACTATTCACTTTTGCTGAGGCCAACAGTATTGTGCCAAAAGTGGGTTGGATTCCACGCTGGGAAGGTGAAACAAGAAAATACAGCAAGCGGGTTTTGGAAAAGTGCTTTGACACAACAAATGGAAAAGTGGCTTTCCCCGGGAGTCAGCAGTGGCTGTGAGGGGCTGCTGTCGTTTTGTGTTGTCCAGTGATGGTGTGCTAAGATGGCAGCAGATGTCAGTCATATGAACTTGACTGTGATGGACATCTGAGGACTTTGACGTTTCCGTGCTGCTTTGCCAGATCATAAAGTCAAATTGATTTTCTTCAAAATGCTTTGGACGTTCATTTTATTTATCCACTGCGATACATATTTCCCAACCTGCCAGGCATATTTCCCAACCTCCTCTGCAGTCCTGCACAACTATTAACCTGGTACTGTTTAGCTCCACTGAAGTGCTATTTTTTGAGGACAGAAAGTGAAAGGAATTCATATTTCCATCCAGCTTTCCCTGTCACTGGGCTGTGCCATGTTGCCAGTGCCACTTTTCCACTGGGGCAAATGTTTGGTGTTTCTGCTTGCTTCAGACACCCACTATGAGTGCTTCAGAAAGCAACAGCAAGAAGTAAACCAAAAGACCAGTAAAAAAAAATGGTGTGGCTCGGGATTTTTATTTTAATTTTAATATCCTTATTTATTTTCCAAGCAAATATTTTAAGTTCTAGGAATTGTGTGTGTGTGTGCTTGGCTGCTTTTTCTTCAGTTTTCTTCCCTTCAAGGAGCCCTTTAAAATGAGGTACTGCTTGCAGATGCATTTCTTAATTAATTGTGAATGCATAGTGTGGTGACAGATGCAGAGGATGTTGCCTTTATCCTGATCACATTAAAATGAGTTGTGTTGAATATTCTGTGATGCTTGGGGAAATTGCTTAATCCTATTACTTCTTGGAGAAGATTGAGTACCTCCTAATGTGAAATACGAAACCTCAGAGCCTCACGGTGCAACTGCTGCAGCACAAAATGTATAGGATTTCTTCTAATGTGAGTCAACAATGATTTCTAGGCTTGTTTATCACATAAATGTTATCTGGGAAATTATTGGACAGTTGCTATGGAAACAAAGACCAAGTAGTAGAAGGATTCGTTACCATAAGTAGTTAAGACAATGCTCAGACCCGAATCCCTGCTGCAAACAGTCAGCTCCTAAAGATGGAAGCGACAGATAACATAACACCTATTTTTACTGATAACAGAACAATTTAGAAATATTTATCAGCTGGCCTTTGCTTTTCCAGCAAATACATAGATGTATGAAATAAGGTGCAAAGGTGTGAATACACTAAGAGAAAAATATTCTTTTATCTTGTTTTGTATGGTCCAAAAAGATAATACAGATGTTGGTATCTGGTAGAACACAGTGTGTAAGACAAGCCTGAACAGTGGCTTCTCTTGCCACTCTGTAGTGTTTCATGAAAGAAAAGGACAATATATTTCAGGGAATATTAATTGCTGATTTTTGAGCTGAATAAAAAGAAAAGTAAGGCATTTGGAAATGGTGCCTTCCTTCTGATGGGAGATTATAGTGGAAATTTTGCAAAAGGAGAAATAAGTCCTATTCATGGAAAAGATGACCCATATTTGGGTTGTTCCTGATTATCTGCCATGTGGATCAGCAAAAGCAGTATGTTCACTTTCTGTATTTATCTAGGGAAGAATGGCAGGATATTGCTTTTCAAAAGCTCCAATTTCCACATAGGTTTCAGTGTCCTCAGTGCTTATTATCTTGTAAGGGTTTCCACAATATTTTGTATTTCATCCATCCCCTGAACCAGGCAGTCATGTGAATCTCTCAACTGTCATTTGGGAAGTTGTAGGCCTTGAATTTCTAGAGAAAACCTTAGAAGATGTGAATGCTAAAACCAAAACCAATTAGCAATTACAGACATGTAAAAGGGAGAAGGGTCCCGTGACAGCGGCACAGATGAAATGGGAAGCTGGGTTCCAAAAAATGGGCTCTGCTGTGGCAACTGGCACCAGCTGGAGGGATTTCCCAGTCACCTGAGCATATGGGAAAATGTGCACGAAACGCAGCTGGGCAGAGAGTTTGTCATCACCTTTATGATGTGCACAAAAAGAACAAAAAGGTGACATTCATTGAGTGATTATTTTTTTTCCTTTGCCGCTGTGGGTAGCAGCAGAACTGAAGATGAATAGGCTATTGATCCAAAAGCAAACAGGGTGGCTGTTTGTTTTAAGTTAGATGCTCATGCACGGTCTAATATATTGCCACAAATTGTGTTCTAGCACTAAAAGAAAAGCCAGAGGCGCCGGAGGATTAAAAGACTAAAGGAGATTTATAGAGCTGAGTTTCTATGTACTGAACACATATGTTGAATATGTAGGAAAGGCAAAACGACTCAACTTGTGCTAAGAGCAGAAAAAAACCCAAAGACAATAATATCCATCGTTGGGTTAAAATTACATCAGATGTTTAGCAAGAGAACAAGTTCTTTGGCAGAATAAAGAGAACCAAGGTAATTTGGAGATATCATCCAGTGAACAGGAAAACCCTCAGCAGAATCCTGAATTGAGCTGAAAATGTTCAGCTTTGCCACAGGGTTAATGCCCTGGGAAAGATCTTCCTGTCCAAAAGGCAAACGGAAAAGAATTGCACAGACCCTATTGCTTTGGAAAATGCTGAGCAAATAGAAGAAGCAACAGGATGGGTATATTAATTTTTGTGGTCTGTGGAAAAAAAAAAGAGGACTTTAAAAAAAGCATTCTACCACCTACAAAGGAAGACATTTTTGGAACTGTGAATGACACCAGATATAGCTATGCACAGTTTTTAATATATGTATATATATATATGTATAGATATATATTTTGGAATGAGCATAGCAGTAGGGTTCTGGCAGCTTTTTGTGTGTGTGTGTGTGCTCAGCACCTCCTTTGGAGAAGCTGTTTCCTCCTGCTGCTGTTTGGCTCATGTTCAACACCTGAGGTGTAACACATTTTTGATGGTATAGAGAGGGCTTTAGGTTTACATAGATGAATATTTTATCCAGGGAAAAACAATAGAAGGATGCCCAAAGGCAACCAGACTTTTTGGCAAGCACGAGGATAGCAGCTCCAGCTGAGTAGATACGTGCATTTTGAAGAACAGAAATAAGCTACAGGAGAGAAATTAATTCAGCAACATGTGTAGGTAGGTCTTCACTACCACCTGACCTGGTAGTCAATGATAACCATGCAGAGATTCCATCTTTTGAATGATGTGGAGGGAATTTGGGCCATATCTTACAGGCTCTGAGATGTTAGCTCAGAGTATGAAATTCATGACCTTATGTCTCATGCTGAGACAGAAGTTTTGAAATGAACTAATGGAAGTACCAGAGAGAGGAGCTTCATTTCTGAAAATCAGTTTTATTTTTTTTTCTGAGACTAAGAGATGTATTTGCTGCCTTCAGTTACGTGTGTTGTAAAACTGGAATGTCGCAGCCACCACAGGCATCTGAGAGAGATAACAGGCTTGTTCTTTTAGTTGAATGCAAAGTCAGTGATGGCTGAGACAGTGAGAGCAGTGGGAGATAAAACGGGGAGGTGGGGGTTAAAATCACCTATATATTACCTGCTGTTACGAAATTGTCTTCACCACCCCCTTACATTTCCCTGGAGATCATCCATCAGCATTCCTGTTGAAGATGGACATCAGATTGACAAATAACCAATGAGGAAATTCCAGGGGGATAAAGGAATGAGAAGTGTGACCTTAATGTCTGGGAGTAAGGCTTGCAGTTTGAGGAGGAGAGACTCGGGCTTTGAGTCTCTGGTCCTGAGGGTGTTTGTGCGATAGTCTCTGGATAAGCAATTCCAAGCAGCTTTCTCTGGTCACGTCTGTGAGTGACAGAGAGTGTAGTTTCTACGGGTTTGGCTGAACTCACTGATTCAGATTTAATATTACTTTGGATCTTTCCCTTTGTGCAGAATGCAACTTCTTAAACAACTGAAACTCTGTGGAAAGAGGAATGTCCTGGGTGGAGGGAGTGCTGTGGTGGAATTTTGGGAAACATTGGCAAATTAAGTAGTGTGTTAACTTTGGCTATTCAGTACTATATCAACTATTAAGCAATTAACTAAGGATGCAGTAAAGAGGGAAAGAATCACTTCCAGTCTATATTCTAATATATGAAGATATTTTTACTAATATAGGCAGTACCCTATTTTATGTTAAGATACAAATTAAAGTACAACGCTAAAGAACCACTACTGATTTAGGAGGAAACTGCAAAAACAAAGCCCATTTAGTTGCAGCAGTAATATAATATTCAAAATGAGTTACTTATATTTCCTGTTCTTGATTGAATTCTACAAACATTTAATTCTCCTTGAGAATTTTTTATTTATATTTTCTTTTGATTATAGTTAATTCTCTTCTTCCTGTTTTTGAATAAACACCGTAATAGATTCAGAAAGGGATCTTTTAATAAAAAAAATATGTTATGTACATCATATCAAATCTATGACAAGAGCTGTAAAGACTGTGTGATTTTGTCCTAGGAGTGAGTGGGTGAGTGGCTGTGTGGTATTTAGTTGCCTTGTGGGGTTGAACCACGACACGTCCTCACATACTTGCATTCATATTTGCCTATTAAAAGTAAATATAGCCAAAAGCATCTTCCAAAGCAATGTAGAAAGTTCAGAGAACACCTCCTTTTGGACTATAATGCCACTTACACGACTCCAATGCATAACTCACTTTTGGAAGCAATTCTCCTTAGTTATTGCAGTGTGTGTGAGCATTTTTCTCTCAGTCAAATTCTTCTCGAACTGTTGAAAACCTTCACCTCCTTCATTTCCTTCCTAAAATTGGGGGTTCATATTTCCCTATGTAATAGCTAATGGCATTATAAATTATCTCGAGCAAGGCAGAGCAGTGTGAAAAGAGAAAAGAGAGTGCTGTCGCTTTCTGCCTGGAGGCCAGCAGCTTCACTGAGCCTGGTATGGAAGAAGTGGAGCTCAGAATATAGAGTTTCAGGGAAGAAAAAGGATTCAAAACATTTCCTTGTGTGGATTGTGTCGATTTCAATGTGCAGATAACCACCAGTGACTGTATTGTGTTCACGACTTCAGTCTTAAAATTCTTTTTGCCCATAAGAGATGGAGTTTATCTGTAAAACACATAATCCTTTGAACCAAGCATGTCAGTAAGTGTGCTGCTGTAGATATGTGCCTAGGGAAAAACTTCTTTGTGATTTAAGTCTTGGTTTATCTTGCTTAGTGTTTGTGTATTTGGGCAAAAGAAAACAATGAAAACCTAGCAACCCTCTTATTTCTCCCCTTATGCTTCTTTCTCATTCATTAATTTCCTATCCTCCACCTCACCTCAATCCTAACACTGGGTTGAAATGCATTCATTTTTCTTGCGGATAGGCTTTGGATCTTTTGGAGTGGAAAGATGGCAGTAATTTTTATTCTGTCAGTCAGCTGCTCAAAAGTTAGGAAATGGTGCTCAAAGACGAAGATCAGCTGGTAATCTCATCAGACTTGTTAAAATGAGGTTTCCAAGCTGCAGAATTTAAAATTCAGGGACTCTCTTGGTTTTATTGCAACTCAAATCAATCTACTGATGAGGGTCGAGGTCATCAGGCATGAGAATGCCTCTTTATGATGACCTTTGATGTTCAGTTGAAAGGTGGAGAGGAGAAAGCAGAGACTCTCATGCAGAAGCCTTAGACACACTGCATTTCTAGAAGTTTTATAAGAAAGAGCAGCTGGAAAGAGGAGAACCCGTTACTGCCTCCACTGAAAGAAGGTTCCTGTGAGTATGCAGTCCTTATCAAACATCAGAAAAACCACAGAAGTAAAAGCTCCGGGAGACACAAATTAGTAAGAATTTGGTCTTCATTACTTTTACTGGTCATGAAACTGCTTCTCAGTGTTTAGCAGGTTTTTGAGCAGGCTTGTGCCTAAATACTACTATCTGCTCCTTCAGCTAGAAGGAGGGGAAAAATAGCAAACTCCAGAAGTGTTAGAGGGCAAGAAAATGCATTTCATATCTCAATAGCAATGAGCACCTTACCTTTTTTGTCAGCTCTTGCGTGATGATTAGTTTTTTAAAATGTTGTGGTTTGCCAACAAAATAAAACATCTGTTTTCAGAAATTGAGAGGCTGAGACAGTTTTTCAGCCTTCTTTCATTTGAATCTGGTTTACCCCAAAATATAATTATTGTGATCACAGATTTGCACACTTAACTACTTAAGGATAATGTTAAAATAGCTTAGATGAGTGTATGCCAGACTTATGTACTTATTCAGCCAAGTTCCAGTCAGCTCAGTTCTGCATATTAAATTTTAGAGATAAATTCGATCTTGGCAAGCATGAAGGTCTGGGCCTTTGTGCAAACTACGATTAAAGGTCAATACCACTAAAACATAACAAACAGGAATCTTAGAATATAAATTGGCTCTGTCAGATGGACTTCAACAAGATCTAGGGTGTAGGCTCCCTAAATGCAAGATGGAAGGAAAACTATAAGGATTGGTTTGAGTAAAACATTGCAAGTACTTCAGAAATCAGAGGGAGTTGATCACTGGTGTTTTGCTCCAGGCTTCTTTTTCTTTCAACTAGCAGGTAGTTATTTGTTCTTTGCACAATGGAGAGGTGAAGACATTTAATCCAATATAAATGAGGACTTTCACGCTGCTACCTTCTTGCAACACAGCCGCAAGGAGTTTGCAGCTACGGTTTGGGTTAAATTCAATTCATGTATTTTCCCACTGTGTGTGCATCAGGGTAAATCTTTCCCTCAAATTGGTGTTAGAAAGAGCAGTATGTTGGAAGAGATTAATCCTGGTCTTTCTGGTCCAGGCTTCTGGAGCCGACCAGGGGTGATAAACACCTGACGAGGAAGGCTTGGTCCCTGCAGTGTGTGATCCATCCTGAATGCATCCTCTGACACAGCACAGGCACAGGAGAGCTCAAGCTGCTGCCACATGCCCTGGCACAGTGCATGGATACTCGGGCAGCTCTCCAAGCACTTCTTGTGGATATGGTACTGGGTGTTTCACTGGCTTTTACATTTTTAGGTAAAAAAGTGATTTACGCAATTTTCTTGGCTCATCTGCAAAACCTGTGATCCCTAGGGGTGTGATAATTGCTCGTGGTGCTACTTTCTCTGAGGATGATCATGTCTGCAAGGCCAGCGTTCATTAAAACCCGCTGATTTGTTTAGATCCCTTCACTGGGGAGGTTTCTAGATTGCCCTAATAATTTCTACATTTGGAATAAAGCAGTAGACCATGAGTTTAATGTCAGAGTTCGCTTTTCCTGCAGTACAGCAAATCTGCCCTTGTAGACAGCAGATGGGGATAAGCTGGATGCTAAATGCTTGACCAATCACCTGAGCAATTCGTAGATAGCTGAGGAAACCAGTGTGACATTAAAGAAACATTTGGAGAAATTGCATTGGAAAGGAATGCTTGATATCTGGCTTGTGTTGGAAGTATGGATACCCGATCTAATGGCAGCCTCTCTGACGTGTGCTGAAATCTTCATAATTTCTGAAATTAAAAAATTCCGTCTTGAGACTCCAATTTAGAAAACAGAAAGGAACATCTATTTGAGGGAGAGTTCCCTTTTTAATCATCTCCACTGACATATAGTGCACGTCTGTACCCAAAGATAATGTATTATTGATTATCTGCATATTAAATAAAAAGATGAGAGGCTTGGAGAGCTCCCATAGAACACAGCTGGTGACCCATCCAGTACAGGAAGGTCAGATTTGTGCTCAAGAATTCTCCACCATAAACAGAGCAGAGTATTAGACCTTCAAGAGGAAAGTGATGTTTCAACACATGAGTTTGATTTAATTTCCCGGCAGGATTTTCAACAGAAAATTTTCAGAAGAAAACGATTTAGCTGGCAAACCATGATGTGGCATGTGTAATCCCACATTGGATTTAGATGGTTATTTTTGTTCACCCCAGCAAACGCTCCATTGCTGATGCTGTGGGGGTTGTGTGAGGCAGCAGAGCTCTCAGAGGTACGGGCAGGGCAGCTCTGCTGCTGGCCTGTTTGCTTGTCAAAAAGTGTATTAGTCCTGCTTTTTCAGGCCTGCAGCTGGGACTCTTTGGCTTATCTGAAACATGAGAGTGCAGGCAGAGGCAGCATGAAATGCTCTGTCCTGCAACTCTGTTCTCCAGTGGTTACTTCTGGGAGCATGAGAGTCATTCCCATCCTCACTTGTTTCTCTGCTGAGGCAAAATTTTTTGGAAGAAGGCGGTGTTTCACACCTCCCCAGAACCAGAGTTGGAGTCAGTAGTTCATTTTAGATCATCCCATGAGTGGTTCTTAAGTGGAGTTCAAGTATGTTGTCCGTACAGTCGATGTCAGGATTTTCTCTGGACATAGAAATGCTGGGAATAGGTTCTCCTTTATTACTGCTGCTGTGCTGGGGTTTGCTGAGCTCTAGACGTACCCGTTTGGTTAGCTGTGGGAGAACTTCCAGTCTCATTACAGTCAAAAAAACCAGTTCAAGCAGTTGTAGCTGCTTCTGACAGAAGTGGGTCACGGAGGGACCTTTTGGGCAGCTCAGTCACTCTGCAGGGGCTGGAGACTCCCACTCCTCTTCCCCTGCAACAGGGGACAGGGAACAGGCAGGAGGAGGGAGGGCATCTCGGGCAGCCATGGGGAGAGGGCACAAGTCTGCTGCCTCAGATGCGCCATGTTCAGGATTTTGTCAGGCCTTTTCAAGTGTTTCTTTTGTTCTTTAAGCCACTGAGAAAAGGTTTTGAATGCTGCTGTTTTTCCCAATCATGTCCTAGGTTTCAGAGAGCGCTTGATTAATCAGTGGATAACACATGCATGTGAAAAGATAATATAAGGGTTTAATGTGTCCATACATACTTTGTTACTAACTGACTATTTTATGGCCATCTCTCAATTAACTTGAGTGTGAAGAATAAAGAATTGTGCCATTCATTTACTGCTGATGGGGAGAAGGTTGCTCTGTTGTTTCCTACTGCTTTTTATTTGCAGGTTTGAGATCAGCACCGTTCTCAGGAGAACGGCTTCAGGCAGCAGTTTGTACCACGAGTTCTTAATGTCTGCTCTTCCCCTACAGTGATGGTAATCTGATTTTAGAAAACCTTACTGAATTTCAAAGCCTGTCATGTGAAACACACAGCATGACATCAAAAATAAACAGGATGGCTGGAGCCAGAAAGAAAAGTGTGTTTCTGAAATTCCTGGCTTTCCTGGGTGTTGTAGGTGAATATATACATTTATGTATCTCTATATATTGTTAGGGAATTAGAGATCACATTGATAGGAGTATTTAAAAGACTGACAAATTTTTAACTTAATAAACTCTGTCTACTAAATTGATTTTGTTACTATGTAGTTCTGCATGCAGCTGTTTGTCTTTGCCCCTTTCATGGTCAGGTTGCTTGTGTACTGTACAGGTTTGTCTGGGTCAACACTTGCAAAATTCTTACGTATTGCTGTTGGTTATGCTATTTCAGTATGCTTTTATGTGGGTTCAGCACAAGGTAATAGTAATTATATCCTAATATGCACACTTAAAATTTCCAGTTAGTTTAGGCCTCCTGGGCTGCCTTAGGAGCACCGTGGGCAGCAGGTGCGGGGAGGGGATTCTGCCCCTCCGCCCTGCTCTGCTGAGACCCCACCTGCAGTGCTGCCTCCAGCTCTGGGGTCCCAGCATGGGAAGGACATGGACCTGCGGGAGTGAGTCCAGAGGAGGCACACCAAGATGATCAGAGGGATGGAGCACCTCTCTAACCGGGAAAGCTGAGAGAATTGGGTTTGTTCAGCCTGGAGAAGAAGCAGCTTTGGGGTGACCTAATTGTGGCCTTCCAGTACCTGAAGGGAGCCTACAGTAAGGATGGAGAGAGACTATTTACAAGAGCCTGTAGTGACAGGACAAGGGGAAATGGCTTCAAACTCAAAGAAAGTAGGTTTAGATTAGGTATTGGGAAGGAATTCTTTACTGTGAGGGTTTTGAGGCACTGGCACAAGTTGCCCAGAGAAGTTGTGGATGCCCCATCCCTGGAAGTGTTCAAGGCCAGGTTGGATGGAGCTCTGAGCAATCTGGTCTAATGGTAGGTGTCCCTGCCCGTGACAGGGAAGTTGGAAGTAGATGATCTTAAAGATCTCTTCCAACCCAGACCATTCTATGATTCTATGATTCTTCTTTGGCTTAAAATAATTTCTGTCTTCAACACTGTTTTCAGAACGTAACTTAATACTGTGCCAGTACCAGCTGGGAGTCCTTTTGCTTGAGCTGCCTCTGTTTCTTCTTCTTTCGCCTTATCTGTTACCTGGCTGAACATTCTGTTCCAGTTGTATGGATGTGGAAGAAGAGATATGATGGCATTACCCAGAGACAAATGTGTGTGGGAAAAATAGAATGCAGCATTTAGCAATCTGTACCTTGCCCAAGAGCACAAGTATCTGGCTGAAATGTCTCTGTGTAAAATAATGTGCCCCTGGCTTTCACATAAGTGATCAGTGTTTGCATGCTGCTGTCTTAGTGGAAACCACTCAGGATGTTTTCCATTTTTACCATCAATATTTCACACAAGCCTTGGCTGAGTGGGGATTTTTGGGAAGGGCCAGAGGGAAGGACAAAAATGACCCTCAGTTCAGATGAAGTTGACTGTGGGGTAAACACCCGGCCAAGAACTGAGGCTCTGAATATTTGTGGATGTGTGTGTATGTGCACAAGGGCAGTATCTTTCCCCCCTTCAACATTTTCATGTTAGTGTACTCCTAAAATTTTATAGTATATATTTTATTTTTCATTACAGTATTATGCACTTTAATTGAATGAAATATTTATGTTTTCTATACAAAAAAAGGCCTTGCAGGATTTGCATTTTTTTCCTTCCTAAAATAATTTTAAGCCTTTTAAAAGATGATAAAAAACCAATCGCTTTTGGTCCACACTGGTTATCGGTATTCCAAAATACAAATCCAAACATTAGCATAGTACTGTGTTATCCCCAGACGCTCTTCTCTGCTTCAAAGGAAGAAAACAAATAGACAAGCTTGTTATATTTTAATAAAGTCATTTGTTGGAGTAGGTCTTAAGAGGCTAGTAGTAAAGAAAAGAAAATTATAATTTGCAAAATTATTATTTCCGTTATTTTAATAGTAGGGGGAAAATGAAAATGAAGGCAATCATGTTTAGGAAGACTGGTATTACCCTTGATTGTGCAACAGTGGGCAGGGTCTGCTCAAGTGGAAAAGATAAAAGATTATTCAATGTGGGACAAATTTAGGGCAACATGATTACAGCTTTATTGAATAATGGGCTGGAGTGTGAATGATATAATTTCTAAATATGATTCTTTAAGCAAAGATTCCTTTAACCAAAAGGAGCAATACTGCTTGGGAACTGCTGGAGATGAAGTTTGTCAGGATATCAGGATATGTAATATTCACAGGGTGAGAATAAGTTACAATTTTAAAAGCCTTGAAAATGAAAAGGAGAGAATTGTTTCTTCTCCTTTTGGTTCCTCTCTGTAAATCCTCTTATAATTATGGCAGACTTATTTTCCCTAAACCCTACCTGTCTATGTGTGGGCCTGTGCATACACATGATGAGCATGATGAGAGGTGAACCAATAGATTTAATTTTAATGATTTGGCTCCTTAAGGACTGTTACCCCAGTCCTTCCTTTAGGCATTAATGTTTCTGCAGAAAGAATGACAGAGCAAAGTATGAACTGCTGCCTCAGCTTCTCTGCTTCACAGCCCAGACTATTGATATGGGTGAGTACTGAAAGCAACGAAAGAAAGGTACTGTAGGAATCACTTGCAAAATCTTTCTTTTAAAAATCAAGAAAACAGAAAATAAAATAGAAAATGCTCTTAGAAAAGAAAGATTCTTTCCTTCTGACTGTTTAAAGTGATATATATTTATATATTCTTCAGTGAATGAAAAAAAAAGTAAAGTAATTTTTAAATTTTATTTCAATAAAGCAAATTTATTACCTTAGATCAGAATTCAATTATTTTTTGTATTTTCATTCCTCCAGGCAGGACGTCTAACACTGGCACTCGGATATGTGTGACTGACTTTATGTATCACATTTTTTCCATTTACTTCAATATAAATGTCTTCCCTTGAGAGAAACAAATTTATATGGCTTTCTGGCCTTAGAGCTGAGCCCTGATGTGTAAAATTCACTTGTGTGCTGATTTGGACTGGGATAGAGTTAATTGTGTTCGTGGTAGCCAGTATGGGGCTGTGTTTTGGATTTGTGCTGGAAACAGTGTTGGTGATTCAGGGGTGTTTTAATCATTGCTGAGTGGGGCTTACACAGAGTCGAGGCCTTTTCTGCTTCTCTTCCCACCCCACCAGCGAGCAGTGGGGCGCACAAGGAGTTGGGAGGGGACACAGCTGGGACAGCTGGCCCTAGATGTCCAGAGGGGCATTCCATACCCTATGGCGAGGAAGAAGAGGCGGATGTTCAGAGGGATGGTGTTTGCCTTCCCAAGTCACTTTTGTACGTGGTGGAGCCCTGCTGCCCTGAGGATGTCTGAACACCCGACCGCCCATGGGAATCAGTGAATGAATTCCCTGTTTTGCTTTGCTTTTGTGGTGACTTTTGTTTTCCCTACTAAACTGCCTTTATCTTTTTTTTTTTTCCTTTATTCTATAATCGCTGTGAGATTGTCAGAGCTTTTCAAATATTTGGTGATGTTCATAGGTTGGTGTTTATCGTTGTGGAAAACATTTTGAGAGCTCATTTCACAGTTTATCCATCCGGGCTTAAGAATTGTTGCTTAAATGAAGAAAAAAAAAATAATATTGTTATAGCTAAAACTGTTTATTACTAATTACTACTTACAGCCTGCTTAGGTAGTGATTCAATGCTAGGAAAGAATTAATATCAATTCAAAGGTTTTAAGCACACGCTTTGAGACGTGGCTATCCAAGCAAAGGGGAGTTCTGCTCCTCTTGCAGACCTCCAATGGACTTTTAACCAAGGTTTTACCTGGTGAAAATGTGATCTTTACTGAATCAGACACTGCATAGGCCACAGGAAAGGGCTGTGCTTTATGATCCCTGCTGATACAGAGCCTGTGGCCCTGCTGATGTGGTTTATTCACCAGTAAAACTTATGTTGAGTGCTCAGGCTCTCCAAAGAGATGTCTGAATTCGCTATAGACAAAAAGGCTCCAGGCAGTGTAGGTGTGAGAATGAGCCCCTGGTTCACTCTTAGCTCACATCAGAACTGAACCCTGTCAACCCTCCTGCAAAGTTGTATCCTAAACTGGTTGTAAGTGAGTCCTGATATTGGTCCACACCAGGCCAGTGTCTATGTTAAAGTAAAATTGACTATTTCAAAATGAAAGTGTCGTCAAAAATAAATCTGAAGGTGTTGGAGAAAAAAAGAATAATTTTCTGCCATAGTAGTTGGATTTTGGAGTGGCTGGTAAGTCTTAAGATGGATGAAAAAACCGCTGCTGATAATGTTTACAGCTCCTTTCCAACAGTGCAGACATCACCTGCCCGTTTCTTCCTTCCCCCATCCATGCAGCTTTTTCTGGAAAAAGCAGGAAAAGCAGAATGCCAGAGTCCACTCCCCTTCACTCGTCCCATGTTCATTAGGATCTTTGTTACCCAAAAATCTGTTTTGGCTTCCAAGGGTGTGTGTAGTTCATACCCTCTTACAGAGGACTGTGGGTGCACAGTTTTTGTGTGTCTGTGAATGATTCACTGAACCTCACACAGGATTGTACAGAGCCCAGTTTCAGTGGCATTGCAGCCAGGCTAGGGCTGCTTGCTGGGGGATTTGGTTTAACACTTTACACTGGGAATATTCATTTTATGGTTCCCTCAAATGTTACAAGTTCTTCTGCAGAAATAATGGTAAAACTGCTTAAGCGAGCAGAAATGTGAGTACAAACGAAAATTGCTGAATGTTGCTGCTTGTGTTCCAGACCCTCTGCATTTCTGGTTGTCACAGGAGCAAGAGATGAGAAATGACAGTATAATTTTAATTTAAATTCATTTTAGGACTTACATTTTTGATTAAAGATTGATCCTTTGTCACTCGCAAGCAATAAATCTGGATAGTGCCATGAGAGGAAATCATTTACTCACAAAACCAAGTCCTTAGCAGCTGTACTGTGCTTTTGAGAAGCTGTGTTTATTTACACTAGGTGAGCATTTGCCCTGTCGTATTTATTGCAGCATGAGTGTTTTGATCTGAATAAAAGCAGACCCCTGTTCATCTTCAGGAGAATGAAATAGGCCCTAGGTTGCTATAAACATCTGTAACACCTCTGGCCTTGACAGCTGTCTGCTGAAATTATGAATATGCCCTTACCTCCAGTTTTTAGTGGTGGTGGACAGTACATTTCCATTTGTTATTTCCTTTGTGCCTTTTTTTATGCTCTTTTTATACTCTTCTGTCGATGTACATCCAGATATATGCTTATTACCCAGCTGTTATTCCAGGGAAATGCCTTTTCCATGGCTAGAAATGCTTTTGAAGGGCTGCTATAGTGGTGTCAGGGTCTTTCTGGCCGGAGGCCACCGTTGTCAGGGCATCTGGAGCAGACTTCGCCCATCACAAAATTAGTAGGGGTCCACTAATTTCTTTTTTTCCCTATTTTGCCAATCCCACAGTCTAGTTTCCTCTTTTTGAAGTAAGGAAAGCTCACCTGCTAAACACTGTCCCCAGTCCTACAGACCAACAGCACAGGATCTGGGGGTGTGTGTAAAATGAAGAGCAGGATGAGGACAAAATAGTTACTTGCACACAAGGAAACCTAGAGACAAAAATTAGATGTCTCATTATGTGATTTGACATTTGAGCTAGTTATATCTAGGGAATAGATCCTAGCTCTGAAACAGGATCTGATGTGGTTCCATTAATACTGGAAAAGGATGAATTGAATATAGAATGTATTTGTTATGTCATCTTGCCAATGATTTGGGGTAAAACATTAAAAGTCCAAGGTTTATTTGGATTCTTTACCTGAAAAAAATTCAAAATAAGGGCTAAGATTATTTAGGGTGAAAGATTTTTTAAAATTATTATTGTTATTTTTGAGGATTTGATCAGTTCAGTTTGAATTTAAAGTGATTCCATGTGTAGAACCGAGTCCTGATGTAGTCATTACCATGGGAGAAGGGAAAATAAAGCTGCTGATATCAACAAAATCCAAGTCAGGGAATAAGAAGCATTTTTATTTGGTTCCTTACACTTAAAATAACCCATGCTGAAATAAAACAAAACCACTAAAAATTCCCCAAACCATCACAACGAAATACCCTCAGCCCTTTCCCCCTGATTTAATATGAGGAATTAATCTTATGTAGGTTGTGTTTCTAGTGGGGTAGATAAACCCTCCTAAGTCATGGAGGACTGAATTTGGAATTTTACAGTAAAGATTATAATTAATTTTTAGCTTAGTTTAATCACTCATTGAAGTGCTGATTGTCTTATCTTTATAGTCATGTGAAGTATGAAAGACAAGTGCTGAAGTATAAACAAAAATAGAAGTATCTCTTCCATAGATAGGATAGTATTTCTGTAAGAGTCTTCTGTTATTTTCTTATATTATGTGTTTAATACTCATTCTGCCCCTTCTTTGCAGTGCCTGGTATTGTAACCACGAAAAAGGGGAGGGGGCATCTTGCTTATTTTGAACTAAGTTTCATTGGCAAGTTATTGTGAACACACATTTATTGACATAACGTAAAGGCAGAAGACTTGAGAGCTCCCTTCCAGTTGGTGATCAGTAAAGAAAATGACTCTCCTTTGTATATATTACAGATATTTACATGAGCAATAATATTTACCATTACCACTTCACATCTTGTAAAATTGTTCTTAGATGATATGCATTTACAACCACCAAAAACAACAACAAAGCCAGCTTTTAGACAAACAAAATAATTAGCATCCATCTCTAGTCCTCTATCTGCTAAAATTATTGAAAGCCACAATAACTAAATCTGCTCATGCAAGCTTCTCAAATAGCTGCTAAATCAAACCAAAATAAACCCCATAATTGGCTGATGCAAGCTGCAGGATCTGTTCCAGGTCATCACACACACAAAACATCCTTTGATCCCTTTCCTTGCATGCCTTCTTAATCCATCTCTTGTTGTTTTAACTTTAATCTGCATCATGGTTCCACTGCTTGCTTTATCTCTCTATCCTGTAATGGAAGTCAAGTAATCCAGAAATGGTTGCAGTAAGTAAACCAAGTTATAAGTAAGAGGGACCATTTGGGGCTATCAGGATGAGCTCCCCTTTCTGATGTGGTGACTGGAGAGTGATGTGGAGCAGCATGCCTGTTTTTTCCTGTTGGTTTTAGACTTTTCCACTTTTTAGATTGCTCTCACTGTAAAGGTGCCTTCCCAGAGATGCTCAGGTCTATAGCACTTTGTTGGTCAGGCCGGAGATAGGGCAGAAGGGTATAGATCCGAGATCAAAGGCCCTCCTCCTTTTAATGTTTGAAAAAGTTCAGATCAGTGTTTGAGACTGTGTGCCTGGCTGACCTGTGCTGTGTAGCTGAGATCGGATTTATTTTGGGGAAAACACCAGAAAACGCCGAAGCTGATCCGGGTTGCTTCAGTGTAGAAAACTGAGATAGGAATTCCATCAGCACAAGTTTGTCTGTGAAATTTATGGTGTCTCACCATCTGGGATGTAGGACCGGATGACCCTTATCTGAAATTTTCAGACATAAACAAAATTATTTCTTATTTTGGTGATTAAGAGATGAGAGGTTGAATGATGAACTAATCCGTTTTCATTGTTTTATTAGCTCATTTCCCTCCCACCTGAAAGCAGAGGCATAAACTCTGACAAGAAGGGCTGGAGATTTACTGGGAGAGGAATAAGTGGATGGTAACATGCAAAATCTTGTAACAAACGTATGGATTAATTGAACAACTACATTATAGAGGAATGTTTTTCATCACAGGGAACAAACAGGCAAGGACAGGTGGCCTTTTTAATGTGAGCTGATGATTAATGTGATATAGTACGAGCTGTGAAGTGTGCTGATAGCCTGCTGAACCTCCTCCACGTGAGTTCTCACGGGAGTCTTTAGAAATGCATTATCTGTCACACAGAATAAACTGGCAAAAGTTTTAGTCGAGATTAGTTCTTCCTTCTTGCCTCACTGTTTCTGATTAGGTAGGAGTGGCACGCCTGACTCCAATCCTACCTCAGAGCAATGTTGTCTGCTGAAAGAAATTGGGGCAACTCACCGTACCTAGGAGAGCCACTGAGATCATCAATTCCATGGAAAACCAAAATGAACACAACTGCCAATCAAGGTGAAAAAAGTAAACTTGCAGGCGTTGCATTTAGTTTAGCTCATTCTGGTGAGTTTTCGTGTTTTAGTGGGACCACAAGTCTCACCCTGCAATCTTTCATAACTGCAGGTCTATGATCCTCTCTACTCCGATAGAAAAGGGAACTTTATGCACAATTTTGCTGGTTTGTTTTGTTTCAGGGTTTTTTTGTTGTTGTTGTTTGATTGGTTGTTTTTGATTTTTTGTTTGTTCACTTATTAAAAAATAGTGAAGGGGAGCACAGATATTCCAAATATAATGTAAGTCCACCCTGGGCCCCCAGATTTTGCTACAAAGTGCAGGAGTACCTTTTCCTAGCTCACCTTTCTGAGATATTATCAGGCCCCATTCAAATAGGCTGCGTGCACACGTACTCCTGTGAACAGTGATTAATGAAACAACAAATGCAGTGGATACTTCAGTGACTTTCTCATTTCCTACCTGGAACCACTCGGTGATAGCTGATATCATGGATGTTGTATTCATGCTGTCTGTCATTTGTAAAGAACATCTCCCCCTGTCTAGGTAAAACCTGGCTGGGTGTTTTGCTGCCTGTGTCCCACGCAGTCGTGGGCCTAGAGGCTCTCTTTCTTTATGCACATGTTGTTGATTATTTCAACTCTCTTAATTTAAACTGTGTGTCTGCATCTGTTCCTTAAAGGACTTTAATTTTTAAAACATGGAAAATTTCCATATTCACCATTATTTTAGCAAAAAGGAAGGAAATGTGCATATTCCGTGTAGGCTGTTGATTAATTCCCCCAGCAAATGCACCCTTTAGCTTTGCCATTTCACTCAAGCTTGCCTGGTTTGTGCAAAGGAAATACACTGAGCTATGATCCTGACAACTGCAGTTATGAAAACATATTTAATTTTGATATTAAAATTAGTCTTAAAATATTACTGTGCAGCCAGTTGGTCAGAATATGCAGAGAAACACAAAACACATTTTGTTTTGATACACATGGCTGTGCAAATAAATTACCTATGCATTTGTAATTTTATCTTTGGCATTTTCCTTGAGGGACATGGGTGAACACTCTTAGCAGCCTAAATCATATTCTTTTCTGCAAAATATTACTGAAAATTAGGTTGTTGATTCTTTAAATAACAATAGCAGAAGGAGCAAATAGAACCAATTAATCTTTATGAGTAGATAGATTTATCATAGTTATCTCTAGATAGATTTATCATAGTTATCTGCTGGTACTGCATTCACATCAACCTCTGGAAATAAATTTAGGAGAGAACCACTGCTCAGCTGACTTCCAGTTTGTCTGATGCACCTTGGCATGTGTTGCCACCTTCACGCCTTCAGAGATACTGAAACAAAAGAGGAGTGGAGGAGGGTTTGTATCATGGTTGCTCAAGCTTGAGGACACATGTAAGACTTGGTTTCACAAGAATCCCACTCTCCCAAGAGGCTGAGGAACAGCTGCAGCAGCACAGGAGCTGAGTGTCAAATTTGGACTATTTTTCCAAAGAAGGGAAATTTCATTATCTTCAGGCTTACAGAACCTGCTCTGGATTTGCCTGGTTTAGGCGAGTCCTTGAGGGAGTCGATTTTGAAGCAGCTGGGCTTGCACAATGGCACATGTTTGTCAGGTACTCCATGGCATGTGATTATCTAAAAGGCTGCTTTGGTTTCACTGGTGAGCATCCCATGAAAACCAGACTTTATTTAAGAGCACCTGCCTGTATTCTGGCAAATTGGCTTAGCATGGGTTGAAGCTGGAAGAATCCGTATTTGATCGTGAGCCAAGGCCACTGAAATCCTGAGGGTTTTTTAAGCATATAATGGAAGTGGGGCTAAGATGTTGGAAATCAATTGAGCAAAAATCCCCTATAAACCTCTTTTTACACTATTTTTAAGTGTATATCGCCTTTTATATCGCATATATCGCCTTTTGGAGTTGAGTCCAGGAGCACACATGAGTGGTACCAGAGGCTGTAGGTACTCATGTAGGAACTCATGCTGTTCACTCTGGGCATAAGTCAAAATGACAAGTGGTTCAAGTCTTAGCTGAGATGTGCTGCTCTTTACAGTGAAGAACACCCTGTAACCAGAGCCTTATTTATCTTGGGTGACAGAAAGAGCTGGTAAAATGTGTTTTGTTGAAAATATTTCATTTGATGAGTAGTAATATTTACCAAAAATATCCCATCATGTTTGTATTGACAGGTGTTGACTGAAATACTTAGGTCCTAAATGCAAAGGATTTAATTGTCCAGTGGCTCCTGAAGACTTTTCCCTCAGAGAGTTCTGAAAATCTCATTCTAACTCAATACTTTCACAGTAATATGGAATTTTTGCAATTTACCAGCAGACTGAGTAGAAGCTTTATTTGGACACACTTGCAGTGAAAAGTATCTAAACAATGTAGTTCCTTTTATAAAACCTCTTCAGACATGCTGCATAGTCAATAAACATTTTCTGGAAGGAAAAGAACTCAAGTGCTCTGAAAAAATTTACCTATGCAAGATGAATAAAAAAGTACTGATTTTTTTTTTTAATAATTTAGGTAATATATAGAAAAAAATATCACAATCATGTAACTGAAAATAGTGTAATAAAAGTTCCAGTAGAATTTTTATCAGTAATTCTGCCTGTGCATGCAATCTTTGCACCAGCAGGACATACACTCATATTTCATTTGGATAAGGATGTGGAATGAACAACCACCAGTAAATGTAGTGTGAATTTATCCCCTAATTAATTTCTTCAAATGTTATTCCCGGGAACTTTACAACAAACCTGTTTCATTTAAATTCACAAGGTACTGTTATCTCTCACCCACATTCACCATTGTACAACAGTGACTTTTTAAACACTCAGAAATAACACCCTTGACCTTTAAAATACAGGTGAAGATGAGGCTGTTTCAGTCTTGAACAGTATGCTAAGATCACTGACACAAACCAAGGGAAAGGTCATCTATGGCTATGCCCCAATTAAGTCTGAAGACTGCAGTGCAAAGGAAGGCCATGTGGACTATTTTGGCTGCATGTGTGGACTTGGTTTTATCCCAAGCAACACCAACAGCCTTGAAAATGTTGGGCCAATGTGTATCTCAATATGTGTTGGTAACACTGTTGAAGTCATACAAGATACACAGAGAAAAATGAGATGTGCAAGAAATTCTTGAAGGTTAAGCTTAGAGGAGTAGTGGAGATCCCCTTGAAATCTGAAGTCTGACATATCAAGTTTTGCACTGTTCCCTTCTTTTTAAACATAGTGGAAATATGACATGACATTTCACTTGCTTTTTACTGTAATCATGTCGTCTGTGCTGGCTTGGATATCATTATTTTGACACAAGTTCCAGATGATTTGCTATAAGGATTCCGCTGTTTCCAGTCACAATAGGGAAAGTGGATGCAATACAAATGATGTGAGCCAGATTTTATAATTCTCCCTCATACCAAATCCATTTGCTTCATTGATGGTCAAAAGTAAGGAATATCACTGTCTGTAGGTGAAAGGTGAGTTCTGTACGTTTAGGGATACATGAGTGTGAATCACTGTATTTAGATGTATCTGTAAACCAGAGCATTCAAATATATTAACTATTCGTATAGCAAATATTCTGCTTGTCTTCTCCAGAACCACAGTTCTACTTAGTCCTGTATTTTGCTCCAAGATCTGCATCAAAAATGGCACAAAGATACCTCTAGAAAAATCAGTTTGAAACCTGACACTTTTCCAAAACATACAACATTCCTCTTTTGTTAAAATGCTATATCCGCAGATAACACAGCATTTAGACTAAACAGAATGTTTATTGTAATTGAAGATTGACATATACTCCTAACATAATTTCTGCTTCAGAATAAAATAAACCATTGGATCAAACACCAGAAAGTTATACAAATCTTTATTCATTTCATGTGATTCTGAAACGTGTAAAGAAAATTATTAGGCAGTTACAAGATGCAGTAGAAAAGGAGTCTGATTTTGTTTTTTCCCCCAGAACATCTGCTCTAAATCTTTATTCAGCTGAAGCCCAAATTAACACTGGCCAGATTAATCACTTGAAAGCAAAATAGCCCTAGGTCGACGATCAGCAAGTGAAGACTAACATTTTCATTTTCTGAGATGCAAAATGCATCACCACATCTCTGGAACCATCACAGTGGCAATCTCTCTGCTGGTGCATCTCGTGGTGTTGACTTCAACAAATACATCATGTGCAGTCAGGAAACCACATAAGGGAAAAACATCACTGAGCACTAGAACTACAAGCGTGGCTCTCGGTGGTTTCAAGAAGAACCCAGTGCCTAAACAGTCCTAGAGACAGGAGTGCTCTGCACAGCAGGGCTGCCCAGGGCAGATATTTGGGAGTTTTATTTCAGTGGGAATTTCTCACCTCTCTCTCAGCTTTCACAGCTTTGTACATGTTTGCAACTACAGGCATTCTGTCTTCATTATTTAGCAGATTCACAGGTCATTCTTTAGAGTCCTTTGTGAGAATGTGCATGAAGAGGTGGCATCAACAAACCTGTGACAGTAGCAGAGATGATAAATCCCAGCTAGAAGTGATGGGCAGACAAGAAAGGGAAGGTGCCTACTGTAAAAGCAAAAGTGCTGTCTCTGGCAAGATGGGGTTAGAAAGCATCTTCTGCACCTTTCCTTTCTTTCCATTTTTTGCACATAAGCACTTTTAGATCTGAAAACTGTGTTTTCTTGCATATCATAAAAGAATTGAGAGACTAAAGGTCAACAGGTAAACTTGCAAAACATCTTCACAGGCTGAACTGGTAGCAGTGTGATTAGTAGTGGTTAGTGTATGGGAATGGAAAGAGGTTCTACCAGCATTTTTCCTATTAAGAAAAGATAGTGAATACAAAAAAATACTCAGGATTTGTTGGACAATTTTTCTTTGCTGTTATGATGTTCTTTACCTTCCTCTTCATTTTATGAGAAATAAAAATACTGAATTTTAAAGTCTTTTGCTAGAAATACAGTGAGTGTAGGAGGTAAATGAAATGGGAGCAGAATACAGTGAATAGAAAAGTTAGAGAACAAGAAATGATATGTACAAACTTCCTATAAAAGTGAAAATTTAAAGGCATGAACTTACGCAACAGGGTGAGAGTCTTGGCAGGTTCTAGAGCTTAAACAGTAACATCCATCTCATGAACAATATCAGATCTCTGTAATGCAAACCAAACAAAAGAGGACAGTTTCTGGAGACTAAAGTTGTATGCATCAGTTTTATTCTGGAGTTGTTTCTAACTTGAACAGATGTGATGATGGACCTCTTGCATTTATTAATGCATTACAGTCCTTTATTCAAAAACGTCATTATTTCAAAGTTGCCACAGTCAACTTAAGAAAAGGCAGATTAAATTACAGGGACTAGTCTTGAATCTCTTTCTCGGACATATTTACCACCAGCATGGAAATGCAGAGCCTGGAAGGAACCTCTCCTAGGGGATTTAATCATAAGATTCCTGTAACCTCCTCTCTGCCACCCTTCTCCAATTTGGGCAATCTCCAATCTCTCTGATGCCAGCTTATTTATGGGATAATGAATTAGACACAATGAATGCCTGTGTAGCCTTCGCGAGTTGGAAGCCAACCTCCTATTGCATGGTTTTAAGGTTGATACAAGTCACAAGCATTCGATGTTATAGGCATATGTTTTTTTCTTACTGTCTGCAAAATCCTTTTTAAAAACACTGCTTGTTTTTTGTTACCCTGGGGCAATAGTTTTCACATTTTTAGTGTAACAAAGAATTCCTTTTACTATTTTCATTTGTGTAAGAGTGCCTACTCCCCGACAAGGTACTAGGCTGTATGCCTGGGTGATATATTCCAGTTTGGCACAACTTGTGTCATCACTTTAAACAGTTACTGTATTAATGAGTCTGTATTAAATTTGGTCCTGTATGAAATGTATCAACATTAAGAAAGTTGACAGGGTGAAAAATAAATCTGCAAACCAAAAGTAGTTCCAAAAGTCATGAAAGAAAGGGTCTGACTCTTGCAGCTCATTGCTGTTTATGTTGTGGTAACATGAGGCACAGCAGAACAGTCCCAGGCCCTGGCTTGTGAAGATAGGATGGAAGACACCTTCTCTGATGGAGAGAGTGCACAACCAGAAGGTGCAAAAGCATTTGCTGCACAAAAGCAGAAAGGTGACAGTGGAGTTGGGTGAGGTGGGAGTGATGGGAAGAAGTCTTCATAAGTGTCCAGGTAGCTTATATGCTTTTAATTCCAGCTGCCTCTATTCCAGGTAGTAGAGAAGTAGGAAGGGAGGTGGGTGAGAACTTTGTTGTTGCAAGTCCCTCTGTTAAATCTGATTTTCTTCGAGGTAGGAGGTGCTAGGTTGTGCTGGCTCCCTGGTGCCGGGTGGGCAGGACTAATCAGCACGGCGAGTCAGCAAGGGGAGCACCGCATTTGGTGACCGGGAGAAGAGCTCCAGTTGGGAATGTTTGCGTGGAAGGCGCTCCACCACCTCTTGGGAGGTTCATGCTGGGTAACCAGTGGATAAAAGCCTCATGCAGCACCGGTAGCCCTGGTTTTATGAGAAGGTAATGAAGTCTTTCCGTGCACAGCTGTGCCCTTGCTCGGAGCTGTAACACTGCCAGGGGCGCAGACAGCAGGTACTGACCTGGGAGAAGGAGTTCCACTGAGCACTGGCTAAGATGAAATAATGAGCTACGTGTTCCAAAGGGGCCACTGATCTTGGATGCCCTACTTTTTAGGTGTTGAGATGTGGAACGTCTTGGTAGAATTCGCAGAGGGGTTAGAAGCTCCCACTGAAGTGAAAATGAGTACTCATTTCTGCATTGCTTTGCACAAAAGGAAAATAACAGGAGCAGTCTATGACTATTAGAGAGATGAATGTTTCAAACCAGAAGAACATTTTTAGCATAGCAAAAAGACACATAATCGCTGTAGGAGTGCTAAGATTAAAAAAGGGAAAAAGGATGGTGAAACGTTGGTGGGGAATTAAATATTCGTGAGCCCAATTACATTATAGCTAATAAAATTAGTAATTAATAATGAATTATTAATTCTTAAATACTACTGCGACTTACCACTGGAAAAGACAATTTATGGCTCAGTATTTAGTGAGACTGTTATGCCCCACAGCAGCAGGTAACCGCTAATACATATAGATCATCATCCGTGTTTGCTGCAAGCGGTTCTGCAGTTTGGAGAGGTACATTGTTTTCCCAAAATGCTCAGTGTGGGGCTAAGCTCCATCTATGGCTCTCTGTGAATGCTGGCAGCTGCAATGCAGTCTTCCAGAGCACAGATTACACATTTAGTACGCGTGTGCACTACACGTGCCACTGCGCTGACCTTTCCCATCCCTCACTTCTGTTTCGTTGGGCTTCTGCAGAGAATATCCTTGGGGTTTGTCTGCTCTGTCAGTCAAACAAGGCTACAAGTCTGCTTTTAAATGTAGATTTGCCCACTTTTCCTGTTGCTTTTTTTCCAGAAGTATTGCTTAGGTGCAGGCTTAGAGCTGTTGTTGGGGGTATAGTTCCATGTATTTTGTGCTGCATTGCAGGCTGCCTTCAGTCTGGATGAGCTGGACATGGAGAACAGGAATGTGCTGTTCTTCCTACCTGAGAGAACTGTCTTTCCAAGCACAAATGGCCTTAGTGATATCCAGAACTTGAAGCGGAATATATTTATCCGGGATCTTGATTTTCTCTGTTGAGTTTGTTTCTCCAGCTGCCATCACAGGTGATGGCAGAAAGTTGCTAGAAACACTTGAAAAGTGGGGCTCAGATCCTACAGGTCTCCTTTCTTAGGTCTCTGTGCAGTAGCTACAGAAGACCTTACCCCAGCCTGCTGTATCTGCACTGTTGCATCTTTGCCTTGGACCCACAGTAGGACCTTAATGAAACATTATACAATTGAGAAGATTAGACTTGTGTCCACATAGTTGAGCTGCACAAATGATGCACAAATGTTAATACAGGGCATCATCACCATTGCATGTAAGGCATGCATGTAATATATAATTATATTAGTTGATTACAGAAGCAATACCTTTGATACTCCAGTGCTGTGTGCTTGATGTAGAAACATAATTTCAACTGCCAACTTGATGCTTTAACGTCAGGTGGATTTTATTTGGCAGGTTCTACTCTGGCAATTTGTTCTTAATAAATAGCTGTGCATGAAAATAATCTTTCTCGTTCTCAGCAAGGTGGACCCAAGGAAGCTGTTGTTACTCTCCAATGGAATTTCAAAAAGAATTAGATAATGTGACACTGCATTTCTCTAAAAACCCTTTCATGCCTGCTCAGGGTGATGAACATCTTTATGGAACAGGATAGCGCAGCCTGCATGTAGTGTAGTTCAGTTGTGGGGTGGCATTGCTGCAGCCCAGTGTAGCCAGGTCTTAAATGGTGTCTCTTCAGCTGATTGAAAGAATCACTCATGTTTCTCTACTTGTTGAGCCTCCATTTTTACTGAGAGCAGCATTAAGTACTAACAACTTTTAAATTCTGCAAGGGCTTACACTGAGCCCTTATTTTCCATCATAGTTTAGGAAAGGGTTACTTACTCTGATACTTATTTTTTAAACTACTGGTAAGAAAATAAACGTGTGCTCAGAACCTGGAGCTTAGAATTAGAAGTTTAATGTGCATTGATAGCGATATATCTGTGTCTCATTTAGTATGCTGCCATCGAAATATGCACATTAACAGCTTCTTTTTATTAAGATATCCCCTTGACAATATAGTGAAAGATTACAGGTTATTCGTGACAAATCCCTTGCTAGGTATTGCATATATAGCTATGCCTCAAGTAATTCATGTAAAATAGGTTTCAAGGGAAAACATTTGTGTGTCAACATTTCATTTCGTTTCTTTGCCTTATTGGAAACAGCGAAAGCCGTTCTGTTTCTGAAACCAGATACATATGGTGCAAAGCTCACCATTTTGGGGAACGCTGAGCAATCCATAAACTCGGGTACACGTGCTGTAATTGCTTCCAAAAGAAGAATGACTGTGGCATGTAGCTGAATTAAGTAATGGATCAATTAAGCTATTTCTCTTTTTTTTTCCCCCCCTGCTGTTTACTATGTATAAGGAGCGTACTTTTAAACTGTTTATTTTTCCTAACTTAAACATGAAATAGATATACATACATAAAAATAAGACCCAAAATATTCCTTTCCTAAAATAGAACTGATACTTCAGAAGAAAAAAAAAAAACATTTCGAGGTGATTAAAGCTCCATGGTAATTTTTCTTCTTGATCATGTCTTTTATTGACTGTGAATAGTTATTACTCCTGAACACAGCCATTGCACAAGAAAGCTTTACTGAGATGATTGTATTACTCAATTCCTAGAAAGATTCCATTTTAAATTATTGTATATGCTTAAGCCTAGCTTATACTTGGCGGTAAGGAGTTTCTTGTATTTTAGGCACATTTATATTATACCCATGTAATCTAATACAAAATAATGGGTATAATACAAAAAAAAAAGGAAACAATAAAAAATTACAAATCTCACCTCTTTATTTTTACTTTAAAATATAAAATCTATTGTGACTACTATGGAATGCCACGATCCAAAACCCATGGAGAGCAGCAGAGATGAATCAGGTCTTTCAAGGAGAATTAGATAGAAGTAATTCCTTTCTCCTCTTTTTATTTTTTTAATACTCATTTTTATTTTTAAAATTGACTTGCTGAGAGAAGTTGGCGGTTGCCATTCATTTCCTAAGTAACAGGTTCACCACAGTTGATGCTCATGGCATCTTTTCTCTTGCTGTTCACAGCTTGGGGTCTGTTGGAGGAAGATGGACATTGCTGTATTTTTGGAACCCTTAGTGGCAGCATTTTGAAGCTCAATTTTAGCATCCACGAATGCTGAGTTCCCAGCTTGGTGGGAGAGAAGTGCACTTTGAGAGCAGATGAATCCTTCTGACACCCTGTAGAGCTTAGTGCACAGAAATCCTGTACTTATAGGATCCTACACATGGATACGTTAGTGTAGGAGCATACAATGCTTTGGATGTTGCTGAAAACAACAAGTTAAATCTCTGCTTACTACACTTATTTTCAGAAACTCAATGTATATTTTTTGGTTGAGGAATGTAAAAACCCACAAAAGCAGAGACCACTGCAGCTGTGTGCAAAGGCTCTTTGGGTTATGGCTGTGTTGTGCTGGCTGTGGACAGGTCTTGGCTTTATCAGAAACCGAAGATAAAACTCTTGAGTTTCTCTATTAAAATGCAATCAGAGATGAGTCATCAACCTTGTTTTTCTTGTTAGGAGCTATTTACGTTGTGCTTGGTACAGCTGCTCTGTCTACAGTCGATGCCAAGCATAGTGTCAGAGCTGCCAGCTCTGTTGGGTCAGAAAAGGACAAACTAAGGACCAGAACAACTGGTTCTGTAAAGCAGAAAATTGGACTTGCAAAAGACCATTCATTTATCTGGTTTCAGCAGGGAAAGGCATTTGGTAGAAAGGTCTGTGTGAGGATCCGTCTGTGCTCTGCAGGTGTGTGGAAATGGGTGTGTGGCTCCTCCCACATCCAGATGATGTGATATCCACACCCTGCCCACGACCTGCTATGACACACTCACCACCAACCCCATCTTCCTTCTGGCCATGACCACACAAAGTGGCTTTGGGCAAACCATCAATGTATGAACTTGCAGGCCTCCAGAAGCTTCCTTCATGAGAATTGTCTTCTTGTAAGCAGTTGACTGACCTCAACAAACCGAGAGGAAACTGTGAAAAGTTTTATAAGAAAACTCTCACATCTCTTTCACTAAGGTGTACAGCTTTAATGCTGAATATCTTATTCAGTTGACTCAGCATTTCCATTAAAGTAATAAGGATAGGAGCAGCTTCTCAATAAATATTTGCAACTTTTTGCAGTTCCTTGGGAATTCTACTGACAGTCATTCTTTAAAAGTCCTTTAAAAAGGGTAAGCCTTTGCCAACATCTCCTGTGGTCAAAACTGTCTCTGTCTGGTTTCGTATTGCATCCGTGCTTGACTATCCCTGTGGCTTTTAATTTACCTTCCTTTAGGAGACATATTTCTATTGGCAATATATAATTGAAACCTCTCAACTCTGCAAGACAAAATGGAAAGTTTATCAGAATTCTCAAAGTGTTGATGTTATTTAGGTCTCTCTTTTTTTTAAAATTATAATCAAATAGTTTTGTGCTCTTCATCAATTCCTTTGCTTTACCTGCATAATGTTGTATAGTCCAAAGCAGTTAATAGGTGGTGGCTTGTAAGCAGGCCTAACTGTCCTGAATGCTCCATTTAACTTCATATTCCATTCCACTAAGCTCTTTATCCCTGCTCTGATCTGCCTATTTACAGAAAAAGTCAGGTTGTTTTTGAAAACCCTTCTTGCATTTTAAAAATGAGTTTTTGAGTTCTTACCTGGTGTAACTTGGGGGGAAAAAAAAGCTCTGCCAAATAAATCAGGGGCGATTATGTTCCCGTGCTGGCACAGAGCAGCCGTGGAGAGCCAAGAAGCTCTCATGTGGGGTGCAGGATCGTGTTATTGTGGGGCTAATGCAGTTTTGTAGCTGGGGATGTGAAGCTCCTCAATCAGCAGAGTGGCCTGTGGCACGAATTTGTATCCTCATAAACTCTTCCTGTCTTTGGCAGTGAATTCAAAGGCAGCATTTCAGCAGTGGGTGAGTGCTGCTGAAGATATTTTCGGCTGCGCGGGTATTTCTGCTCCGTGTCTGTGGGTGCTGACATCTGTGCCGCTCTCTAATGAGTGCTCAGCACGTCGCCTGTGTCCAGCAGCATCTGGGCATGGGAGCTGCAGCTTTGCCCTCACCAGTGGTGGGGCTAGGAGTATTGATGTATGTTGGCTTGCACTTGGTTGTTGGACAGTGAATACTATTTAGAAACATTGCCAGGGGTTTGCATGTTGAAAAATACAGCTAAAGGGGGACTTGGGCACAATTCTGTGCGAACAGGAGCTGGGACCTCTGGTTAAAAGTTTCCAAGAGGCGAGTGTGTATCTGTTAGTGAGCACTTCTGTCTTTGGTACACCATTCTGGAGGTGCTTCAAACACACACCAGCCATGTAGGAATTAAGCTTTGGTGCAGATATATTTCCTGTAGTGTCTTACTCGTTTTTGAAACAAGATCAGCTTGATCTAGAAAACTGTGGCTTACCTTCTGTGTAAATGAAGAATTTGTGGTTAGTTTTGCATACTTGCTGTCATCTGAGTGACCAACTGAGTGCATGTCAGGTGAAGGGAACTTTGCTTGGCTGCTTGGAGCGGCAGCCAGGTGGTGGCAGAGGCGCCAGCGCAGCCCCCTGCCCTCTCCTGACCTGGCTGTAATCTCTGTTCACAGAGCTGGCTGATCAAATGCATACCGAGAGTCTTCTTGATATTCACTGATTCCCTTGAGCTCTGCTGAGCAAGATGTGCAGGCCAAATTATCAGCTCATAAAAATCCTAAAGAAATTACTCTTCCTAGGTTTTTGAGAGGGAAGATGTTCCTGACACAGTCCAGCTATGTGCATACTGCACCAGGTGAGAGGATTTTCTTGCTCTGACTAATAAGGAGCTCTGAAAATTATTTGCATCATGCAAACTGGCAAGCTGGAGTGCTTTTACGTAAGAGAAATGATTATACAAATTTATGCTTATAGATTTTTTAAAGCAAAGCATCATCATCACGTTTTCCCCATCTTACAGGTGAAGTCAAGGCAGTGAGAGGTGAAAAGACTTGCTGCATGGTCAGAGTAAAATCTGCTTCTCTTTAGGTTCAGTACCACTCCAAATGGAAAAAAAAAGAGTTTCAGACCCTTCATTTTCTATCCTGCTCTGTGTTTCTGATTTCTGCAGGATTCGCATGTGTCAGCCTTGTGGAGGTTTACTTTTTCTTGGGATGATAAATGCCTGGCAGGTTTTTCTGATAAAGGTGGTAGTGTGATGTGTTAAAGCAGCATTCCCAGGGTTTGCCTGCAGCTTCAATTAAGTTTATCTAAACAAGTGCTCTACCAAATGGTCACTTGCAATCACGTTACATCATCACTGCTGAACTACCCTCTTAGACTAGGCAACAAAACCCCCATCCTTTTCTTTTGTTTCTTTCTGGAAGTGTACAAAGGCAAAATCTGGAGTACAGTGCTAGTGGCACATGGGTATACCATGGAAAGTCTTGTGGGTTGTTTTTTCCCTTTTTGTTACTTTATGTCATGGATTTCAAGTGACTTTCTCAGGGGTCAATTGGTTTTCTCTCAGGGAAGAAGAGGTTAGGATTGAAGGAGGTATAGACCAGAACACCACCCTTTCCCCCATGCTTTCTGCATCACTCAGAGAGTGAGATAAAATGACAAAAAGTAGCTCTGGTCTACTCATATTGATCTGAATTAAGGGTAAATGTGGTTTGGTGTTAGATTTGTTGCTCGTGGATTCAGCTTTGATTATAAAGAACAGCATGGTAGGAACAAAGGATTGCATCATCCTAAATACAAGTGATGGGCTTTCCAGATACTGAAAATTCAAGCACTTATATAGAGTCAGATAGGTAATGTCAAATATCT
The DNA here is from genome assembly GCA_013397565.1 of Ptilonorhynchus violaceus. NCBI lineage: Eukaryota > Metazoa > Chordata > Aves > Passeriformes > Ptilonorhynchidae > Ptilonorhynchus > Ptilonorhynchus violaceus. The sequence goes on from VZRJ01008049.1 coordinate 813,180, forward strand.
CTGCAGTGAAGCTTTTCTGATTAATAATGGAGTAACACTAATTTACACCAGCTGCAGACTTCTACTCGAGAATTAACCAAAGTGCTTGTTCATTGCTGTTGGCTACATATCAAAAATGATGTTGAAAAGGAAAGAGATCAGTAGCAGAAAACATAGATAACGATAATAATCTGCAATGGGGAAAAATACAAAAGTAGGGAAAATAATAAAAAATGCAGTTCACAGCTCAGAAAATAGCACTGAGGAACTACTGTGTAATTAATAAAATTCACAAAGTGTCAATCAAGTAAACAATCTGGTTTGGGGCAGATTGAAAATAAGGGGCCAAATTCTGTCTTTAGCTGCTCGTATGTGGTTTTGTCTCCAAGGCAGGATTTACTTTATAATCTATGTGTGAACAACGACACAAAACAAGAGAAAGGACATTTTAGTGGTAGCCACAAATGGCAGACGTGGGGCAAACCTGCTAGATTTAGCTCGAGCTCTAATTGAGAAGGTTGGTCTTGCATAACAGCAGCAGAGGAAGCTGCCAATCCTTGAACCTATCCTCTAATAAAATAGCATTGTTAACTGGTAGCCCTTGTGAAAACAGCATTCGTTTCCAGCCAGAGAATCATAAGCAGTTGATTGCCCAGACATAATGGTAACAATTACCACTAACACCGTGTTGCAGCAGTTTTAGAGGACACAGCAGCATGAGAAAGATGGTCAAATGCCTGTGAAGAAAATATTGCATTGATGGTCTAGCCCGTAAGAAACTTGAATGGCAAAGAAACTGTTGAAAAATGATCGGATTTTTGCGGTAGAAAGAAAACGAATGAAGAAATGTTTGCCTGGGTTCATCTCACCCTATGAAAGGCAAGAACATGCCTGTGTCTTCCAAACAGACTAAATAATAGTGGATGAAGAGCATGAGACTGCTTTTCTAAGGTCTTTGGTAAGATAAAGATGGCACATCTAATATGATAATGTCAGCAGTGGAAGTGGTTAATGACAAGGATGGTACTAAAACAAAGGGCTGCAGGGCCACGTTCTTCCCTCAAGACACAGCAGTGTAGTTAAGTGTGTGGCACAGCTTTCATTTGGCATTTAGATGTTAGAAACTGTGGAGGCCACAGTAATTTAGCATGTCTTAATTCAGATTTGATACTAGTGGTAAGATTTTCAAAGGACATGAATAAGGATAAATTTGTAGGAAGAAGCCATGTGATTTATTGGACCATTTGAATAAGTGGAAAACTAAACCAAGCTTTTGGCCTGCAAGCATTCCTTTGGCAAGGACTCCACATATGACAGTCTCAGGGTACCCTTTTGTCTCCAAAATCCAGACATCTTGTTTTCTGGGATTAGGATATCACTACCAATATCACTAAAGGATAGCAACAGCTCTTTCAGAACAAAAATCCTATTCTCATTCTGAGTGATGCAAACGTGACATTCAGTTGTTTCCTCTCAAATTTGTATAAGCTTCTGGTTGCTTTCTCAAGAACTCAGAGTCATTTATACACAAGCTGATGAACACTCAGCCTGGGAAGAGGACTGAAGTTTGTGTTTCGCTGAATTACGCATGTAAAACACAAAAAAATGAATGTGCTCAGGGTCAAGCTCAGAAATAGGATTTTTGTTCCAGGAGGTCTGTTACTATCCTTTCCTCTGCCAGTTTTGATGGAGATGTCCCGAGCTCTGAGTCCCAGAAAACAAAATGCCCATATTTTGGAGAAGAGAGGGACCTGAATGCCAGGTGAGTGTGGAGTCTATGCCTGTGCCGAGGACAAGCTTCATTGGGATTTGTGGTTCAGCCACACAGAATTGTAAGGACTTAGTGGCACCTCTGTCCTTTGCCTGAATCCTCACTGGCTTGTGTTTCTTTAATGCACATTTAAAACTCTTCTGTGGCAGACATTCCACAACCTCCTTACCTGTAACTTGCTCTAATGACTTTTTTTTACAGCAAAGGAAATTAATGTTCTTTAATATTCTCTAACAGTTAATTTACATTGATAAGTCATATATTTAAATCTCATATTATTTTTGGCTCTTCCTTGGGATCTTTACAGTTTTTTTAATGTCTTTTTCTAACATGTGGTGGAGAACAGGGCAAAGTACTTCAGTAAGGCTGTGTCTGTACTGAGAAAAGGGAAATAACAACAAGCACCTTCTGGTACTCACTATGCTCCTGTTAGTACCTCTCAGAAAGACACCTGCTGTTTATGGACTAAACTAATAATGCTGTTTTCCTCCTCCACAGAGGAGAATGTCATGCCACACTGTCTCAAAAGCCTCACAAAAGTCAAAATCCTTCCTATCTATAGCTTTTCCATGCTCTACAAAGCCAGTTATCCTGTAAGAGCAGCAAATGAGTTTGGTCTGATACAATCTGTACTTGACAAATCTAAGTTGTCTGTTTCTTTTCAGCTTATTATGCTTGAGAGGATTAAAAACTGATTATTAATAATTTATTCCAGTGTCTTTCCAGGTGTCAGTGTAATGTTACCTTGTCTACAAATCCCCAGATTCCTGTTTTCCACTTTTTAAAGCTGTTCACTTTTATTTGTCTTTCCTCAGGCCTCTGGGAACTCACTGTGAGAACTGTGAGTTCTTGAAGACAATCACTAATGGTTTGGAGATTGTTCTAGCAAGTTTCTTAAGCACTCCAGGGTGAGTTTCATCAGGCCCTACTGATTTGAATTCATCTGACTTATTTAAATAGCCTGTTCTGTTCCTGTTCTTGCCTGTGTTTCTCTCCTCTTGCCCAAGCTAATTGTGTTAAGCATTTTCTGCAAAGATAGAAGCATAAAAGGTATTAAACACTTCAGCCTTCTGTGTCTGTCCTTATTTGCCTCCACTGTGTTTCAATCTTTATTATTACCTTTATCTAGAGCTTTTTCCTAAGCTTGAGCAATCTGTGATTCATTTTGTGCTGTAGCTCCTCAAGGTTTATTCCAGGCCTGCTCTTGGCTTGTTCTACACATCTACTGGTGTGTTTAGCCTATGTCTATTCAGAGTGCAGGCTGGCTTAGACTGTGTCCGTGGTGCAAATGTTCTCACTGAGTTTTCAGTCTAGGGTTTATCTCCTCTGCCAATTTATACAGTTTGATGTATTGGACTTCCTGTGCCTGTTCGAAAATGGTACCCAAGGCCACTGGATCATCCAAGACACAATTGGGCTTTCTGACTTGACCTGCATGTTTTCTTCTGTGCACAAAGGCAGCAACATGGAAATATGGAATGGGAAATCACAGCTAAATACAGTAAGTCTGTGGTTTTCAGAACTCTGTTCAGACTGCCATATAATAGGGATACTGGGGAATGGCATTATCTTCTCCATGAGCCTGAAATCCAGAGGAGGTGAATGCTTCCAGCTGGCACTGGGACAACTCCTTATGACTCTGCATAAAGGAAAGACTTCTATAAAGAAAAAAAAAATTGGTCTACTCCTTGTTAAATCTTAAATAGCAATGACCTACAAAGTTATCTCTCTACAGCAAGATTTTCAGAGGTATTACTGGAATAACAATTTTATTTGTCTTGAAAAGGCTGGGAGGTATCTTACAGGATAGCTTGCAAGATACTTAAACCACTGTGGTTGTGCAGCAGAGCTTTGAGAAACTGCATCATAATAATTGGAGTTGTGTGAAAGGACAGAAAGGTCCTTTGAAACTAAACCTGTGAAAGGTTTAGTCTGTCATTATTCACTGGAAAGGAGAGAGATGTTTGATGGCTGGTGGCCACTTCTGAAGGAACGCCAGTCAAGCTGCTGCATCAGGGTGCATTCAAAGGACCATATTGGTCTCTGGGCTTCCTCTGGGTTTATCCTGAGCACTGAGAAGGGAGTTGCTGAGTGGAGCTGGCTTGCTCTGCTCAGTCTCCCTCTGCTCTGACCCCGTGAGAAGTGGCAGAGAAGCTGCTCCTCTGACACTGGGGTGTGATGCCGCTCTGGACTTGTCCTAGCTCATCTGCCCTGTGGGATCAGGAATTCCTAGAAGACCTGTTTCTTTTTGGATGTGAAATGCTAGTCAAATGAATGCACATTAGGCATTCCCCCATTGCAGCAGGAGGTGCGCAGGAGTCTTTGATAACTATAGCTTTGGGAGTTTATTTTTTTTTCTCCTGGCATGTTCTAAGCCACCACAGTTCTAGTGGGACCTTCAAGGATTTGGCACCTCTGGATATTGGGCCTTTTAGCTGTGTTAAATATGTAAATATTAATTCAAGAGTTGGTTCAAAAGATGCTCTCTCAGGAAGGAGGCTTTATGGAGGTATTACTACTCGGGTTTTTTCTGTCTAGTATCATTGCCTGGAGGGCTGGATCAGTGCTCAGGAGTGCTGCATGCGTAGGTGACAGCAAGGGAGTTCACTGCAGTGCAGGAGAGAGAATAAGGCCCATTAAATACAACATATTACCAACAACAGTGTTATTATGTACCCGAAGTGTTGACAGCAAAACAGAATAGAATCCCTTTTTATTTTTAAACCTGTGACAGATTAGGAGACAAATCTATATGCAGCTGTATCAATTTGTTACTTCCATTTTGCTTTGTAGAGGCAATTTTGATTGCAGAGCTGTCCTGTGCCGTGCTATAGACTCCACTGAGACTTCATGTTGCACTGAATCAGCAGGCTGTCAAGCCCTGAGAATCATCCACTCAGACAGGGCTTTCACAAACAGCTAACTGTTTCATAGCCAAGAAAATCCTGTTTCTCAGGAATCTGTAACAGTCATGCATTGAAACTGAGAAAGGAAGTAGCATCTCCATGCCTGTCTCACATCAGCAACACTTCTGCTCTAGAAAAATGAAAATGATTGGTTTAGTCATTCGAAAATGTCTCTGTCTTGCAGCAAGTAGTTGGGAGTCATGAAACGCTCAGGAATCAAGTGGAAAATATTCCAAACTGGAATTTTGCAGAAAGGTCTGCTCAGGCTCCTTGGGTGTTTTGCAGGACACAGGTGTAATTTTCAGGAATCTGGCTGGTAAAATTTAATTTCTGGCAAAGGAATGCAGTGGAAGTCTATGATCAGGGAGTGACTCACAACACAAATTTAAATAAGGATGTCTAGAGCTGAAAGGCAGTGTGTGTAAAGGAAGGTGTGGAAGCTGTGTGAGACCAGAGACAGACGTGTAATTTGGCTTCTGCAAGGTCAGAAGTTTCTTAGGTCATATGGAAAAATAGGCAGGAACCTAGTTTTTAAGTCAGGATTGAGGTGAAAAGAAAAAGTTGATGCAGAATGCTACATTCACTGCGTGGTCTCATGGCGTTTGGTCTGAATTTGTCCCAGACACAAACTCAACTGGAAATTAAATGTTATCAGCAGACCCCTTAAGATTTGCATTTGAAGCATGGTTTTCCATTGCCTTATGTCTGCTGGAGCTTCAAAGCATGTTTTTTATGCATCTGTGGTGGCTGAATTCTTCAGAAGTCAGAAATCTCCCTATATAGCTACCTGTATGACAGGCAGCAAACCACCTGTGAGCCTTGCTGCAGAGAAGCAGGAGGCAGTTTCAGTGAAATGGTCTGGGTATTTTTTGGTTTAAAATGGTAATGGGAGTCAGTTAGGAGACCCACTCTGCACAGCACGAAATGAAAATGCCTGATCTGCGTAGGGGCCTAAGATAGCGTCTTCCTTCCCTTCACTGGAAGCCTCTCTGCTCTCACACGTGGTATTGAGGGTTCTCTGCACCACTTTACAGAGGTCCTGCTGCATCTGCAGGTGGGAGTGATGCAGTTTCTTTAAGGAACTGAGGCATTTCAAAGGCTGCTAAATGTTTAAGCATCTTGTCACAAAAGCATGAATTTCTACTCCACAGTTGCACTCTTTGCATGGCATGGGTTGACCCGAGAAACAGAAGCCTGGAGACCTGGTTCTGTCAAAATCTGTGTTTCTGAGTGAAATGAGCACAGAAGCATGGCCATGAGTAGTCCTGCACGGAATTGCAGCTTTTCTTCCCCCTAAATATGCTGTGCTCCTTGACATTTGGGCAGCTGTGGTTTTGTTTTCTTTAAAGTCCTTGTCAGGAGAGGACAAGGACAGAGCAAAATATGCGAGCGCTCATATGGTTAAACACTTGATTTAGTCTGTGCAAACTTTTTGTCTTCGTTAAATATCCATTTGGAAGCTTTGATAGCTTACAATGTGAGAACATGGATTCAGAGCTCTGGATGAGACTCTGGGAGTGGCTGGGGAGATGCACAGCCTGAGAGGTGCATTTCAGACCTGTGAAATGTCTTCCACTGCCACTCCCACGGGGTGCCAGCTTAGCAAGCACTCAGAATTCGTCAGCATCACTAAGGTAGGCAATGGTTTCCCAGCAGTGCTGAGGTATGCTCAAGTGTATGAGTAAGATGGAGTCGGATAAATAATTTAAAGAACCCTGCTTTACAGTACTGGTGAAACTTCATGAAACACAAAGATATTTTCTGTCATATTTCTTAGCATTTTATCTATTGCTAAAAGCCCCCTATACTTTTGTGAACAAATGTATTAATAAATACAATAGTACTGAAACATTTACTCATGTACAATTATATCAGCTGTGTTGGATAGTTAGTATGGTTACAAAGTCCTTGAGGAAAGCCTCCATTAACAACTAATACTATTATCACTTTGTCCCAAGTATGTCATAATTTCCAGCACTAGAATTACAGAATTCTCATTCCAAGCCAGAAGAAAGCAGTCAGACTAATAAGACAATGTGACAATGGCTGTTGTTCCCCACTGAACCAACACTGTGGAAACATGTAGCTGATGTATGGCCGAAAGGAAAAAACCTCCTGCCACTTAAATGAACAGAAGAATTGTTATTTTGGAGCTCTTGGAGCCTTACAGACCCCCTTCTAATTACAGAAATACAGAAATATAAGCAGCATGCTGAAACTGCAGGGATTAGTGAACTCTAGATGATTAAAGAGATGATTGCTTGTGTATGTGTGAAGATGTTTTACGTATTTTGTACCAAATTTGATTATTTTGATTAAATTAAGGATGGCTGGCATTGGGAGCCAGGTGCACTGGCTTCACAGCTCTGCCTAAAAGAGTGGCTGTAAATCTCACGTATCAATTTGTTCCCGTAGCATCAGGAGCTGTACATCTATGTCTGTTTGTCCTTTTCCACCTGACAGGAGTAAATCACTGAAGCAACAAGCTTCCTTTGTACGGTGTCGCTTCAGGACACATGTCTGGAAATCTGACAATTGATGGGTTAAATGTTCGGCCATTACTTGATAAATTAGTCCAGTTTGAAGCTTTCTAAAGGTTTGTCTCACTTTTAGGCTTTAAGAGTTAAGAAACATGTAGTAGCTCAAATGGACAGTGTTTCAGCAGGTTGAGCAATGCAGTCAGTATGAATTGAAGTTATATTGTCCCTGATAAATTGCTGTTCCTCATTTGGCTGTCTTTCAGGGCACTATTGATCTCTACAAGCCTCAGAGAATGTGTTGTTCCCGGGTGCATTCCCAGCCTGCCATGGCCACATGGGTCACTGTGGCTCGGAGTGGAGCTGGTGCAGACGTGGAACAAAAACTGCAAGCAATTTGGCAAGGCTGGAGTGGATGCTGTGGACTGTTTGTGCTTCCAGTGGTTCAGCTTTAAAGAGAGCAATTCTCTTGTGCAGTCAAGGTTAAAATGAAGGCTATTAATTTCTGAAAAGATCATGAGAGCTGGACAAGTGAATAGAATTGTCCACCGAGGAGTCTATTTTTGTTTTAATAGTGCTCTTTCGGAACAATTTAAACTGAAATCTGAGCAGGCTTGAGGTCTCCATTTTATAATGGTGAAGGGTAGTGCAGTGCCCTTGGCCTCTGCTCAGCTGCCATCCTTTCTTTTCAATAGTTCCTGCCCCTGTGAAAGTGGTAACGTGGCCCAGAAGGAGTAAAACTGTCTGCATTCTGCATACGCCTCGAGTAAATGAATACAGTGGTCTTGCGGTGGGATCACAGACTCATGGGATGGCTGAGGTAAGAAGGAACCTCTGGAGATCACCTAGTCTCAACCCTCTTGCTCAAAGTAGCCAACTAGAACCAGTTGGTTGGGACACTGTTCAGCTGGACTTTGAATGTCTCCAAGCATGGAGACTCCACAGCCTCTCTGGGCATCCTGTGCCAATGTTGACCCTTCAGTTCCTTAATCCTCTTTGTGGTCCTGTGCTGGACTCACTCCAGTATGTCCACGTCTCTCTGGTGCTGGGAAGCTCGGACCCTGCTTCCATTCACTGTGTGCTTCTTTTCTATGTTTTTGTTGGAACCCCCTTGTCCATCCGTGCAGACCTTCTGCAACCTCCTTTGCTTGACTTACTGCAAGGGCCGTCCTTGGGTTTGGAACACATGGTCTTTGAAAATTCCCTCATGGAAAGTCTCTCATCCCCAGCTGTGAAGCAGAATTTACCTTAGCAGCTTAACCTGATTTGCAAGACTACTATTTCCCTTTGTGCCTCAAGGAACCATCTGCATGTTTTACTGGTATTTTTCAAGAAACCTTAATGAAACAAGGCACAGAACTGACATTGTATCCTAGCTCTGTGGTAACTGGCATATTCTAAAGGTTTAGAGTAAAATACTATTGCTCATTTTTCCAAAGGCAGAATGAATAGCCTGTTCGATGTCATGACTTTTCACACAGCTAAAACATGATCAAGGGCTTGGATTCTGCATTTTTTTGCCTGTCAGATGCTGGATTATTTTCTCCATTTTTTATTCAGCTTCTGTGTTTATGCTGTATCATCATGCAGGCACAGCAAACCCCCATTTAAAATTCGTAGTAGGTCCTTTCCACTTCAGTACTTTGTGTCAAAATTTCCATGTGAGTGAGATTCTTCACAGCAACGCTACATTTTAAGGAGTTATAGAATAATTTGTGTTGGTAGAGGCCTTTAAAGGCCACCCATTCAACCCCCCCTGCAATGAGCAAGGACATCTTCAACTAGACCAGGTGGCTCAGAGCTCCACAAACCTGACCTTGAATGTTCCCAGGGATTAGGCATCCAGCACCTCTCTGACCAACCTGTTCTGATGTTTCAGCACCCTCATTGTAAAACAATTTCTTCCTTACATCTCATCTGAATCTGCCCTCTTGATATATAATAGAATTGGACACTGAGAAATAAAGGAAAATCAAAACATGTCTTAGGCGTGTTGGGGCCTTTGAGGGGTTCACTATAGGAGAAGGACTAAGCAATTTCTGTTATGCTCACTGAGGGTCACAACACAGAGCCAAAATGTGCTTGGAGACCATATGGATCATGATTAATGACATTTTCTCACTCCCATTCAAGTTGCCTCCTACCTATTGAACTCTGAGAGTTTGTTTATACATGTTACATTTTCACTATTTGAAAGCAAGCTTTAATAGTTGCTGCTCAGTGCAGTAAAACCATTGCACTTTACTTGTAGTTACCTGTCAAAGGTTTGTTTGCAAGAGCTTTATAAATCAGCCTGTCATATAATAACTTTTTCATCGGTAAATCCACTTCTCCCTGTCAGGGAGCAAGGTGAAATGATAAAAGCTTCCACAGCATGGTGTATGAATAGGGGGCAGAGATGAGTAAGCCCATTAACAGAAAGAGATAATATATAGGAAAAATTACAGAATCACAGAATGGGTCAGGTTGGAAGGGACCACAGTGGGTCACCTGGTAAAACCTTCCTGCTCAAGAAGGGTCATCCCAGAGCACAAGGCACAGGAATCCGTCTGAATCTGCATCACAGAGCTGGGGGAGCGTCTGGTGCCTGAAAAAGCTTTACTTCCTTTCTTGTAGAGGGGCTTGAACTTGAGATACACACAAGAAATGATCTTTGTAATATTTGTTCAGTATTTTGAAAACTGTAATCAAGAAATTACCTTAAAACGAGTGGCACGTCCTCTAAATTGCCAGTGCACAAACAGAAGACTTCTTAACTACAAGCTACTGTGTGTTTCTGAAACAGAAAATGCTTGCTAACAGACAGGAAGTAAATGCACACCATAAGAATTTTAATATAAGCTAGAACTAAAGTAGAGTTGCACCATCACAAAAAGCTAGACTAGATAATTTACCATAAGTGGGCAAAATGCCTTCAGCATTCAGTATGTGCCTCAATGAGATAAGCAAATATGAACTCACTGCTCTCCGATTCATAAAATTTTAATACAAAAGATATAAGCAGGAAGACAAGTCAGAGCTAGTTAGGTATTCATCAGATCGCCTTCTGGAGAGGACAACAAAATTAGCCTCCTATTTGTTTGATGATAAGCAAACACAAATGCATAATTTTCCACTTCGCAAACCTTCTATATAAAAATGCCATTAGAAGAGGAAGGCAAAACTTACTTTCAGGTGCATTAGTTTTCAGAGGTCTTAGAGGGAATTCCAAGGAAAAAAAAAAGACACCACAACAAACCAACCAAAACCCAGGCTGCCCTATTGTGTCATCCACAAAACCTTACAGGATTAGACAGATGGTTTCATATAGTGCTCTGACTCAAATGTTTAAAGAAGTAATGATGGAACAGGAGTGGCTCTGGGTGAGTTGGGAAGATCCCTGGTGACCAACCCATGGTCCTGCAGCAGAGGGCACCTGGGGTGAGGAGGACCATGGCAGGACAGAGTAGCCACAGCCACCCACCAGCTGTGAAGCTCCTCTGCAGTTTGGGCTGCGAGGGAGGCCATTCCTTGGCTCCCTCATCCCCCAGTGAGCACACAGCTCACACAGCCTGGGGACCTGGTCTGATAGCAGGCTCCGACTCCAGGTGCAAGCCTGTAACCTTTTGAAATTGCAGTCTCAAATAGTCACAGAAGGCAACAGGGAGTGAAAATTATTTCATTATAGTTCTCGTCTGACTGAATCACTATCGAAATCACTCAGCTTCTCGGCTCCATTCCTCTGTTATTTCCTTGTTAGCATGTGCCACTGTCAGAAAAGAGAGATTATTTATTGCCCTTCAGCACCTAAGAAAGTTAACTGCAGCAACACATCATGGGAAAGGGATTATTTATTGTAACATATACCTCATCCTTTACATTATGTGGAAATCCTGGTGTAAATTTGTTCACTCTGCAAGTATTTGAATCTTTTGGATCTTTACATAAGCTAGATTAGTGTTCTTTATGTTACAGAAGATGTGCCTGCAGTGTACAGCACAAATAGGGGTGTAGCAGCTGCCTGGTTTGTGATTGCAGTGTGGTGTGTATATTGCTAAATGGACTTTAATCAAGTCTCCTGGTTCCAGCCTGCCCTTCAGAGCCCAGGGCTGAGTGTGCTGACCTTCCAGGTATGTATTGTGGTGCTCAGTTGGGTTTTGCAGGTGGTGGTAATGCTGTAACAGTGAGACTGAAGTACAGTCAGATGTATGGGGGGGCCTAAATCCAAGGATGTCTAGATCTGTGGGGCACCAATAGATGTATAAATATTTAAAGAAATATTTCCTGACTGCATCTGAAGGTCTATTTAGATTATTATAAGTCTAGTTTCGTATTACAACTCTAAATTATTATACTGTCATAACACTGCCCATGAATTATGGACTCAGACACAAAAAATGGTTTTTTGTTACAATTTTCCCTGGAGATATTTTGTACAATTGTTAAATTTTCACTTGACCATAATGTGACAGTTCTGCTCTCAGTGTTGACTCCCATTAGCAGCCTGCCCATGACACGGGGGTGCTGAGACTGCTACTGACACTAAGGCAATGAACTTGGAAGGGCTCAGCTTTTAGGTTCAGGGAGCCTCCCCCTTCCCATGGGCTGGAATCTATTGCAAAGTTTGCAGGGCTCATCTTTTCAGTTATTTCATACTACTCTGACTGACATCAATTTCAGCCTGGCAGCCAGGATGCTGGACAGGAATGCAGGGTGCAGTGGATTTGCTCTTAGCTCTGTCAGCAGCCATACCTGCTACACTGACCAGGCCAGAATACATTTCTCTGCCCCATTTTCCCCACCAATAAAACCACTTTGGTAAAGCTAAACTCTGTGACACTGCTAACTGTGTTTTGAAACACCTGAGGACAACACATAAAACCCTGCTCTGCAAAGCAGGAAATGTGTTAAGCAGCATCCAGACAGTATTATATTTGCTCCCGTGGCTTCTAAAAACACCAGATTCTGATTTTCAACCCTGTTTTTCACAACTATATCTTCTTTTGAAGTGAATTGTTGTGCTTGTCACCTTGGGACTGACTTGCTGATAAAAGAAGAGATGAAGGCGGTGACCCCGTATAGCTGGATGTCTCAGACATGTGCAATAACCCATGGTGATGCCGAGCATGTCTGGAAGAAGCTGTTCCTCATTCCAGCATTCTCCACTCTAAGGATCTCTGGAGTTGTTCTGTAAATTAGAAAGGTTAGAAAGCCCCTGAGGTCATGGTGCTGCACTGTCTTTGCTAGATACACAATAAAGTTAAAGAAAATAACAGACATATTACACTTGGTAAATTGTCCAACCTGAGCTCACAGAGCTACTCTGCAAAGGGATGGACTCTACAGTAGGAAATGGCACTGTTAGTAGAGCTTTAAAACTCTCAGTCAAGCTCTAAAGCTCTCTGTCCATCTTTTCTGAAGACTTGAGTTTGGCAGAATTGGAATGAAAAGTCTGACAGCCAAGGGATCAAAAGGGTAAGGCTTCATCCACAGCTGCAAGATGCTGATCTAGTCACCAGGATATATAAAAATACATATATATAGTATAATTTTTATTTTTTTACCAACTTCCTTTTTCTGGTAAAAAAAAAAAAATTTTTGAAAATTATGTTTTCCCAAATTCAAAAGCGGAGATCAATAAAGAAAGAGGTCATAAAGCCTGGTGACAAGGCATTCATTTGGGAAGCATCGCTTTCTTTTTCATTCCCTACTCCAGTAGATACCAGGTACCAGTGACCAAGTTATGGTTGGTTGTGGTGGAGGCTGTGTTTTGCAGGAGGAGGAGAAGGGGCTTTTCCCTTTCCTTGTGCTGGTGCTGCCGTGGATGCAGGCTGAGTGCATCCCATTCCCGCCTGCTTCCCCAATTCTTTGGCAAAGTGTAGTTGGTGCCCTGGCTGGGCTCTGTGGTGCCCAGGGCTGCAAGGCTGCTGGGAGTGCACTGGGATTCTCAGTCAGGGAATTTCTTTCCAGTGTTTTTACTTCTGACATTCCACCCTGTGGTTGTCACTGCCGGTGTCAGGAATTATCCCAGCGTCAGGAGCAGCTGCACCATTTTCTGGATGAGAAAAGCTCCATGTCTGCTGCCTTGTAAATGAGTGCCAGTGAGTCCCCACGTTTGGCATTCAGACTGGAAATGCACAGCATCAGCCAGCAGAGGAGGGCTGGAAAGTCTGAGAGCAGCTGAATTCACAGCAGGTCACTGCTTTCATTTCTGACAACAGCATGCAAGGAATCAGCAGAGATGGCTTAGGAAGCTGCATTTACTTAAAAAAAAAAAAAGAGAAGGGAGTGGGGAGATAGCCTCAATAATTCAAATTTACTGTATAAAATATAATTATTTACTATTAGTTAATCCTAGTAACAATTATTTAACTGTTTCTCTTAGCAAATAAAGAGGAGAAAGCTCTAGAAAGTAGATTCTGAAACCAGTCAAAAGTAGGAAGATTTAAAACCCACCTGAACAGACAATAATTTTAGGGGTTTATGGTGGGTTTTCTCTCTCTCTTTGTTTTTTTTTTAATTTCCTTTCTTTGGTTGGATCTGAATCTGCTTCATTCTGGCCAAATACTATTTTAAGTCTTCCATACCCTCCAGCTCCTTTTCCTCTTTCAGTCATTTGTTTTTTTTTTTAAATTTCCTTAATGAACTATTTGACAAATGAAAATCGGAAGTCACAAAAATCTCCCGATGCCTTTGATGAAATTAGTCTGAATGTGAAGGAATAACAGTACGTGCATTTCGAGATTCCTGCCTGCAGGAGTTCTGTGAAGCAGAGTGAAGCCTCATCTCCACTCTGGAAGGATCTGTTGGCAGTTTGGCACACCACCTTACGTCCACAAAGAAAACTTGGGAATACAGCAAGGAACTTGGAAGCATTGGCAATGGAAAAGTGTGTACTTGAGCTGAAACTAGAATCTGAGGTACCTGTGGATGCTTTTGCTGTATAATCATTATTTTTTATGCCTTGTGTGGGATGCCTCTAACTGAGTTAGTAAAGTCGTTATGTCTTGCATAACACATCAATTGCCACTTCAAAATGAATTAATCTCTAAGTAGATTTCAGACAGAGTTGTCCAGATCTGTATGAAAGGGTAGGTTGATTCAAAAAAATGTGAGTGAACTTCTTCCTTTACTGTTTCTCAGTTAATGTAGCAAAAACGTGTATGTGAAAGCAAAGAGGGGAATTTTGGTCTGAGAGCTGTACCGAATTCAGGTTCTAATATGGAGATTGCCCAGCAAAAAGTAATAATTTGCCATGAATATTGTGTCCTTTAAATATATGAATATATTTGTAAAACCAGTCTTCGTCCTTCACTTGAAGACTGTGAGCTTGATATTCAGCAGCATTTCAAAAAGTTCGTGGTTGGCTTCCCCTGTCCTTTTTCTTCTGCATTTGTTCTTCTCCTTACCTCGTGGAGAAGTCATTTTGCCTGCTTGACAGTAGGGCAGTGAAGTACTGCTTCGGTGTGCAGTCTGTGCTTTAGAAAGGGTTGTTGTAAAGGCGTTCCTAGATGGTTTCAATGCTGCGCTCCGGTGATAGCAGTTCCTTCTGTTTGCAGACTTGGAGTTGGGAGGAGAGTGTCTTTTTTGGTAGACCATATGTTTAGTAAGTAAATGACCTTGATCTTTTGATGGGAAGAACATCGTTCAGGCTTGTGAGCAGCACGTGACTCATGAGCTGTTCAGGGCTCTCCTGAGCTTGACTCCTGGCAAATGCATCGCTGAAGGTCTCCTGGCAGTGCCAGCCCCTCTCCTACGAGGTGCCACGCACGTTGTAGCAGCTAGGGAACAATGATGTGCTCTGACAGGCACTTCTCCATCTGAAGTGGTACCATGATGCTGGCCAAGGTTGCCGTCAACAGTTTGTTCTGTGTGCTGCTTTCGATGCCTTTGGTGAGGCGTAAAAGCAGCTCCTGCTGGAAACGCGTCATGTGATCCTGCGTCAACACACGCCCCGCTGTGTGGTTCCTCAGCACGAGCAGGTCTGGGAATGTGCAATTCTCCAGAAACGCTGCTTTTAGAGTTTAATAGGTCTTATGTATGGCTGCAAGAAACAAACAAACACCTATTCTTTTGTCATCTGTGTGAGAGAAGGACTCGGGGGTGCTGGTGGCTGAGAGGCTGGAAATGAGCTGGCCGTGTGTGCTCACAGCCCAGAAAGCCAAATGTGTTTTGGCTGCACCAGGAGTAGCTAGGGCAGCAGGGGAGAGAGGGGATTCTGCCCTGCTCTGCTGAGGCCCCACCTGCAGTGCTGCATCCAGCTCTGGGGTCCTCAGCACAGGAAGGACATGGACCTGCTGGAGCAAGTCCAGAGGAGGGACACCAAGATGATCAGAGGGATGGAGCACCTCTGCTGTGAGGAAAGGCTGAGAGAATTTGGGCTGTTCAGTCTGGAGAAGAGAAGGCTTTGGGGTGACCTAATTGTGGCCTTCCAGTACCTGAAGGGTGCCTACAAGAAAGATGGAGAGGGACTTCATACAAGGGCGGGCAGGGACAGGACAAGTGGAAATGGGTTCAAACTGATAGACAGTAGGATTAGTTTAGATATCAGGAAAAAAGTTCTTTACTCTGAGGGTGGTGAGGCACAGAGAAGCTGTGCTCAGAGAAGCTGTGGATGCCCCGTCCCCAGATATCTTCAAGGGCAGGTTGGATGGGGCTTTGAGCAACTGGGTCAAGTGGATGATGTCCCTGCTCATGGCAGTGGGGTTGGAAAAAGATGGGCTTTAAGGTCCCTTCCAACCCAAATCATTTTATGATAACATATGTTTCTCACCACTGCAAACATAATTCTTAAAAGCAAGATAATATCTCTACTATCCAAAAGACATGTTCTTAAAGTCTAGGAATTTCCTTGTGCTACTAGAAATTCTATTTGTAGTACTTTGACTTACTGGCCACAAAGCAAGTTTCTTACAGATATTACATCACTGAAAATATTAATGGGTTTTCTGAATTTTTTTGAATTGTTTGCATGAGATGAACATACATCAGGAGCAACAAACTTTTACTGGCTCTAATATTCCTTACGGAGAAAGACTTTTAATTGTAGTGTAGTAGAAAGACAATATTTTAATTTTTATTTATTTGTTTAAGTATGTTCCTTCAGGAAACGAAATCATAGAGAATATGATCTGCAGGAATTCATATGACTCCAGGATATGGGAAGATTCTTGTCAGGAAAGAATTAGATTGTTCAGAACTTTTCTTACATTTCTGCCATTTGTACAGAAAATCTGTCTTTTTAGGATCTTCTCAGGGTTTTGCTATCAATATTCAATCCTTAGAACAAAAATACAAACAAAAAATTCAGACTAAGTACGTTGATGAAATATGTCAAATGATGAACCTCAGAGGGTGAATGGCTCAATTGATTAAATATTCATTGCACACCTATCTTAATCTTGAGAGTTGATGCATGATGCACAAACGCCATTAGATAATGCACTTTTAGTTTATACTTGAAAATATCTCTTTTTTTTTTCCCCTGAAAGCATCAAATTGAAAATTCAATGAATAAAAGTTGTGTAATATATTTTTGAAAGCAGGAGTTTGGAATGTGAGGCCGTTTACTTAAATGCAGGCTAGTAAAACCTTTTAGAGTTCCAAAAAGCATGCTAAAAGGCTAAAGATTTTCAGCTATCTCTTCTTAATATGAGTTTCCTGGTAAAAAGCATGGTATTTTTTTCCACCCAGCTTGTCATTCACAGTTACAGACATTCCTGTTAGATATGCTTGTCTTTTCCTAGGTTTTCAAAAGTTCTCCAGAATTGCCCTTCGTTCTCCAGGAGTAGCACTGCAAAAGTCTGATAATCCAATTGTTTCAGTCAGTTACCCAGAGCAGAGCTGCTGAGTGCTGAAAATCTACCCTAAAATAAGGCTAAAACCCCCTCAAATTATAAATTATTCTGCGGACAGCTTTGGTACCCATGTAAGTGAATGACTGTCCTTTTCTGTGTGACACCTTAGTAGCCATTACAAAATAATTATCTGATATTTTAAAAAGGGATATGAAGTATTCAGGGATATGTAGTTCCCTCTCAATATCGGGAGGTATTCAGTTGTAAGAATTGTGTGGCATATTTATTTCAAATTCCATGGGATGCACAGTTACCTTTTTAATTTGGTAAATATTATGAACACAAGTTGCTATTCTTAAAAATCAAAGCAATCTGAATTTAATACTCCCATGTTTCACTCACTTTCATCTTGAGTCTGAGCACTGACAAAAATACCCATGTTTGCTAAAACTGACCTTTGGTTTGCTAGAAAGGTACAAATATTTTCTGGTTTGAATTTGGAAAGGGACATTAATAAAAGAAGATAATTTCTCTTTCTACAATTTGTCATAATAAATGTGTCACACTACTCAGATTGTGCTTAATTCAGTGCAGGTGACAGGTTTATTTTGTGACATAATTTCTGCACTTCTCTTTCAATGTCTTTTTTGATTTTTCAGAGACTAAGATTTACAATTTCTGAAAATCATGAAGCCTATCAGATCCAAGAAAGATCTTCAAAATGAACACTTGGGGATGTGTTAGTGATTAGAAATTGGGGTGGAGCTTCAGACATATCCACTCTTTAGTTTGTGTAGATTCTTATTGCTACCTGCATAGAGTCTTATGGTTATTCTTCATTTTGGAAACTGTCATTATGTAAAGAGATGTAAGTTAATTTTGAATGATGCAACCTGGGGGTTGGAAGCAATTTAGTTGCCTTAATGCTGCTTTCTTCTCAGGCTTTCCTGCCTTTCTTTTTGCTTTTGTCATGTGGGAATATTCATAATGTATCCAGTGGTGTAATTTACTGGTTGCATGCAAATTGATGTGATTTTTTTTTTTTTTCTTAATGGACTTGGGTTTTTCTTCTACTTATCCCTTTTCTCCCCCCTTTTTCTTTAAAACATCCACACCGGCTTTTCAATAACGGGAAAGGTAGAACAAGAAATAATCTTCCAGGTCTCTTGTGAATGGCATCATAGCTGAGCTACACAGGGAGCTTCAAGGGAAGTCCAGTACCAATTAATTCCAATTGTCTCAGCATTTAATAGAGTGTCTGTGTGCATGGAGTGGTGTGCAGCTGTTTGTGCTCCGCTCTTACGGGCGGCAACACCGTGACAGTAGAAAATAGGATAAGGGAAGCTGAATGCATTATTTCTTATGCTTGTTTGCGGTTCAGCCACACAGAGCACGTGGCCTTCCCTGACACTGAACGCCTTCAAACTGTGAATAATCCAGTAAGGTCTGTGTGTCTGCCGTTGTTTAAAGCACCTCCCTTACGGTACAGTCATTTTAAGATTGTCAGGTCTGGCATCATCTCAGCTGGCATTGCTCTTGTCGCTGAGTGCTGCTTCCTCCTCTCTGCTGTGTTCCAAACTGGAGCCTCACGGCTGGCTGGGTGATGCCTCTGAGCTCGGGGAAACAAAACTTTAAGGAACTTAGTGTGCGGATATTGAAAATTCTGCAGTAGAAATAATTTTAGAAAAATGACCTTAAACCACTTATTCACAACATGTAACTGTCGCAGAAATTGTTTTCACTACTTAAGGAGCTCTACGTATTATTTAAGGAGACTGTATTAAAATTACTCAACTTCCCCACCCCACTTATGAAAAAAACTGTACAAAAGTGTTTATGAATCTTGTTCCTGTGGTTGGTGAGCACTTTCCCTCTGAGTTGAAGAAGACCGGATGGTATTTAAGGGTTCAATTCTGTACTTTCAACAGCTTCTGTGTATTAAGTCAAGTCATGTGTGCTTGGAACAGATTCTTATCCAGCTTATGCTGCCATGTTCCATTATATATGAAAATTAATTCCCTCCCTGCCTCACCATGCAATTCCTGTTACGTCGGATGAGAGGGATGGAAGCATGGAAATAAATCTGCTTTAGAGAAGTGCATTTCGCTCGGAACAGGTTGGCAGTTTGCAAATAGCTTAGCAGGGTACTCGAGACAGCAGTGAGCCCCATCTGCATTAAGGCAGCTCGGTGACTGTGTAAGTACACCCAAAGGTGGAGGAGGCAGTGCTGACACGTGCCGGGATTGTCGGCACTGCCATACAAATTCATGGAAATGTCGTGGAAAGCAGGGGGAGGAAAGAGGGAAAACTGACTAATGCCCAAAGCTGGATCTGGGCTCTAGAGGTGAAGGTATTCCTGTCATTCAGATGCTTTCCCATGGAAACCCTGCACAAATGTAGGACTGTACTTTGATCTGAGACTATGGGGTACCTAGATCCACATGAGATAACATGAACTTGGCTCCATTTTGCACACTGTCTTCAAGTAGTTTCCAGGGTTTAATTGCATGCCTATGTCTCTTTAAACCTTTGTTTGGTTTAAATTTTATAAATGGCTATTTACTTTAACTCATGTTTTCATCTTGTTTGAGCCAAAAATGATTTTGAGGCAATGGTGCCTTCGGTATGAGAGAGATGTTGATGAACCAGAGTAGCATGTAAGGGAAACCATAAGATGGTCAGGCAGTGGCATTGAAAATTAGGAAATGCTAAAGGATATTTGAGGGAAGGCAGCAAGCCAGCTCTCAGAGGTGCAGTACAAAAACTGAGGCATCACAAGTTGAAACAATGGAAATTCCTATTTTTGATGAAGTAAACTAGATTTCACCATGAAACACGGGAAGAGGTTACCCAGAGAGATTGTAGGATCTCTATACTTGGAAAGTTTCCAAATTCAGCTGGAGCAGATCCTGAGTGATCTGCTCTTACTTGGAAGTTAAGAATGTTTTGGGCAGGGGGTTGCTCCAGGTGATCTGGTCCTGGCCAGCCTGAGTAACTCGAGTTCCCTGCAGCAACCTTCCCTATTCAGCAAATCTTCACTGCAACTTAGCCCGGGGCAAGCCTAGTCCTGATGTGCAGATGAATTTAGGATTAGTTTGCAAACAATTCTGAGGATCTAGGGAATCTCTCTTAGTTATCTTACTTTTTTTCTCCATTTCTGAAACAACGTAAGAAAAGGAAGGTGCGTAACCATGTATGGTCTTCCTCTTTTCCACAGGGAAAGAACAGCATATCCTCACCTCTTTCTATGTCCTGACTGCTAGGCTCAAATTTTCTTTAAGCTGACAATGTTTCACAAAGGCAAGCTGCTCAGTGATGGTGTGGCTATGAGGCACTCCCAGCTTCTCAGTGCCCTTTCTTGCCCGTACACCCTTAGGCAGCTGAAAGCCAGCTCAGTTTTCGTCTTTCAGAGTCTTGTCTGCTGAACAAGCCACATGCTGGTTGATTCAGGAAGATTAAAGGACAAAAGCTGAGAGAGCAGGAAAATCTCCGACGCAGTAAGGAAACATATTTTTCTGTTCCTGCTGTTCTTTCTTATTACTCCTATTTCCAGTGCGTTCACTTAGCCTGCTGCTCTAATTGTGACATTTTTAATTTATCCATTAGCTGTGATTAAGATCATACTACATTCATGAGGAGTGACTTTGCTTGCCAAGAAGCTTTTCTGAGGTACTACAGCTCTAACAATAGCTGCCTCACTTTAGTCAAGTTTAATCTTCCCTAAAACGTTCATTTGGAAAAACCTGCATGTTTAATTCCAACTCTTTCCTTGCTAATTAAATGGTATTTGTTATGTGTCTATACACATGCAATATAATTATTTCACTACTAGAAACATGATGCACTAAAAGACTTGCAGTAGAACAACCCAGCAGGGCAGATTTGAAGAACAGTTTCCTCTGCAGTTCCAGGTTTCATCATAAAGAAAAAACTTTATACATTATTTGAAAAGCATGTTATACAAACCATTTATGACATGGTCAAGTTTTTCTCAGGGTCAAAGAAAGAGTAATAGTGGGTTATATATGGTCCTGTCTCTGGTGACCAGTAATGGGACGTGGAAAAGGAACGAAGTCACATGAGGGTAAATTCAGATTGAACATTAGGGAACATTAGCTTCTTCA
Organism: Ptilonorhynchus violaceus; assembly: GCA_013397565.1. Classification (NCBI taxonomy): domain Eukaryota; kingdom Metazoa; phylum Chordata; class Aves; order Passeriformes; family Ptilonorhynchidae; genus Ptilonorhynchus; species Ptilonorhynchus violaceus. Next base: position 834,213 of record VZRJ01008049.1, read on the forward strand.
CTGAGAGGTTTGTCAGTCACTGGAATAAGCTCCCTACGGAAGTGGTCATGACACCAAGTCTGTCAGAGCTCAAGAAGTGTCTGGACAATGCTTTTAGTAATTTGGCTTAATGTTATGTAGTCCTGAGGTGATCTACATGGATCCCTTTCAAGCTGAGATATTCTATGATTGTATGATACAGATGTAGATGTAGATAGATGAATAGATGATACAAAAGCATAACAGGAAGAACATTTAAAAGGGAATACATCCTACCTATATGGAGCAAACAATTTATTCATAGTACTATTAATCACAGCATAAACTGAGTTGGAAGGGACCCACAAGGATCATCGAGTCCAACTCCTGACCCTGCATGGGAACATCCCCAAGAGTTCAAACAAGCTCCAAATTATCAAATGAATAGAGAAAAACCTAATTAATAACACGGTCAAAACTGTCACACAAAGACTTTATTTCCCTCTATGCCTTTTCTCTAGGGCCATGTTCTACCTGCCCCCAGGGCTGGATCCTGTGTTGGCAGCCCCAGCTTGCCCCCAGCAGAACAGACTGTAACAAGTCTTATGCCCCCTTGACATCTTGACCAGCAGCTGTTTGATGTTTTTTGCCTCTTCAGTCTCAAGTCTCTGTTGATTTTTATGTTTCTCATCATAATTTGCTCCCTTTTCCATGGTTTCCTGCTCAAGTTTGGAAGTTGCATTTCCAGAATCAACTAACATGATGCTATTGTTTTTATGAAGGCTATTGTTTTTATGCAGGGACTACCTGACTTGGTCAGACCTTTACTACATATTATTATTATTACATTTGAAGAATTTAAGATAAAAAAGAGTAGGGAATTATCACTTGACAACTGCTAAGACATGCTAAAGCCAGCTGAGGCCAAGGCAATCCCAGGCAACTGCAGAGACCATGCACTTTCAAATCAATGTAAAACCTATGGCTTTTTATTGTTATGGCAAAAATCATGTTTACCCTGCTATAAGGGAGGGGACAGCGGCTTTAGAGTTTGCCACATGCTCTTGTGCAGTGAAGGCTCATTTATTACTTCATGTGGAGAAAGGAGAACATGAATACACTTCTCCCAGAGAGGAATATTACAAATATGCACATGTGATAGTACAAGCTGCACTGCTTCAGCACAGCAGACACTTAAGATGTGATACTCTTGGTGCCATAAAACTCCTCCTGCCAACTTTAGTAGGGCTGATGAACAAGGGTAAAAAAAGAGGTGGGATCTTTATTATGGAGACTTTAAATTCTTAATTAGGTTACTTCTTGAACTTGAAATTTTTTGTTTTCCTACTATTGTCACTGCTTTTTTTTTGCCTACCTGTATTTGTGCTCTGAGTGGGAAGAAAGAATACAGATTGTCTTAGCTCTTGTACTATGTATTACGTAAATGCTGAATGAAAGTATATAATGTGTGCAAGGCAAATCAGGTGAGTATGAAAGTTAGAGTTAGCTTTGACCCTGCTATTGCTCTGCAACTGCATGTGTTTGCCTTCCTCTCCAATGTAATTTACAATTTCTTTGCAAAAAGATGAAATTTTCAGTATACTCCACAAAGATCAGATTCATGCTGTTTTATAAAAGTATTTGATAGTAAATATTTCTGTCATTTGAAGTAATTTCTTTATAGGTGTCTAGGTAAATTGCTGTGTTCATCAGCTCTTAAACTAACAAATAAGCACACAACAATAGTGCAAATTGTCCTGGCACAATGTGCTAATGTGCCTTCAGAAAGGGCGGCATGGGGATTTTAAATTAAGCTAAATTTATTCTTTGTCGTCCTCTGTCACCAAGAGGAGCAAAAACTATGTGGGAAATGTGGCAGTTAAATTAGGAAAGAATAGTGGATAATGCTTTTTTATACCCGGAGGCTGTAGCGCTGGATGAAGGGGAACGGTTTGAAGAAGGAAATAATGAGAGGAAATTATTAAGCAAAGTTTAGATTGGGTATCAGGGAACTCATCGAGACAGTGAAATCTGTTACAACCTGGAATTATCTCCCAAAGGAAGATGCTGAAACTTAATTGCTTTGGACATTTTTAACAAGTCTTGTCAAGCTGCATGGGAGAAGTGTAGAGAACAATCACGGGCCTGCAGAGGGATACAGGAGGTGACACGCTCAGCCTTGCCACTTCTTATTGTTCTGATTTTTTTAACTGTCACCAGGAGTGACAGTAATTACCGGAGCAATTTTTATTGTGGGTGGAGACCTGTTGTTTAAGAGCTCGGTGGCATTTTTTGTGTCGATCTGAACTAGCCCTCAGGCATGGAAGTTCAGAAGGAATAGAGTGATGCTGTGTTTGGGATGATAAAGTAAAACCTGCACTTAGTTCACTCGGATAGCAAAACATCTTTTAAGTGACCGCAGGTGTGGTCAGGGAGAAGCGTTCATTAATACACAAAAAGTGGAAAGCAGTTGGGTGCAAGGTGTAGGCGGTCTCTGCTGCTTGCTTGTGAGACAGGAGCTTGCTGCTGGGGGCTTGGGAGAGAAGGAGGAAGAGGAGGAGGGGAGGTTGTTCTCATTTGCCCCAAGGTCCTGGTGGAAGTCTGGTCCCAAGTATTTAATGGCTTTTCTCTTCACAGTAGGCAACATTAGAGCAGGAAGGCAATACGTGACAACTTTGCCAGGTAAGATCATCTCTCCTCTTTATGGGACTGTTCAGTGAACTTAATAAACAAATAATTGTTAAAGTTTAATTATGCCCTCCTCCCACACCAATCCAGGAAGATATTCAGGATAGAGGACTATAAACACTATGAAAGTAGGCTCTGAGAACTGTATAATTAAAGAAATTCATACTAGTTGCAGTGCAGATTTTTGCATGGTCACACTTAAATCCTATTGACTGAAATACAAAGTAAACTCATTTGTATTAATGTATGCCACTGTGTAGGCACATGAACGTGCCAGAGAACAGGTGTTAAGAACATTGCAACTTCTTGTGGAAATATATGGTGTAAACATCCAAAAAGTCAAAGAGCAGTGATCCAAAACAGAGAGGAAAACAGTTGTTTTTCCAGAAAATGAATCCACTGGGATTTCAGTAACAGTCTTGGTCTTCAAGGGGTATGTGACTAGAGCTCAGTTCTTCTCTAAACTGTATATTTCTTTGACTGAAAGGTCAGTGTTTCTTCTATTTGTTTCCTGGTTAAGACTGAATTTTTGATAAGAACATGTGTGGAACATCAGGGAAAGAAGAGGGAGCTGGGTCTAAATGTGAAATATCACAAACCACCACGAGTGAGGTGGCCCGGTGAGTAATTCACCCGCAGATGGGACGGAGAGGCAAAATAAAATGTATTTGTACTCACTGCCGTCTGTTCTTGTAGCATTTCACTTGTGCAAGTCTGCCTGGAGCCCTCTTTTGTGCTTACCCACCTCTGTTCCAGGCAGGGTGGTGGCCTGGGTGCATGGCAGATGTGTGGCATCCTCCTGATGTGATTTGTCCTCACAGCACGCGCTGCAGGTGAGGAGCCTGTTCGCACACTTGTGCTGGAAGATTACCCACAGTATTCCGCAGCAGTATGGATTTACCTGTCATCCCATGCTCTGGTCGCTGCCATCTGTTTGGGAGATTAATTTGTGGTCTCTGTTTCTACAGTTACCTCTATGAGAGGTCTTTGGATCGGGGACCATGATTTTTTTATGTGCTTGTAAAACATCTTGTGTGGTGGGTGTCCAGTTCCATTTTGGGACCAAGGGAGAACACTACATTTCCGGTCATGCCTGTTATCCGGTGTAAACCAAATCCTTTTCTCACTCTGTGTAGTGGGTGAGATGTTTCTCATCGTCTTGCGTGGCAGCAGGATTTACTGCAATCCTCCCCGTATTTTCACCAGATGTACTGCTGCAGTTTTACCCTTTTATTATGATGATGTTATAATGCTCAACCATTTGCTGAGTTTAACATCTGTTTTAAACATCTACACATTGACCTGTGGAGAAATTTAGATGTGTCACAGGTCAGATAGATTTCAAAGAGCTCGTAGAAATTGTGACAGAAGGGTGGCAGTGGGTGATAATAATACATTGAGTAAATTACAACAATCAATTTTAATTAAAAGAGACTGAGATGCATCTTCAGAGAGATAAAATGTTACTCTGAAAATGTGGCAATAAATGTAAATAGCTTGCTGTGCTCCTGCCTTTGCTTCTGGAGAGGGTGAAGGGGGTGACACACTTCAAAGGTTCTGCATCAGTTCAGCTGCTTTATTAGAGATGTGCTTAGCAAAGAAATATTGATCTAACCAGCACAGTGAATTTAAGATAAGATCTGACAGTATTAACAAGAATAAAGCTTGATGGTCTCTTCCATCCTAGAATATAGCATCTCAGGATATTAAAAAAACTAAGATAAATTTGCATTTCAACAAATGAAAAATCTAGATGTAGTCTGTGATATGCAGGGTATTTTTTGTGAAATTCCTTCCTGTAAATGACTTATTTCAAGGAAAGTATTTTGAATTTGCAGGGTGTGGTTTTTATTCCATGTTGCTGCAAGGTGTTTTTCCTTAGTTAACAAACAAATATAGTTGGAGATTACAAAGGGGGCTTTTTATTATGGTTCAGCCACAACTGTACAGCCAAGGGCAAGTTATTTAAATACATATATATTTAAACATATGTATAACTTATGCAACTGCTTAAAATCAGATGCACATCTCAGATTTGGGGCATGAGGATTTTACCTTCTGAAACTGCATGAACTCCAGATGAGGCCTTACCAGCACTCAGAAAAGAATAATCACCAGTGCCTTTGTCTTCCAGATTGCATTGCTGTCACTACAGGGCAATTCTTGGGGTTTTTTTTTCTTTTTCAGCATGGGCTGTGTTGACTTGAAGCTTTGAAAAAGGGGATTTGTTTCCAATCTGGGAATAGCACCTCACTCCCATGACTGCACCTGGGTCCTCTGTTGTGTTCCTGTGGAAAGTACGGCACCTCTGGCCTGCTGCTCCCGTGGGACTCTCTGCCAAAACCTTTTTAGACCCCAGGGGGGTTTGGAACTAGAGGATCTTTAAGGTCCCTTCCAATCCAGGCCATTCTATGATTCTGTGATTAGAGATGTTTTTTATCTGGTCTCAGAAATCTGATATTTAATAGTTTTGAGAGCTGTCCTAATGAAATCTCAGAAAGAGCTGCACAGCATTTGGCTTTTATCAGGTTTCTGTTGTCATTTGAATTGTTATTAGAATTGTCTTAGAAGCTCAACACTTGCATTCTGGAAACCTTCACGGCAGGAAAAAGTAGAAAGAAGCAAGGTCTCACAAACAAATAATGTTTTATTGACTAATTTGAGCTAACGAGGAACTTCATATTGCGTACTGAGTCTTGCTGAAATGTGGATCCTCTGGAACTTTTGAAATAAGAGGTAGCCCCTAAATAGCAAAGGCTATTTATTGCTCAGAGTCTGCGGTCAGCTGAGACAAAAGCAGAGGTTAGATTAATGACATCAGACATAGGGGTAAATGGTTTCAATTCCATGGAAAACTTCCTAAGAAACGAGTTGACAGAGAAATAGAGACTCTGAGGAAATTTAAACTCTAATTCTGAAAGACCAGCTTCTTAAATTATATATTCCTTGGGACAGCTAAGAGAAACTAAGTTATATAATTTTATGTTTGCCAATCTTATGGATTACAAAAAACCTTAATTAGCATGTATCTAACTGATTCATACATATTTTTGCCTGGTTTAGGAAAGTCATGATAGCCATTCTCTCCTCCTGTGCACGAACTCTGTTTTAAATATAGGAAAAGTAGTGAACCTAGCTACTAATAATTATGAAGATTTTCATTTTACAGATATTCACTGTAATTGAATATTTTGGGGGGTCATTACTCTTGTGACTAACTTATGCTTATGCTGGTATTGAAGCCAAGAACTAATGATTGCAAAATTATAACCTACTATGTGAGACCTAGAAAAGAGACCTTTTTAAAGTGCTTTATTCTCTTCTTGGCTTTACTTCTATTTTGTATGATATATAGTTAATTACACCCTTGAATCTATAGAAGTATCTGTGGCTTTAGAGATGAGACATAAACTTTCAAATTACACTTTATGACCTAATCTAATTTCAGCCTGTCTGCAGAAGCAGTGAGCAGTTTCAGTAGCTGCTGGTTGATGCGTCAGAAGTCCCTGGTAAACTGATGCCATCAAGGCCTGCACTTCGATTCCCTGTTTCCAAACCATCTTCTGATCTGTCTCTATGTCATGGTTGCTTTCTGTGGAGTGCAGAGAAGAAACAGGGAATAGGTGGCTGAGATGCTGACAGGAATAATGTGATGATGTAGTCAATCAGCTGGGTTCAGGGCAGAGAGCTTTCTTGCCTCAGTTACATTGTTGGGGGAGTAAAAATATAGTGGCCAAATGGGAGTAGGAACCTCATGCTGCTTGATTTGAATTTTCACAGGCAACAGTCTCTGATGCAAGGACATAATTTGAATTTGTGGAAGAAATAAAAGGTGCGGGGGGGTGGGAATATTATTATATGTGTATTTTTTTTCTATAATTAAAGAACTAGAGAAGCATCATCCCCAAGAGGTCACTTTGGCACTCCATTTGCATTGCAAGGCAACCTGAGAGTCTCTGGCAATATATTGCTGATGTTCCAGTCCATCTCCCAACCTGGTACTCTGCTTTTAAATCTCCCCTGTAATAAAACTGCTTCTGACTGATCTGAAGAATACAAAGGTATTTCCTCTTTTTTCTGAGAAGGAAAAACTTGTGGACACTGGTCATGACACTACATTTATTTCTGAGTAGTTATGCCAGAAAGTTATGATTTACCAAATATTTTCTAGCAAAATCTTCTCAAAGCTGAGGATAGCAGGTGCCAAGTTAGTGTGGAGTACTCTTGCAAATGAGAGCAGGGCTTCTGGCAACTGTTCAATATTGAGCTGTTTTCTTCACTGAGAATATTTTGTTATTTGTGGTTCATTGACTTGCAATACTTTGTGATGAGGACAGGTTCCCAAAACTGCACTTAATTGTGCTCAAAGGACAAAAATGACTTAAATGATAGTTCTCTGAAGATCAGATAAGTTGTTAAATACTGGGAATATCTTTTGATTTTGTTCAGAGTGTCCATATGCTCTCACCTGCTGAAATGCCAACAGACTTAGATGCCCATTTTAGAGATTTGCCCTTCATTTCTAAAATGAGGTGGGAGTTGTAAGAGAGGCATGGGGATGCAGAAGAAATGATGATGAATCATGTGATATTTTGGATTTCTCCTGACGCTAATTTCAGGGCATAGCTATTTTTAAAAGAAAATGAGCGTCCCACCGTGTGTTAAGATGTCTTTTAGGGAAACCTGATGTTCAAGAACTGAAGCTGGTACTATCTTATTCGAAAAATATGCTGATTATGTATGCAATTTTCAACATATTCTTTATTCCGGAGTGTTCCCGTATGGTTGCATTCCATTCTTGGTAATCCCTTGCTAATTTTTTTTGCCTTTACTGCCTCTCCATCTTTTATCATTCATCTTCTTTTTCTATTATTTCATGTATTAACTATTTACTTTTGCATCTTACAGGTATCTCCCACGTGCCTTGGTGCTCACTTGTGTTCCCTGCTGCAACACAATAAGTGTTCCTGCCTCTATCAGTTTGGCAGAATGACTCACAAGCAGCAAAGGCTGGCAGAGGAAACATTTTTCCAAAGATGTATCGTGTGTATAAGAGCTGATTTTAAAGGCTGAGGAGTTTCCTTCTCCAGTTTGTGTACTGCCAGTCTAAGAAATTGTAAATAAAAATATTCTATCCAAACACAGGACAGATTTATAAAATTAGAAATCATAGAATCATTTAGGTTGTAAACACATCCTACACATCTTTCAAATACCTCCAGGGATGGTGACTCTGCCACTTCCCTGGTCAGCCCAATTCAATGCTTGACAACCCTTTCTGTGAATAATTTTTACTAATATGCAAACTAAACCTCCCCTGGCACAACTTGGGGCCATTTCCTCTTCTCTTGTCGCTGGTTGCTGGGGAGAAGAGGCTGAACCTCACCTTGCTACAGCTTCCTTTCAGGCAGTTGTAGAGAGTGATAAGGTCTCCCCTGAGCCTCCTTTTCTCCAGGCTGAACACCCCCAGCTCCCTCAGCTGCTCATCACAGGACTCACTCTCCAGACCCTTCCCCAGCTCCGCTGCCCTTCTCTGGAGTCTCTCCAGCCCCTCAAAGTCTTTCTTGTAGTGAGAAGCCCAGAACTGGACACAGGACTCAAAGTGTGGCCTCACAAGTGCCAAGCACGGGGGGACAATGGCTTCCCTGGTCTGATGACCACATTGTTTTTGACACAGGCCAGGATGCCATTGGCCTTCTTGGCCACCTGGGCACAGCTGGCTTGTNTCAGCCCAATTCAATGCTTGACAACCCTTTCTGTGAATAATTTTTACTAATATGCAAACTAAACCTCCCCTGGCACAACTTGGGGCCATTTCCTCTTCTCTTGTCGCTGGTTGCTGGGGAGAAGAGGCTGAACCTCACCTTGCTACAGCTTCCTTTCAGGCAGTTGTAGAGAGTGATAAGGTCTCCCCTGAGCCTCCTTTTCTCCAGGCTGAACACCCCCAGCTCCCTCAGCTGCTCATCACAGGACTCACTCTCCAGACCCTTCCCCAGCTCCGCTGCCCTTCTCTGGAGTCTCTCCAGCCCCTCAAAGTCTTTCTTGTAGTGAGAAGCCCAGAACTGGACACAGGACTCAAAGTGTGGCCTCACAAGTGCCAAGCACGGGGGGACAATGGCTTCCCTGGTCTGATGACCACATTGTTTTTGACACAGGCCAGGATGCCATTGGCCTTCTTGGCCACCTGGGCACAGCTGGCTTGTGTTCAGCTGCTGCCAACAGCACCCACAGGCCTTTTTCCTATGGGTAGTTTTCCACCCGCTCTGCCCCCGGCCTGAAGCCTCTGTGGGGCTGTGACCCAAGTGCAGGACCTGGCATTTGGCCTTGTTGAACCTCACACAACTGGTCTCGACCCGTGAATCCAGCCAGCCCAGATCTCTCTGCAGATGCTTTCTACCCTCCAGCAGATCAACACTCTCACAAACTTGGTCTAGTCTGTGAACTTCCTGAGGGTGCACTTGATTCCCTCATCCAGGTAATTAGTTAAAATATGAAATACTACTGGTCCTAATACTAAGCCGTGGAGAACCCCACTAGTGACTGGCCTTAGTTGGATTTAACTCCATTCACCAGCACTCTCTGGGCTCGGCCATCTATCTGGTTTTTACCCAAATAGTTCTATCTTTTGAAATCCAAGAATCATATGTAGAACAGATTATGTAGGATTACACAGGAATGTCTTAATGTAAATACTTATTTAGTGTAGCTGCTATGGAAACAAATGCTCAGATTACTGCATTGCTGTCCTGATTTTTATTTTTCATAAGATTAATTACGTTTTCAGTTTCTAATCACAGCTCCACTTTTCTGCGCATATCTTAAAGTATTAAACACTCCAAATCCCATTGCTGATATTGTAATGCATCCTTTTCACTGTTTGCTGACATCATGGCAGCCAAAGGTTTGTCTTTCTGCTGGGTTCTTCGCAGAGCTTCCTGTCAAACAACAAAAAGATCCTTACTTCAAATATAAGGCCCTTTGAGTGTAGTGACAGCCTCTGGAGGTGAAACCAAAAGTAGCTTTATTTTAGAGATGAGAGAGGCCTAATTTGATTGCAATGACATCTGGTTCCTACTGAAAGCCAACTGGAGACAAACTACCTTACCCATTCAAAACTGGATTAAAAAAGGAATTGGCTACAGTAATAGCAAAGCCAAAGGAGAGTGCCCGGAGTGCACTTGCTTGCAAATAAGACTTGGTCAGTACTGTAATGGTAAGGTCAATGTTCTCATCTCCTTGAGATAATGATGCGTTATGAGGCAGTTTCACATCCTTCTTTTTCCCTTGGCAAAGCTTATTTACTGTAATTTCCTTATGGATTAATATAAATCACTGCAAAACCTCTCGATGATTTTTTGAACGGTCTTTGGAATCCAGAGACATCCCAGCTGACCGGAAGCTGGTGAACATTGCCCCGATTTCCAAGAAGGGCAAGAAGGAGGACCCCAGAAACTGCAGGCCTGTCAGTGTCACTTCAGTGCCTGGCAAAGTTATGGAGAAGATGATTCTGGGAGGAATTGAGAAACACCTGAAAGACAACACAGTCATTGGCCAGAGCCAGCACAGCTTCACGAGAGGGAAGTCCTGCTTATCAAACCTGATTTCTTTTTATGACAAGGTAACCCACCCAGCTGATCAAGGGAAGCCAGATGATGTAATCTTTTTGGATTTCAGTAAAGCTTTCAACGCTGTCTCTCACAGTATCCTTCTGTACCTCCTCAAATGTGAGGGCTGGGCAATCACCAACCACAGGAAGTTCAACAAGGGAAAGTGCCAGATTCTTCACCTGGGATGGGGCAACCTTGGATGTATAGGCAGACTGGGGAACAGGAGACTGGAAAGCAGTGGTGTGGAAAAGGACCTGGGGGTTCTGGTCAATGGCAAGTTCTACATGAGTCAGCAGTGCCCTGGCAGCCAGGAGGGCCAACTGTGTCCTGAGGGCATCAGGCACAGTGTGGCCAGATGGACAAGGGAGGGGATTGTCCTGCTCTGCTCTGAGCTGGAGATGCTTCACCTTGAATATTGTATGCAGATTTGGGTGCACATTTATGACACTAAACTATTAGAGAGCATCCAAAGGAGGGCAACAAAGATGGTGAAGGGCCTGGAGGGGGAAGCCATATGAGGAGCAGCTGAGGTCACTTGATCTGTTCAGCCTGGAAGAGAACCCAGGGAGACCTCATTGCAGTTACAACTTCCTGATGAGGGGAAGAGGAGGAACAGGCACTGATCTCTTCTCTGTGGTGATCAGTGACAGGACCCAAGGCCTGAAGTTGTGTCAGGGGAGGTTTAGGTTGGATATTAGAAAAAGGTTCTTCAGCCATAGGATGGTTGGGCACTGGAAGAGGCTCCCCAGGGCAGTGGTCACAGCACCAAGTCTGGCAGATTCCAAGAAGTGTTTGTACAATGCTCTCAGGCACATGGTGTGACTCTTGGAGGTGTCCTGTGTAGGGCCAGGAGCTGGACTCAATGACCCTTGTGTATCCCTTCCAACTCGACTGTAGAATTGTGTCCAAGTATGAATACCGCTAGCAGGGGAAGGGGGAGGTAAGAAGCTGCAGGGGAAGGCAGATGTCTCTCTAGCATGCTGCAACTTCACTCCATGGTGAATTACCCATAGCTGCAGGAATTTCTTAGACTTCCTCTTGCAATACTTATTGTTTAATGTGAAACCCGCCAAACCNGAGAAGCATTTTTAGGGGGTGAGGTAGATGATCTTCAAAGGTTTCTTCCAAACCATTCTGTGATTCTATGAAGCAGACTGATTTCTTGCCAGTCTGTACCTTTCTAGACAAGAAGTCTCTCTCTGCTTTCACGGTTGTCCTTTATTCTCTTACAGTTGAGCTGTGTCTCTACAACCTGTGAGACCCCCAAAATGGGTTTTTGTGATGTTCACTCAAATCTGTCACAGGCAATAAGTTGTTCATTTTGCCATTTAGACAGCGTGTGCACTGATGTGCTGCACAGTTGAATGCTGCTGTTGTGTATTCCACAACTTGAGTTAAAATTGACTCAATTGCAGCTTTAAAGGTGTTGGGCAGACTGTATAAATGCAAGTCATTACTGCCTAAATGTTGTGGAGCATTATGGTGAGTGAAGACAACTGTCAAATAAACCCTTTTATCCAAAGACAGAATAATTCCCTCCTTTAATCCTAAAACAAATGCAATTTGTGAAAAGTCAGACATGAAAGAGACATGTACTTTGATAGGCTTTATAAGCCGATGTTGGGGTAAATGTGATATTCAGAGAGACATGTCATGCCTCTGGGTTAGAACAAACCCTGTAAATAATTAGTGGGGTAAAGCTCTGACAAATAAATGGTAGGTGCTTAATCTGAGCTCAGCCTTTGCCTTTGTGGATTATGATTAGACTATCAGTGCCATATCAACGGCATTTTTTTTGTTTTGATTTAATATTACATACTTTTATCCCCAGTTCAGTGATACGATAAACATAGCTTGTGTCCGTGAAAAGAAACAGCATTCTCACATTTTAGTTTACCCTTCCTGACATTAAATACATTCCAGGCACACTTTTCATTTATATTGCAGGATCTGAATTTAAGTGGATGTATTTGTAATAGGAGTTTTAAGGGATACATGCTTATTATTACATCTAGTGTTAAATGTCTTCAGTATGTACCATGGCGTTAAATTCCAGCTTGGATATACTACTTGGAGATTGCAAGCAATATTCCAGCAGAGACAAAGCTCCCACATTAACAGCTTTTTTCAGATATCCCATAGATATCCCATAGCCTTTCTTTTCCTAGGATAGATGCTATCACTAATAGTGCTAAAAAGCCTTACTTTCTGTCTCTCTGTGGACTAAATTCAAGTCCCATTAAAATCAATTAGAAGGTTCTTCCTGCCTGCAAGGAAAGCAGAGCGGGCCTTGTGTCTTGGAACTGCACTGGCTGCAAAAGTCTTCATCACACAAAACATCTTAGTCATCAGTTTGGAAAAAAACAGCACTGACAACACGTGGGATTGTTTTCATGTTCACATAAATACTGCCTTAAAAATAGCTCAGGGAGGTGCTCTTAGTCGGAAACACATTTTAGAGCGTTGTTAATTGAGTAAGCGTTGAGGTATTTTTAAAAGTTTGGGGTTTTTTAATAAGTTCAGAAGAGACACAGTATTAGTAATAGTGAATCTGCCATACAGAAATGCACAGCTGCTGTGCCAAAGGACACTTGTAGCATTAGGACTGTTATGAATATATAAAAAAAAAATCTATGTGTTTTTGTATTCTGTCTTTTCTGTCTGAGCAAGGTTCTGCCATCTTGTGTTATTCATTATATGTGATGATAATGTCTAATTAATGCCCTTTTTTGCATGCCTGGAAAATACCACAGGAAATCTGTATAAACATCAGTGGACAATATAAGTTTGATAGTCCACATCAAGAGTCAGCTTCCATAAAAAGCTAATTGCAGTAAGTTTTGGGAATTTTGGTAGGGTTAACTGTAGTGGAGATGTTACCTATATGTATCTATCTATCTGTATATATCTAAAGGTGGCTGCAGTGGTACAAGCCCAGGGTGAGGGATGCCTGGGAACAGATTCAGAGGTGGAATTCTGACTTGAGTGTGTGACCATCAGGGAGGGAAAGATTTCTGTGAAATTAATTCTCCACAGATTTAAAGCCACCTGACTTTTATTAACTCATGGCTTGGCTCCTGCCTGATGATTTACTTTGTTGTGTCACCGGGCCTGATGTAATTCTCTGTCCTCAGCCAAAGTCTGGAGTGACTGAGATGCTCCAACCCCAGGGAAGGTGGCGCCTGGGCTGGCATTTAAATGATCCCTGTCCTGTCTCTCGTGGCTCCCAGGCTTGCTGAGCACATTGTTTCTGCCAAGCAGCAGGTTTTCTTGCTCCCTTCCTGCTTGTAGAGCCCATGGCTCTGCTGTAGCAGTGAAATACGTGGACAACTGTTTTATCTTACATGTGACCTAGGTAGGATTTTCAAACTCAGGAAACAATCGCATCATTTATTTTTCATAAAGCAATTTCCTTCTAAATTGCATAGAAATGCAGCGGACAGCCTTGTAATTTGTTTATAAAAATAGATTTCCTTCGTACAGTTAGCTTTATTGCTGTCATTAGGAAAGAGAAAAATAAGTGTATATCCAGATAGACTCAGGTGCAAGTAGTCCATGGGCACCAAAGGCAGATTTTAAGCAGCTCTAGGATTGCAAGCCCTATTAATGCTTTCTAATATGTCTGCATATAGTTGTTCACTTTTCTGCTGACATATTTTCCCGGGAGAAATAAACACATTTTCCCAGTTTGCCCATAGCACACACTCCTTGGCTTTAATTTCATAACGATGGAGCAAAAAGCCACGTAAGGGTTTGCCTGATAAACAGAGATGTTTCTTTCCTTATCTAGCTATTATGAGGCAGTCATCAAAATTGAGTTAGGAATGAAAGGAAATAAAATCAATGATAATGAAGGAAATATTCTGATACCTGGTTAGCATTTTACTAAATGGCTCTGGTGTTAGGTTGTAGCAAAATGCAATTTGTTGTGGACTTACAATACCAAGAAATTCTGTTATATTTACATGATATTCCATCTTTGTTTCTCTGTGGAAGAGGCACTAACTCTATGAAGTGTCATGGATGCCCATTTCAATGTAAAATCTGTGTGGTCTGCTGGCTCAAACACTGTCCCAAGTCCAGGAGCCTGGATGCTATTCCTATCTCTGTTCCTGGCCTTTGGGGGGATCTGACAAAAAGTACTTCCTCTGAGGTTTTATGTGCAAATTAGATACAAAGAGGGAGATGGGAGGTGGTGTTTCTTAAAGCCCAGGAAACCAACAATGAATCAGAAGTGGTTTCACTAATAAATTTGATAATGGCAAAAAGTTTTGTGATAATCTCCAAGTTGGATGGTACCAGTCTTTGAACTGTCTAAAAGCATATGTAGGTACTTTTTGAGGCAATATGTGAGTGACGAAACAACAGACACTCCTCTCCAGTCAACTGAGAGGTACTGCAAGGAATTTTAATAGCTTATTATCAAGTAGGTCTGCTTAAAACTCACTCATTTATGCCAAGTATTACTGGGAACAGAAAAAAAATAATGCTTTGGAGTCACTAGTGCTCACTTTGCTGTTGTATTATAGAGATCTGTTCAGATTTTGAGATGTAATTTTAGATTTTATTTTTTTTAAAGAGGAAGGAGACAGCTGACTCTTACTCATGGTGCTGAAAATCCACATAGGATGCATGTTATAAATCGGTAGTCTGTAGCTGTAGACCCCAAGGGTTTAGGGCTAGAACATATTAGCTGCTAGGGAAGAAAGGGAACTTTGCTGTCAGATATCAGTTGTCCAGTCTCTTGAAAGCCTTGGGGTTTATGAGCCAGGATTCCAGTGTTTGTGGTCATGGCAAAAGCAGTAAGATAATCAAATGGCAAATAAAATGCCTAGGCTGGAACACAATCTAAAGGACGATAATTGCAAAATGAAAAGCTTTAGAGAACTCAGGAAGAAGGAAGCTAAAGATGTTGAGACTTATTACGGAGTCAGACTTATTACAAATTCGGCCTTAAATGATTTGTGAATTCTGTTTATGAATCTGGAACTGTATTTAATCTGAGGTATAAAGAAAACAAACAAAACACAATAATAGGTTATTTGTAGAAGTTGGAGAGGAAATGAAATGAAACTGCAATTGGGGAGCTTCCTATATTTTCATTTCTCTTGTAGTTTCTCATCCTAGGAATCTTTTCCACACAGAGACTCTCTTTAGTAATGGTGCCCTTTTTTTGCCTCTGAAATAAAATGTAAGGCAAATGCAGTAGGTAGCTGTCTGCAAATTTATTTTTACCTTGCAGTGTAGTTACTTTTTAATGAGAACTATAGAAGCTGATTAATTGTGGCTTCTGCATCTATAATTTAGGCAGGACACGTTTGCAAACAGACCGCCCATCAAGCTGAACTCATGAGGAAATCCTTCTGTTTACAGTAATAGAAGAGAACATTTAAGCATTTCTCACAGTACCAAGATTGTAACACAGGTTGGAAGTGCTGAGAATTTACAGCATCCATGAAAACCGGTGGGTTGGTGCTGCATATCCTGTATTCACCATTTAGCAAGCGTTTCTTCTGGCCACTCTCAGCAGGATGGAGCAATGCTGCTTTGCCTAATACACTACATTAGAGGCTAATTTGATAATTTGGTATTTGTCTCAATAGACATTTTTCTGTTTGTATTACTTGATATGATTTGTAATGCTTTTCAAGTTATGAATTATAATCCACATCTGTCTGTGGTGGAAACCTGACATATGAAATCTCTGAATTAAGGTCTCGTTAGCAGTCTAATGTGCCCTCTGTGGCAATCACGTGTTGTAGCACGCTTGAAAAGAGGCAGCTGTTGTAATCTTATGAGCAAATACTGTATTTAGATTCTGTTTTCTCCTAAATTGGAGGGTAAGTATAATTTCTTGAGTGGTGTTAAACACATAGTGCCGGTTCTGGAGGTTTTCCACTGCCAAAATACATGCGAACATGCAAGAAAAGAATTCATTTGCCCTAAATGGCTTCTGTTCAATCATTTATTTTATGGGATTTTTCTGTGCAGCAGAAATTGTAACCCATGTTCACTTTTTCTCCTGGCTTTGTTTAATAACCGCTTGGAGTTGCATTAATGCTGCAAGCAGATCTAACGTCCTTCCTCTGGAAGGGAGGTAAGGTGCCAAATTGTCAGCTAGAGCAAGGAGGGTCATGCTGTACAAGAAGGTGACTCTGCTCTGTTCCAGCTGACTGGCAGAAAGAGCTTAGCACGTCACAGCATCGGGGTGCAAGGTGGTTTTTGATCTGCTTTATGGCTTGTTATACATAATATAACGTTGAACTCCCCGAGAACAAAAGCTGTTTAGCCTAAGACGGCTTATTTGGATTTGACAAAAGAAAGCAAAAATATGAAAACAGTTACTGTGTAATGATGATAATTTGACTCATGGCATACGCTTTTTAGTTCAGTGGGTTTCTTGTATTGATTTTCCAGCTTGAACATTAATGAATTCCATTTTCAAGCAACATGCACCCTTTGGGATGTTCAAGCTTTCTGAATATCATTGAATTAAGGCTGTGGGATGCTCACACGATGTGTTTTTTCCTTGGCTGCTGATGGGGGTTCCAGCTGAGTTTTTGTTCTGCTACGCTGTTTCTGCCTCATGGTTGTTGTCCCTTTTGATTTTTTTTTGGCACATAATCTAACGGCTTGATAATTTTAATTAAAACATTTGATAAATATTCATACTAATTTGTATATGATTTGCAATATTCTCGCTAGAGATCAGCTACTGCAGTGGGTATTCTCACACGTAGGTTGAAGAGGCATGTTCTTCCATGGATTTGCAGCTATAGCTTTCTGTGTTTTGTTTTCATTTTTTTTATCATCTGTGCAATATTTACAACTTTCAGTTCTTTTGAATCATTCACAATTAGCTCTCTTGTATTAGCTCCCAGCAGCTCCACCAGAAAACCAGCAGGAGCTGGTTTCTCTACAGAAGTATATTTGGTGGTATTTCACTCTGAACTTGCATCCTATTTTGAACATTACTCTGGTATCCCCTCAGCCATCCTCCCAAATGAAGATGACTAAATTTATATCTTGTGCTTCCCCAAAACAATGACATAGCAGTAAATTACATTTAAGGGGAACACATTTTTCCTATGTTGGAGTATGGGATCCCATATTCAGTGGTACCTTAACTGGAGAGGAGCTACTCTGGTATGTCATGTACTTATAGTTATTACTCATACTGGCATCCCTCCATTAAGTAGTTTGAGGCACCAATTTGTGATTAGGACATCGTAAAGAAATACACAGTATTCTTGTGGTAGTGTTCCTATGTTTCATAACAGCAGTGATTATGGAAATGTGATGCTGACACAGTGTTTACAGTAACAAAATTAAAAAGTGAGAACTCCAAGTTCCACCTTGTCTGTAGCAGATAAATTTACAGAAACAAAACAACCTTTGAAGAATCATATGATCAGGAATATGACCCGTGTGTAGTTATATATGCACTCTGACTGTATGAATGCAAATGTACTTAAGATCTTCACAGAATATTGCTTGCAAAAACTGATGTGTGAGTCAGCTGTTCGCTGAGCTGTGAGAGACTCTTTTTCAAGAACAACCTGCAGATATAAAATTACAGTTTCTCCTACACAGAATTGTGATGGAGTGCTTGCTGATCTTCTGAGAATCTTGTCACAGTGGATGATAAAGCAGCAGGATAAATTTGTGTGTCACTAAAAGAAATCTGCATGCAGAAAGAGAAGACCCTGCTGTGGAATTCTGGAGTGGTTGTCGGGTTGGGAAAAATGAACACGGAGACTGAACTGATTTGTCTATTTGAAAATGGACATGGAGACAGCATCTACAACTAGCCAAAAGGAGGGTGTAGCCAGGTTCAGCCTTTTCTCTCCAGCAACCACTGACTGAATAAGAGGACACAGTCTTAAACTTCACCAGGGGATGTTCAGGTTTCACATTAGGAAGAAATTGTTCACAGAAGGGGTGATTAGACATTGGAATGGGCTGCCCAGGGAGGCGGTGGAGTCACTGTCCCTGGAGGTGTTTACAGGTTGGACTCCATGATCACAGAGGTCTTTTCCAACCTCACTGATCCCGTGATTCTGTGTGTCCTTACGACTGG
The DNA here is from genome assembly GCA_013397565.1 of Ptilonorhynchus violaceus. Lineage (NCBI taxonomy): Eukaryota > Metazoa > Chordata > Aves > Passeriformes > Ptilonorhynchidae > Ptilonorhynchus > Ptilonorhynchus violaceus. Next base: position 852,546 of record VZRJ01008049.1, read on the forward strand.
CATCAACAGCATAGATATTACCAAGCTTTAAGTTAAGCCATGCCAGTGCCAGTTTACTGTTGGTCTCTGCTAACTTTCTTTGTCATAAAATAAGCTGGTGCTTCGCCCACTTGGTCATTGGGCACGGAGGTAAGGTTCAAGATTCCCTGTCCTTCATGTCTACCTGCTCACCCACTGCCTGCAGCGGTGCTCCAGGGCCCAAGGAGCTTCCCAATATCCCTTAAAAGCAAGGAACCGAAATTTCAACTCCGTAGAAAACTTCCTTATAATTCTTCTACTGTTGTGCCAGGGACAGAGAAGGGACAGACGGGGACAGCCCCTCCAAGGCTGCTGTGTGGTGTGTGTGCATGAGTGTAAGTACCCCTGCATCCAGTTGTATTCTTATATTCTAAAGCCATGAACTGGGAAAGATCAAGTTTATTGGCAGGCTGTACTTGCCATGAAGTACATATTTTTCTGTTTCCTGCCCGAAATATCTCAAAGTACCAAGATGGGCTGCTTTTGCAAGTGATTGCACTTTCTGTTATTATCACCCACAACCAAGTCATCAAATTATCAGCTTTTTATTTTATTTTTAAACTTTTATCTTTTCTGGCATTTATGATGAATAATGGCAAGCAAATCGTCCTCATTATCAGTCTCCTTGTCTCTTTGGCAACACTTAGAAATATATTCCAGGACATGCTCCCTAAGTAACAAAACGCTTGTTTATTTTGGTGAATGTCACTTGATCAGCCTTTCAGCTACAAAACCAAGCCCATCTATCATTTGTGAATTGCAAGATATCGAACTATATCCAGGGCCTAATTTGCAGAACCAAACCCCTACACTAAGCAGCCAGCTGGACCCAGGGATGCCAGTACCCTCTTGTAAACTGGGCTTGAATAGCCCCACAGGTTGGTCTGAGAGCTCATTTAACTGGCTCCTTCCAGCCTGAACTCCTTAATTTCCAAATTAGTTTGACACCTTTGGGAAAGACACCCCAGTCAGTCACAACTGAGAAATAGACAGGCACACTAGGAATTCACATAGACAGCATATATTGCTCCAAGTGAATATATGGAGCCGTCTGTTATTGAGGTAAATAAAAGCATCACAACATCATGTCAATAATGCTGTGTAATATCAACAATTAATGAGTCTCCTTTTTCTGCAATAAATCCTGTTGTAAAACTATGGTACCATTCATGTATGTTTTTTAATGTGATCCCTTATGATGTTAATTGACAGCTGCCACAGTATAAGTAGTTTATTCAGTTCAAATTAAATTACTGGAGAACAATATTCTCATGAAAACAGCTGCATTTGATAAGCCTGTCTATCCAACAAGAATTTTGTAAAGAACAGCCTTTTCTTCTGGCTGTGCCATATTTTCTGTGGAGAATATCATCTGTGCAAGTGTGTGCCTCTCAGAGGCAATTTATAATTAATACAGTTGCTTAATGGCACATTTCCCTTGACCATAGCACGCCATGCTGCCCAAACATCCCCTTACACTCCAGTGCCCTGCTGAAAGGCCAGTGGCATTTGTCAAAGAGGAGAGAGTAAAAATACTTCCAACAAATACTTCACCCAGCATGTCTGCAGCAGGTCAGTGAGAGCACCACGCCACCCCAGATCTCACATTGTGTCTATGTGTGAATTGGTAATATATGATCTACTCCCACTGTCCAAAATGTGTATCTGCTCAGGAGCTATACTTTTAATTATATGAGCTCCAAGGATTGCTTTAAACTGCAGAGTCCACAGAGGCTGCCAAGGGATTGGTAAATAAGACACATAACTTGCAGTTGCTATGCAGATTCTGTGTGCTGGCATAAAGGTCATTTTTCTTCATAGGAAGAAACCCCTACTGAGTTTGGGGTGACATCCGTTTCAAAGACAGGAGGACCCAAATGAATTGAAAAATGAGTGAAAACTCTTCGTTAGAACTTGAGCACAGTTGTTGTTTTGTTTATAAAATAATAATGTTTCAGTTTTCTAACCTCTCCTGTGTTTTGCTCTGTCGTAATTAAAAGGCTATTGAAAGACCTTCATAAAGCTTTTTTGTCTGGTAAATTATTTATACCTTTTAGATTATATAAAGCTATCTACAAATTAAGCTGAGTTTAGTGGCTATTCCTGTGTCACATACACACACACAAGCTGTCAAAAAGAAAAGAGGGAGAACAAACACAAAGATTAAAAAATCCCAGGAAAATGAAAAATTTCATGTTAAAAATGAAGGTTTGTGGTTTTTTTCCCATTATGGGCATTTGAAAAAAAAAAAAAATTGACTTCAAATGAATTACAAAGCAGATCAATATAAATTGTTCCATTTGGGTCAAAATACTCCAGGGAGGGAGAGAGGTACAGGTACCAGGAGGGAAAAACATTCCCATTTCCAGTCGACCAGAAGTCATTACTTGATTTGCTAACTGCAATTTAATTTACTAAATAAGGGATGGTGTTTCAATAATTCCAAGCTGAAAAGTACTAGATATACTACTTGAAAAAAAGACTGGATGGCGTTAATCTGCTGGTTTTGAGGTGATATTTAAAATGTAAACCTGGAATAAAACACACTGTGGTGTCTGTGGATACATAAAGAGACGGCCCATTGAAAAGCCAGGTTTGGAAAGTTGAGCTATGATTTGTTTGGGAGTTAGTTAACTACTCTTGGCATGGGGCTAAATCACCTTTAGTTTTGTTTTACCTGTTCACAGGATGGAACAAAATGAATTTCAGCTGCTATTGTGATATACGCACAAGGATGTAGCTAGATCTGTTTCAGGGTAAGTGTTCTGTTTTTATAGCTCTTTAAAATGGACCACATTATCGTGCTAAGACTTCATTCTTCATGTATGGTTGGGTTAATTGGCTTAAAGTCAAAAGGCAATTCCAGGCTCACCTCTGCAGCAGTGCAGAATGGCCAAAGCACTTCTGGGATTTTAATATACATTCTTAAGGCGTTTAAGTGCTTCAGCTTTTTCATTTTTACATTAGAGGTAGGGGGGAAACAAGATTGTGCATCAGCCAGAAATGGTAGTTTTCTTATATTTCTCAGTTCATTGAAATAAATATGCAATAAAAAATCCATCACGATCAGCACTTTCCATTTACGTTTTCAAGCTAAGGGACCAGCTAAAATGCAAACATATTTTTGCCTATTCTATAAACCAGGATAATGGACTTGGTATAATTCGACTTGTCAATAGTGTAATAGACAACAAAAGTGTTTACTGTATTTTATTACTCTTATGCTGTTGTCACTACTTTTCAAACTATGTGCTACACTAGCCCTTGTTATAGTCTGCATAAGGCTTATTTTCTTCTGTTAGTTTCTGAGCTTTCCTGTAGTATTGTGAAACCAGTTTAACATCTGACCTTTTAGCCAGCAGACTGGAGAGCAGCCCTGCTGAGTTTCTGGAGAGGGCTTGATTGCTCTGTTGGATAGTGCAGTATTTTGGATATGCAGATGGTAGCGACTGAAGTGTATTATCCATCTCACACACCACTTGAATTTATGCTGAAGCTTTCAGGTTCTGTTCTTTGAATAGGTCCCACAGTAATTGAATTCTCATATTGCGCACAAAAAGAAGTCATACATAATGTGCAGAGCTGAGAACTCCAGTGGTTTTAAAAAACTGGCATGAGAATGCTTTCAAAAAAAAGGACGTCCAACACCTGCAGCAATATTCTAGCTCCAGGTTCTGATGGTTTCATATAGAAATTGATTTCTATTACTGACCTAGGAATGACAGGAAAGATGACAATGTGCCGAGCATTGTTATTGCACCTCCTGGAGATTTGTTGAAATTTTCAGTCCTTCATTCCTCTTACCTGCCAGAGCTGTCCTCCAGGGCTCAGCTCTTTTTGTGGAGTTGCTGAAGTTCCTGTGAGCATGCTGCTAAATGAAAGGAGGCTCTCAAAGGGAAGATGTGGGACCAAAGAGTCAGACAAGGTTACTTAGTATGAGAACAAAGTGAGGAAATATTTCTTCAGGTGTTAGTTCAGACCGTACCCAAGAAAGACCTTCAATGTTAAAATACTGAGCCTGGAGATTCCAGTGGACTTTCGCCATACGTTTTACAATTGCTTCTGTAGGGAAGGCAGGAATACCCAATTTACTATGAGTTTGTTGGTGGGAAATTGCCACTGTGTCCTGGCAAAACACAGACCACTATTGATTTTTCCCATAATAGGAAAGAGAGGCCTCGGGGACAAACGGAGATTGAAGAATATGAGTTTACAAAAGTGGAGGTGAAGTAACAGGCATTCTTTTAAAGCAAGTGTGGTCTTTGCAGAGTAGTAACAATGACAACTGAGTTCTGGCTATCAGCTTCAAGAAAACAGATTTGAACTGAGGTCTTACTTTGTTAAATCCCATTCAGTGGAGGAAGACTGGTGGGAGAATTTCGGTATTTCTATTTTAGTTGAACAGCCATGGGAGTTTTCTGTCCCCTTTCACTGTGCAGTAATTGGCTCAAATGCTGCTGCCGGTTAAGCAGCTGCTCTTGACTTAATGGGAATCTATCTTGAGCTCACAAGAGCACACGGGTCAAGGTTAAAGCAGTCACCATTATGGCAGAACCAGGGAATTAAATAATTAAAAATATTAAGAAGGTGGAAAGAAAAAAACATTGCTTGACCATGAACCCTATTTTCTATGGAATGTGTTTTGTGCTTTCAGATATTTGGGGGCGGGGGGGGGGGGGGGGTTTTTAAAAATGCTTTTTGTTTTTCCTCTTTTAAAAAAATGATGGAACAACTTTCTTTCCTGTGACGTTATGCATTATGTAAATGCCATATAATGGACAAAAGTAACATTGAAAATAGGTTTGATGGAAAAACCCAAATAAAATCCTTGATTGTCTTGCTGTCAGATGCAGAGTGTCACAAACCCATGGGAAAGGCAGGTAAGGCCTGGAGTTGCTTGGGACTTCTTTGTCTTTGTGTCTCACAAAAAGCAATGGTAGACAATGAATATGATGTTTTTGAAGAGGTGGTCTAGATTACTTTATTCTAATAATTGTTGAAAAGTTCTTCAGTAATAAACCACTTCTCCATTTAACACATTGGAAAGAACGGGGCCCATCCTGAGTTCTTTTAGGAAGTCATTAAATCTTCTATATAACTAAGTGCAATGTTTCCAAAAGGATATAATTTTCTAACTGCTACTGATGCTCAGTTACATCCTCTGCATGTGTCCCTCCATCCATAGTTAGAAGACCGTTTTGTTCCCATATATTTCTGTTACCGAGCTTCCAATCTGTGTCAGGGTTTTTCACTTCAAGAAATGTTACTCACGAACTTTTGCAGTGGTGCAGAATTTACCCTACAAAAGCAATCCTGTCGTCAGGGAGCACTCCTACCTCCTAAGGTCTGACTGTCAGAAACATGTTTTCCAATTGAGTTCTGCCGGTGGTATTTGTGTATGACAAATAGGACCTCAAAAGAGAAGAGTTTCAGGCAAGATAGTGTGATAAATTCTTCTGCAGAAACATAAATGATTTATTACATTATTATGAATTATTAACAATATTTCATCAGATGGACTTGAAAAGCTTCAGCACATTATTGTAAACACTGCACCATTTTGACTGACTCCAGGTAGGATTAAAGGAAAAAGCAAGATAGGAAGCAGAGCTGAGTGTAGGGGCTCAAAGTCTCTGAGGGTCACAGAGGGAAAGTGCTTTCATCGGTGTTATGAGATGAGCAAAAAACCCCATCAGTAATTTTTTTTTTTGCGAGCATAAAGTGTTGTAAAAGTAAAAATGCTAGATAAGAGATGTTTTCATCCGAAGAAAAGTTGCCAGTTACAATAGCAGATAGAGGAAATATTTCACAGTAAAGTTGGTAACGGTAAACTAAGGACAGGCTGGCAACCCTTTCCTCGAGTTGTCTGAATCGCTGCAGGGACCGGAATTCAGGAAGTACTCCCTTTTCCAGTTCAAAACCTCAATGGCGATCTCCCACTGTGAAACTATGGCAGTTCACATCACACACTGCATAAAACCCCAGCTGCTGCTTAAAGTTTTTACCTCTGCCTTTGAGGCAAAGGCCAAAACTCTCTGAAAAGGGTTACCCCAATTTGGCCAAGCAGAGCCCTATGGGTGTCTGGGAAGGGCAGCATCTCACTCTCTGTCCAGAGTTTGCAACAAGCTCACTTCACTGCTTTTCATTAGACAGTCTTCAGTGTACATCTTTGTCTAAAATGTAAAACTTTAAGTAATTTTTACTGTATGGGTTGGTCACCAGTTTGGGGAGAACCTTCCCCAGGGACTTGCATTTTCTTGAGTGTCCTGGGCATCATCAGGCAACACTCAGCATTTTCCTCATGTGTGTTAGAGTAGACAACATAGATAATGCTTCCCAAACTTCTTAACTGAAAAAAGTTGCTTTTTTTGTGAGTTCCCTTCCAATCTTGCCTCGTGTTGATAACATCTCTCCGTGCTTGCCTAACCCTCTGTGTCATTTTCTTCTAACCTTTCTCGAGCCTAATGCTTTGATATAATGCATCTTTTCCTTTCTTTCACGCCTTGAATAAACAGTTAATGTTTTCAAAGATGTGTCGGGCAGACTGCTGTGAAGATAAACATTTCAAGGTCTTTGGGGACTTGAAAGCATCACAGATAACAGTTTGGTTTTCTTAGAGAAGGTTTTCCCAAGTCTAAACGAGTCTTTCTTCTCAGCTGAAAGCTGAGACTCTCGAGGACAGCTTAGAAGTTTTCCCTCCCCTACAGAAAAAAATACATATTTGTCTGTATATTTTTGTTATGACAAAAGCCTGTTGCTTTTTAAAAGGGATAGATTAATTAGATGCATATCTTGGCTAGAGCATGGATCCAGTATTCTGCTTGGTTCTTTGATGGATTCCTGATGGTCAGGTGTAGCATAAAGTGATAGTATTTCAGTTAAAACTTATGGCATTGTTTTCTCTTTCTACATCTTTATTGGCAGTTGAGGTGCTGAGCCTGTATTCCCAGTGGTAGAAGAATAATATGGCACATAAAAATTCCCATGGAGCTTTCTGTCGTGAACTTCAAAATATGTTTTTATGCTTCGAAACATTTTTTCTATAATTTTTTAGATTTTGGAGCAGAGCATGATGCAAGACTCTGTTCCTTTTATTATATCCAGAATAGGAAAAGGCACTATGGGAAGTGATATTTCTCAAGGAAGCGTGACAGTGTGAGTCACCGGCTCATGTACCCCGGGGAACGTTTGTGTGCTGACAAAGATGCATTGACTTAGAGGCTTTGTGTGTAAAAGCTCTAAAGCTTTGGGTGAAATGGGTGCTTCTCTCATGTAGATTCTAAATAAATTTTAAAAAAAATGTAAGAAAAGTCACAGATGTTTACATACAAAGAGCATGTAATTTTACAAATCAGCTGGCAGACAATTTGGAAGACAGGAACTTATGTCCCTGTTTAGTTATTTGCTTTTGGGCAAGCAGGGTGTGTATCACACTTCGTGTTTTGACCTCTTAGGGAGCAAAAGTTTAGCAGCTAAAGAATCACATATGCCCCTCTGGGTGGGTGTGTAGGGCTAGGCTATGCTGTTGATTGATCAAGATAAAGACAAAAGCAATAATTCTGCCTGAAGTATTACACCTTGAAAGAGGTAATTTGAAATTTGCATTTATTATCAATTTTTCTGGTTTTAATGTTCAGGTATTATTCATCAGTGATACCTATTTTCAGTGTTACTTTGGTCCATTCTATGACGTTTATATAATGCATAATGTCACAGGAAAGAAAGTTGTACCATCACTTTTTTAAAGGAGTAAATACAAAAAGCATTCTTAAAAATATTCCTCCAAAATATCTGAAAGCACAAAGAACATCAGCATTATAGCTCAGCTATAAAACAAAATAATTTAAAATAATTTGGGTGGACTAGAAAATAATATATTTTTAATAGACTGATATTTGCATACATTCAAACAAAGTAAATATTTTTTTTTGTCTTTATTGAAGTTCAGTTTTGTATATTTTAAAACTGTAGATAGTCCCCAAACTGGGACTGTTTTGGGATAATATGTTGAAATCTTGCTTTTAAATATGTCTATAAAACATTGTATCTTCTTAAAGGTGAAAACCCATTTAGACTTTTCCAAAATCCCTTTCTCTTTTTTTCAAACTATTTCATGAATTGCGAGCAAATACGTGACCAGTTCAATATCTCCCAAGTCATACTTTCATGTTCTCCAAACCTGTGGGTTTTGATGAACTTTCTGTCTGTGAAATAGTTTTGATCAGCTCTACTTCCCACTGAAGATGATGATGATTTTATCATGGATCAAAGTGAGACTTCAGTCACGTTCCAGTGCTGTAACCATTGCAGAACAGTTTTCTAAATTGTCTAGTGAGTTTCTTTCCCACTAAACTAACTTATTTTAGGTGTACAGGCCAAGAGAAAGAACGAATTTTTCAAACATCAAATCAGAACTACTTCCTTAGTTATTCAGTGATTTTTTATATATTTTAAGTAACCACTTTAGAAAAAGTCAGGGAAGAGAATAATACATACTACTCCATCCATTTTCTGCAGTGTTAGGCTTTTTGTTGGTACATCACACCAATGCATTTTAATGTCAAACCACAGCTCAGCTATTAAAATTGCTTTTAGTTTTTATTTTCGTAAAGTATTATTAGCCTGCTTTACTACCCTTTATGGCTATAATGGCTTCTCAGATGAATTTTAGTGGAAATTAAAATCAAGATGAAATCTACCAATATTCTTTTCAGTACTCCTATAAATGCATTTGTGGGCTGCACTGTGTTGATTGTTCAACACAACCTTGCTTTTACACAGGCAGTTTCTTCTCCTGGGTTTGATGATCATAATGATAATAACTGTAATCTGCTATTAATATAAGTTTATACACTTGGTCTGATTCTACACTCCTACAAGCTTATGCCTCTTATAAAACCAAGTTTTTTATTATTATTTTACATTTGATGAATTATTTAACTATCGCTTGCATTTTCTGCTTCTTTTGGGGAACAGGAATAATACATAAAAAGTCAGATAACTAAAATAGTAAATACGTTTGTACACCTTTGAGTACTGCTGTTTCTGAAAAGCTTTTCTTCTTTTAAACATTCTGAGATGCTACACCCACTGGGGACAGAGGTTAAAAGAAAGATGATGTTGTGCATGAGGAGCACTACATAATTTAATATAGACCCATTTCAGCTGGCACATGTTTATGGTCAAATTAGCCCCATTTCTCTCTTGGTATGTGTTGAGTGGAGAGCTTGGGCTGAACTCAAATCCTGAACAGAAATGAGTTCTTGAAAAGGGGTAAATGTGCTGCAGGTGGCAATTTCCACTATTGATCCTACGAAAAATATCTTGAATCAAAAATTGTTTAAAAGTTGGGATTCTAGGCTCTGTGTGTGTTCTTACATTAATTTCTGTGTGAATGTAAATAATATCCTAGAAGTAGAAGGCTCCCATCTTTTATACCAGGGAACACAGGGACATGCTTATCCCAATGAAGTTGGGATAGGTTCAGCTCTTAGTGAGCATCCACCAACATTTTCTGTAGGTCCTTTGTGCCCTTTTCACAAGTACTCATTGGGACCTCCCTTTCTACTCCTTTGGAAACCCTGTAGGTTTCCAGTAGAGTATTTTTATGAGGTGAAGGAACTCCAGTGTGGAGCCTTCCTCTCAACTGCACCTTCCTGCCAGAAGCAGTGAGTGCTTGGTCTGACTCTTCAAAGCGTGAGACATAAGAAAGTTATCTGCTGAAATCCATAGAACTTCTCAATGTAGCTTAAATTCATAGTAAATATGCTCTGTGTGTAGGCTCTTTGTGCCCACCATTGTCATAGTAAAACGACCTGGGCTGCTCTAGGGTTCCTGTGATCCATGGGTGTTAGAGGGTGAAGCTGCGTCGCAAGTCTGGACGGCTGGAAGTTCTGGGTATCCTATTGTTATATAACTGCCCCATGGTTTGGTGGCATTTTTAACAACAAAAGGGCACAGCTGTGTTAGCTGAGATTGCCTAAATACTAGGAAAAATACTGTTGAAATGGCACTGCAGATAGGGCAAAGCAAGAAAATGCCACTTCTAGGAATAGGGTAACACATAAGTAGTGTTATTACAATATCCGGATGAATAGTAGAAATGGATGAACTGAGTAATAAACTTGTTGAAGATCCGTGCTATTTCCCCGACAATATTCATCTCCTGGGAGACATCAGCAGACGCCAGGCTGGCCTGTGATCCTGTAGTTCCTCCAGAGGCAATAGACCAAGCAGACAAGAGAAGCCTCAGTCTGTTCCAGGCTGTATTCATCTGCTATTTCAGAGCTCGCTGCTTCCCTACCCATCCTTCCGAAAAGTAGAGATACAGGATGGAGCATCACGGAGCTGGCTGCAAATCTTCCCGTGGTTTTTCTATGCTGAGTGCTGGAGAGGCAAAGATTTCTTGCTGCCTTTCCCCCGAATGTAAACCAGAGAAGACCAACTTCTGTTTCATCCTTATGGGGGCATAAAACATTTCGGAGGCTCACACTGCATAGAAAGATGAAAAACAATTTTGTCGGTGTAAATCAAGAAGAAGTGAAGCAGAAAAGTTGCATTCGAGCAAAGGTGTGGAGGTTTCCAGGCAAAGCCTGGCAGTGGAGGACCAGTGAGGGGTCTCCATACCCAGAAGACATTTTAATTTTTAATTATTTTTGGAAATGGAAATGAGAAGGTGCTGCACCTGGTGACTGGGTGGATGTATAATTAAAAGATAGTATCATTCATAATGGTATAATAAAATTAAAAAGTAGATTTTTTAATTACTTTAGGATCAAGGTATTGTTTGATACCTCACAGAGATGCATCTGAAATATTGATAACTGAGCTTGCCACACAGAACAGATGCAACCTACAACTTTGATAAATACACCCAAAGCAACCTCAGAAGCAGTTATTTTCTACTGAGAGGGAAAAGGGCTCTTCTGCTGCCAGTGGTTTCACTCAAACACTATTTTAAGCTAGTGGCCAGGGTCCTGCACTGGTTTACTGCTTTGCCAACTCCTCAGCAATTATCAGAATGAAACAATTCAAAGGAATTGAAGGAAAACATGAATAATTGTATGTGTTCTTCTACTTGTTTGCCCACCCTAAAAATAGGATTAAGCATTGCTCACTAGCTGGGCTTGGTGAGCCCTGTCTCTGAGAAGAGGCTGCTGCTGTCCCCCGTCTGGTGGTGGCAGTGTGTGGAGAAGGATGTGTGGTCTCAGAAGAGAGGGCTGGGCATGGTCTGTGTTAGTATCCCCTTCCTGTAGAACTCCATGCCCACTCCAAAGAGAAACCTGGTCATGGCATTTGCTTCCTCCTGCAGCAATTTTGGCCTGTAGCCCACCAGCCCCTGGCTTGAGGTGGTATTTTGTCTCTGACTTACTGTGTTGTCTCTGTACAACACACACCAACACAGCTATGGGGCTGCAAGCCTTCCTTGGAGCACAGGAAAATTAATGGGTGTCTGCTTCAGAGGTTTCTTGCTGCTCTGGCCATGCACTTGGCAGACAAAAGGCCATTTTCTCCAGCCTCATTAGGTGCACATCTTGCTTTCACATGCTGGTAGGGGGTGTGTGGCTTGCCTGCCCTGTTTCCCTCTTCTTTACTTTCCCTGGTGCAAACCTCCCAATTTCAGGTCTATTTTGGATCTTTTTATCCACTGAGACCTATGTCATTTCTTCCATAAACCAGGTAATTTTCTCATCCTGCATATTGTAAATTTTCAGAGACCAATCCTACTTTTATTTTTTCCTTTGTAATTTGTTTTCCTTTTACATCTGTGGGAAAGGGATAATTCCTTCCCTGACTCTGTCTTAGAAGATGATATAATCTGGGCATGGTACTACAATGTCTCAGCAAATTGTTCCTGTTGTGCTTTGTAATCCAAACAGCGTGTGCTAGATATGTGAATGCAACTTAGGCTGTAATCCTTTCTGACTGCAGTTCTGGTTGTAGCTTGTAACTGGCATAATTTTCAAAAAAATCTCATTAGCTTTCTGCAGATAGAAGGCTTAATAGAGCACAGATGACAAATATAATTTCAAAGTATGCTGTGTGAAATCCCTAGCAGTGAATTGTGTGTGTGTGAGAGAGATATCCTAGTTACTGCAGTACACAGCGCTACTTTGCTTCAGTGTGTCTGGGACATTTTAGGACAGAAATATATTTCAGTGGTTCTGTGGACCAAACTATTCAGACAATATGACAAATGAACCTTGAAAGTGCAAAGACTGGATCCAGCCTTTCCTCGCCCTTTCCTCTCTCTTGCTCCAGTCCTTCCCTGAAGGTAATCATTCCCAAATGGATGTGTTCATTTTCTTTCTCAAATCTAATAGACCTTCCCACTCCCACAGTTGTTTTTCTCATGACAGTTTCTCCAGCAAATAGCCCCTTTGTTCCAACTCCATCCAAGAAGCTCCTTTCCTTCTGCTAGAATTGTCTTCAGGCAGTTTCCGCACCTGCTTGTTCCTCCCCCTAAAGGGTTGCTGGAGGTTATCGAGGTGCTGGGAATCCCTTCTTGTTCTATCTTCTTACAGTTTGAAACAGAAGACTTTGGGATTTCTATCTCGTATTTCAAAAACACTAGGCTAGGGCTGCTTGAAGGGGAAAAAAGTTTTTAACTGTGCTAATTCTGATTGTCTATTAAATATGATATATCCGGAGCATATTGAATGTTAATAATGTTTGATGTTGAGTCTTCATAGTTTTTGGATTTATCTACTAAGATATCATGTCAATAATTGTAGTAAATCAATTTTAAGTAGTGGAAGACAGACACACTTGCAGATTTAGTTTGGTTTTAGATGGTTTGCTTAAGCAGGTGAGTACTCCTCACATTTTCAGTCCCAGGAAGAATGATATACTAGAAGCTTTAAAGGCTTTGTCTACTCAAGGTTAGGTGAGAGACTGTTTATCATGTTGTATCAGGAACAGAAAGAGTACCCAGGGGATGGGGAAACTGAGCGCATTTTACGGTTTCAGCGTAAAACATGAGGGGAGCACCAGTCAGTCATGATTTAGGAGTGAATGAGCAGGTATGGAAAAAATTGTCCAGATGTTGCAACTAACACAGTTTCTAAATCCCGGATCAGGCATTTAACCTCAGTGATCTTGGCAAATACCCAGCAATAAGCTGTTCCTCAATGTGTGAAGGTGGCTTTTGAAAGCACTGTGGCAGAAAGGTAGATCCAACTTTTCCTCCTGTGGAGAAGTCCTCCTGCTCCACAGCCCAGCTCTGAGCCCCTTCTGTCCAGCAGGTCAAGCCTGGCACTGGGCAGAAACACATGCTCTTGTCTTGCTGCAGGAGGTAGTCGTGGTTGAAGTGAGGGCTTTAATGTCTGCTTGCTTCAGTGTGTCCTCAAGAATGGAAAAAATTCAGTGTACAGGTGGTGTTGTTTTAGGAGGCAATGGATGCAAATGGAAACAGCCTTCTAGCATTATTAACTAGGGAAAATACTCCTTTTTCAGTGTGTAGCCAGTGTTTAGTGAACAAGGAAGAATGTTACCATCAGGAAGGAATACTGACTTTTCTTTCATCTTGATTCCTTTTGGAAAGTGCAAAAGCTACTGAGGGGATTTGTTGTTGCTCTGGATTCTCTCCATATTTTTCGGAATGATTTAGAGTAAGAAAGTATGGGTTGAATGTAAGTGTGCTGTGACTGTAATCATGAGACAGAACTTTCCTTGAATGTCAGCAAACAACCAAATGCCTCGTAAAACTTGTGATCTTTAATAAGATCACAAATCTGCATTGAATGTGCAGGATCTGCTGGGCCGCTGGAGAAACAATAATAAATGTAGTCCCTCTGCCTTCCTCATAGTGAGGGGACTTCAGCAAGGCTCACAATGCATTCAGCTTTGGGCACATGGGTGTTTCACTAGGTGTAAACCCTGCGTAAAACCTGGATGTGCCAGCCAGGGACCCACAGGTTTAGGGCCTGGAGGACTGAGGTGTTCACCACAGGGTCTTGTGAGAAAAATGACAGGATGAGCCATGCAGACAGCATGACTGCTCTCTTGGGGCCTGAAATGTCTTCCCCCAGGAGGGGTAGGATCATCTGGCATCCCCAGGCAGGAGCGAGCCTCTCCCTCTCCATGCACATTTCTCTCCCTAGGGAAATATGATCTGCAAAGCTCCTGCGTGTGAGGAAGGAACTGCCAAGCAACACATGAACTCCGAGACTGGGCTGAATCTTTGTATTTTTCCAAGCTTTTATAAAAAACATTCATTGAAGTCCATAGTATGACTCTCACAGACTTTAGTGTGTCTCGGAATGAGTCCTTTCTTTCCCTCTTTCTTTTCTTTCTTTTTTTTTTTTTTAATTCTCTAATATTTATTCTGAAGATGTTCAACCAAAAAGTTTAATAGCAACATTTTGTTTCATATGGGCAATTCCACCTGGAGCTCAGTAAATATGATTACTACTTCCAGCAAGAAACAAAACAGGAAGCAACTTGCTGACTTTCCTACATATTTGTGCTTTTAAAAAATAAATATTTTCTGCTTCACAAACGTGCTAAATGAAATGCATGTCTCATTTATCACTTAAATAGTAATAACAGTGTCCACTGCATGCTCCAGGCTGGGTTCTGACAGAGGTGGATTGACAGCGTTCGCTCAGCGGAAGCAATAAACAGATCAATAACTAAATGTAGCCTGGGGGGCTGGAGGTGTGACAAGTCAACCATGATTTCAGAGTCTTGCTGGGACCCTTATTAAAGTCATTTGTACATCTGAAAACAACTGTTGCCTCGTTGGGTTAAAAGTAGGTGCAAGTATTGGTCTGAAGCAGGCTGGAATCCTCCCCGCGCCCCAGAGGTACACGGCTGCTTGAGAGCAGCCTGCTGCTCTTTTGGAACCACAAGCAGGAGTGAAATCTAAAATATAATTAAGAAAAAAGACAATGTTTTGCTTGATTTTTATTTCATTCCCTGTGACTGTTTATTTGTCAGTGATGGTCTGCACTTTTCTTTATGAGAGACGGAAGAAAATCAGATCGCAGAATCACAGGATATGCTGAGGTGGAAGGGACATTTACCTGTGTTCTGTTCCTCCTTCTCTCCTCTCACTTCCCTAAGGGACCTCCTGGGGGAAGGAAACAGCTTGTTCCTTCTCATTGCTTTCCTGGAAGGAGTGATAATGAAAGCATTGCCTTGCCTTCTTGCCAGCCGAATGTGGGAGCTGGCTGACGGCATCGCTGTCAGGAAACAAAGTTCACTCTTTTAGGGCAGCAATGACTCAGCTTCTCAGTTTTTCCCCGGTTAGGGTCGCCACAGGAGGTGACCACGCTCAGGCCATGGTTGCTGTGCTTTGCCAAAAGGTGTCCCTAAAGTCACAAGTAGGTCTTATAAATGTTTTCCTCATCTTCCAGGCTGGAGGAGGAGGAGCGTCACCCATCTGGAGGTCAGACAAGGCGACAGACTTCCAGGCTTGAGCACCAGGTGCACCTTCTTCCTTTTTATGAGATTGTGGGGGCAGGGATGAGGCCACTGGCAGGGAAAGCGCAGCGTTTTGGGGGAGCTGCCGAGGTGCTGCCACAGGCTCTGCGTGGGCAGAGCGCGGCCGTCTCTCGCGCTTCCCGGATGGAAGTGCCTGGTCCTTCTGTAGAGGCTGCTGTGGTGTCTGACACCCAGCCTGCTGGAACGAAACACGGGCTGCTCCCGAATGCCTCCCTCCAGCAGGATCAGAAAGGGTGGTGACCTCACTTTCACAGGCTTCTTTTTGGCAATAACTTTTTTTTTAAACATAGCAAGTGACTCTCTAAGGAAATAATTTGCCAGTATTACTCAATATTAGCTCCTTGCTCTATCCCTAGTCAGGCATCATTGTAGTGAGGATTGTTATGGATAGGGCAGGGACTCATGGGGAGTAAAGTATTTAGTGTACAACTTCCTATTAAACAGCCCATTTCGCCTGCTTCTGCCCAAGAAAGCACAACTCAGAACTGAAATGCCTGGTTTCAGCCGCTTTTTATTTTTGGAAATGTGGGGTGACAGACGTCAGAAAATCAGCACAGTTTGAATGGCATGGCATGTGTGTCTGAAAGCAGGACATCTCTGGGATGTGTGCATTAGCAGAAAGAAGAAACACGCTGCACCGTGTTTCATTTTGTGGGATGCTCCTGCGCTCAAGCCACGAGGTTTCCAGGAGCTCTTGCATGACTGGCTGGAACTGCAGTGCCTCAATCACTGCCTTGCTGTCTATAACATCTGTGACTCAAGATGATCTAGACCACGCAGAGAAAACCACGGTGCCAGCTGAGTGACTAAAGGGAGGTGAGAAGGATCTGACTGCAGACTTTGTGAAGATTATTTTATTTTTGCAGAATCTACTTCAGAGTGCGCGCAGATACTCTGTCACAAAAGGTTACATTTGCAAAAGCATTTAATTCCATAGGGTTTAGATATTGATTTAAATTGGAGTCACACAGGCATGAACTTTGAAAATATAAAGGAAAAATTAGACTAGGAGTCAGACCTCAAAGAAAAATAAATCAAATACAGGGTAGCTTGAAGATGACCTGGAAAAGAGAACAGCTTTAAACAGCTTTGGTTTTGGTTTAAATGAACAAATGTTTTTTAAAAGAAAAAAACTAAAAAGCCATACGATTTTCCACACTTAAAGTTTATGTTCAGTGATACATCTCTGTGTAAATATATAAATAACTTATCCACAGCAGAGATGAAAAATAAAAGGGAGGAAATGGTAAGGAGAAACAGAAGTTTCACTCTAGTTTTGGAGTCATCAAATCCATCCTGGATACACTGGAGAAATAGCACAAAATATTTTACCCCTAGGTTTTAGTGATTATCTAAACAGGCTTGAATTGACACGTAGAAGAGGTCCCATTGGTGGTTTTGGAATGTGCATGCAACTACAGATAAATCAGAATATATGTAGATCTGTATCTTCATTTCTGCATACATAGAAATAGGATAATGATAGAGTGTATCCAAAGTATTATTATATCTTACTTATAATCAGATCCTTAATTCACTTAAAAGTATAGTTTACGTTAGTGTGTAGAAATTCATAAAAGTTCAAAAGACAAATGAAATTGATAAAGCTTTGTGTTCCAGGTGATAAATACATTTTCACTCGTCATTGTATAGTGGTAGAACTTAGAGGTGGAGCATCTTCACCAAACAAATGCATGAAAAAATATTAAACTTTCATTTGTGAAATGAAGAAGGGTGGATGACACAAATCAATGTGGTCTATACAAAACTGAGAAGGAGCAGTTTTTATATAAAAGTCTTTAGATGTCTACAGTTATTAATGCAATCAATGCTGCAGCTTTATTACACATGATTCTGTATATCTCTATTTCTATTGATTTCTGGTAAGTGAATGTTTTTGACTTTAGAAATGTAAAAAGCTCACCAAACTTCACAGAGTTGTTGTCCATTATCTTGACTCTTTTGCTGGATTTAAGAAATGAAAAATTTTTTTCCTACAGATTTGCCAAGTATTTTTCATGAAAGAATTTTCATGGTGCAAACATGGTGCAAACAATGGTGTTTGCATTGTTTTCTGTTTCCTAAATTTTACTTTTTGCCTTATAGTGCTATTGTAGATGCTGCTTTCTGTTCTCTTTCAGCACACTGAAGGACAGTTATGAAAAGGAGTAATCTTAAGTGGATTTAAAAAGAAAAAGAAAATCTTATTTCTCTGCAGAAACAATCTAAACAATACATGGAGTCCTAAATCATATTTTCTAGGTTGCTTCAGCTAGTAGGTTATTTTTACCTCGATTATTTAAAATGGTCACAAACCTGTGCAAATATTATGTTACAGAAAAATATTTTAGAAGAGGAAGAGGAAAAATTAATTGCTGCATCCATTGTATGTCTATGTATTGAATCATAATTTGCTCTAGTAATCAGTTTTCAAAATAGACCTAGTCAGATGGATAAACTAACAAAGTAAAAGAATTTGTTCTGTCAACCCTCATGTGATTTTAATTTACAGAACGTTACTTGGTGAGATGGTATTTCTGAAGGGTAATTCAGCAGGACACATATGAGAGAGAGAAAAAAAAAAAGAAATTTTATCCTTTCAAATTGGCAAACAGCATGTGGAAGTTTATTTTATTTTCTTTCAGTTATTTAGTATAAACAATCTAGAGATTTTCCTTCTGTCTTAGTGGGGTGAGAGAAGCCTCTATCACTAAATTTACTTGGCAGAGATTACAGATCTCGTCGTTGTTTTACCTTTGCCAAACTTCCAAGTCATGGAGGTGAAATTTTCTGTGTCCAAGGTCTCATGGAGGCTTTTCCCAACATGAGTTGCTAATGGGTCAAAAGGACACCATCAAAAGCATTTGCTTGTGCCTTCACATCATTGTCCTGAAGACACAGTCCTTGCTTTTGCATATTCTTAGTATGCAAATTTTGGCATGAGAAATCATCAGCTCTAGTCTGAAGTGTGCTAAACTCCTAACATTTACAAAGATACTTTTCTCTTTTTCTAGAAAGAGTTAGTCGAGAACTACTTTGTGTAACTCAGCATGATTCCAGTGGTTTCATTAATTAAAACAAAGCAAAGCTTCTTCCCTACCTTAATTATTTATACTTTATTATCTGTTATAGCTATGGATATTGTGGAATTAATGATGCTTTTCTAATTTATACCAGCATGGGCATGATATACTGCCTGATATATGTAACCTAACTGGTAAGGAGTGCATGCTGCTCCCTTGAAGCCAAGGTAGACTTCTTCCTGTGCAATTCATTGAAACACATGGGGTGGCTCCTGATTTTGTATGGGACCTCATTTACCAGGCATCATTAACAAGAAGCCCCACGTGTGTGGTTTGACTCCAAAAGGGGAACTTGTTCTCTGCCCAAAATAATTCCAACATTCCGCGTGCTTGAGGGAGAGCGAGCGTGTGTGCGCATGTGTGTGCGGGTGAGGAGACGTGAGAGAAGAGGCGAAAGGGAGAGGACAGCAATTAATTTGAACACAGCTGTCACGGGAGACGAAATGTCTCATTTTTCCTCAACAAACAAAGAGTTAGAGGCGAATTATCCAAAAAACCCGCAGTAATAATGATGAAGTCTGCTCAATCAGACGCACGCCTCTGACCTTCTCGGCGCCTCTGTATTACAATAAATATTTTATGACTGCGATTTCCACAGGCCTTCAGTGGAAGGAACTCTGTAGGAGCTGAACAGAATTATGGATACAAAGATGAAGAGACTGGACTCCTTTTCACATGTCCCTGACCTGTGTATGAGATATTACCCCTTAGCTCCCCCTGAACAGAACCAGGCTCCATATGTTCCTTAGCCGTTGTAAACCCCTGCTCGATATCTCATGGACAGAGAGGAAATAAAACAGTAGTTTAGGAAAGAAGTGGGGTCAGAGGAGAAAAGTTCTGTTAGGCAGCGTGAATCCACTCGCTTCTGTAGGATAATTATAAGTATTTGCCTTGTAGAACAATTTCTTTGCAGATACATTTAAACATGTAATTAATTAAGCTGTAAATTAATACACTTATCTCCTACTATTTATTAGTACAATTAAGATTATGGAGGGAACAGAAGAAAAAAAGGGAAATAATGGAATTAAGAACAATTTTGTGAGGAAGGATGGTTTGGCGATTGATGGAGACAGGAATCTCAGTTCCACTTTTGCTCTGCTGCTGATACTTCAGATAATTATTGAACTACCCCAGCCTTCCCACTTTAAGGTGGGTGTAGTAATCTTTATGTTTCAGGTATTGCCTGTTTGGATTCTAAAGGTTTTAACGCACATTTGTCTTGGGCGAGTGCCTGTGAAACCCCAGACAACTGTAACCACCTTTGGGAACCCCATCAAGAAACCCCTGGTGATTTTTTCATTTCCCACTTCTGCATGTATTTAGAGGACCTTGCAGAGCCATTGTTTCAAAATTTGTATGGCCAGTATAAGAGGGAGGAAGCGGGTGGATTTACACAGTTTCTTGTTTAAAAGGAAAAAGGAAAATGATTCCTCCGTTGCCCTTTACTCCTCCTTTGCTGTGGTGTCAGTACAGACCAGGGCAGTCAAAGAGGCTGGATGTGCCCTTTCTGTCTGCATTCTGTCTGCTCTCTAGGCCAGGTTGGAGTTGATTATTTCCATTTTCACTTCCTTTTGCCAATTTAACAGCTATTTGCCATAGCCAGCCCCACTCCTTTGGCATTATCTCACCTCCTAGATGTTTTTTGCCACCTATTATGCTTCTTGTCTATTTTTGATTCATGACTGATGTGATGTTAGAAATGAAAAACAAGTGTCAAGCTACCAGAAGGAGATAGACATCCAGAAACCTTTGCAGTTTTTCTGCATCTTCTGGGAAATATCTCTTGTCTTACTTTTAAGATGCGCTTGAGTAAAACTTGGCTTGCTCATGTCAGAGTTTTCTGGGGCTTGGGGCTTTTTGGTTTCTTTCTATTTTTTTTTAAATAGATTACAAGTATTTGTGTCATTTGTACGGTGTTCATACATGACGTTGGAACTGCTGTCTAACTCATGTAGCTCTGACTGCTGCATTCCCTCGGCTCTGGCATTTTTAGCAAGATTTAACTTCTCAGGTTTCCCTTCCATACTTTAATTAAGGCAAGTCAGCCATGTACAAGGGAGCTTTTTGCTAGTGTTGAAGGGTAGAAGAAGGGCAATTTGTAGGATTCCAAATTTGCTCTGATATCCATAATGCTTCCAAGATGGCTTGATTTTTCTAGAATTTTCTGGAATTTCCTTTAAAAGCTGTGGAGGGAGAAATAAAGACAACCAGCAAATACTTTCCTACATTTATTTTTTTTTAAATACCAGGGACCTTCAAATGAGTTTTTACAGGAATTGTGAGATTGACTGAGGAACTGAAGTGCTTGTTTAAATGCTGGATTGAAAGCTTTTTTGGTTTATATGGTAGAGAAATCAAATGAAAGCAGCATCATTCGATGACACCCTTTAGCATGTTAAAATCCTTGGGTGGCCCCTGAAATGGTATTTTCATATCACTTTTGACACCTGCTGAGTATTTGCTTCCTCTAGCTCATGTTCTGGCAAATATTTTACAAAGGTGTTTGACTAAATGGTTTAATACCCATAAACATAAATGGGAAATAGAAACAGTGTTTAAATGAAGATGTAGGGTGATGGGGTGGTGGAGAGGAATTAAATCACAGAGCTGGGGAGCATAGGGTTTGTATTCAGGTGGCAAGGGAACAGCTTCTGGTTGGCGAGTGGCAAGGCTGAGCTTTGAGGTCTGGATATGAGCTGGGGGCCATATGTGGAAGAAGCCCATTTATTGATCATAAATGCTGAGATTAAGACTGGTGCCATTTCCTTTCCATATGGTTAAGAAAAAGGGTCTAATCAGAGAAATTCTTCACCTAAATGGAAGAACTAAAAGTTTTTACCCCCTGCTGTTTAAAGAATAATGTTGTTTTCCTGATTTTCTTATACATTAGTTTAGTTGATTTTGGAAATCTCTGTGGTTGTACTTGCCAGGTCTGCGTGATTGTATATAGGGCCCAATAGCTGTTGCTATTCCTTAGAGGAAAAAGGATGGAAATCTAAACTACATGTAGTTTATAGCAATTCCATCCCTGACTGCACAAAAGAAATTTATTTCTGGGAATGAGGATACATACTATGACTTGTGGCTGTAGATGATTTATTTATTTCCTTTGTTTGTTTGTTTGTTTGGGGGGTTGTTTGTTTGTTTCTTGTTGTTTTCAAGAATACTTGATTTTTAAGAACTGATCTGTTAGGCTATTTGCTTTCCTGGCTCTGTAAACTGTGTTCACAAACAGCGTGCCAATAGCCTGTGCAACTGAACTGGAAAATGGGAAGTAACAGTCATAATAATAACTTCAAATTCAATTCCTGGCCGGATGTGCAGGACATCTACACGAAGGGCATGTGACAGGGTGGGAAAAATGGTAAGAAAGCAAGCAAGGGTTTTGAAGCTGTGAAAAGGGACATCAGTGTAATTGAAGATGAGTAAAAGTTTCAGAGCAGCTTTGGCTGCTCAGTGTTCTCCCATATCTGCCAGACTTGTATTACACATGATTACAATGTAATAACTACACTGAGTGCTCAAAGAACCAAAACCAATCCTGTATGACTCAAAGTAAGTGATAATACCTTGATTGATTTCAGAAGAAGCAGTTGTAAGTCCCAGACACTTGTCTCTTTTATTGACTTGAGAATTAATTAATTTATGAGTGGGTTTCACATTTTCACTTGGTGTTGCAGAATTACAGTAGAATTAATTATTTGGTAATCAGTGAATCCTATTAGGTGAAACAATATGGACTTGTTCAGTAGCTTAAACATTATTCAACATTAGCATAGCAGTTGTATACTCATTACAATGATGATGCTTTTATTAAATATACCTTCAATTAGTTCTGGTTCAATTTAATCTCTACCTCCTGAAAAACCATTCAATCAAGTGCTGTGACAAGAGCAGAATGATGAATGTGCCAAGGCCAGCACCGCTTAATCCTTCAAGGGTATTGCACGTTCTACATTAAGGTGAACTTTAGAAATGCTTGCTTTAGGTTCTTCTCTTCCTTGAAACATCATCTGAAAAACACTAGCACATTATCCTTCCTTCATGCTTTGAAATAAACAACATTTGTGGTTCAACCATTTATAGTATCATGTTTGGACCCATAGCAGATAATTAGGGGAAAACATGGGGCGTGAAAAGTCTTTCTAACTTTCTCCTCATTGCCCAATGCACTCCAGGTCCAGCAGCCTGGAAGCATAATACTGGGGAAGAGGTTTTCCTGGGATGTGGTGGCTGCACCGGAGTGGGAAATCAATCCCCATCCTGACAGTCAAGGCTGCCCATGGAAAGGGAGCAGGGGGACATGCCCCTCTTTCTGGCCCCACCAGAGACCTCAGAATCTACCATAATAAAATCTGCCAAGTGGCTCCTGTGGTGGGATGAGTGGGTCATGGCAGGGAATGGGACTTGGGTCTCCCCCCTGAGCAGCACTGCCTTATACCAGTTCTGATCTGATAGTGCTTTGCTGCTTCTCTTGCCCACATTTAAATCAAAACTATCATTATTTATCAGGGAAATATAATAACTAACAAAGGAGACAATTCTTATGCCCTGGAGGATGAGGTTTTCAGGGAGGCTGTAATGGATACGGAGTCTTTCCCCTTTCAAATCCCGGCAAGGGCAGCTGTGACTGCAAATCATTACCATATGCTGTTTTGTCTGTCGTCTCTGTGAAATGAGTAACTGGGCTGGACAGCTTCCATATTAGATAAAATAATATTACAAGCGACATCTCCAGAGCCTCTGTGCCCCAGCTGAAGACAGCAGAGAGCAGCATGGGGGAAGTGAGACCTCTTGAGACAAATTCAGTCCTACACCACACATTTTTTGTGGGGTGATGTCTTTGAACGCCCAGCCTGGAGAGCTGCACTTCATATTCGCAGCCCGTGAACCTGAACTCTCCAATATAGTTTCTTCTGGGCTCTCAAAATGGATGCAATTGATGTGTTTCTGATTAAGAGCACTCTGAGAAGCTTGGATCTGAATTTCCTGTGCCCACTTGACTCGCACAGTGCTGGCGTGAACCTCCCGGTGACCTGCCACAGCGCCTCTCAGAAGTGCCACCCACTAGTCCAACAACTGTTACCCCTTCTGAACGTAATAATAATAATAATAATAATAATAATAATAATAATAATAATAATAATAATAGTAATAATAATGAATTCATCCTCTGCTCATTTCAGTTCTGCTGCTGGAACACGAGGATGAAGAGTTCCTTCAGACACTTCATGCGCACTTGTCCTAGGAGATTGTGCGAGTACTGTGTACTTCAAATTCATTTGCTGTTTTGATTTCTCTGGCAGCCAAGAAGGTGCCTTTGATCCCTCTACCATCACTTTGTTTTTGCATTTTGATGATTTTATCATGAATTCATGTTTAATTCACGCTGCAGTGATGAAGTAAGTGGCAACACTCAAAAAAAGGATACTTTTTGCAAAATCAAACCATACTCATTTGAACTCTGTATGAACTACTTCATTCCTTTGAAGTAGAATATATTAATGAGGACAGATATTAAGAAAAAAGATACTTATACTAAGTCACATTTATTATCTTATCTGAGGTTACAGTAGAGGTAGATCTATCAGATAAAAAAATGGAGTGTGCTTTGAGTAAACTTTTAGTTGAAACACATGGACAAATTACTAATTGGTTAGTGTTAGCTTTTTGATTTTTTAAATCATTTTAATCTCTATTTATGCTTTTGCATTACATACTCACTGATATACATGAATTCTATGGAGAAACCCACGTGCATACCTGACAGGCACAAGTGCAAAATACATTCAATAGGTTGGTAGGGCAAGGATGCTTCATGTAGCCTTTGGTTTTTACAGGCAGTTATCATCTTTGTAATATAAGGCTTCTCGTGAAAATATTTAGGCATCTTTTTTTTTGTTGTTGTTTTGCTTTTTGGTGAATCAGTCTGTGATTAAAACAAAGAAATTGCAAGCATTTATTTCCTTAGGAACTGGAGTGCTCTCCTTGGGTGCTGGCGTGTTGTCCCTGTTCACCATGCCCGAGATGCAACGGGACAAGTGACAAAGGGGATAATTCAAAGATCAGACCGTCGAAGAGCAACGATGGCTTCAGAAGAGAAGTTTCGCTGGTACGTAAAGCTAAATTGGATTATATTTAAACATAAGTAAATTTGATTGAACTTGGATTTTAATCTCTAGGACAACATTTTGATTTGCAGTTGCAACAATTTGCACTTCTGAGCAGAAATGAGCTTATTTGATTCTGTTACCCAGAATCAGCTCTGATGGACAAGTGTGGTGCCTGTGTGAAGGAGCTGGGAAGAAAGTGGAAGAGGGAGAAAGTAAAAACAGGTGGCAAGGGGCCCAGGAACAATAAAAATCTGAATGAGAACACCTTTATCACTTCTGCAACAGCAGCTTAAAGGCCCATGGAGAGAAATAGATTTTGTAAATCAGACTAAATATTTTTTACAGGGTGCGGTGTGCAGCTTAAGAACCCAGCTGGGAAAAATAGCTTCAGCAAATCAGTGAAGAAACTATATTTTACTAGCTACTGTTTAGGAGCAAGGAGAGATAGGATGGGAGGAAGACCTTTTACAAGGCAAAGAACAAATATATATATGTATATGTGTGTGGGGTTTGTTTTGATTTGAGTTTTTGGGATGGGTGTTTTCAAGTGTCCATAAAAAGGCCCATAAAAAAGCTACCAGCATTGCATAGCCGTGTTTACTGGTTGCTATTAAACCTGTAAGCCTTCCTTAGTGTTTTAAAAATTATATATTGATGTATGTTTTTCCATTGACTAGCCATTTGTGCATATATAACCATCTCTTTTGTAGAGAAATCCTGTTATGGATTCTACCGTACGGTAACTTTGGAGAAGCCTTTTGAAATTACAGAAAATGAGGAAATAAACTGGATGGCAACACTTGTTTTGAAATAAGAAACAGAAGGATTAAGAAATCATTAGCGCTAATCCTCCCAAAGACGAACATGTAGCTTATCAAGGTAATTATGTTAAAAGTAGATCGTAATTGTGCAGGGGCTTCAAAGAGCAGAGGCTGGAGCCAGCAGTTTTGCTGCTGAGTTACATAACCCTTTCCAGAGGCATGATCCATGCCACTGCCAGTCCAGGGAAGGTCCTGCCCTTAGAGTAGAAGGATGACATTGGTAGTGGAAGTGCATCTTTAGCAGATAAGAGGGTTTTTGTATTACTAGTAAAGGGAATTGGTTAATAGATCTTAAGGAGTGCTGAAATGGGAAGGAGACGATTACAAATCTGATGAATTTTTTCTTTTGTTTTTGTTTTTCTTGTCTGATCCATCTTTCTGAAAGATGGACAGGAACTGTGTACAGATGGGGAACAGAATAAACTGTCAAAGAACATACTGAATCTGCTCACTCATTTTTTATGTGAATAAGAAGCTGAATTGTAAAGATGTCTACACGGAAACATTTTTTATCTTTAAAAAAAATAAAATTGAAAAATACTCTTTTTAGGTTTTTTTGGCAAAACTGCGTGTTGCTGTTTTCCAATTTCTCTACATTAGTTTGTCGTGGAACAGACTCTCTTGTGCTTACTTGAAAATTTTTGAAAGAGGTGAAATGTCTTACCTCTGCTCTCTGTGACATAAGTGATGCAGGAACAGTCACCATAGCAAATAAAATGATGTATTACCACTGTCAGAGGAAAATGTTGTATTGGCCAAGATGTTTCCTCCTTCTCTGGGACATGTTATTGATGGGAGTCTCCAGGTGTCTGTTGCCAGGGAGAGTGCTGAGAAGACATGTAATTCCTCCTCCTTGCAAAAGGACAACTTTTTTTTTTTCTTTGATATCTGTTGCACTGCATTCTGTACATTTTTCTTTTGACCACTCTGCTTGTGAGTGTCACCCTAGGCTGATTGGTATGGCTGCTTTTAAAAGAGAGTTTCTCCTAGAGAGTGATTTTTGATAACCAGTGGTTGCAGCTGTTATCTTCTTAATGTAATATTCCTATAGACTGTAAGGGCAGCAACATGTGCTCAAACCTGCATGTGCTCAAAGGGGCTGTAGTTAAAATTTGGAATGGACTCAGTGAAACATTTTGCTCCTCAGAGAAAAAATGTACATTGATATTTTCTTTTCCAGCAAAATATCCCATTGATGTTAAAGCCACTCTTTAGTCCAAAATGAAGATAGCCATGTTGTGACAAGGAAATTTTATCAAACTTGTTTAGGAGACAACGTACGTATTCTGTGCACCTGCAACAGCTTTGCCTATGTGTTAAGTTGAGCTGCAACTCTGTGTCAAGTGGATAATAGAAATGTTACAGCTGTGCAAATTGTCTTTCCTTGGATATCCTGTCTTGTAGGTTTCCCCCAGTTCCCTGAGGATTGCTGGTCAGGAGTGTCCGGACTGCGTATAACATCACTGCGGTCAGCCAGCAAAGCAGAAAGTTGTTCAGGTTTATTAAACTATCTTTGGAAGGATCAGCCTGCTTTAAAAATTGTTATTATTTTTATTAATAATAATAACATTATTATTATTAATAATAATAATATAAAATCTGTGTTGGTGACAATTTGAACTGAGACAGAATCCTGAAATAAACCCTTTGTTTAAAAGATGACTCGCTGTCCTTGTTAATCTCCAGATAAACATTCCCTTTAGTTGTTCTGCCTCTAGCTATATTATTTCCTTGCAGGGCCTGACATTTCCAA
Source organism: Ptilonorhynchus violaceus (assembly GCA_013397565.1). NCBI lineage: Eukaryota > Metazoa > Chordata > Aves > Passeriformes > Ptilonorhynchidae > Ptilonorhynchus > Ptilonorhynchus violaceus. Next base: position 879,784 of record VZRJ01008049.1, read on the forward strand.
AAAAAAAGGTGACCTTGAAGTTATAGTTTAGATTTAAGTGTTCATTAGTAGTATGTATTAGAGTGATAGGTATATAGTGTTTTCAAGCTGCAGGAAAATATTTCTTCATTTGAACTGTCTTGCTCACTAAGTACTTAAGTACTTAGTACTCTAGCACAGGTTTTGGTTTTGATGCTGAGGTGCAAAAGGTGTTTAAAAAAAAAAAAAAGAAAACCGCAACAAATCCGACTGCTACTGAACCCGGGGTTAGTGATTTACTGCACTCTGATAGCAGATAGTAAAATATCTGATAGTAAAAATGGCAACAAGGTCACTGGTGATCCTGCCTCTGCTGGGTCACCCAAGACAAGCAGCAGTGTGACACAGAGCTAGTACTTCCGCTTTCAGAGAGGAGGAGAGATATGTGGAGGGGGAAGTTGTTCTTCAGAAGAGGCAGTAATTGTTTTGCCTCTCCTTTTATCCATTTATTGATCAGGGAGACTCCACTTCTACAGTTTTATAATAGCAAAATGTGTATTAAGGGACTGTTTCATAATTATTTATTAGGTTGGCTTTTTAGTACTATTGAAAAAATATTATGACATGGCAGGGAATATCTATTACTATAAATTCTAAAAGTGTGTAAACAAACATATTATACTCACAACTATTATTGAAATAAAAGAATTCTTGCCTGAGTATAAACACAGTAAGACCTGCAGTAGTACAGTGAACCAGTCAGATGCTGGGTAGTGAATGTTGTACAGGTGGAAGTTAAGACCCTACAGGTGAATTTTATATCCGAGAAAAGTGTTGAGTGAACAGAGAACCCTTCCTTCAAGGACTGAGCAGCCTGGGAGAAGTATCAGGCTCACACAACTCCTTTTCTACTTCCAACATCAAGAGAGGCAGAGCTTGGTTTAAAATCATAAGAATCTCAGATTAATTTCTATGCTTCTTTGGCATCTTTTACATAAATATGTGTTTTATATAGTGCTGTCATTGAATTTTTCTGTCAGAGCTTACAATTGTGTAGGAGGTTACACAGAACCAATTATTTATATGCACCTTACATTACTAAAATTGGCAGTTGATTAAAAAAGTGTAAGAAAGAAACTTGTAGCAGATGTAGGCTGACTTATCACTCTCTGCCATGCAAGTGCCTTTTCCAAAATTAGATGGAAGCAGGAAGGTACATTTCATTTATTTTCTTCCTGTACTTATGGCCAGTTGCCAGCTTGTCAATGCAGCGCTCCAAAAAGGACACTGAATCATGGCAAGAGCTGTCAGTACAGCTGGGTTTTTCCATAAAAATTGCATGAAACAATAGAATTCATATGGTTTTGTGGCAAAGCTGTATTCAAGGTCTTGCTTACTTGAATCAGTGCCCAGTTTGGTTCTCAGAGTTCTGGAAACTTTTTGACTAATGTCCGGGTTAATAGTTTGCTGAAATCGTGGTTGCCTTTGTATGGCAGCCTTTGGATACTGATTGCTCAGGTTTGACCCAAACTAGTCTCACGTGCTCTTCTGTGCATGGGGTCCTTGTGTCATGTTGGACCAGAGCATTGGAAACTAAGAGAGAAAATGAAGGCTACTTCATTTATAGCTATTTTAGTCTTTTGTTTCCTTCTCTTCAGCACAGAAATGGAACTTCAGACTTGTCTTCTCTGCAGAGCTTGATAAATATCACTCTTTTCAGCATGTGGTAGTTCTCGCTGAAGGTGGATTTGCAAGGGTGGAGGTAACAATTTATCTTCATAAACGACAACTTTTTAGAGTTCCCTCCTGTTGTGTGGTGCTTATGCCTAATTCATTTTGAGATTGCAATGCTTTGACCCATGGACAGAAAATGATACCAGCCTGGAAGTCACGTAATTCAATCAACTACTGTCCGTGGCCAGGCAAGATCCTTTGCATTTGGCTGCAAATATCTGCTCATCATGAGCACCACTATTACATGAATAGTAGTTGCAGTTACACCTGTGGAATTGTGTAGAAAAACTAGGCAATTATTTCATTTCTCTTTTTGTCAGGGTTCAGCAGGGTTCAGAGAGATGTGGGGAAACGTTATCGTCCACGTGTTAAAATTTTCTCCACTTCCTCAGCACGTTGTCAGTGGAGCAGGGGATGTGGATGTTGCAGTGTATTCAGGTGTGGCTGTGTTCTGAGGAGAGGGCAACTTCAGAGAGAATATTAAACAGCTCCTCTTCTGGTGCTGTCAGTCATGCAAGGCACTGTTTTATAAGCCAGTCACATATCGCTGGTGATGCGTATTAATCCACTTTCTGCCTCCAGCATCACCTGTTTTATTTTCTATCCCAGTTTCATACCTTTTTTTGGCAAAACCACAGGGGAAATATATTTCAGTGACAGTATATGGTAATTTTGCTCTATGCATTCTAGCTCATTACACAATCCTTGTCTTTCGAAAATAGAGAAAGGATTTATGTCTCCTACTATCATTTCTGCCACACACTGATTCAGTGAAAGAGCTTTGTGGTGGTTGGGAGTAAATTTCATTTTCCCTGCTGTTTCATGAAGTGTGAATCACTTTCTAGCAGATGATGTCACTGCCAATTTACAAGTTTTTCTTCCTGTACTCCTGTGTAGGAGGAATCATAAGTACTCTTTTTGTCATGGTAATGCTGTTAGGTGTAGAGGGTTATGCGATGCAGGAGACAGCATTCAAGCTTTTTTATTTTTGCCAGCACAGATAAATAGCTGAGTTTGAAAGGTGAGGCACAAGCTGCCACATTTAGTCTCTCTGGCTAATGGGGAGTGAAGGCATCTTCCAGGTTTGGATCTTGGAAACGGTGGAGATTTGTTTTCTGTGAGGTCTATGATGGTAGCTTGAACAGCAAAAAAATATGTTTGTGTTGCTTTTCATTTTTGAAACAGAAGTTGAATTAGACACTGTGAAGCTCTCCTCCAACTGAGAGATCTTTCTTTTCTGTTTAAAAAAAAAAAAAAAAAGTGCTTTTTACTGCTTAGAACACTTTATACACATAAATTTTGATCTGTGGGTTCCTGGGAACTGTTTTTGATGTTTTCCTGGGAAGATATCTGTAATTGTGTCTGCTTTCACCAGCTTCACCGGCTTTTCAGTAGGAGGAAAATAGGTGGAGAATAATGGAAACTGCTCTTGTGGAAAGAACAGTTGCTCTTCAAATCAGTTCCACGTGGCAAAGGGAATTTATGTAGATGTATATAAAGTGAAACCATAGTACACAATCCTAAAAACATTGGTGCATAGCACCTACCTGCTATCTTGCATGCTCCAAGTGCCTTTTTAACCCCAACAAACAGAACCGCAGAGCACTGAGTTGAACTCTCTCCATTTTATAGGTGAGAGTACTAAAAAGCAAGATGTCATTATAGCCCTGGTCTCCTTTCTAGCCAAGGACCCCTCACAGCAGGGATTTTCCAAATAACAAGCTGTGAGTTGTAGCAGGAGGGACAAGCCATCAGAACTAGTTAGGAGGATGGAAAACCAGCATGTACGGGAAAACTGGCACTCCAAAAAGGAGCACGTCAGGGGAGAGGCAAGAATAGAGTGTAGTTAGCACTGAAAGTACAGGTCGTTCACAGATGATGAGTGTTATTAACCTTCAGAGGCAGATATTAGACCTTTATGTAATTCATATGTTGTTATTTAATTCTTCTTTAAGTATATTCTACTACAAGCATCCTTCCTCAGATGCACGTGGTGCCTTCACATTAGGTTTGGCATCTACTTTCAGTCTGCTCTTTGCAGATTCCTCATTTGTGCATTCAGTATGTGAGTAGGTAAAAGCTATAGTCTGGAAGGGATGGGTGGAAGTTATTCCTTAACAACCTGAAATGGGAGCAGCCCTCATGTGATCTTCTCTCTTCCAAAGGCTTCAGTCTTGAGAACTGTACCATGCAGGTTTGGATGGATGGCTCTTAAAGAAAAATGTAAGCTCTTGTTGAGTGCTGAAAAATGTATTTAAAACTGCATCAAAGGCAGGGAGGCCCTCCAGAGAGAGACCTTGACCAATTAGAGGGCTGGGCAATCACCAACCATAGGAAATTTAACAAGAGAAAATGCCAGATTCTGCCCCTGGGATGGGGCAGATGGATTTGCTGGATTCTGCACCTGGATGTACAGACAGACTGGGGAAGGAGAGGCTGGAAAGCAGTGCTGTGGAAAGGGACCTGGGGATTCTGGCTGATGACCAGGTGGACGTGAATCAGCAGTGCCCTGGCAGCCAGGAGGGCCAAGCGTGTCCTGGGGGTATCAGGCACAGCATGGCCAGCCGGGCAAGGGAGGGGATTATCCCACTCTGCTCTGAGCTGGGGCGGCCTCACCTCGAGCCCTGGGGCATTTTTGGGTACTGCAATATGAAAAAAGACATGAAGCCATTAGAGAGTGCCCAAAGGAGGGCAGCAAAGATGGTGAAGGGCTTTGAGGGGGAAGCCATGTGAGGAGTGACTGAGGTCACTTGGTCTGTTCAGGCTGGAGGAGACTGAGGGGAGACCTCATTGCAGTTACAACTTCCTCCTGAGGGGAAGAGGAGGGACAGGCACTGATCTCTGCTCTGTGGTGACAGTGACAGGACCCAAGGGAATGGCCTGGAGTTGTGTCAGGGGAGGTTTAGGTTGGATATTAGGAAAAGGTTCTTCACCCATAGGGTGGTTGGGCACTGGAACAGGCTCCCCAGGGAATGGTCACAGCACCAAGCCTGGCAGAGTTCAAGAAGGGTTTGGACAATGCTCTTGGGTACATGGTGTGACTTTTGGGGATGGTTCTGTGCAGGGCCAGGAGTTGGACTCAATGATCCTTTGGGTCCCTTCCAACTCAGAATATTCTGTGAAAATACATCAGTCCCATCAACTCCTTGTCCTCTTTATCCACATCCAATATGCTCATTCTTGATAGCAGTAGCTGAGGAGCCCTGCCTTGTTGTATTTTTCCCCTCAGGTAACTGAGATCATCACCAATGAATTTTTATGTTAATGAAAAATAACTTTAATATTGTTGTCAGCAAAATGACTGTACTCTGCAGAGTGTGTGTGGGATTGCTGCATAGTTATCATGGCACATCCTACCCAGGTACATCGTGTAAGCCAACGTGCTGATTGTGCCCAAGTCCAGGCATTTGCACTGCTGAAAGTGGTTGGTTCACACCGTGGTACTTCCATACACCTGGGATTCCTTTTATTCAAAGGTGGATCCTAATTACCGATGTTCACCTCTTACCTTTTCTTTTGCCTGCAGATTTGACTCACAAGCAGTGGGAGAGAAGTCATGGGCTTTTAATGTCTGATGAACACTGTTGATGCATTTTCAGTCACGGAAGGGTTGAGTTACTGGCTTTCAACAGCCATGTGTGGACTTGTGCTGGTTTGTAAGCCATATTCAGAAAAAAAATCCCAAACACTCAGTTCTCTGCATCCAAAATCTTTCTACAGTTTAGGTTGCAGGAAGCATCTGGATTTATTCAAGGTGTGTTTTGTAGGTGCTTGTTTCAGAAAATCTATTTCAGTAGCCCCTACAAATTATATCCTCAGCTGCATGACCCAGTCACCCACTATAAAGCTGTATTCTATGACACGATGAGTTGCTCATTTTTGTTTTCTCCTTTCCTTTTGCTATATTACTGGGTCTGTCAAACATAAATTAGTGTCCTCACATTGTCAAAATCTGATTCAATTACAGAAGCTTGGCAGAAGCTTCCTCACTCATAAGCAGTGAGCCATGTAACTTAGAACATTTGGCCACACGGTACCTCCCCTTCACCCCCACCCCTGCCTCTCGCAGAATAAACACTTGCAGATTTTTAAAGACATGATGATTTATAGAAAATCCTTCTGATATCTTACAGCAACAGTGTATGCTGCCTTTGAAAGAATTCCTGATCCAAAAGGACCAGTTAACACAACCTATTAGGGAGAGAGAGTAAAGTTACTACACTTTCTACGTGTTTCATTATATCTTCAGAACAAGCTAAGCTATCAGTAGCTTCCCTGTGGACATCTAGATACATAAAGTAGAAACAAGGAGGCCCAAGTTACAGCAAGCCAGCATCTGCAGTTTAGAAGACCCAGTTTTCCTAAAAGTGATATTTTTTTCCATACAATTTTATCCAAATTTCTCAATTTTCTGTCAAGGAGAAACTGCCCTGATTGCTGTAATGTGGTCCTGTTGTGTGTATGAACCATGTATTCATGCTTTAGCCACACCTTCTGTAGGACCTCTTTCTGTTCTGGTAGGAAAGGTGAACAGTGCTTGATTATTTATTAATGAGGACATGTACAATTATGGAAAAACTATTAATAATCCCATGGGTAGATTCACCTCTGGTGCTCCTCAGTGCAGCGTCTGAATGCCTTATGGATGTTAATTTTATCTTCAAATTAGCCTGGGGGCTAAAGTCATGACAAAGTTCCTGTTTTACGGATTGGGAATTCAGATAAGAGGTTGAAGGCCAGAAGGCCCCACCAGTTGTTGGTCTTTTATTCAACCAATATTCAACATCATCTATTTACAAAAGTGAGATAATGCTTTTGTTGTTGTCTGTTGGGTCTGTGGGCACTCAGCTTTTCTGCCAATTAGATCCATTGACTTTGAGGTGACTACTTAGGAGATGGACACACACAGTTAAGTACAGTTTCCTCGAGTTCTTTGCATACCTAATCTCCACTGCAGGCACACACATTTGGGTACCTTGTAGGTCTCAGTGACTTCTCAGCAAAAAATTGATTTTAAGCGATTTGCTTGATCTTGGTATAAATGCTATGGCAGAAGCATGAATGGAATCTTATTCCTTAGGGAAGCATTTACCTCATATGTCTCATACAAATGGTCCTTCTTTTAAGTGTTGCAGTCCTATGCTTCGTTCTTTCCCCTGTGGTGGAGATGTGATGAGGAGTTGCATCTTTAGCCACTTTGTTTGTTGATCCATGCTTTGGGCAGCTTTCCCCGTTTCCAGCTCCTTTCCAGCTCCCTTGGCATGCTCTGGGACAGCTGGCCTCTGTGTGTCTTTCAGTAGGAGCGATCCCTGTGTGCCTGGTGGAGGCAGAACTGAGCCTGGGCTTGACCAGGTGTAAGAAACAACCTGAACAAAGTGTATCTGGTGTTTCCCAGCCTGGGCTTTCATGGTTTTAGAAAGTATTTGCAGACTGCTGTGCAGAGGTTTCAGTAAAACTGACTGCCACATAACTCGAAGCAGGGGAGAACATGACAGACAGCACCTTGGCCCCGTGGAGCCTCTAAAGGCGCTTTTATCACCAACATAACCCGAATTTTCAAGATCTCTCGTAAAAACAGTCTCATGATTTTTTGCCTTCTGTGTATTACTTTCGAAACGCTGAAAAGGCACGGTGCCCATACGTTGTTTGCATCATTTGCGTGGACTAGATGAGCCATGACAAAGCAGTGCTGAGCAACAGTGTTTTCCCCCTCTCTCTAGTGGGAAAACATTTTTCCCTGCTGTGGATGCTGGGCTTGCAGGCACCGGCCAGGCTCAAAGGTATTTCTAGAAGCTAAAAAAAGGTGTCAATAGAGTTAATGGTGCAATGAACTGAGACAGAATAAAGCCATGATGGAAAAGGCAGACAGAAAATAATTTGTGGCAGGACAGCTACAGGAGATGAAGCGATAAAATGTGAAGAAACAGCAGGGAAGCACCTGTTAGTGCTTCAGATTGGCTCTGTGAGGAAAAGCCAAGTAAATATTGGTATTGGAGAGGCAAGGTAAAAAGTATAGTCTGAGAAACACTAAATGAAGTTGAGTGGACATGAGATTATTAACTTGGAATTTTTTGTAGAAGAAGACTAAGACCCCCAAAAAGCAGCAGGAAAGTGACTACAGCATATAGATAAGTAATAGTTACAAGAGATTTGTATATTGCGTAAGCAAGACAGAGAGTCTGCATGGATGTGCAGGAGAAGACTTGATAGCATTCATTATTAGTTGTAGGCTTCACCCCCAAAGCCTCAGTTCCTTCAAAGCAACCTATGGAAAAAAGATTTTCAAACAGACTTAAAAACAAGCTATGTCATTCTAGTGAAGTCAGACAGATCAGTCAGGCAAAAATACGACAGTGATTAAAGTTTTTTCATTGTATGCCTCTCATCAGGCTTGCAGGCTACAAATGTGTGCAAATAAAACAGCAATTTTGCTTGAGTCTCCCAGCTACAAAATGAAGTTGCTGTCTGCCATCTTGTGCTTTTCTCTGATTTTCATTTAGCCCGGTCTTATCCCAGTCTGAACTGAGCACCTCTATCTCCACACAAGTGGAGGAAGAGGGCTTATTCAATTTCTTCATATTCCTGACCCCACTTGCCAGTAACTTTGTGGTATTTATGCTCCTGCTTCTCCTTAGAGTGCTCGCTTTGGAGGGATAATATAGGTTGGTCTAGCCTTCTAATCCCTTTGACAGGAAATCTTTGGTTTACTGGAGCCAGAATTCCCTGCACATTTCAGGCAGCAATCCCTTGCACCAGGTACTAAGTTGAAGACCTAGAAAGAGTAGCCCATGAACCTGTTTTAGCATTGCTAATACATATTAGAAAGATGCTGAGGTGACAGTGCCAGGCAGAGACTCAGCCCAAATGAGGAATAAGGAATACTTTGATCATCCAATCTGCAGCAAGACCAGGAAGAGAAACCTCCCCCTTGGCATGGCATAGACAGTCCAGGAGATGTGCTGGGCTTCTCTGTAACCTGTTGGAGGTTTCTGCAGTGTTTTAATGGTGACAATGCTGTGATTGTGTGTGCTCTGTTCCCACTCTTGCCTCGTGGGACATAGTTCTTTCCTAGCGCCTGATGCTCTGGCACGGATTCAAGCTTCTTCCAGGGAAGTAGTCAAGAGCTGCTGAGTTGTTAATAATGGGCATGTGATGTTTGTGAGTGATAAATGTCAGTTTTGCAAGAACAGGAGTCTTGTATGTGACTGAATATTTTCATGGTTTCGGCGTTACCTTGACCACGTTGCACTAACACGTGACTTAGAAATGTCACGTCTCGTTGATGAAGAAGTCAGTTCTGAATATTTTCTTTTCAAAGGCAGAGCACTATAATATCCAGACCATTGTCTGATTTCAGTGTGAGTTGTACCTCAAGGCCCTATATTGTATACATCTGCATGAGCTGGGTGCTTTTCACTACTGAGTGCTCCACGAACAGGGTATTTTTAGAGGACAACCTGCTGTTCGTCCAAGGTTATTTTCAAGCTCCTTTCTTTAAGTGAATGCTGTTAAATTGTGTTGAGCACAATGACTGTTACTATATATCTGTAAAATTGGTTATTTTTTTCTCATAGCAAAGTTTGCTTTAAAAGAAAAAGGCAGTGGGGGTTGGGGTGAGGGGAAGGTCTATTATTCGAAGCCTGAGAAATCTTTGAGTAAGGTCAAACACGGTGGTGGTGCCTATAACCTGTGAAAGCACTTTCACCAACAGTTTACCCCCAGTGTCTGTGGAAACAAATCCTGTTCAGTATGATATATGAAAGCATAACTCTCTGTAGTAAAGGAATCAATGGGAACATTCATATAATAGATGACTGTTCAGGCTTGTGCAGTCTGCTGCTCAAACATAATTGGCATCTATGTAATAAAATACTGAGCACCAAGGGAAATGTTTGAGATGTTTATGAGTCATCACATGGTTTATTATAGAAGACTGACACAGAGCTGTGTGAAGCAGAATGGGCTAACTAGCACCTGAGTTACCGCTACAGCATTTAGTACTGTGCTAAAGAAATACACAGATTTTAGGCTTTCCTTGTGTTTAACTACTGCACCATCCAAATCGGTTATTAGGGGCCTGGTGGGTATAATAGAGCATGAGATTGGCAAGCCAGTGTTTTTACATGAGATCCTAGTGTCATTGCTCCAAGATGCAGATGCCAAACACAGGCTTTAAAGTGCAGTGTTGCTGACAGGCAGAACTGAGCCACAGTTGCACAGTGCCTTTGTACAATGCAAGCTCCTCTGAATGGAGCCTGTCTTTTGCTCTATGCCTACATAATGTTTAGCACAGCTGGGAGTCCTTATCTCAGCCAAAGGCCTCTCTAGATTCTACTGTAAAGGAAATAATAACATATTTGTCAGCTGCATGTATTAAGCATGTTAATAAATTCCCTGTTTATGAAAAGGACCTGCTTGCTTGGCATTTGAACAGACTTGCAGCCTCTTGATCTTATCCTGCAGTTCTTGGGCTCTGTCTGTTTAGAGCTATGGTACAATAACTCTTCCAGAGCTCTCTAATATCATGACACCACTGTCTCCAGCACTTAGAAAACAAGTTTAAAGCCAGCTCTGGTCTGACAATGTGTTGCAGTCTGCAGTGTAGGCACATTAATGTTAAATGTTGTGCTTGCTCTGTGCAACACTTCTCACACACAGAGTTTGGAATTGTGTACGCTGAACTACCAGAGCTCTCCTCTTGTTTCAGCTTGGCTCACTTGGCTGTTGATTTAAATCACCTCTCATTCAAGTGATTTTTTTGAGTGAAGGAAGAGAAAACAAATGAGTACAACTCCCTGCAACAGAAACTGAGTGAGTGCAATGCTCTCTAACAAAAAGCAGCAGCCAGATGCTCGTATTCGGTTTTGTTTTGCTGAGTTATGATGCTCAGCACGTCTGTGTCCACACCTTGCAGTGGGTGCCACTTCTTTTCATTTTTGATGCTTTTCGATTCCACCGCAGCAACAGGGAAGAAGAAAATGGTGCTCTGCTTTTTGGTTGTTGCATTAGCACATTCTACTTTTTTGGGTTTTTTTTTCTTCGTTTCTCTTCTCTCATTCCTGTTTTGATTGTGGGATGCGTCAATTTATGTCAGAGCTTTGAACCTTCAATTTCGCTACAAAAAACATCTCTCTCCTTTGGTGATGGTCCTGTACATCATGCTTTGTTTCATTGTCCTGGAGAAGTGGTTGGTAATTCTGTACTATGGGTTATTCTGGGGTGTGTGGGTGGGTGTATGACAGAGATGGAGATATTGATCAGGATTTCCCTCATTCTTAACAGTAACTCTCTAATATGTGATTTTGAACAGTTTGGCCAAGTTTTCAAAGTGAGTAAACACAAGCAGAATTCTTGAGAATTAGGAAAAATTTGGATTTAGGGGATTAGTATGGTTGTAGCCCTGTGAGACGTGAAAATTAGAATCGATATTTCAGAGCTAAAGATGCAAAAACGGAGAAAAAAACCCACATGATTTAAAAAAAGAAAATTATCATCCATCCGTGGAAAATACTCTTAAATCTTGCAGAATTGAAGGATGATCCCCATGGTACCAAGCTGCACAAGGATGTGATGGCGGTGCGGGAAAGCAGATGGAGCCAGACTCCCTAGGGTATAACTGCTGTGCTTTATATCAATGCTGAGATACAATGAGACTTGGAAACACTGAAAAGGAAATAAAAAAGTGCTATTTAGGTATTGGGAAAAGACAATTTGCTTAGACTGCTCCTGGGTAATTAATACCTGCCAGGATAACTCTAGACCTCAAATAAAGTGGGAGGGAAATATAGAGAAAGCTCAAGCAGATGAAGTCAGTCTGGATCCAGGGCATTCCAGGTGGAAACCTTGTGTGATGAAACTCCTCTAAACTTCGCTGACCTGAGAGACCTAAGCATTGCATCAAGACTTAAATTTAGAGCCACACCAGGCTTTCTGGGAAAGATTTATAGTTCTCTGTTGGTAGGTAGACCCCCATAGTCAGCTTCCTGGTGCTGAGGAATTGTCACATCTGATCCAAAGGAGGCTGCTGAACAACATCTGGGTGAGATGAATCAGTGATTTTCCTTTCAGTTCTCCAATATGGAGCTGGAAGCTACATCTGTTTAACGCTACACGTTTTCAGCCCTTGTTCAAACCTACAAGCTATAGAAAATTCATGTGAAAATATCACAGCTGAACTTTTCTTGGGACTTCTTAATTTTCTCTAGCATGGAACGTATTCTAAGAATAGGTAATTTATAGCAACATATTCCTATGGGGGCAGATCTAAAATGAGAGGCGTCATGAGAAAAGTGAAAATAAAATATTTTGAATCTCAGCAGAGATTCGGTGTGGATTTGATCCCAAGATAATTTTGTACATTTGGGCCATTTTTATTAAATCAGAGGTGATTTTGGTGGGTCTAGTAGAGGAGTGGAGTTGAGTGAAGGTTGCAAAGCCAGTTTTTCCTTAGGTAGCTGCATGCAATGGGGATTCTTCTACAAGTCAAAACAGAACCCTGACTATTTTCCTTGACATCTTAGGCTTTGAACAGAAATGAATAGATGTATAGTCATTATTTGACTTTTGTAGTAAAAATAGAAGTATGATGAAGATATTTTCTATCATTGGTCTTTCACAAAGGTTGCTTTCCTGTGATATAAGAGCTATATTATTTATTTTATGGTGTTACTTTCATGACCGCACGTGTGGTGCAGTTTTTAACTGTGATAGCAATGTGGTTGTTAGCTAATAAATACCTTTACAATACAAGTGAAAATATGTAGTACCTGTTGTAGTGTGCTTAGCTGTAGAAAAGTGAGCACTAAAATAGTCATTCAAACAAAAAGAAGATTTCTATTTTTATTGTTTTTAAGGAAGTGACAAATTTAGATTGTTTTCTTCTTCAACATTTGCTTTCCCAACCTAGAAGGTGTGGAATGAGTAGCACACTTTCCCTCTGGATTGTAAGAATGAGAAGTTTGCAAATTGCACGAATTGCCTAGCGAAAAGGAATGGGTTGTATTTTTGAAACTCCAAAAATGTTCTTTATGGATTGTTAAAACCTGGGCAAAAATTACTATTACACACTTCATTTCTTTTAAAGCGGATGACACGGTATTTTCTAGGAAGCAGATTCCATGTCAAGTCTTGTTACAAATTTAGTTTAAAAGTCCCAAATAACCCTTTTGGCATTCATTAGCCAACCTAGGGAAAGGATTTAGATATGGGTAGAGAGATAGATTTCTTAATATCCCATTTTGTTCTAAGTCCCTGGAGAACATAAAATCCGATTTTTGTCTACTATTTGTTATTATGAAGAGATTGTAAAATATAAAGTGATGGGTTGAGACCCAGTCCTGTCTCCTGAACAGCAAGGGCAGAGGCAGCAGCAACCAACAGACTGAACCCTGCAGCCTTGGTCACCTCTCTTGCCCCTATTGTCACACCTCTGGTGCAGTGATAAACCAGGTCTGAGAGCAGCAGTGGGGGCTGGAATTGGAGAGGGGTTCCAGGTCTGAGGATAAGTTCATGTTTGTCCTTTTGTGTATTTTCTTGCATGAATACAGAGTGAGGCGTAACTGGAGGATCTGTCAGGGACCATAAACTGGTCTGGTTTTCCATGGGCTTAGAGCGACTTTGTTTCTGCTTAGTGAATAGTGGCATGCCTTAAAAATCATCAATTGCTAAGTCACAGGCCTACAAGTAGCTGGGATTAGCTTTGATTCAGTGTTTCCCTGCGATGCTGTAACTCAGTTTAACAGAAAATTGTTGGCTCTGCTTTCCTCGGGAATGTTCCCTCTGCAGCACGAAGGTCCTCACTGATGGGGAAACGACGTCTTTTTGCTGTTTGGCAGGAAGAGATTGTCTTGTGCATAGCCCTTGATAGTTTCCTTCCTGCCAAGTGTGGTAGGTTTTGTGTTTTCAAAAGAGGGATTTGTTCTTTTGACTGATTTTTTGGTGTGTAGCTTCTCCGCACTGCTCCTTCCTCAGCTTATTGCTAATCCTCACGTATTCAAACTTGGCATCCTTGGGGGAAGGATGACATGTAGCTCTTTATTTTTCTTTTCTTTTATTGCTTCTACAACTTGCTGCATCCTAGACAAATCAGATGCTGTGGAATTATATGTCTTGCATCTCTGTTAAGCATACCCAGCAAGTATGCCTGCAAAACCCTCTCTTCCAAGCAGCCAAGTTCTCCCTATATGCCACCAAAGCAAGGGAAGCACTGTGAGGAATATGCAATAGTCCTCTTCCAGCTGTAGAAAATTTCTGCAGATCCTATATCTGCTGTGGGCACTGATTTTGGGGTCCTTTCATACGCCTGAGTGATTTGCAGCTGCCAAAATGGGAGTAAAATGTCATTTCTGGTGACTCTTTTTCTCTTTCTCAATAACTCAGTCTGCTGTATGAGAAAGTCTTATGAAACTTAATTGTGACTCAAGCCTCAGTTCAAGAACACCTTTTAATTGGTTTCTCTGGGACTTCAAAATTATTTCTTGTGGTTAATTGTTGAAGTGGGGAAAAATACTACAGGATTTCACGGACGCTTAATGGACGCGTTCTAGAAAGTGTGCAGACGTGAATAATCCCACAGCTTGTGCCATTCTCTACTATTTCTTCATACATTATATTTGCACTTTCTTTTTGTACTTTCTCATCTTGTAAAAAAACCTTTTTTTTTTTTTTTGCCCCTCTGGTTGGATGCAACTTTTCCCTACAGGGGTCAAGTATAAAACAGGCAGCCTCTACTTGCCAAAGACCATCCGGGATTCCAGTTAAAACAACTGGAGAAGAGTTCTGCACAATGCACTGAGGCAACTTTCCACAGACCATCAGGAAGAGCTCCAAGAGAAGCACTGAAACAACGTGGATGAGCTTGAAAATCTCTCGGATATTATCACTGGATATGGTGTCTATCTTCTTCTCTGTCTTAAACAGTTGCAATGCCATTAAGAGTCAGTTTGCTTCCCAGCAGAAGTGGTTGTGTTTCAGAAACGAGAGGAACAATCGCTGTGTGCAGTTGGCAGACGAGTTCCTAATGTGCTTGGGGATTCTTTTCCATGCTGTAAATTCAAATTACATCTCATCATGTGCCTAGTTAAAGAACAGAATATGTCACAATAGAGAAAGAGAAAACCAGGGACAGATTGTGATCCTGTTGGCAATTATGGAAGTCTAGACTACTTTGCCATCATTTCTTATCCCAGGATGAATGAAAGCAGGGTAGGAGGTCTACTGGGGCAGAAAGCAAACAAACAAACTTCTCATTCTCATATTCGACAATTTATGAGAAAACAGTTCTTATATTTCAAATGATTTAAATGCTAAGAGCAAAACAAACATGTAAACAAATATTGGAAATAAGTCCAAAAATGTAGCAGTTTATTTTACTTTTTGGCTTTGTCTCAGTTTCTTTTCATAGAATCATAGAATGCTCTGGGTTGGAAGGGACCTCAAAGATCACCTAGTTCCAACTTCCCTACCATGGATAGGGACACCTTCCACTAGACCAGGTTGCTCAAAGCTCCACCCAACCTGACCTTGAACTTTTCCAGAAATGAGTCATCTGCAACTTCTCTGGTCAATCTGTGCCAGGGCCTCAAAACCCTCACAGTAAAGAATTTCTTCCTAATATCTCATCTAAACCTTCCGTCTGTCAGTTTAATGTCATTCCTTCTTGTCCTATCAGTACAAACCCTTGTAAGAAATTCCTCTTCAACTTGCTTGTAGGTTCTGTTCAGGTACTGGAAGACCACCATAAGGTCACCCCGAAGCTTTCTCTGCTCCAGGCTGAATAACCCCAACTCTCTCAGCTTTTCTTCATAGGAGAGGTGCTCTGTCCCTCGGATCATCTTGGTGTCCCTCCTCTGACCTGCTCCAGCAGGCCCATGTCCTTCCCATGCTGGGACCCCAGAGCTGGATGCAGCACTGCAGGTGGGGTCTCAGCAGAGCAAGGCAGAATTCGTTCCCTCCCCTGCTGCCCACGGCGCTCCTGATGCAGCCAGAACACGTTTGGCTTTCTGGGCTGGCAGCACACACGGCCAGCTCATGCCCAGCCTCTCAGCCACCAGCACCCCCAAGTCCTTCTCCCCAGGGCTGCTCTGGATCTGTTCATCTCCAGCCTGTGTTGACACCAGGAATTGCCCCGCCCAAGGTGCAGCATCTTGCACTTGGTCTTCTTAAACCTCATGAGATTTCCATGGGAGTAGGAGCCTGTCCAGGTTCTGACGATACTGTTGTATCCCTAAGCCCTCAGGAATGGGGTCAGGAAGGGAATTTACTTGCCTTGTATCACTGGCCATGCTTAATGACCAAGGCAAAATGTAACATTAATTAGTTTTTGATAAAAATATTTAACGTATGTTCCCAGAACCCCATCATGAAATAGAAACTAAACTCATATTCCAAGTCATAATGAGTGATGTAGAGACCTAAAGAAATGTCAGAATCTAAATCTAACTAAATCCTCAGGGTGTATCAAAAATTGTAGCGAGCACATGTTCCCTACAGCTTCTCCGTAATTTTTTAATCTTTCATTAATCATGTCTAGCTTTATTATTATCATCTTTACGCGAAGCCTGCTGTGTTCATATGTGAGATAGACTTTTGTGTAGCAGACAGCATTATTGCTACGCATGGAATCATGAGGTTTTTTGTTTGTGTCATCTCGGGAGTGAGTGTGTCACTTCTCCTGGGCATTTTGGTGGCATAAAGCCATTATAACGCGCCAGCAATGACCCCTGGTGCTTTACAAAAGGAAGCGATAAAAACTTTCTTGTCATGTTTAAGTGGCAGGGGAATTTAGGTATGTTATCCAGAATGCAATTATTCAACTTGGAGCACAGCCAAGGCAGTGAGACTAACAATGTGTTTAATCTTATGAAAAGATGGCATGGGATCTTTAATGACCGTGTTTTGTCGGTATCTTGGATTTATGACGTCTCTGAGAGATGGTTCTTGTGGTGTCATGCTCGAAAGACATAATTAGGAAATCTGTGACTCTGCTGAGCTTTGTTTCAACTGGTCTTTTTCAGAGAGATGTGCATTTATTCAGTTTTATTTCTAATCTGTTCAGGGCAGCCTTGTGATGTCGGGGAGCCAGCCTCGGGAGGAAGCAGCTGGTCCGACCCCATGCCATCCATTGATGGGGAAGCTGTTTCCCTGGCAACGGCAACGATGAGAAACCAGAGAACGGCTCTTTTCCAGTTCATGTTTCTTCCTCTCTCGGTGTTACGGGCACTCATTAGCTTCTGAGGAAGAATCAGATAGCTCCTATCAATCCAAACTAAAGCCAAGTGGAACGGTGTAAATGTCACCACATTTTCAAGATTTTTGAGGCTGTGAGTTTCTGAAGCCTGCTGTGATCGACATTCATTTTCTACTTAAAAGTATTAACAAACTAGGATTGCCTTTTTTTTTTTCCATTTGGGAATTATTCATGGCACTGCATTAAAACAAAGAAGCGAGGTAAAAGAGTAAAAATTGCTGCACTAGCTTTGCTTCGCGCTTTGTGCAGAATGCCTTTGTGACTCAATTAGGGCTGTAGAGCTGGTGGACATGGTGAAATACACACCTGCCTTTTTGTTAAAGCTCCTGACATTTTGGATTTCCTTAGGAAAAAGAGAAGCTGAGAGACAAGAGAAGGAGGTGACAGCCAGGTTGGCACAGGAAGCTGACAGCAAAGGCATGCTGGTGTTTTGATGCCTGTGCAAATAAGACCTGGGAATCTGAGTCCACCATGCCTCACATAAACTTTCACCCAGGATACTGTCATTTCTCTGACATTTCGCAAATGTTTTTTCCTATGAATGTCTAGTGAAAATGACTGCATGAGTTGCAGGGCAATAATAAAGTGTCCAGTACTTTTTAACGTTGGGAAAGGGACTCTGGATTTATTCTGCTTAGTGCAAGAAAAACTGCATTTCTTGTTTTCTTATATTTGAGTTAATAAATACAGATATGTGACACCAAAACAACGAGCTCAGGAATTACTAAAACAGTAATTCAGCAGAGCATAAGCCAGAATTATTTTATACCAGTACAAAATATTTGAGTAATTTAATACATTAATTCATAAAGTTAAGAGCAATTTTTTTTCCCCCTGAGAATGACATTGCCACAAAAGCTTTGTGAGGTTTTGAAGACTTCCTGTGACTCTCCCAAGGGATTTGTGTAACAGAGGTTTTTGGGAGAGGAGCCTGGTCCAATCCCCCAGATCCAGTATTTCTGGTGTGAGTGTGTCATAGATCAATGCACTTCTAAAACACAGGCTGAATTTCTGCCCACTCCTGAGGTAGCTTAAAATTCTGGCCAGACTGTAAGATGTTGCTGCCTGACAAGGTAGCGTGAAATGCAGGAATACACACAGATATCCGAAACCTTAAGTCTTAAGGTTCCTTATCCGAAACCTGAGTCTTAACCCTCCAAAGGAATTATCCATTCGTAAACTGAACAAACAAGTTACAGCTATGAATAGGCAGCATGAAGCTGTCATTTTCACAAAAGAAATTTTTTCAAAAGCTCTGTGCCTTTAAATGTTATTGTGATTACAAGCTATAAGACTTAATAATGACTATCATGCTGTTGTAGGCAACGCAAACACAGCCTATTTTAATGTCTGAACAGTTACTGCTCTTGCAGATACCCTGAGCAGACCATTGATTTTTGGTCTTTGGAGATGGATAAAGCCTGGGTTAACATTTATTTCTTTATTAATTTTCCCTATGAAGTGTTAAGGCTGTGGAATGGGTGCACATGACAGGCTGCCCTATCTTGGATTGCAATATGACAAATTTTTATGCAACATCAGGCTCAATTCATGTGAAAGTAAAGCCCTTAAAGCCAGTATACACTGATCTCCTTCAGCAAAGGCAGCCTCCATCCTCCTGCCCAACATAAAATTTTGCTGCGGTCATTTCATGAGCAGGCATTTTTCAAACTTGTGCTTTTGGTTGGCAGTGGCTTGGTGGCAAAGAATAAATACCAATTAGCTGTATTCAGCTGGGGAGTTGTCTGGTGACATGGGGTCAAAGAGGGCCATGTTGTTAGTGTGTGCTTGCTGTTCACTACAGCAGCTCATGTACTCTGCAAAAACAAAAGCAGCATTTGAACAAGGGAGAGAAGAGAATTGAGCAAGCTGGTGGTCAAAGTCTGAGCAGCAACATGTTAAACATAAACATTAACCTTTTATTCTCATGGTGTGGCCTTTTTTTCAGTGCAGTACAGAGCCTTTTTCAGTAGTCTGCTATTGCCTTGCTTCTGTTTTGTTTTAAACTACAGCTTTTTAACACTTGCTTACCCAGGTGATGGCATAATACATTCATCCCCCTCAAGTCCAGATATTGTTTTCTATTTTACTTCCAGTAGCATCTCTACAGATGCAGAGACAAGTCTGATTTTTTTTCTCTAAGCTCTTCATAGGGTTTCCCAAAATAAAAACTACAAATATATTTGGTTTCCTCTTTGCCACTTTTATGCCTGACTCGCAAACTGTGCCACCAAATTAAATGTGATCAAAAAAACCCTTCATAAAAATGCAAACAAAATGTGTTACTTGAAAGGCTTCCAAATTCTGTGCTCTGATTCTACTTTAGAAATGCACTGCAGATCAATATATTATTATTATTATTATTATTATNTGATCAAAGTGAATGTCTGAACGCAGCACAGCCGTTGTGAGACTGAAGGAGGTGAAGGTGATGGAGCTGTGCATCCCATATTCAGTGGGGTTTGGGTGACAGAGGAAGCCTGTTTCCCACTCAATCTGTTATTTGCGGGGACAGCAAGGCTGGTAAGGTGTGGATCATTTTGCCTTCTTCTTTCTTACAAACGACCATACTCAAAACCTCAAAAGTCTTAAGCACAGCTTTTGGAAGAAGCTCAACATTCAGTCCTCATGGCCAAAACATGTTTCAGGACTGGAGGAGATGCTCTGATTGTCAGGTTCATCACCTCTGGTCAATGTGGAGGTCTGGTTGAGGCCAGGTGAGGAATGTTGGTGGAACAAGAACATCCTCTTGATGTTCATGACACCCCTTGAGGTCCCCTGCAATTCAACCTGCTCTACAAATCTGACCTGTGCTTTCACCAGTTGTGAAAGCTGGATGAGGACAACTAGACACAGTTTGTAAGCAAAAATCCACTACAGGGACCCTCTTAACTCTATCCTTCTGCTGGAAGGAATAAATAGGATTGCAACAAAAAATTCAAGGATTCAATTCAAATAGGGATCTGTCCACCTAGCTCAACTATAATCAAAGCTAAATATTTGAACCAGAACTGACTCAGCAGGCTATGGTGGACATTGCCAAGGTAGATATTAAATTTTACCCTGTATCAAGTACAGAGATATACAAAGAGTTGAAAAGTGACACCTGTCTAAGGGTCGAATGAAACTCCAGTTCTCTGTGAAAAGGATTCCGTTGTCCCTTCCTTATATCCTTTTTTCTGCCACAGGACTGCATTTACAGGATAGCTGTTCATTATGTGTGCACTTATCCTGCAGTGCCAGTTAAACAGTCCCTCTGATTTCAGGAGCCCTCTGGGCATTAAGCTCCCACTTAAACTGCTTGAAGTCTGTGTCAGAACGGCGGCTGAGAGATGAAAGAGCTGCTCTCCAGACCAGAGTAGGAATGTTGTGTAATAAGATGCAATTTGCCTAAATGCAATTGTACCTGATGAACGTCATGGTTCAGCATTTGGGAGAAGCATGAAGAACAGAGGAGGAGACCTGAACTACTCCAGGCCCCATCCCAGGGGCTGGAGTTACTTGTGCCCAACCTGGCTTGCCAGGTCAAGAGCCTTCACTGGAACATTAGTTCGGGGATGGCACTGGCACTTGGGAGATGATACAGGCTACCCTCGTTGTAGATTTATATGCAGGCAGGCTCAAGGGGAAGGAGGAATCATGCATTTCCTTGTGGGAGGTGTTGAGCTAGAAAGAAGTTGAGCTTGGATTAACAAGTTCCCGGTGGGTGGAGGTGCACAGCACCTGCAGCGCTGCTATCTTCCATTTGAAGCTCAGCTTTTTGGAAACTCTCCATGCTATGTCACTTCCTTGGAGACAGCGTTTTGAGGAAAAAGTGCTCAGGCATCAGAAGAAATGGAAACAATCTAGGATGGGATTTTTGTGCTGGATTTGAGCAAGACGTTTCCTATGCATTTGGATATGGGTGGGGTTTTTTGTTGCTGTTCTGGAAATTATTTATAAATATATGGTACCTGGAAATTTAAAAAAAACCCCAGCACAGAGGTGTTTTAATTGAAATGCAAAGTTTATTGCTCGAAATAAGACTGATTAAAAAAAAAAAAAGAAAAAAGAAAGAGAAATCCCTCCTAGAGTTGTTTCATCCTCTGAGACACTTGTGATCCACGAGCTCTTTGATTCAATTCACAGGAGGCAGAGATACTGTCTAATTACTGAGAAATTAATTTGAAAACCAAAACTCAGACACTTTTTGCATTCACTAAACACCCATCCTGTCCTGCACAAATTAGCAAACTCTGTGGTTCCCTATGAGTCCCCATAGGGTAATTTACAGATACACATGAATTTATCCATTTTGTACATGTTTCTAACACCTTCAAAAAACCCAGAAATGAAAACAGCATCTACTTGTATTTTAGGGGGTTGGTATAGAGGAAGTTAAGTATTTGAGAACCCTTTAAAAATATCCAGTAGTTCTTGATGTTACATTTCTTGAGCATACCTACTGGCCTAGCCATAGGTTTACCTAAACTCCCCAGGGAGCTTTTTGACTTACTTCTTGTACATATATATTTATTTTTACAAATGCTGTAGCCTCACACACAATCTCAGTACTTCACACATTACCTCTCAGCCTGTTTTAATTGCATTTTTATCTCCTAAACCGTTACATGGTACAAACCAGGCAAGAGGAGGATCCCTCAAGGTCATCTGGTCAAATCCTCTCTTCATAATGAAGGATTATTTAACATACTGTATTTTCTGGTGCTTGTACTAGGCTTCTTTTGAACATCTCAAATAATGAGGTTTCTACTGCCTAGCAGTAGATTAATCTGCCCAGCAGAAAGATTATTTCACATGGTGATGGACCTTACCAGTAGAAAGTTTTTGTTATTTGTTTCCTAAAGCTCTTTATCACTGTTCAAATGCTATAGTGAGATTTATACTCTTTGATAACTGTCTTGAAACATCTATAATGAATTCCCATCTAGAAGAAATGCACGAATTTCAGTAAGATGAGGATAGCTAATTTTAGAAAATTGAATGAAGATAGAAGGATAAGCCTGAACATAGTGCATGTTTTCTATCCGTGTATTCAGCTAAAGGAAAAAAAAAAGAACAATTTATTTCTACCTCTGGCATAAAAATATTTTCCATCTTCCCCTTAAATCTTCTGAGAACTGGCTATGACATTTAGCCACATTTAAAAAAAGAACAACCACACCTTCCTTTCAGGTTCTTGAAATCCATGAAAATCTTTGAATTGAATGAGATTATATATGCTAATAAACATATAGTTATTTGAGTCTATTCCAGGGGACCCTTGTGCATCATTTTTATGGGCTAGCTTGAGCTAGCTTAAGAGACTTGATATTGTAGGAGGTAGAGGACTACTCTTATTTAAAACCAGTCTTCCCTAGGGAAGTATAACTGCACATTCACCTGTTGCTTTTGATAATTTTGGGAATATTTTACTGCGACATCTGAGGGCGCGAGAGGGTCACAAAATTATATCCTACTGATATGATTTTTTTAAAGCTTGATACAAATATAGTTTTTAACGTTAATTCTGTGATGAATTAATAGCTATTATGGGACCAGTTTGTATGTGTTGCTGGCATAATTGAAAGGAAAGAGACTGAGCTGAATGCAAATGAGAAATTTGAAAATGTGGTATAATTTAGGCTGCAATATCCCCAACTGTATCTAGGTCTGTGCTGGTGCTGGTCTGTATTGGCCACAGATCCATCCTCTTTAAAGAATTAGGAACAAGAACTGGGGAAATGCACACTAAAGAAACAGGGCTCAAAGTGATGTTTCATCTTAGTTTACCTGCCAGAAGTGGAAAAAACCATTTTGCTTGCTTTACAGCACACTGACTGTGCATTAGACTCCAAGTACAGATACCCGAGAGGAGGGATATAAAAGGCAGAGCTTCAAAAATAGTTGGTGAAAGATGAGTTTTATATGGCCCACGTTGCAATGGGGACGTGGAAAGGGAAACGTGGAGATTTGAAAGCTGTGTGTGTCGGGGAAAACAGGGGAGAAAGGCAGTGATGCTTGAACTCATTGTGCAGCACAGCAAGCTGCAGCTCAGCAAAAGCCAAGCACGAAATCTGCATGCAAGGAGGAGGGGAAAAAAGGTCATGCTAGGGGGGAGGCCTGTAGTTAGCCCACCTTTGCTTGAAGGTTGGTGTCTTTTGGTTGAAAATGTAGTGGGTTTTGCAGTTCATCTCGTTCTTATGATCTCGTTCTTCAACCTCCTGTATGTGAGATGAAGTTCAATACCTAAAGGTGTCCTCTTCTGCAGTTTTCCTTCCTTTCAGTGCACTGGTTTCCTACAATCACAGGAAACCTTGAGGTGCAACTTCTGGAGCCTTTGAGCAGGTCTTTGGCCAGACTAAATGATGCCAGCTGTAACAGATGCCTTGAGGCAAGACAGATTTGTGCTGTTTGGAGCAGTTCATGGAACAGTTATAATACCTTCGTTCACATTGTATAAATTATTTATTTGTCTTCTCTTGTCACCTTCTGCAGATACGTTAGCAAGCAAATTAATTTGCAGACTATTCATAGAAATAATTGAAGAGGGTATTGAGAACTCTTCCTTTTATTTTTGGATGTGCATCATATCTTTGGATCTAAGACCTACACTCTGCATGGTATAAACGGGTTATTTTATTTACTGAGTAGATTCAGATTACCTTGACTGAGGAATTACAAATGTGTGAGAATCTTGTTTGTTATCCTCAGAGCAAATACTGAGTATTTTCTAAGAAGTTAATGTTAAAAATGTGAAGCACTTGAAGAAAATTCAAGAGTAAGGGAGATGCCATATTTGCTGATGTAGTTATTAACTATTTATTTAGGTTTTTTTACTTACAAAATACTAAGGCAGAAGGGTATAATGAATTATGAAATATATTCCTCTTCAGCTTAAGAAAGCTTAAATATGTTGCACTTCTAAATACAACACTGCTGGTTGACATCCTCTTTACTCTGAAGGCGGGAGGTCAAGAGAATGCATTATTTATTTAAGTGATACTTGTTTATCCTGGAAGTTATGGTGTTATATATATATTTATACATTTATGTGTATATATACATATTTATGACTGCAAACAAATAGAAATATATCCCTTTTTACTTCATGATGAAAAATTGGGAAATACTGGGTATTCATCTTGGTGAAGTAAGGGGAAAGGGCTCTCCATGAGAGTTACTGGAACTGAAAAACCATTTTCAAACTGTATCAGAACAATAAAAATTGTTAGTTTCAGTACTTAGAGATAGGGACATTGGCATATTGAAAAAAATCAGGAAATTCAAAGAACTGACGAATCTTTGAACAAGAATATCAGGGAAGTGTTGCCAAGCAAATGAAGATGAGTAATGTCAGATAATGACTGTCAAGTGGTTGACACACAAACGAAGCTGAATGAAGTTGGGTGGTGATTGTTAAGTGGACATGAACAAATCAAGATGAACAATGAGAGATGATGAATTTTGAGTAGGCAAGAAGCAAGTAAATGATGTCAGGTGATGTTTACTGTGCATCAAAGGAAGAGAAAAAAATTAATTACACCGAATTCCTGAGCAAAGCCTTTTCTGTATGGGCTTGCATGTTTCAAATTTAGAGGAACAGTCTTACAATAAGATGATATAAAAAATAATTTCTGGTAATTTTTTTTAACACTGCAAATGTGTGCCATATTTTCCTGGTAGCTGACCACCTCCTTGGATTTAGTTACAGTAATGACCCTTGCAGTGAGCGCCTCACTTAAAGAACAGTGTCATGCTGTGAGTGCTAAAGGAAGCAGAAGGGCTTATTAATGCTTCTTCATTACATTCTTTTATAAATATGAATACTTTGGTTTTTTCTGCTTATCTATTCCTCCCTTGCTGTTGAATGTTAAATTGAATTTACACTGTATTTTTCTCCTGGAACAAACAAAAAATACACCTTCTTGTTTTATTCAGTAATCTTAAGGACTGTTGTGTACAGCATTCTTATGTTTTGTACTTGGGCTGGATTAAGTCATTAGTTTTACTGATGACAAGAGACCCAAGATATTGAGGTCCAAAGTGAGAGGCAGCTGGAGGGATCCAACCCCACTTGTTTGAGTAAAACTTCAGTCAGATCATCTTAGCCATCTAAGCCAGAAAATCTCAAGAGACAGCTTAACTGGGCTCCCTCAATTTTGGCAGGTTTGGACTCCCGTATCACTCAGTTGTTCCCCACGTTTGTGTGGTATTCTCTCTGTAGCATCTGCTTTGGTCATGGTGGTTAATATTACCTGCTTATTTTCATTAAAATGCAGTGTTTTCTACTTTAAAGCAAAGCACTATGCAGCACTTGCCAATGGTTGTCCTGTGATGATATTTAAAACACTGGCACATTTTTCCCTATTTACATTGTCCCGGCCTTTCCCTCTTTTCTTATATTTTTAGCAGCTGTAGATTTATAGTCTGATTTACACTTCTTATTTTTCTCTTCCCTGCACGGTCACTCCCACCGCCTCAAAGTGACTGCAACATTGTGCCATTCTGATCAGGAACACCTTTTTTTTTCCCTCCCTCCCAAAAAAGTGGGCTTTTTGCACTGGTACTGCAGCCCTATTGTCCTGGTCCCTGGTAACGATGGCCGCAGCAGGTTGGGGAACTGTCTCTGAGTCCTTCCACATCTCTCCATGGCTGAGTGTAAGGCCCCAAAAAACTCACTCTATGAGGCTTTTAACAGGGCTTATGGATGTTCATGCACTCAGAGTTGGGAGGCATGGGAGAGATACCAACAAGGTCTTCTCAAGGGGTCAAAGCAACAAAATAGACTTTGCTGGCAGCTTTAGAAAATCAGAGGACTTTGGCAAAAGGTTCAGAGCAGCGTTCAATCAACATAAAACACTTCTCAAAGCACTGACTTCACCCATTCAACTTCACAAACTCGAAGCCCCTTCGATCTTAAGTTACTCAAAAATTCCAAGAGGAGGGAATTAGAAGAAGAAAGAAAGCAAGAAGAGATATAGAAAAGGACACCTATAGCTACCAGCTCTGGTGTTTCACTGATGTTCAGCTGACAGAAACTCCAAGAGGAGGTAGGGTCAAGATGTGCTTGCCTCATGTTTGGCCTTAAATACCCCTTGACCTTCCTGGGCCCTTCTCCCAGGTTGGACTTCTGATCATTTGGCCACTCAGGAGCTGGGTTAGGGGCTCCAGGGATGGGTGTGGAGCATTGCCTCCGCTGTGCCAGGGATTGGTACCACTGCCAGGCTGGGATACTGGCTCTAGGGATGAGGGATGTGGGGCAGGGCACTCCCTCGTCAGGGCAAGGCCCAACCTGCCCCTGCCCCTAAACACATGCACCCCAAAGTGTCTTGAGACATCAGCCTTTTCAGTCATTCCCACTGAGTCACCAGCAGGTGATAATTTTCCATCAGATTTTCACTCCGGGTGACTCAGTTTTCCCAGGCTGTGCTGTTTTCCTCCATGGTCTCCAGTCAGATGTCGCAGAAGCAATGGGAAGGGTATGACTCACACAGGTTCCTTAGGCTGTTTCTATTGAGCCTTGTATTTTTCCTTATCACTCTGCTGTTTGGAACTTCATATCCAGTCTTGACAAGAAGCAAAAGGAAAAGTATTTTACCAAAAGTGTCTCTTTCCTCTCTCAGACCTGTAGGCCCTCCTGTATCAATCGCAATCCTGAAACCAGGACAGTGGGAAGCAATCAGGGTTTATTTAATTAGTAGTGGAATTTAATTATCCCTTTAGTTATGTTTATATTTGTGTGTTTGTATAAGAGCTATCATTTCATCTAAGCTTAAGCAGAAGTAGTTTAACCTCAAACTGTTACGATGTAAGAACAGGAAATTTTCAAAAGCAGCCATCAGATTAACTGGCCATTCTAAGACATAGATACCAATTAACATAATGGCTGTCAGGTACTGACTCATATTGAAATATAGCAGCCAGAAAATATAACATTATTATCTACTATGAAAAAGCTAGACTCAGGATTTGATGCCCAAAATGTGTCCTTATTCTGTGTGGTGGAAAAATAGAAAACTATTTTGTAAACCATTAACTTTTAGAAGTATTGCTTAAAAAAAAAACAAAACAAAATCGAGTTGCCTTCTGTACAATTAGTAGGAAAATATAGGAATATTTGGGTTGAATTCCCAGGAATATCAATGAATTATAAAAAAATCCTTGCTGTTACTGCAGCTGCAAATCCTCCACAAGATCCACATGTATTTTCCAGTCTGAACATTACTGTAAGTACACGTAATATGACAAAGGTTTTTGTCATTGTCTTAAGTCCTCGAAATTCAGTGCTGCTGGGCTCACTTCCCATAGTTTCTTATTATCTCATTACTGCCTTACAAAGTGCATTGACTTCAATGGTACAAAATGGACTTTGTTCCAAATTTTGGCATGTTTCTCCTTTGAAAGCAAGGATTTTTATATGGTGTGCTTGAGGACTCCCAGTACATCACGAGCCGGTTGCAGGTCAGATCCAGTGTGGATGACTTTTTCTTTCTTGTTCATGGTTTTAAGTAGTCATATGTGCTTCTTGGATATTGGTCTTCCTATTATTACAGTTTGGGAAAGACAAAATTATTAGCTGATATTTTGGTTAAAAAAAGCACCAATGACATTCATTTGCAATATTTTAGTATCAGCAGAGGATTTTTTCTTTTAGTCAGTTTGGGGTTTGGTGCAATGAAATTATGCAATATTTTTCTTCGTAATACCACTATGTGCTATCAGCCTGCCATTCAAACTTTTAAATCTGAATACCCTTCAACTCAACATCTTAGACAGGTTCATGGATGGAAATTGAGCTACTTGTTAAGAATGTTGCTCATCGCTGTTTTCTGGGGTTTATGTTCCTTCTGTCTTCTTTTTGTGTATTCTCTTTGTCTCTTCTTGGATATTTCAGGCCATAAAGCAGCTAATGTACGAAAGTTAAGTATACCAAAGGAGGTATTAAGTATATAAAAGGAAGGGATGTCTAAGTTTATGAACTTCTAGTTATTGTATGACCTCTGATAGGTATGTCAAGGTCTGCAATTATAAAAGCTGTTTATAAATAGCAAAATGAAGTGCATATATGTGCTCCTGAATGAACAGAAAATGTCGAATTATACTCTAGTTGGTACAGTTTCACATTCTATTTTCTGTAGTATAAAGCACCTTGGCCTCCTGCTGCTTTGTGGGTTTTCCGAGCAACTTTTCCCCTGTACACTGTTCTTGCCACTCCCTGACACTCCACTGCACTGACACCCGTAAAAATAAGTGATATTTAGTCAATTATCACTTTAAATATCACCAGGAAAAAAAAAAAAGTAATTAAAACAGCCCCAAGCCCCTCAGATGCCTCATACCATCAAAACATTAACACTTAGGAAAAAGAAGGGTATAACCATCTGACAGTGTGAAGAAAAAGAGGAAATAATGTGTCCAGCAGATTAACCAGTTTCCTTAGGATGCTTATGTGGTAGAAAAGCTGTTCTGCTGGTACAAGGATGGAAGTCTCCTGTTGAAGCAGGGAAAGAAATGGCTCTAATCCTGATGGATAGCTATAAATCTTGAAGTACTGAATTTAAACTTCTACCTGCAGTGTTAGACTTCAGATGTACCCAGAGGTTTCAGCTAAACTCTTTGGCCCGTGACAATTACGCTTTTATTAAACTATGCTTGCCTTACACTTTAAAGTGCCAAAAAGGAAAGCGATTCCTGTGGCCCTGTCATGTTGACTGTCTACCTGAATGAAGCTGGTACTAATGAGGTCCTAATACTGCGCTAGTTACTCAGGCAAGGTTTTAATTAATAGGTGTCAGGTCCTTAATGCCCTATCCTCATGCACCTTCTTCCCTCTGTGATGCTTCCCTTTAGCTTCCAATTTCAAAAACTGATTATGTTGAATGCAGGTTCCTTCATTTTGTTGCAATAAAAGCCTTTGCTATTAACATAAATGGAATGTATACTTATTTTTTTTCATCCTGTGATTTTCAGTGCAGGCTGTTGGCACTGCAAAATAGTAAGCAATGTCTCAAAAGCTTTTTCTCAAGTTTTGAGAAGGCAACAAAATTGTAGTCAAGAAGCTGCTTTTCTTTTCTTTTTTTTTTTCTTTTTTTTGCTGTGTGTTCTTTTCCTCTGGTGCTAACCAGTTATTAGTTCAAACTCGTGTCTGCCAAACTCTGCAGAATAAAATTTTTGAAGTAGCATCTGTCTCTTCTAAAAGCTTGTGTGGATTGCTGTGGGAATGAAATTCCTTTTGACTCGTCTTCAGTTCCAGAAGTATTTGTGTGTTCTTATCTATTAAGAATGAGTCTGCAAAAGATCTATATGCAAGCCTTTGTATGATAGACAAGAAGGGATTACCTGAGGCATACTCTCCTCATACTCTAAGCAAATCAATGCTGTGCTCTTGGAGTCAACCAAATCCCAGAATGTATCTCTTTTATAAACTCATAAACTGCAGAAAAGCACTCCGTCATTTTTTTATTCTATGCACCAGAACAGTGTTTTGTTCTACAGATCAAAATGAAGCTGCCTAATAATGAGGCTAGCCTAAGGTTTCTGGTAAAGTTTTTTTCGCACTTTTTCAGCTACTTCTTTGGCAGGATACCTTCAGATTTTGATGGCCTTTATATTATTGCCCTATCTTTTTCAGCTCCATATAGTGGCTGGAATCCATCTTTGGGAAACTTCACCGTCATCTATGGAATTTCACATTTAAAAAAATCGTTTGAGGTTTAGTGAAATATTATTGCATATTTTATATGATTGGGAAAGTCAAAGGAAGCTCCGTTTTGTGAGATTAGCTGTGATATTTCACTGTGTGTTGAACACACAAAAAAATCGACGGATTTGGGCTCCTAAATAGTGTAGGTGCCTTAAAGTAGCTTAGCCATTGATGCTTATGTTAGCTGGGAGAAAGAGATGAGCCCAAGAAAGGTGAAGTCCAGGATTTGGTAGGAACACAGGGTCTTCACACCAAGTAGGCAACTTTAGAGGGCAAGCAACAATTTTCTGTGCTAGTGCAGCTCTAATAGCTGAGACTTCCCTTCCTTTCCTGACTCTCTAAGGCTCTCTTCCTACAGAAGTTGGAAGTAGCAGGACAGTCACAGATGGTTCCAGCTGACAGCTCTGTAAAGCCCTGAATCCTTGCCTGCTGAGTACCAGTGAAGCAGCTCCTCAGTTTTCTGTCACGTCCAGCCAGCTTCTGTGAGTTTGTGTCCAGCTGTGCAAGGAAGCCCATGCCTGGCTAACGGACCTGAATCACATGGCAGATGTGAAAAGACCTCATGTAATTTTCTTCCTGCCCCAGCTGTGTTCTCACAGCGGTGGTTTCAGTCAATTTTGTGGGTGAGTTCAGCTTTTGCATTCTTATTTTTGAGCATGCTAGTAGTTTTTTTTATCTCTGTATGTGGCCACAGTCTTGCAAGGCAAGATATTAATTACATGTTGTTTTTCAATTCAGCACCTAAAGTGCTCACCAGATAGTATTTGCAAAGTTGGTTGTCTTTACAGGCAAGCTCTAAGATTTTTTAGGTCTTCCAAAAGAGGAGTTTGGTCATTTACTTGCTCTCTGTGGACCACAATTAAACAGTTGACATGCTTGGGTTTGTGTGCGGTACTGACCAGCAGAATTTCTAAATGTTTCTGGATACCAAGGCAGAACTCCAGCCTGCAGGTCCATGGACTGTCCTCACAATGAGGGAAACCTTTATGCCTTGTGGTTTCTTAATGGTGTTACACCCATGAAGCTGAAAGTCTATTTGTCAGGCTTTCCATTCTCTGGATAAAGGTATGAGTTATTGTGCTTTAATTGCTTCCTACAGGTATTTGCAGCTAAAACCTTATTATTGCATGTTGCCTATCCAGGCAGGAAACAAGCTAAACCAATCAGGCCATTCTGGGGTTTGGAATACAAGAGAGGTGATATAGTCTCTCTTTCTTCCTCCCTCTGGAAGAGAAAAATTCTCATAGAGAACAATCTCTAGATTTACAATCCAGTCTTTCATATACAGAAATCTCCAGACCTGGACTAAGACAGAACACGTTTTCAAATGAGGGTGTCAGAACAAGTTGTTTTCCCATCCAAGTCTCTGCTTAGTTGTGTGCAAAAGATATTGCTAGGGCCAGAATGAAGAGTTGAGCCTCACAGGCCCATTTGAGGGGTAGGTGTTTCTGTTGGAAGATTGTTTGTGGGAATTTCTGCTCTGCTGGCGTGTCTTTAGAGTAGATAGTAGAACCATGTCGGTTCATATGAGGTGAAGACTTTTCCCCTTCATATCAAGAAGGAAAGGGAAGTCCCTTTAATTGTACGTTGTGGATGTTATAACAACTATCCTTTATTTTGTTTATATCAGTTTTCCAAAACTTTATCTTGGCAGAGGACCTTGCATCCGGTGGAATGACAGTGTTGAGTGCTACCTCTTGAGTTGCTGTTAATATTGCTCTGCGATTTGAAACAAGACTATCAGGACTGCTGACAAACCTGTGTGGCAGAACTCCCTGCTGCACAGACCCATCTTTGACAGCTTTATTTTTTTCCACGCACTGGATGATTCCTCACTTCCGAGAAAAAGTGACAGAACTGACAGTATTTGTCCCGCCACCATTTGTTTATTAAGTTGCATGCCCAAAGCCTGTGAATTATGATCTCCTGACAGATGAGAAGTGTCAGAAGTTTATTTTTGTACCTCCACAATTGTTATTATTATCTGGTGGCTGAAAAGGACAAAAAAACTTCTAGTGAGTACTTTTGTTAGGCTAAGTTTGTTTGTGGGCAGTCCTTGACTCTTATCACCGTTGTGTCCGGTTACCTCAATTATTAGGGTTGTGCTGGCAGTCCAGTTCTTCCCCATTCCCAAACATCCAGGGTTGGGAGAGGATTAGCCTGAGGCAGGCAGATGTTCACATGAAGAACTGACCAAGTCTAGGAAAGATGGTTAGGCAGTAAAATATGTTGCTTGCTAAGGGTTTATTTTTATTTCTTCAGTTAACATTGCTTTGTTTGAGTCGCTTCTTTTGCAGTTTGTTGATATCACATTTCCTTCCTTCCCAGTTTAGGAAGGAAATAAAATGTCATATTTGAGGAATATGGCATAACCAATCCTTCTCACATCTACCTTCCCCTTCACGTATATCATATAAGAAAGGAGGAGTTTAGGTAACATCATTGCTGTTGACTTAAGCCCTGGAAATTCCTGAGCAGCCTCTTCCCAGGCAGTCTTGTGAGGTTCTGAGCCAACCTGGCTTACTGCTAACTCTGAGCCTGTGCAGTGTGTCTCATATTTAGCATGGTGCTGAGAACTAAAAGAAGACTCTGCATCCTCACTTCCCCAAAAATATTTTGCTGTTAATGAGTTTAACACCTCCGCTTAATACAGCCTTGTTTGGCTGCCGTTAGAGATGTGACATCAGTTCAGAGTTAAGAACTCTCAAATTGTTTTGTCTGTCTTGCAGGTTAACTGCCTGATTAGAGATAGAAATCGTAGGTTCAGTTGATTCATCCAGCTAATTAATTGAATTAATTCATCAAGATCAGCTGTGCCCAAATATTGTACTGCAAGCTTGGTACTGTGCCGAAAATACATTACTTACATAAAACTTCACAGAACCCTGATTTTTCAGACATTGAA
This sequence comes from Ptilonorhynchus violaceus, assembly GCA_013397565.1. NCBI lineage: Eukaryota > Metazoa > Chordata > Aves > Passeriformes > Ptilonorhynchidae > Ptilonorhynchus > Ptilonorhynchus violaceus. The sequence goes on from VZRJ01008049.1 coordinate 912,313, forward strand.
AATAATGCAAATGCAAATAATACGCCAAAGAATAGATGGATTTTAAAACAGATTTAAGCAATGAATGTGAAAGAAGTCCTAGAAAAATATTTGATATTTTCTGTTATTTTACTAGCTCTACTAGAAAAGAAGGTGAAGGGAGAATCTGGTGGGTAATATACTTAGGGAAAAAAACACTGATGGAGCTTTCTAGCTATGAAAAAAAGAAAATAAGAAAAAAGAAAGCTTTCAGATTTGATCAATCTGTTTAATCTAACCTCAAAGTGGAATGTTTCTTTTCCCTTAGTAAAGAGCAACTTTTTTGTTTTTGTTTCTTAAATAAGATATCTTTGATTTTTGAATGCTCAAAGAGAGAAAAATTCATGTGTTTTATTTTAACATCTATTTAAAAACTGATTTTTTTGTATTTTTTTATCCTTTTATTTTCTCTTTGGTCTATAGAGATCTTTAATCTTCAGCCATTCAGGTGTGTATGAAAATATTTCACTCAAGCATTTGTGAATGCTTCAGTGATTTTTAGTAGCTTTGACAATTTGTTCTTTTTAAACTGATATTAATATTGTTCAGTCAATCTACATTTACTGTGGCTGGAGGAAAATGCAGACTGAAATTTCACTACACTTCATAGGAAACATTAACATTTGAAGCTTAGTTTTAAATCAGGGAGAACAACAGTGAAAGTGGTGGCAAACTTTGTGCCCAAACCCATTTGGCTCAACTGGCATCTAAACAGGGTTTTATCTTTCAGTAGCCCAAGACATAGGAGAGCCGAATCGTGCCAAGTAATTTGTCCCAATGAGACTCCTGTTGTGTGCTTGTTATCAATGCACAAAGGCATTGAAAGCGGGTTTTGTTTCTAAATGAAGATTAAGTTCATTTCTTCCTGAAGGATCTTCCCTCCCTTGTGATTAGAGCACAGGATGCAGAGTCTTCCAGTCTCATGAACATAACGTCTCTTTGAACAGGGATGAGTGATTTTTTTTCCTACCTCTCTTTTCTCCAGTCTTCTTTGTATCATTTTGCTTTATTGTAAATCTGAAGAAAGCAGTTTTCTTCATGAAATATTGAGTTTTAAGGAGAAGGATTATACATACTGCTTTGTTAGCACTGATAGCCATCTTTGTTGTTGCAAGCTGAAGCAATCGTGCTCTCAGATGAAAGCATTCCTGGGAACCCAGAGCTCTTACTCCTGGCTCTGGAGCCACAAAGTGCAAAGCATCTTTGTACTCAATGCTGAAGGGAGGAGCGTGATCAATAGATGAGCCCTTCTTTTTTTGTTTTCTATGTATTTCTACCATCTGCAGGAATGGGAGATTTTTTATACTGTGTTTTTTAAACAAGGACAAAATGAACACAAGTAAGTGCAGAAGTGTTAATAACATTTAGAATAAGTTTTCACATATTGGAATGGCTTTTTTCCCTCCATCCTGGGCACTCTGTCCCGCTCAGGCTGTGGAAAGCAGTCAGAAGAACTGAGCTGCAGATGTCTAGTTGGCACCAAAAAGATGGACTGGCTCCACCATCCCTCACTGGCTCTTCGCACGTCACCAAGGGTAGGTTTTGGAAGCATAGGCAGGAGAGAAGTGGCTGCTCCAACATGGTATTTCCAGTGAGTGACACAAGCTGGAAGAATTCTTCAGATTCCTCTTGAAACAGATGAGAACAGTCCAAGAGCAGCTTTGCTTAAATAAATGGTTTCTTCACGAGTCAATTCTTCACTGAAAGGATTTTGGCACAGAAGTACATAATAACTGTAATTTTTCTACTGATATAACACATAAGTGATTTGAACACTTTTATGTTCAAATAAAAATTACCTCTCCCTACTGCACGTGTACAATGTAAGTTCTTCGGAGCAAAACCCAACCTTTATCATCATCATGTTTGGATCATGTTTGTTCTTTCCCAGTTTCAGGCTGTGATGGTTGAATTTGGGACAGGCTTGGGAATCTCCTGCCTTCTTACAGGTTCACTACTCCCAAGTTAAATCCCAGCCACGAAGTTGGTATAAATTTTGCTTTGCTTCTGCACTAAATTCATTGTGGCAGAGTCCAGCAAATGGCCTTGCTGCACTTGAAATGAGGCAATTGCAAACTAGACTAAAATGGTGGTGCCAAACTTTTGGTTCACACAGGAGTTTCCAGTTCGCAAAGGAGTGATATTCACTTGAGGGAAGGTGCAGTTCTAGTGGAAAAATCAGTCCTCAGTGTTGTTTATGGCAAAGAGAACAATGTCTTGATACTGGATGTTGTGAAGCCATCTAAGTTCAAAGGTGTTCATTTGACAGAAAAGGTAAAAGTAAATGCCATCACGTACTGATAAAGCAAAATGCCCTTTGTGTGTAGTAGAGTACCAAGAAGACTTTTTAAACCACTTAGTGAATAATATCATGGTATTTTAACTTTTCTTCTTGCTTCTCCTTTTAAAATTATGGCTTTTTAAACATTGATAGGTACATACCACATTTTTTTCAAAGACATTTTTCTCTTCCTGTGACAATTTGATTACTCAACCAGTTTCCATCTTTTGTTATAGTATCTGCAAGTACTTTTTAAAATTAACTCATATTTCTGCCATGGAATTAAAACTCATAGCAAATGTGACACACCTGGGAGAAAATATTTTCAGCATAAAGTTGTCTAAATTTCCAGTTGCTACTGTACAAATTCCTTATATAAAAACAATGCTTTTTTTTCCCTTGAGACAGCAAAACATAATAATGAGAATCTTAACTATGGAAATTCCAGGTGAAAAAAAAAATTAAAATAAAGCAAACTGGTATCAAAAGACAGTGTTTATACTAATTTATTTTTTTTTCCCCCAAAGCACCTGCACAGTTTTTTACCCTTGAATAAGCTGCAATTGGACACACGATAAAGGGTATGAATTGGAGTCACTTCAGCGAGTAAATCAAACTGCTGCAAATCACATAAGCAGAGGATCCAGCCCAGAGTCCTCAGCTGCTCTAGCAGCTTTCACCAGGGTACAGACGTTGGGATTATCTGCTGCTGTTGGTGGGATGGATGTTTGCTGTCGTGCTGCTGGCTCAATACCATCAGTGCTTGCAGCTCCAAGAACAGTCAGAGCTGTTCACAAGGGGGACTTGTGCCAGAATTGAACTGGCTGTACCATGATACTCCTCATTCCTCGGTGGAAAGAGGACTGGTCCACTTGGAAAGGACCATTCTTAACGTTTAGAATACCTCACTGATTTACAATGCTTAGCAGTGACCCCACAGGGAGTGACAGAATTAGTTAAAACTTGTCTGTGGAAATGATTTGAAATGTGCTATCGTGCATATACATTTACATTCTCTTATGTAGAAAACAGATTTTCAAGGCGTTTACCTCCAAATATTGCAGAAGGGTACTGGAAGGAGGTAACATTCTAGCAGATATTGTTTAATATGGAGTTTAAACCTGCTACCTGTGAGCTTTGCTGATGTTCTGCAGTGGGTAGGATGGGGAGCTGCAGGTTCCTATCTGTTCTTGTGTAACACAACCTATTTTATAGACTGGCATCAGAACTCCCCTTAGACATCTCAGTTTCAGGTTGTAGACCATAGCCTATTTATGCATCCCTTATGTGGAAGTTGTCCTGTGCCTACCCCGTTCTTGTTGCTCTTTTAATGAAAATTTTCCAGTTCTGCTATAAACTTCTGGAAAGAGGGGCCAGAACTGCCTGAATCATACAAAATACTGGCGTTCTCTGGGTATATACTGAGACAGAATTATATCCTCTGGTATTTTTTTTCCTCTGTTCTTTTTCTAGCCATCTATATTGTTTGCTTTATTGATTGTCTCTCAGTAGAAGTGAAAGAAATGAGTATGCTTACTCTAAAGCACAGCAAGAGTGAGCATAATTGATGTCTAATTTCTCCAACATCCTTGGAGAAATTCTTCCCTGACTTCAGATATGAATAATGTAGTTTTTCTCCCCTTATGAAAGACAGATTTGGTTAGAGTTAACTTGCTATGTTTACTTTGGAAGGGGGAGACTTGCAGAGAGCATTTCAGGGGGTGCTCTTGAGTTCGAACATAAGCACTAATTGAAAATGCATTATTTTTTCCTGGAGACCGCTGGTCATTTTTTCCTGCTTTCAGTGACAGCAGACGAGGAGTCAGAGAAAAGCTGCTGCATTTGATACTGGATTTCCTGTTTCTGCACCTCCTGGCACCAACAATCAAAGAATTAGCATGTCTCCTTTTTACACTTTTCTAAGCAAAGTGGCATGGAGATTCTCAACCCAGCCAGTCCTCTCCCTGACCCGTGAGCACTGCAGGGCTTTTCGCCTCTGTACTCTGAAGATGACCAATTTTGTGTCATCCCTGCTCCAAGTGGAAGCTGGAACATAAGCAGTACATCCACTACTGCTCAACCAACAACCCATCGATGCACAGAGAAGTGTGGGCAGTTTTAGAAAACTGCTGGCAGCAGATGCTTGGCTGGTGTAAAGCATCTTCAGTGATCCTGTGATGCTTTACACCAGCTGAGGATCTGCTCCTGGTTGTGCAGCTGGGACTTCAGACTGCACTGAAAGCAGTCGAACTTCCCCCACAGATCATTTAGAAGGGATCTGAATCCTTTCAGAGCTTGTGTTTTCCAAGCCTTGTAATGACACACGCTGGTTGTTTCATTTATTTAATCGAAACTAATTATCAGATATAAAACATTGTGGCTGACACAAACAAGGAGTTGCTGCATGGCTAATATCTCAAAAAGATTTGAACCTACAAAATTAGCGAGGCCACAGGGCTCTAGAAATGTAGCAGTTTTCTCCCTAAGCAGTACATCCCTCAAGTCAGTGCATTAACATGGATTCTGTGAGCAAAAATCTGACTGGTTTTCTAGGCGACTCAAGCATCTTGCTGCTGTTTTGTATGTAAGGCAGGAAGGGGCAGTTTATTCATATCCCTCTGTAAGGATATCTTACACGGTGTCTGTGCCTCTAGTTTTGTCAGATTACATTAATTAGCAGTGAAAATCACCCTCAAAGATGTACGCAAACGCTTTGTGCTGACTGCTTGTACTTGAGATATTTGTGGGATTCCTCACTTTAATCTTGGGGTTTACAGCCCTTCATCTTTAGGTATTTTTTGTTGACATTTTCAATTCATGTTTTCTCTAAGAAGAAGTGTCAGAAGACCACGAATGGAACTTTAGGCAGTTACATTGCTTTGCAGTAGGAAGAGTGATAACATTAATTCTAAGCTGAAAATAAAAATTCAGCTACGTGGCACTTTCCACCTTTTCATGGTTACCTTTTGCCATATGGTTGTCACACATGCATGTGACAAATTGCTGGGTTCTGAAGGTTTTCACTAAATAGTGTCTATTTTTCTTTTTCTTTTTCTTTTCTTTTCAGACTAAAATTTATTTCAAAGTAGGTTTTGCTATTTTAAACGCCTGTGTTTCTGAATGGCTCATTCAGGAAAAATAACACCACTCAGCTTCACAGCGTACTTAGTGATTATATACTCTGGATTTACAGTTCATAGCAAATAGATGATCTACTTACAGGAGAAATATTCTCAAGAGTCCCGTAAGTAATGAAGTCGAGGAACTGTGTGTTCATAAGCAGAAAAATAGGTAAAATCTAATGAACAGAAATCATTAACCTTTCTGTTCACAAAGATAAACTAGAAGGAAAATCAATAGGTAGGATAGTTGTAGTAAAATATTGTTCTAAACTATCTATCTGGTAATAGTTTCTGTGACAGTTTTATGAGCCTCTTCTGGGGAGCTTGGAGCTCGGGGGTGTTTTATTTTGTTTTTAAAAAAGTGTAAAATCTCGTCCAAGAGGAAGGGACGAGACACGAAGGGGATGTTTTAGTATCCATCGGAAAATGAGTCATTTTCATTCAGGGGGCGTGAAGCATCTGTGGTTTATGGCTGAGAGAGAGCAGGAGGATCATGGGCTGGCAGGGGCACACAGGCTGAAGCTGAGAGCCTCTTAAAAATTGCTGACACTGAGGACATCAAACTGGGAAGTGGAAGAACACGTAATGCACTGTTTTCTAACAATGCTTAAGGAATGCAGGAGGTATTCCTTTCCCAGGTACAGTTCCTGAATGTTAAGATTCCAAGTGCCTCAACATTAAGGTGTGCTGCTATCAGAGAGTTCGAGGCAGTAGAATAGAAACTGAGAAATTGTAAGCCTGAAGTATTGCAGCCCTCTCGTTAGAAAACTTGTAACTAAAAGTTACATCTTATTGTAATCTTTTTTGTACAACTGCTGATCCAAGCTCTGGAATCCCACGTATGATTCCATAATTGCTGCTGTTCTTGAAGCCTGTAGCTGTCTGATTCCAAATACCCCTCAACACTCCATTTCTGTAGCACTTCCACTGAGGCTCTGAAGAACTGAAAATATCCAGACTTTAAAAAATATGAATGAACACTCATAAAAAAAGGCCTGCAACTCAATAAGTATAATAATTCCCTTACATCAGCAGCTTGTAAGGGCTATTTCAGGGATCAGATGCAGTTTAGGAAAATGCAGTACTGAAGAGAGTCAACCAAGTTCCTTTTAGGACCAGTGGGGAAGTGAAACAGAGGGTGCAGGAGTGAGAATTTTCCAACTTAAATGCTGGAAGGGCAACCTCCTTCTCCCCTCTCCCCCCCACTCCCACACTGTCTGAGCTTTGCCAAAGGGTACTGAATAAAATCTATAACAGAAACATCATTGGTTTTATTTGGTAACTTGCAGTTTCATTCTCCAAGGGACTTTTGCAAGCCTGCAGGAGGCCTAACCTGGCCTCTGGCTTTGCCAAATGTGGCTTTCACCGCAGGTTGTCCAAAGAGTTTGTCAGCACCACTGGTTTATCGGGATTTTGTCATTTTCCTAAAGGCCTTGTGTCTTGAGACCGGCAGATTGACATCAGCCTACTGGAAACAACAGGTGAGATTAAAACAAGAGATAAGCTCCTGGCTACAAAGCTGAAAAAGGAAGGCATAAAATAGGGAAATGAAAAGTGTAAAATGCACCTGAAAGCAATCTTTTATCCAAAACACCACAGAAGTTTATGACTGATCTTACATTCTGCAGCTGAGGGCTGCTGCACAAAGCTGGTCAGGGAACTGCCTTCGAAAGCAGATGTGTGAAACAATTTTGGGAAGGGAGCAGCTCAGTCCTGCTCGCCCTGGGCACTCTCTGACTCAACGTGTCCTCTTTTTCCTTGGTCTCACACTGGTCTCTTGAGCACGCTGGAAGTCTCTTCCTGTCTGTTTTATCCAAAAAAAGACTATGGTTTTGTTAATACACATTTCTACTACTATTTACCCCATTTCTTTTCACTATGTTTTGATGAATTCATTTCCCATGTATTGGGGAGCCTTCTCCGAATGTGCATTTCCTCACTTTGCACATTTCTTTGGGCTAAAAGGCTTTTTGTACTCAACATATTTTTGCTGTTTGAAAGACTTTATTTTAAATTTATTAGGTTTTCTATTTTATTCTGAGCTGACAAGGTGTCATGACCCACCCCTGAAGGCAAAGTTAACTGAGAACTGCACAGACGAATGACTGGAGTTGCCACTGAGCTGTAGAATCTCTCGGCATAACTGGTGTGGAACATGGAGAGACTCTGTGAGACGCTTTCAAAATCAGCACAGCAAAGGGGAAAGACCTAGAGAAGACACCACAAAGAAGCAAACCAGAGGGTCTTGTTTAAAATAGGTAAATAAAAGTAATTCTCAGCTTTCTGAAGGATCAATGATTGCTTCAACAAAAAGCAAGAGTGGGTGTTTTCCTCACCATCTCTTCTGTTTTAAAGGATGGAGGGAAGGTTAACTATAAGTGCCAGGCTCTTCTGATTTTTTTGTTCTTCTCACATTTCTGTGAAATTACACTAAAGCTAAATGCCTCTCTGAGGCTAATTGGCTCTACTGCCTGTGGTTGAAGAAGATTCATCTTGGGTTTAGCTCATACTTGCTTTAATTCCTTTAACACAGACTTTTCATTCAATTCTTCAGTTTTCCTCCTCTAGGGAAATAGACAAAAACAAACCCAAAAGACTTTGTCTACAACATTTTTGAGTTTCTTATGGTGCTGACCAGTCTCGGGAGCTGCTTCTTTGTTGCTTTGGAGAGGTTAAGAGCAGCACTCCCTTGGTATACTGTGTTGTGATCCGCTTTATGTACCTCAGAAGATTCAGGTAGAAAGTAGACATCCCAGACAACTTATCTGTAGGTAAAGATTCGGTTTTTCTGAGTGAAACGTCAGCACCTCAATTAATCAAACACGTACTTTTTGCAGGCCAGTGACATATGAATTTTAGATGGTTTGTTGTTGCATTTTGGACCTATTTTGTTCTGACCAGTTAAGTTGTGATTCAGTAGATAAGTAGTCCTGCTGAAACCTTTTACCAGCTCTTCCAGTTCACACGAGCTACCTGGCTGCAGAACTGTGACCTACGTTTCTGTGAGCAATACATACCTGGTTTGTTTTAGTTAGGTTTTAACTTTTTTGTTTGCAGGCAGGTGTTTGAGAGACATCAATGTGACAGCTTCCAAGTAAAAAATCTTGTTGATTTTCCCCCGTGTCCCTTATAAATGCCCTGATCTCCCTGTTTATTTGAACGCACCACGCAAATTTCAAAGGAACAGCCAGCAGGGAAATGCTGCATTTTTCGTCTGGGTGATACATACAGAAAGTGAGAGACTGCTGAGTCAGGCACGGTTTGCTGTTTGTTGCTGCCTAAAATCATTAGCAATATGAGATTATACAAAGCACCTGCTGAAAGTTCGAAAGATCTTACGTGAAACCTTGGAGAATGATACTAAAGTCAGACTTGTAGCTTGTATCCTGCACAAAAAGAAAAACAATTTCTTTTCCTGAGTGCTTTTATGGCTTGACTAACAAAGGCAGGAAGGCAGTGTGATATTCCATGGCTTGCCACAAGCCTTTCAGATTGCCCAACATGATCTTTGAAATAAATGGTGGAAAGGAGGAGGGGAATTATTACTGATAATGTTGTGTAGGGGGACATAGGGCAGTCCCACCCTTTGTTGCTTTTAAATCCACCTAGTTCGTCTTGGTGGGCGGGGGTATCAGTGCTCAACCAACCTGCAGCTTCAAAGTGCTTTGTTATCCAAGGTACTCAACAGTGCTGTCCTGAGTGTCGAGGTCCTCTGTGCAATGCAGGAGGGGAGCTGGGTGCAGAAAGAGTCCGTGCTTTAAAAGCTTGAGTTAACCAGCAAAAAGTGCTGGAGTGGGCAATATGGTTGAAGCCCTGCTCCTTTCAGAAGCGGAGTTATCAAATTGTACTGCAGGAGAGCATCTATCTCCAGGCTGATTTTCTTCTGGTATGAGAAAGAGTAGAGGGAAGCACCCAATGAAACACTGGTGCAAAAGCAAAAAATGATAATGAAACCTTTTATTCATTTTGCCCTAAGTTAGAGCATCTCCTTCAATTTTGCAGCTGACTGCTGTAGCTGTCTGTTGCTCTGCAGTGCCAGATTCATGACTCACACAAGCTTGAAGGTTTTTTGCTCTGCTTTAAGTTTAAGTAATTAATAATTTATTGGGCTGGAGTGGAAAAAATACAACCACAGCCTAATTACTAGGGGGTCTCTCTGGGAGAAGTACGAAGTGGGTTTCTGCCTGCACTCCACTATGTACTTAGCATTATGCATTCATTGAAACAAGCCCTTGCTGGGTCAGCTCCTCCCCAGGTGACTACTGAGATCACCAGGATGTGGTTATTCCTGCTCATGTTTATCTACTCTTTCTCTCCATACTACACTCCTCATGGAAGGTGGAACAGTTGACGGTATAAAGTTCATCAAAGTGCCACCCTTGAAATATTACACAGCCTGGCAGTCTGAGTCTTTCCTTTGCTAGTAGGAGGTACAAGTTCCAGCCCCTCCAAACAGAGGAGGGAGATTTGCTGATTGTAGCTTGTGAGTGAGTGGGGGAGACACTTGCTCTCCAGTTACAGCTTGCTTTACAACCCAGCTGAATACCGTACTCTGTGAAATCCTGCATTCTCATGGAAGAGAGGAAAACTGCACAAATTAGTCACAGCGGTTCATTTGGAAACAGCCCATCTTAAAGCCTAACCTTAATTTCTGAAGTGATAATTGGTCTTTCAGAGATTATTGCTGAGTTAACCGCTTTGTGAATAGTCAAAAGCAAATGGATGGGGTTTATGATAATTTTGAAATCACCCTGCAGTCAATATTAAAAAATAAATGCCTTCCTATTTTCAAACCTGTTTCAAAAGAAATGCAAAACTTTTGTTTAGCAAGATTATAAAACTTTTGAACTATTATGTCCAAAATGAAGTAATAAATAAATATTTAAAATAATTTCCTTGTGTACTTTAGGAGTGTTGCTTTAAGTCTTGTTTTTCTGTGAAATGGCAGCCCTGAGTAGAAGGCTGTCAATTCCCTTGCTGTTGGCATGTTTTGCCCATGTCCTTCCACCTCCTGCAGCTGCCAAAAGCACTCAAAATGGCATGGATGCAGTCCCAGGAGGGTTCTTCAGGGGACAGGGACTTCCTGGTGGCAAAGAACCAAAGTTTTTACTCTCCTGTCTATTCTTGCAGTGGGAGGTGTTTGGAGAAGAAAAGGTCTGAGGCCAAAGCGCTTCCGAGCCCTGCCAATCCCTGCTGCTGGAACAGGCTGGCGGAGCGGTGGGTGTGAGTTAGAGAAGCTTTTCAGTGCCTCCTGCTTTGTGCCAGGGCTTGGGACAGTTCCCAGCCCACCCCCAGAAGGCAAACAGGCTGAACTCCCCCGAGTCTGGCACGGTATCACGACGGCTGGGTTTGAGAGCACTTTTAGTACTCAATAGCAATTTTCCAGGGCTGTGAACACGACACTGTCTTACCTTGCAAATTCGATGGTCCCGGCTCCAACTGAAGTGTCTTGTCATTCCAGGAAGAGACTGTGTATGCATTTGTAATGGGTGTGTGTGTGTCAAACACTTTTGAAAGACATCCAGTCTTTACATATTCCAGTCTGAATCAGATTTTAGATGACTTGAAGATGCTAAACAGAGAAAATGAGGACAAGACCACCCTCAGAAAAACAAGGTATGAATATCGTGAGGCGAGCCTTCAAGAGAAAACTGCAAGGAATAAACCCAAAGAAAACCCAAAATAAAGCAAAACAAAACCACCACCAAGAAAACAAGCAAACAAAAATCAAACCCCGAAAACGCAAAATCTAGGGGAAAAGGAATACATGGTAAGCTAAAGGGATCTCCCTTTTTTTTTTTTTTTTTTTGTACATAAAGAGTGTTTTTGCAATGCTCACTAAAGTGGTAGGTACAGGCTCATTGTGCAGGCTCCTTCTGGAACACAGGGCTTTAGTTCAAGTCAGTCACACATGTCAAATATATCACTTTACTTTGGGAGTAGGCACATTGCTGCTAAAATCAGTGAATGTGTTTTAAAGAGCTTTTTGGCTTAATTGGAAATCAGAAAGTTCCTCCTAAACTTTTTCTTTTGTATAAACACATATGAATCTTCTGCATTTTTGCTTTAACACATTATTTAACCAATAGATTCTTGTCTGTGTGATTGTACATTTGAGGACACATTCCAGGAACTGGCACTGCATATCTGATGGGAATAGCTGTATTTCAATTTTGTTGCTTTGTGTCTGAGAGCACTTACTATCTTCTGCCTCTCCTGTTGTTAGAAGTTATCCTTTTCGTTCTAGATCTAACCAGGAAATGTCTGACAAAAGTCTGATAATCCCCTTTCCAAACATTGTATCATCTCCCTTTCTTTGTATGAGGTATTCTCTTAAAACTTTGAAGTATCCAAGAGCTATTCCTTTCGCATTTCACGTATGGGCAATTGAAGCAGGAGCACAAGCCAGGAGCTACTGTATGCAGAGCCAGATTCCCAGCTTGGAAGCCACCCAGTCAGTCCCTTTTTTTCTTCTAGAAATGGAGAAGAGAGATGGTTCAAATTACCTTAGCATATTGATGTCACCTTGCCAGGAAAAGCTTTTTTCCTAGAAGGTCGCTTTACAGGTAAAAACCACAAAAATCAGAGGCAGGGGAAGGCATAGAGTAGCCAAAATTCCTTTAAATGTAATAGAGTTCCTTGCTGGACTGGTCTTTAATTTATTGTTCAGTGCAAAGAAATGTGCTTATCAGTGCTTATTAGATTGTTAAATGGGACTTTTTTGGTCATTCTCATCTACATGGAATTATCTAGGGTACAGACAAATAGATATTAACGGGCTGTAAGGGTCATTGTTATTCTGTTCTGAATGCCAATTTTTGCTGGATCCTTTTCATTCCTCCTGCACTTATACAGATGTGAGATTTCTATATTTCTATTTTCTACTGTCTTTTCCCAGCTGATCCTTTTAAACATACGGTTGTTTGTTTCCTTTCAAGTACAGAATAAATGTCAATTAGTCCCTTGTCTGTTCTGTGACTGATCCTTGAATCTCATGAGTGTAAAATCCAAGTAGCTCTGCACGTTGTGCTTGTCTAAAAATGGAAATTCTGCCTTATAATATTTAGCTGCTTTACATTGGCAAACTTTGAATGTGATGGAAGGGTCTGCATGAGAATAGAGCCCAGTGAGTACAGGAGAACAGAGGGGTTTAAGCACATTTGTCATCATTTGCACTGTAGAGTCTCTTCCAGTAAACAGAGGATTCCTTTCAGTCACGTTCCTGCTGGTTTCCCTGTGTCCACTTTCATTTCGAGATGAAAAGAATCCAATGTGATTTTCTCTCTCAGATCTACATAGTGTTACTGCTCTGCCCTTATTGTACTTTTTACCAGCTCATTCTTGCTAATATGCTGGTACAAAATTTCTCATAAATGTTTAATTCCTAACAATAGAGTACCGGAATAATTTTCATGGTACAGAAATGTTCTGCTGACCAACTTACCGGAGTAAAAATGCTAATATGACCCTCGGGTCAGTCATGCAGCCGTCTTTAATGTAAATTTAATACAGTGATTCCCCTGGAGATGGAAGATGGCGGGCTTAGCAGAGCTGCACTGAATCAAAGTATCAGTATTTAGCAGCCCCTGGTTACCAGGCTACAGTTCACCTCAGAGACCAGAAAAGATCATCACAGAAATGCACTTTTGAGCTATCCATCAAATATACAACTGGCTGTGTTGTATGAAGAAAGCTTTTTGCAGATTTGATGAGAGGTTTAAAAATAATAAAGGACAGGATAGGAGGAGGCAGGGGAAAAGGCAGAAGATACAGAGTTTCCAGTGTCCCACTCTTCTCCAATTGTTTCTGTTTCTGTTTTTGTGTAGGAAAACCATAAAAACCCCCAACCCATACACTTGATATCAAATAAAACATCATATTTTTCATAGGCTGAATAGATGCCTTGGAAAGCAGCCAACGAGGGAATTTTCCACTTGTGCTGCCTTTGCAGCCTCTTTCAAACCCACTGTTAAGCAGCAGGGGCACATACGCACTTCACTCCCTTTTCTATTATGCAGCTATGACACATTAAGCTCCTTGGAATGGTATTCATATTTTATCAGCTCTCCTAACGTCAGTTCTTTATTTATAACTTGCTCTTTTTTCTTTTTTTTTTCCCCTTTCCAGCCTGTATATCTAGACTTAGTAAAGAAAGAAACCAAAGCAGTCGAAGGAAAAAAAAACCACGCAAAACCTCTCTATGAATTTAATCATACCTTTCAGGTGGAATGTATGTTTTCACTCAGTGTTTAAGCACTCAGCTGATTGTTATTTTCTCTTTCCGCACGCAGCTTGCCATGGCACCCTCTACAGGTCATATCTGATTTGCTTACATTTAGCATAGCATCTTTACTTTGAGGACCAGCAGATTTTACTCCCTACAGCATGATATTTAATCTGTGCCCGTGATCTGCCAAACTGCTGAGCTTTCTGCACAAGAACGCGCTGAGAGGCTAGGCAGACTTGTGTTGATTTGCAAATGCAATGATACAGGTTTGACAAGGACTTTAGGAAACAATGCTTGTAGATTGATAACCTTGTTTCTATAAGCTCAGGAAACCCGTTTTGTGCTATTGGGGAAAACATTGATCGATTTAGATGTATATTGCTATCTCATACTGTTGAAAGCAATCTGTGAAACCAAGAGGAGCTGAATTTGTTACCATTACTCCACTAACTCGAGCAACCAGTCAGAGTTAAAGACCCTGCAAGAACACTTCGTGTAGGTGGAGGATTTGGTCACATAAGCACCCGACATTTTTGGTACAATTTCAGCATGTTTGTTTTCTAAATAAATTATGTTTTTCAGAATACCAGAGAAACAGCCATCAGACATTTTTCCTACTCTGAAATACCGGGATTATTACTCCAGGAAGATCTGTCCTCACTAAGCCTTTCTTTCTCTCTGTCTCACTCTCTTCCACTCCTGCCTCCTACTTCCATCATATATTTAGGCATTTCTTAGCCTGTGTTTCTACAAGCAGGAAAACATTTCTCCCTGGCCCACACGATCAGCCCTGCCCTGACCTGAGCCTACGGCCACAGCCAGTGGGTCCCAGGCAGAGGTGGGATTTTTGATGCTGAACAAGTGTAAATAGCTCCCAGCACCAGTGCCTCGTGTGTGAATGTAGTCAAAGCATTAACAACCATGCATGGATGAAACAATGTCTTCACACACCTATGGGTACTAGCAGAGGATTGGGATTTTCTTGGCTGTTTGGCAAGACTGTGTAATGGGAAAGGCAGTTGAGGGGGGAATTGAAGATGCTTTCTTTGCTTTGTGAACAGGATTTTGGTGTTTGCATTATTTGGAAGTCTTGAATATCAAGAGAAAAACCAACATCTCAAAGCTGGGAAAAGACATGAGGTAAAAAAGGAGTACTAAAATCTCAGTCCTTCCTACTTGGAGGACATTGCTAAAGTAAAAGTCATGGAATGTTGGTTCTCTCTTAGTGGATGAAGGATGAATTGTGTTATATTTGGTGGAAAGTGTATGTGGGGCAGATAGCACAATGTCTTCCCACCCTTCCCAGTGGGGCAGGGCTGCTGTTGTTGGGGGAGAAAACAGCAGTGAATTGTGATGGCAGCACAGCAGAGTCCTTCTTAGGTATTCCCTCAAATTAAGCACAGACATAAACCTAAGGGCTGTGACTCACTCTCTGATATTTTCCTGAAATAAGAGCTGAAGTGAACAATGTAAAAAATCCTTTGCCCACTGTAAATATAAGAAGCTAAAAGAGATAGTCTTTTGTTTCACTTTCCTTCTTAAATGCGGTGTCTTCCATCAAAGATTTCAAGAAGTTTTGGATAGAAAAAAATGAAACTTTTGTTTTAGTATTGTGATTCTGCCGTTGGTCTAGACAGCATGCGGCAAGTGGACTGTGATAATACACAAGTTTAATTTATTTGGAATGCCCTGGTCAAAGATATGATGGTCTTCCAGTATAGTCTATTAAAAATATTTCCTTGACATCTCTGCTCTCAATGTGATCCCTCAGTGCATTTCTCAAGGCCTTTTGCATCTGCAAGAGATACTGGAAACATTTTCTCACAAAAATGCAGGTGCAAGAAGGTGGAGAATCAAGGCCTGCAGCTCACAGAAATGGAAGGAAAGAGTTTTGATCTTGGGTAGGTATCATTAGATCTGTTGATTTAGTTAAAACTTACCTGTATGTTTTTCAGCTTTTAGTTCAGTATTCTTGAACTCTAAGTTTTAGGAAGTAGTTGTGAGAAGGGAGTTTGAAGGATATTAACTCATTTAGGTGCAAAAGTTCATAACCTCTTAGAGTAATCCTTTTTATCATTGCCAGACAGTTTCAGCTGTACACAGCAGGTAGAACTGAATGTGACTTTGAAGTGTTTGAGGAGGATACCACATTCTTGGTGACAATTCTAAAGTGCACTCGTGCCTCTGTTGTTTTGGTTCAGGTTTGGTTTTTTCGCTGCTGACTTTTATAGATTGACCACTTCAATATATTTTGATTAATGAAAAGGTTAAAGGAAAAAAAATATCTAATATTGTGTACAGTGTGTACACATAACAGACAAAACCAAAGGAATAAGCAGGTGCAGATAAAACTCGAAGCCATGACTACTGTGTCAGAATCCATCCCAATGGAGATTCTCTTCAACTTCTCAAAGTCGGAAGTCTGGTGAAAACTGCTGTGTTTGCATCGGTGTGAGAGTAATTTCAGAAGGAGGAGGTGACCACTCAGGTAGTTCTACACCAATTTGAAAGATTTTTTCACCATCTTATGTCATGTGGATTCCTAGAATTCACCGGGAATAAACAGTGTAGCAAAATTTCAAAGGAAGAACTTCATAGCCAATGCAAATCCATGGATATTCTTCTGCAATCAGTTGAATTTCTCCCGGTTTTCACCGGTATAGCTAGGAACAGAACTTGGCACTTTCCTGGTTTTGCTAGGAAATATAAAATGTCAAGTAGCAATTCAAAAAATATCTAAGTCTGTAGGAACTTTGGTTTCTTGCAGACGACTTTTTTTCTTTCGGGTGAAGATTCGTGAGATTTTAGCCAGAGCTGTTAAAGGAGTCTGCAGAAATAGAGAAGGGAATATGGATCTGAGCTACTGGCTTCTTTAATATGGGATCAAGCTTCTTTAAAGTCACTCTAATTTGTGAGTTCACTTATTTTATGACAATGAGCATACTACATTTGGGGAAAATGCTTTAATTCGAGGATCCCTTTTAGTAAAACAAAATGATCTCTCAGACATAAGCATCTTGATCAACCACTTTGCTTCTGCATATTAAAGGTAGGAGGGGCTGAAAAGACCTTTGATTTTGGGGCCAGCTACAGTAATCATTGTGTGTAATTGCTCCTTGTTTTACATGTGCATTCTGATTAACATGCTGGAATGTCTGAGCTGAAGTGACCTGGGTGAGCTTGTTTGTAAGAGTAAGAAAGTGATGGATAAAAATGTGCCGTGATTACATCCAGAGTTATTCTGCTGGGGAGCAGAATTGCATAATAAACAAAAGTTAATCCTTAAATGCAAATATTTGATTTTGAAACTATTTTGATATGTAAGAAATACAGCTTAAACACTTTCAGCAAGAAGTCTTCTCTGGTAAGTGGGAGCAGAATCCATGAAGTGTTACTGTAAGTTTAAAAAGAGATCTAAATAATTTTAAAAGGTTTACAGATTTGAAAGCTACGTTATATAGGACAATTATAGAGCTCATTAATACAGATGGAATTGGTCTCAAGCTGCAAGACTAAAGCCTGAGGCTTTGTTTCAAATAACCTTAAATGTGGGTTTAAGCTGACAGCAAAAAATGTGCCTAACTCTTTTTTGTCAAGGAGGGAGGAAGCAGTCATGTTGCAGAAAGTGCCTATGTATAAGCAGGAATGTTGTTTTGGTGCCTGCATTAGACTACCCTGAACTAATTGCTTCCCCCTTGTAATGCAAACTGTGCCTTGTACACCCCTACCATTTCACACAGGTAGTAATTATAATTGAGAGAAAAAGAAGTTGATAGAAAAGAAAAAAACACCCCAAGTATCTTTGTGATTTACATATTGTTTATTTTCATTTGCTTCTCCTCTTAAGGTTTGTGTACAGCTTGTAGAAAGGAGCCCTGAGGGTTTTAAAAAACTGAATAAGAGGATTGGAGGTGTCAGCTGGTATTGCCAAAGCAAAGGATTGTGCTTTAACAAGAAACTTTTTTAAAATTGAAATCCCGGTGTGTGGTAAATATTTAAACAAAAAATGGGGAGAAGAGGAAGAAAATAGTCTGAGCTGAGCTCTATGCTGTTATGGCAATTCTGGGTTGTGGGAATCATCTTGTTTAAATCAAGATTGTCAATGTCTGTGCTGCACTGCAGAAATAACCATATTGAGAACACTAAACTGATCCCTTAAAAGGGAGACCAAGAAAGGAAGCTGAGAGACAATCAGGAAAGGAATTGGAAGATGGGGACTGAAAAAGCTTTGAAGGGTGTATCTCTGAGGAGAGAGAAACCAACAGTGTTGAAAGCCAACAGAGAGTTCAAGGAAGGTGAACAGGGAAGCAGCAGTCTGGGGAGTATCTTCGTGGAAAAAGTGAACAAATTAATTTCATTTTGAACGAGCATTCGCTTTAAAGAAATCTGTTGAAAACCAGCAAACATTTTTAGCGGGTTCAGGCAGGGGCTTTTGAGGTCTGGTTGAGTCATTAAAGTGTTCCAAGTAGAAATAGTGAAAGACTGAACACTCGTCTCTCAAAAATAATATATAAATTCTTCCTGGTTGATATCAAGTGTAGTACAAAACAGAAAATCACTGATTAAATTTTCCCTATAACATAGATGATCTGACATGAGCTTAAATTGTGTATGTTCAAGACCAACAAGAGCACTCACTTCACAGCTTTGCTGCTTTTATACTCTTTGACTTAATAAAACATCTTATACATGTTTACCTACCAAACAAAGCCTTAAAAATGAAATCAGCTTCTTAGATGAAATGAAATTATATCAATTACTGTTTGGAGTTAGTTCAGTATCACATCAGCTTCATGTTGGGCCAAGAATATGTCAGTATGATTCAGTACACATCCTCTTGCATTGTGGGAAAGAAAAAATGTACCTTGTTCAACCGTGTCTGGGAACAAAAGCCCTTTTCTTTCTGCCTGGTGGTGGCATTAAGGAAATTGTTCAAGGTAATTACATGATGTTGTCCTGGGTAATCCAAAATATTTTAAAACAATCTACCAACACTTTTATATGGTTAAGACAAGTTGATAAACCTTAAGCAAGATATTATAAAATATGCTGCCATTTAAATTTGTCCCCAGTTTTGACTTAAAACCAGTTGACTTTTCCAACTGCAGACTTGCCACACTTTTGAACTTCAGTTTTAAAAACGTAGTGGTTAGAATAAAGTTTTGAGAATGATACTGTAAATATATTGTTCTGGGATAATCTAAACCAGGTAACAAAATAATGATATCTATCAGGGATTCCATGATCATAAACCAGGAAACATGTTATATACTTTGGAGAAAAACATTTTTCAAACAGGTCAAAATGTCTTAGAAGATTTTTCAAATCAGATAAAACTGCACCTTTTTATAGATTGTTTATTACCTTGAAGCCTGTGCAGATATTCTTATTGCAGATATTATTCTCATGAGACAATGAGCAAAGCCAAATGACTTTCTCTGCACCTTCTAGAAAATAAGACATTTTAAGACACTGCAGTAGTTGCCATGAGCAGTATAAAAAACATGTTTTAGGAGATTATGACTGCCTCTTTTTAATGATACACTTTAGAAAGGTATTATTATTTTATGGAATTTGGAGTATTTTTTTTCTCAAACGCAGAGAAATGTTGCAGATTCTGTACAAGGACTTAAGATTTTTTTATTAGAATAGCAGGGCTTCAAGCCTGCAAGGTGCATGGCACTCCCTCGTTGTAGTCAGTGTGTAGCACCACCACATTTTCCTCTCTGTAGTCGCCACTAAATGTTCTTCCGAGAGGTAGTGGTATTCCTGTTTATTGCTTACTGTGCAGAAACTTTCATTTTTCTGGTTGAACACCCTTCATTCCATTTCTGCAATGCAGGTTCAAGCTCATTTTTTTTTTTGAAAGATACTCACAATCTCTGTATTGATAATGCTTTTCAATTCTCAAGGCTTTCTGCAGGTCATTAGAGGAAATGTGGAGTAAGGTATTGGAAACTGCTTTGAGTGGAGAAATCGGAGCTTTCCTTAACAGTTTCAGAGTAACATTAGGCTTTACTTTCTTCATGCTGACATCTAAGGAAGCTTCTAGGAATTCAGTTCCCAGCAGATGTTAGACTCGAAGAGAGTGCTTTGGAACTTGCCCTGCAGGAATCACAGTTCTTGGGAAACATTAGCAGTACCATAGTGTTTAAGCAAGGAGGGATTCCAATTCATTGAAAAAGAGAAGAGCCTCTACAGCTCTTTGAAATGACACCTTCCTTGTGACCATGAAGTTGTAGCCTTATGTCTGTGTAGCTCTCACTTCAGTTCACTTTAAAATAGAGAGGATCAATACATCAATCTGCCCATCTTTTGTAATTGTTTTACATTATAATCCACATTCCTTTTCCAGAACATTTAGCTGTGACTGAATCCTAATTCTTCATCCTCTTCCAAGACCTACCATCTGCTTCTGAATACATATCCAAGCATGAGATATCTTGGATATAAAATTATGTCATTTTGAGGACTTGCTGAGCCACTTTTTCAAGTTATTTTACTCTTTCATTTAAAAAAAAAAATCCTGGATTGTGTGTTTATAGGAATGCATCCTGCCCTACTCCATGCGGATATGAAGGAATGAGCTCATTGCAGTTTCATTGTAAACAGGGCTTTAAATGTTCATTTTTTCAAAGCAAATTTCCTGCTGTTAAAAATGGGCTTCAACAAACTTAATCTCTTTAATCATAGGGCTATCAATAGTCCTCAACTGCTCAGACTTGGAGAACTGGTCTTTATTGTTGTTGACTGTGGGTGTTTTCAGTAGAGGTATAGCCTCATGTGCTAGAAAATGGCAACCTGAAAATAAAAGGAAGGGTGGAAAGAAGCCTGCTGTTAATAACTACTATGTAAGCTGAATTATGATTTTTAAAACCAGTTATTTTCTTTGTAAACCATCTTTCCCTGCAAATTATAGCGGAACATGTCAATTTGTTTCATGGTGATTCAGTAACAGAGCTCATCAAATGGTGTGTGCTGGAGACAGAGGGAAATAGAGAAAAGCGTTGCTGATAATGACAAAATGACCTGCAGTAAAAGAAAGGTTTGCCTGTCTGCCTTCCACTGAAGTTGAGTGATCTGAAAGTACAAACCAGGAAAAAAACCCCAGTGAGATTCATTAAGAGTAATAGTCCTAACTGTGGTATGATACATGGAAATGCAGTCACGGGAAAAGATATGTGGGGACAACAACTATGGAGAGGAAACTGAGAAGGAATGAAGATTATTTATGATTAGTGAAAGGGAGAAGCAAAAATATACTGAGGAAAAAAACTGTATGAAAGAAGCTCCCAAATGTTGCTTTTAGAGGGTGTTTTTTTGGTGAATCTCTGTGTCTTCAAGAGGAGGGAATGATACAAACTCTGGCACAGTGGTGGAGTTTGCACTCCAAAGACAGCTTCGTCTAATATTGATGTACAAAAGTGTTTCCCTCGTTAAAGGAAGAGTGGAGGAAATAAAACATAAGGAGTTTACTATTTTTGTGTCTGTCTATCCATATTTATTTCATTCATATATATGCACGAAAATGTAATGCAAAGATATAATGTGTGATTATTCCAGATGAAGCTTAAAACAAATATAGACTTTCCAAGATGTATGCTAATCTACATTTTGAAAGCATATGGAAACATTTCAGGAGAAATTGATCTATTTCTCTTGTCACCACGTTTGACTGAAATATAATTGGAATATAGCGTTCTAAGAAAAGTAAGGAACACGGACAAGGGAGATGCTGCAAAAGCCAAAAGTGTATCAGAAAATCAGCATCTGAATCTGGACAGAATAGCATGGTTGGTATAAACGGCTAAAGAAAAAGAGTCAAAGAAATCCCTGTCCCTCTAGGAAAATGAGGGAAGACCTATAAAGAGATGTTTGCTTAGGTATGACCAGCCCTTAAGAAGGATTATAAGGCAGGTTTTGCAGCAATTTTCTTGGGCTTAGAGGCAGGAGAGTAGAGAAATGGCTGGGGAGCCATGAACACAGGAAAATAAAAAAGGGTCCATTTTCTACCAAACTTTAAGGAAGGGTTAGAAGCAATTTTGACTCCAGGAGAAACATCATTGGCCATGCTGGGCAACACTTTTAAAAGGTCATTTTTGTTGGCATCACATATGGCCACTGATTTTGCGTATGCAAAAAATTTGAATCATCTGATCACAATATTCTTGGAGGTTTTTCCATGGAGTTGTTGTGATTTGCCCTTTTATTTGAGACCTGTGAATGCTGTGAATCCTTGTTTTATTTTCTTTCTCTCCTGTCAAAATAACAAATCTTTTGCTTTTGTACTTCTGTTTTACCCTTGAGATTACTGAGGCTGTCTCCAGAGAACCACTGGATCCCAGCAGGGGTGATCTGTCCATGGACTTCATATCTAAGAGAAATTTCTGTGAAATACAAAATATCAGAATTTCTGCGATTTTGGTGCCCTCAGAGTCAATTGTGTGTATTTTTCATGCCTGAGCAGAAATCCTCTGGATAACAAAATATTCTGCAGGGTCAGCAGAGACCTCAGCAGCTGCACAAACAGTCTGAAACCCATGCTCTCGTGGGCCACTCTAAAACAATATTCAGCCAGTAGCAATATTCTGATTTAATTGCTCTTATTTACAGATCAGAGAGTACCACAGCATGCAAATTAGGGCACTTTTGGCTCCCTGCTGGTGACTGTGCTCGTTTCTTTCAAATGCTTTCCAGAGCAGATACTCCTCATTTCTGCATTTCTAGCTCTCTCTGTTCCTGGCTGTTAGTGATGCCAGTGCTCCCTTTTGCAGTACTTGGGGGTGTTTCTAGAGCTGTGTGCATTTTACCAATAGGGCTGGTGCTTTATCTAGCAGGAGTTTTATGCATTTTTATGTGAAAGAGTACTTGGGTTTACTGAATTCTGCAGTATAAGTAAAAAAAAATTATTGAGATGCTGAACTTCTTCTATGAGAACAGTATAATAGTTCTCACTTCTAAGTGATGACAGAAAGGGGATGGTTACTGGCACAATGTTCACTTGCCTAACTAGATCTGTTCCAGGCTGCATTTAATTCACTTTTTTTCTCAAGGATAGCAATCTAATATAGCCAGGCTTCCCAGTTGCTTTCTGGGTTTCTAGGACTGCATTTTCAACTGGAAACCATGCAAGTTAAGCATCTGTCATTTTGAGGGATCATTCTTGCTTAACAGGAGCTGGTCATTAAGTATTTTCGGGGGGCATTACCATCCATTCTCATCACAATGAAGGTGGTGGATTTTTGTAAGGGAGAAGGAGAGGAGGGCAAAAATCATCTGTATAATGTCCACCAGGGTAGGTCCTCCCAGATATTTTCGGGTTCAGAGTAGTAAGATAGACCAATGCTGGCAGCAGCTTGAGCAATGTTTTTCCAGAAGAAAGTTCCCAGGAGAATTCAAAACCAGGGATTTTTTTTGTTTGGGTAGGTATAGAAGCTTTTTGAAATACCTGGTTTTGCTCTCACCTGTGATTGGTATCATCCCAAATAATTCCCACCTATGCCTTATGGTCGTGCTAAATTTCTTACAAAGGTGGTACGGGAGATGTTACCCACATTACCGGAAATGTGCTAAGTTGATTAGTCTTGGAGACAAAATGCTTCTTTAAAAGTTTCTGTGGCCTAAAATTGCCCTTATTCTGATCTGAATAGCTTCCTAAATGCAAAGATAGTTAAAAAAACCAAACCAAACCAAACCCAAAAAAAATCCAACCAAAAACCAGACAACAAAAGCAGCTCTGAAACCTGTCTGACCTTATCAGTGTAAACTCTGTTGACAGGTCTCATCTATGGGGACATGCTGCTTTCCCAACAGGCATCAGCCCTTCTTAGGTCAGCTTCTGTCTTTGTCAACAGCAGGTTTGAGCTGCAAGGATGTCTTCCCATAATGGAGAAAACTTGTTAAAGCCCCAGTCTTATCTTCTAATTACAGCAAATGTAATTTTAAATTTGCATCTGTTTAAGAATAACAAAATAGCAAACATTTTATTGGCAAAAATAATGTACTTTTATTTGAATCTTTTGGGTCTGCTTTATAATGTATTTCTCTTGCCTGCAAGATGTAAGAGGCATACTAATGTATCCTGTGGACTCTTATTTTGAACCTGCTGTTATAAATTTATATGAATATTGATGCTGTATGAATTTGTACTGGGACATAACAGGGAACTTTCCATAAATTAAATGAATACCATAGGTGGGAGTATGGAAAATCTTTATCTGAAAAGATACACACTGCAGAGAGGGCTGTTAATTGAAATGCTGAAGAGAAACATAGGCAGCCTGCCCATCCCAAGTGCTCATGAATTACCACCTTAACATTAATGGCTGTGCCTCGTGTGTATTCATGCTGAAATTGATGTCAGGTAGTCAGGTGAGTGCACAATATTTCTCTTAATCTGCAAGAATAAAGAAACAATTAAATTAATCCAGATGGACCCTCCTCCCTCCTCAACATGAGCCATATCTGCGAAGCAAAAGGCTCAATTAATTAGTTCCATGATTTCTCAATACATCATCCTAATGTCATCATCCCCCAAGCAGAGAACAGCACCTGCAGCACTATCAGAGTACAGACAGTAGTGGACAGAGATCTGATAGGAAAAACTGTCTCCATGCCTCTATCTTTCCTCTACTCCTGCTATTATTTTTTCTGGTGAAAGCAGGCATAAAACTGCTAGAGTGATTTTCTCAGGATTAACCAGGAAACAAGTAGCACAGCAATGACACTGCCCCATCTAACTTAAATGTGATTATCTAATTTAACAGACAGAGTTTCCTTCCAATCTTTTAAAAAGGTCATTTTGATATCTAAAAAATAGCTTTTCAAAGACAAATAAAATGATGGCTGTTTTGTGCGGAAATTGAAGCACACATGCCAAGCTGTTTGACAGAAAGTGATAGCAAGTCAGCATGAGAATGGTATGCAGAACCAGAGCCGATGTCCTGGTCTGATGCTTCTCTATCACCTCATCACTTCCTCTGGGCCTAGGCATTTATTTTGTTTAATGGTATTTGAAGCAGTCTGAATTTCCACGTGCTGTTTGCTTTGTGTAAATTCTTTGGAAGGGACATCTTTTTGCAAACTGATTCTGTCTAGTCTTCATGTAAAGCATTTTGACCCAGCCATTGTCCATAAAAGCATTCATTCACTTTCCAGAATGAGTTTGGCATTCCAACACACCATTTATACTCAGCTTAGAAGCTACCGGACATTTTTATTGGTTTAAATCAGTTTAAAGATGCTTTGATCCAAGAAAGCTTCAAGAACTCTCCTACAAATTAGGTGATCAACATGCCATACCATTCAAAAGCTGTAAGATTTTCCTGCCAGTAAGAGCCAGCAACAACAAAAGATTGATGAGTTATAACAATCCAGAACCTCTGAAATCTCCTTTATCTGTTACCTGAATTAAACTTTTTAAAGGTCATTGTTATCAGGCACTTAAAAATTAAATTGCAGATGGGGTGGGTGTGTGATGACAGAGAGGGGAAAAGTACGAAAGCTTTTCCTACCTGCTGTTTTTTATTTTCCCTTCCTATGAACATAAACTGTAGCAAGATGCTTTCCCAGGGCTGTAATAAGCCAAATTGATCTCTGATATAATAAAATTGGTCAACATTCAAAATGAGGATATTTCCCTTCTCTTTTAACACCATGCTGTTAATTTGTATTTTGTTAGAGTGTTTTTTTATGTCACTCCTTCACTTAAGAACTTCTTTCAGTGTGATATTTTTACTTGGAGCTTGAGATCTAATAAATAATTCTAATGCCAAGTGGAAGAAGTCTGGTGATATGATAGATAGATTCATAGATGGGAGGGTTTAGAGCATGTCTTTTTATTTGCTCGGTTGGTTTTGGACTGTACTTTTTATGACAGCCAGCCTATGAAGGATACCTCAAAAAATATTCAGTCTCTCTTTCTCACTAAGGCCTGTAATAATATTTCAGATTTTGGTGTGCCAAATAAATGCACTAATGTTGGACCCGTGTCAAGAAAATGCACAAATCTCTACTCCTGTAACAGCTATAAATAGAAGTGTTCTAGGGAAGGCCAATTTTTGTCTTTACTAGCCAAGTTTCCACTGCCATGCTGAAAAGATTTTTTTCTTGTGTTGTGGTACCAAGAAAAGGCAAACCTTTCAGCAGTCAGTAAAATATTATGCCTTTCTTCTGTGCAATATCAGGCCAGACTGATGGGCTCTTCTGGTTTAAAAATGTGTGATTTTGCTCTGTGCCTTAACCTTGCAACTTTTATTGGGAAAGCCTGATTTGAGTCCAGAGATCTCTCCTAGCCCAGGAGGTAGCCTGTTGGCCTGAGGGCATTCTGCCTCTACGTTCGCTTCTCAGGGGAAGTGGATATTGGATGTGGGTCACACTGCTGGATATATTTCACAAAAGCATAGTTTCTGGAAGATCAGTCAGTCATCTACCTCAAAATACTGTATTGTCTCGCCTGGTTGCCACATACACATGGGCTCAAATCTCCCACGCTTCTGCTTGTCACAGTCTGCTTAAAATAGGAAATACCATGATGGGTTTTGCTTTTTCGTCACTGCAGATGTGTGACTTTCAAGCAATTATTTTCAGTTAGATTCATTCTCTGTTTCTGCAGTGCGGCTGATGTTTTAGAATATTGTGATTCCTCAGCGTTCTGGGTTGCTGTTCTTGTTATCACCAATGTCTCCACGATGAAACTGTAGTTCCTCTTCATTGATATCACAATTTGGCAGCCAAAGAGAATTAAATTAGAGGAGAGGCCAACAAAAGAAGGAACCAGAGTGTCGAGGCAGCAACATCAGCCGTTATGAAACTTGGGGAGCTTTGAAGTATAGGGAAAAATAGTTTGTAAGCAGTGGTTCTTGAAGAAAACTTTGACAGGTTCCTTATACTATGTTAGAACCCATTTAGCATTCAACATATGCTCTGTCCTTGACAAAAGACTTTCTGAATGGTGGTCAGAAATAAACAATTGTTGATGCTTTTGGTTTTAACTTTTCAGAGAACAAAGCACTTTTTAGGACTTAATCATGGACAATGAAACAAAAGCACGCTTGTGTTTTCTGTGCTTGGTAGTTGTTTTTAGGTTGTGTGATCTCTACCCTACTGATTTTTTTAGGCATTTTTAAAATAAACGTGTGGGAAGGGAAATTTATCAGCTCAGGTCATTCTTCAGTCTTATTTGCTCAAATTATAGGCACGTTCATGTGGCTTATAAGGCAAATTCCTAACTCTTGGAACAATTTTTGGTATATTGGGCAGCATTTTAGGTTTTCCAAAGAGAGGTGCTCCACATCCCATGCGGCTAACTTGCTGAATGAGAAAGTGTTCTTGCCATTTCCACCTTGAAAATAATATCCTCCCCTTTCAGTGCAGATTGTTTTATATCACTTTAATTCACTTAATGCAGTTTTAAATAATTTATGGTTACTGAGCTATTAAACTAAAGTGATTACTTCAAATGACATTGCTCTGTGAAACTGTTACAGAGGGAAGGAGTACAGTGGAGGAATCCTCATACTATTATCTCTCCAATTTCAGTTGAACAATGCAATAATTATTTGAATTAAATGGCTTATTAGCTACAGAATACCTTCTATTAAATCACAACAAATAATCGAGGCTGGGGACTGGAAACTGGGTTACATTCCCAGAAGACAAGTGTGTATCTTGTACCATGCTGCCCCTCTCTGTGGAAGAAGCCGGTACGAAGAACAGATTTCAGTTGTCTCTGAGAGCAAATGTGTGACATTATTTCTTCCCCTTTACACTAAATTTAGAATGAGAGATGTAATAAAACTTAAGTATCAGATTCTTTCCTGATCTAGACACTGCATTTCCATTGACTCAATAGTCTGTAATGGAAGGTAAGGCAGAGCAAAATTCCTTTTGATGGGTTTTAATAAAATAAATTAGCATTATTCAGTAATCTTGGAAATAGTTTAAGCCCTTTCTGAGAATTTGAAGAGGAAATGTCTATGAAACATTGATCACGACCAGTCATGACCAGGACACCAGTAATTAATTTAAAGAAGGGACTTCCTAGCCTCTTTCAAAGGCATGAAATAAACTGAAAAAAATAGTGCTCCTGTCAAACATTTTGTAGGCAAACTAGACAAAGAAGTTTCTTATCTATTCACCAGATAAGAAATGCATAGGACTTTTGTTTGTGACATTTGCTTTTTCTGTTTGCTGGTTTATTTGTTTGTTTGTTTTTGTGTTGGTTTCTTTGTGGTTTTTTAAATGATGTTAGACCATGTACAAGAAACAAGTTTCTGTTTCTCTGTTTGGGTGTGTTAATTCCATACCAGGAAAGTCCACTTTGATCAGCTCTCTGTTGAATTGAGTTTTACCACCTATTTGTCTACGGATTTGGGGATTTTCTATTATCAATTCTACCATCTTTTTGTAATTTGGGGTTTTCTATTATTTCTGTTATTGATTTGTTATTCCCTGCAGATTGTGGCAACCCATTTGAAAAGAGCTGGCTAAGAAATGAAAAAAAATGAAAACTGTCTCCCTTTAAAATCTGAGATCCTTCCTACAACATGTAGGCTCTCTTTGAAGTATAATCCTGCAGGACTTCAGGTTGTTTGGATTTTTCTGGTTTTCTTGACTCAGCTTGCTGTTAAGACTTTATATGCAGAAAAGAAATTGGGCTGTTGTTGTGGTTGCTTACCTCCTTCTGGCGGTTGCAATGGTTTGCTGCCCTTGTGATTCATAATGGTTTCCCATCTGCTGCTTGCTCCTGCTCAAGATGCTGTGCATTTTTAATCTCTGAATTGTTAGGTCTGAGTCAGTTTGGGGATACAAAGCTCCCTCAGAGAGTCTCCTAAAGACAGGATTCTTCCCCTGACAGGAATCTCCCCCTGATTCTCCCGCATTGCCATTCTGAGAAAAAGCGTCTATAGTGCACGGAAAGGGGTGATGTGCAAACTGAAATTCTTTTTGAAGAAGAAAATTTTAATTTTGTTGTCATTACTGACCTACTGTGGTTCCATTTCTTTCTTCAAGAAGTGCATTTGCAGAGTGGGCAGCATCTCTTCTACTGGCTAGGTTACCTAGAACACTTTCTTAAAATAATAAACTGGCATCCAAATTGCATGTACTGGAAGGAGATGTGGTACCCAGGCTAAATAAAAGGTTCATGTAATATATTTTGACCATTCTTGAAAGTAGCTACAGGTCTTAAATCCTTCCTTTTTTGGGATGCTTGGTCTGAGTCGTTTAAAGAATATCTGATATAAGAAGAAAATGTTCTTCTGCTGTAAGATGTCTGAAACTGCACAAATTTTTAAATTCTTGGCTGAAGATATTCATTAATTTGTAAGACTTCTACCACTTGATCTAACACAGAAATGCAGTTTTTTCTCTATAACTCCATTTGAGTA
Organism: Ptilonorhynchus violaceus; assembly: GCA_013397565.1. NCBI lineage: Eukaryota > Metazoa > Chordata > Aves > Passeriformes > Ptilonorhynchidae > Ptilonorhynchus > Ptilonorhynchus violaceus. The sequence goes on from VZRJ01008049.1 coordinate 941,350, forward strand.
ACAATTAAGAAAATGAGAGGTTATTTTTGAATGTGCTTCCTCCATTCAGGAATAAGGATTTACATCTATTTATATTTATATGCACAAACACACACGTGCACATACTGTGCTCATTCCCAAAGACATAGATAACTCCCAAGGAATCACAACAGCCCTTCCTGACTTTGCAGAAAATCACCTTAAATCATGTACACAAGGCTTCAAAGCACTTGTACAGGTAAATGGCAGTTCACAACTTAATTGAGAGGGAAAAAAGAAAAGCTACAAACTCAGCTCACTTCCTGACTAAATAGTTAATCTTGGAAATATACCATGCAACCATAGGCTAGTGCAGCTAAGAAATTACCTTATTAAATATTTCTGCCTGAAATCTGCTACTAGGCTTATTTGCTAGCTCTAGCTACAGCCCAAACACAAGTTTGTTTGGCTCAGTTCTGATCTCAGTTTCATGCTAGTTTTGCTGAGATTATAATTTATTTCTTCTTGGAATCGATCATGGTTGTGTGATTTAGCCCAGCCAGCATTTTGGTTTTCTTCTCCTATGAGAGCCAACAGATAACACCAAAAAAGAGCCTAAATATCTTCCTCAGATAGTTCAGCATCTCAAGATGGGATTGAAACAGAGAAAATGAAAGGAAGGGACATGGTATCTACTTCCAGCACTGCTTTAGCTTTAGCCTTGTTTATCTGATGTAAGTTGCAGCTCCCAGGGGGGCTTAAGGGAGAGTTGGCAAGATTTCCAGGCTCTTGGAATTTTTTAAACAATCTTTGTATTATTTAATATTTTTTCTATGGATCAAGACATGCACACTCTGGGCAAACACTACCACTCTGAAACCTTAAATTCATGCCACATGTCAGAATATAAAAAGATTTTAAACTTGGGCATGTTTTTGCTGGGTTTTGTTGGTTTGGCTTCTTTTTTAAATATTGTCACAGAGTAACAGAAAAATTTTCATAGTCAAGCCATGCATGAAATCTGAATGTGTCCCTAGTCAATGCCCTATTTGTATTGCAAGATGGATGTTCAGTAAAAAGCATAGTAATACATTGAGGATATTTTTCTATTAAAAAAAAAGAGGTCTTCATATGTTGCTGCAACCTCCTTATGTGAACAGCTCCCTACAAGTTTCTGTCTGTTTTCAAAATATTTTCATGGTCTTCCTGCGAATAACAGTATATCATAATTGCCAACCTACTTAAGAACTTACCCTAAAATATTATTAGTTTATTAGCTGGCTGTCTATGTTTAAAAACTAACAAAGAAAAAAAAGAATCCCTTTCGAAGCTTCCAAGTTTAGTGATTTGAAACAGATCCTGAGATCACTGTAACTCAGTTGATCTCAGTGAAACAAGGACCATTCTCTTTCCTTTGTCACGTTTTGTGCCAAGAGGTTTCTTAACTCATGAAGTTCTGCGGGTTCTAAACAATGGCTGTATCTTCTCCTGTCCGTAATTTGGATAAGATGAGGAGCCTGTTTGCTTCCTTGGAAATGGCATCTTGGGCACACTGCACAGTGATAACAAGCACCCTTTTAAAAACAGCCTCATTATGCTCCCTTCAGGTACTGGCAAGGGCTGGAGGTGGGTGAGGGAGTGGCTGAGATGGATCACCGAGCTGATCGGATGTGGCAATTCCTGAGTTTTCTGTGTTCTTGAGGATGACAAGATTTTAAGCAAGCATAAACATTTTACAGCTGCCTGGTGGAAATCTGTTTTATTGGTTAAGGGGTTAGGGAAGGAGGCACATTTCCCAGAGGTTGTGGGGAAAAGTCTATAGCGTGGATGCATGAGATGGTGATGGATTTATATTTAACTGACAGTTTGTACCAGACAGTTCATTGAGGAGCAGAGCTCAGAGACTTTTATTGCTTTGCAAAAATATATAAGTATATGCGTTGCTTTTAGTTTTCACAGGGGTTGCCATTTTAGAGGGGAACAAGCTGTTTAGGATTCTTACCCCGGGAATATAAAAATGTTTTCTACTTATTTCTATTTAAAGATGTGGAAGTGGAAAAATGGCAAAGACAGATGCAATATCTGTTATGAATAGGCAAACATGTGACAAATAAAAATGCTCATGCTTTGAGATTTTTTTAACATATTTCAGTCAAAAACACTTAATTTGAAAAATTGCTGGAAGAAAGTGTTTTACTTTGGTATTCTGAAAAAAATATAGCCAAAGGGTAAATTAAATTGTGGCATCTAATAAGGAGTGCCTAAAAACCATTGAACATCAGGGGGAATAAGATACTTAACTCCATTAGACCCTTTCATAAATCTGCACAGTCACCTGTAATCATCTTAAGATCTTAAATATTCCTTGCAAATTTGGCTTTCAGATTGCAGCCCAGAAAAATACCCCAATTTTGGGTGGCCCCATAACACAAGGTTAAATCTCTTCAGGGCATTGATTTGCTTAGTCATGTGCGTTCCCATTTCCCAGCCTTAAAAAGAACCTGTGATAATGATTTTGGTCAGAAAGTCTTTTGATTTCCGTGCCTGAAAGCTTTGTGAGCCTCAGTGAACTAGTGCTAATGAAACTTGCATAAAGAAACACAGAGATGGTTTGATTTTTTTCCCTCTAATGCTGTTTTGGGACGTCCCTACAAAACTCATCGCTCTAGCTGTGATCTCCTTTCCCCAGAAAGAAGCTTGCTTTCAAATGAGAAGGCCGAAACAAGAATCTGTTGATGGATTAAGCTATAAATAAAAGTGATAGCAAGACTTTAAGCAAAAAGCCTGTTAACTACCCTTTAAATCTAATCTTGGCACTTGTGGAGTCAGAAATTCAGAGAGAAGAGTGCTCAGAGCTGGAGGGGACACAGAAATAAAATCAGTGTGACAGTGCCCTAGCAGGGGAGGCGAGGAGCCCGCTGGCACCCTGGCTGGCTGAGCCCTGGAGAGGCTCATCCCACTGCCAGCCCCTGGGAAGAGCCACATGCACCACCAAGGGCCTCTCTGACGGCTTCTGCTGAAAAGCTGCAATGTCAATCACAACTCTGATATTTCAGATGTGCTCAGATTCGGATTTCCCGACGTCTGTGTTTTCTAAGGGACTCTGAAAGAAAAGCGCGCCACTTCCAAGGCTTTCCAGAGATGTTCACATCCCTCCGGGCTGTTTGGGGAGCTTGACTGGGGTCATATGGTGTGCTCACAGATGTGGTATGTTTATTCAGCACTGTGCATGCATTTAAAGTCAATTTGTGTGCATGCCTGTGTGTATAAACATATGTAAAGATATCTCAAATTATATAAGTGTATTTATATAAAATTAGGCCACTCTGTTTTCTCATTTTGACATACTATCCTGAGGTACCTCTGTTGTGACATGGTGTTAACCTTCATGTCACTATTGCTTTTCATCTTTCACATTCTGTCTTCATTCCAGCTAAACTGGAAGGAAGCACTCGGTTTGTGGTACCATATAGCCTAGGCTTTTGTGGGATGACATTTTATATGTGCTGCTTTATTTTCAAATTTCCTGGAAGTTGTTTCAGCTTCTGCATTTCACTGTTGTCACCACTTCTGTCAAATAAAAGGCACTGAATATGTCAGTCTGTGATCACATGTTAATGTGTTGTAGAGAATGTTGCTTCCCTGGCCCTTGAAACATTTTAATATTCCATATAACCTATTTTCAGCTGGCCTCTGTGGGTGTGTAATGGACAGAAAGGAAAAAAATAATCTAAAATTAAAGTCCGGTGTCTCAGGCTTTGTTAGTGCTTCCAAAGAAGCAACGATAAAATGAAGGTTTTCATATGACCAGGTTTTGGCAGGTGGCAGCACCTCACTTGCACACTCCTTGCGTTTCCCATCTGGCATGAAGTGCTAATGACAGTCTATAAATGTTAATCTGGTTTTGCTTTAATAGGTCGTTTGTTTTCCATTTCACTAAATGTTTCCTGAGTGCTGATGGTCACCTGATGACAAGAATTTGGGACAGTGGTGCTGATGCAGCTCTGAATAAATCACCTGGATGTCCACAGATATTTCCTGTGAGGTTCAGAAAGGGGAACAAATGCTCCCCAAACTGCACAGAGGCCCTGGGGCCACAGGCTCCGCTGGCTGTGTACCCTTGGTGTCCTTATGCACAGATTTACATAGGCAGAAGTCTTTTGCCTTCTTCCCAGCAGCTGCCTGAGCTTTCCCAGGAAGCCCATAGGAGTGGTCCAACACACCTTTGGCGCAAGTGACCACATGCTGTCCCAGGGTGCATTCCATGTCACACGGAGCCTTTGCTTTGCTCAGCAGCAGCTGAAAGCCCCACACTCCATTATTTCCACTATCTCTGCAAAGCTTTGCCTGCAATGCAAGTGTTACTGTATGAACTGCATGGGAGTCCTTAATACCTAATTGAGCTGTTATTGGAATGAGTTCCCACATCTCTTCATTCCATTTTAATTAAAATCAATAAGGATATCGATTAAAAGACCATAATCCAATTTTTTTTAATATAATACTATAGATGAAGACTGTCCCCAAAAAGGCATTGGAAAGCATAATTGTTGCAAATAAAGCCAGTTACTTATTAATATCAATCTTGGAAATTTTTTTGTTCATTTTAATATTAACACACATCTGTATTTCACTGGATTTGCAGTTTGTCTGTGTTTGCACTGCTGCAGAGTCTCAAGGGTACAAAGTCTGTTAGTTTGTGTTGAGTAGCGCTTTTTTTTGATTATTTCCTGACTAGTGTTGGGAACTTCTAGTCATCAAACAGGCAATGCATGCAGACAAACATTTCCAAGTCCTTTTCTGGTTTATCATCAGCCTTCCAAGGCAGCACATTACACATTAGGTAAATAAAAATTTAAAAACCCGTAACCAAACTAATAATGAGGAAGAGTTTTTCCTCCTTTCCTCTCACCCACATCACAAAACTGATGTCTCCACAGGAGATTTATATGAACATTTCTGATATTCTCTTTCCGTTTTGAAGTGCACAGAATCATCTTTGAACATCTCTTCTTTTATTCCCTCCTACCTCTTCCCATCTGCCACTGCTCACCACAGTGTCGGAATCGGATGCTCTCCTTGAATCTTACGCTGAGGGGTCTCAGTTTCCTCCTGTCTCATGCATGTTGGAGGCCCTTGCCTTTCTTTCAGCACTCTTGTGGTGTATTATATTAACAAAACTCTTCTAGCTCTCACCTGAGTCTCAGGCTCCTTTTCCCTCTCTCATTTTCTTTTGTTTATCTCCCAAACCCCTGTGCTGCATGGACTTCTCCTGCATCCGTCTTCTCAAGTCTTTATTGTCTGCCTTCTGCCCTTTGCCTACCTCAGAAGCAGCACGGAGCCAGGCTCCTAATGAGCCATCCCTTGATCAATTTAAAGGTGTGTGCCTCCGGCTTATTCTTCCTGATTTGACTGCTGCCCTTGACGAAGATAATCACTGTCACCTCCTCTGCTCTCTCTCTTCTCCTGCCTCGTGTGATTATATGATATCCCGATGACATGTTGTTGACTGGTCACCTACAAATCTGGAGCAGCAAGTAGTCAAAAGGACAAATAGTTCCAACACCTGCAAGTGATAAACTATTTCTGTGATCTATTAAGAAAATACTTAAAATCCTTTCTACGTTCTGCTGAAGTTCTGTGTGCAAATGCTTCTGAGCTGAAATAATTACAGAGGAGATTCTGATATTCTTACTGTGAATAGTACAATTGCTCCAGTTTGCTCCACTGAATATTTTCATTGAAATCAATGGGACTATTCCTGCAGTAAACCACAAAAAATACTGGAATAGGGTAAAAATAAAAATTTGATGAAAACTTGACTATTGTTTAATCAGAAATTTCACTGCAGGATTTGAAAATATTTTTCCCTTTGGGTTTCCAGAACAACAGATACTGGAAGCAACAATAATAATTCTTAAGTGGCTGAACTTCAAGTCTTTCAGCTGATTCTTCTTTTCCTTCTTTGGGTTCTAAGAGACAGATATTGTCTGTCTTATTTTAGTCAGCTCTTCCAGGTAGGGCATTTGTCCCACTTAATATTCATAAAGTTTCATTCAAGTGAAGAGTTCTGTATTAGGAGTAGATGATTATCATCAAGAAGTTCATTATATGCAGACAAAGTACAGCTGGGCATAGCATTTCCATGAAGACTATCAGAAGGATATTTGTCACCATTCAAAAGCTCTCACTTCAGTATTTGGAATAATGGGAAGCTTGCAGTGCTGAAACAGATGGAAAACAAACAGGCAGAGGAGATAATAGGGTTATGATAATGTTTTGGGGATTTACATTGTTTAAAGTGAAAACATGACTTCAAGTGCCTATAGAGATGACACAATTGCATACCTGTTAAAATTTATAGAACTGACAGTTCTCCACGGTCTTGGTTAGCATTTGTGTCTGCAAGATATGAAGCTCATACCATTTGAAGTGTGTACCATAACCCTCTGATTTAATACAATGTTCATAGAAGTTAGAGCTTGCAGCACATCTCATCTAGAGTAAACTGCAGGACCAGAAAAAGCCCCAAGTAGACATATTTGTACATTGTACTTTGTGTGAAATTCAGAGTCAGTCTTCCTTCAGTGTTTAATGTAGTCTGTTATTTCCCCCAAGGTTTTTCCATTCTCTTCCAGCTTTATTAGGTTTACAAAGATCTCTATTGTTGTATTTCTCTTTTAAGTGAATTAAACCCCTCTCCAAGTAACCTTAAGGTATCGATAAAATACATTTTGCATATTTTCTTTTAAAACTTTATTTCGACCACAACCATTTTCATTTGGCTCTATCCTTTTGAAGAATATAACTAAAGCTTAGCTGAGGGTCATGAAAGCCATAGTTTTTGTATCAAAATTCTCCTGGATAAAAATTAAAACTGTGCAGTTTTCACAACGTCCAGGTAAGGGACTGTGTGTTTAGGGGTGTATTTGTGTGTAGCTGTGTACGTGGGTTTGTATGTTCATGTACTTTTCAAAGGACATTTAAAGGATTAAGCTCTCTCACCCTCTGAGGATGCTTGAGGAAACTCAGTCATGAGATAATGAAGCGAAGCACACGGTTTATTGAATGTGCTTCGTCTCAGTCTTGCAGGAAAGCCTCCATGTCACAGAAAACATTAGTCATTGTTTGCTGAAAACTTGGCTGAAGCTCAGTTAAAAGATTATCAAAACTTTCCCAAATTTTTTTTTTTTTTTTTGGTCACAGCAGCTCTGCACCATTTGTAGTGATTCCAGCCCACACAAAGTGAGTAAATAATACGCTCAATAATAGTGCTACTAGAAGGGGAGAATTCTGATTTTCATTTGATTTTCTTACCAGCCTAGTAAGTTAACTCACAGGAAGAAAAGAATGAGTTTCATCCTTCATCATGAGGTTTTTTTATGACCTTGAATTTATTTTTAAATTTATTTTGTGTACAATCTTGGCAGCTTTGTCAAGAAATCTATATCAAGCCGTGATATTGTTATTTGGAAGGAAACCTTTGCTATTTCAGTTACTTCTTTCCCAGAATCCAAAAGTGTCTTTCTTTTTTTTCTTCTATGCCATTTTTCTAAGCTTGCCTCATACACAGTCACTAAAATATAGTAAATTCAATTAAAATGAAGAGGCCAGATTTCATCTGTATTCCTTCCCTCCTTGCTAAGGATTTATTTATTTATTCGTTCATTGAGAAAGATGCTCTGCAACAGAGTATATTTGACAAAACATAACTCACAGTGCTCATTGTCATCTATGAATTACTTCTTTGTTTTGATCTAAGAGAACTATGCAAAGGGAAAACAGAGAAGAAATATTCCCTCACTGACTCTACCAGTTATGCAGACAGCCTGCCTGAGTTTTTGTATGGAGGTTTACTGATATATTATTTGATTATATCTCTGAACTTCTCATTTTTGATCATCCCCGCTCTCATGTTTTTCATTTTTATTTGGAGTGCAAAGAATAGGTCAGATGCAACTATTCTATCATGGTTTCTTTACCCACCTTTTCACAGTTATTCTAAGCCTCTTTCAGTACTGCAATATCATAAAATGATATTTCTCTTTCTTTCTTGATTCATTCTTTCATGGAAGATTTATGTACATAATAAATTTTGGGTTACATTTTTAATACTGAAGGAACGAATACATTCTAGTCTGTCTCTAAAAGTCTGCTTTGTATTTGAGGCACTGAAACAGAAATTAGTTAAGACTGGGGGTGGTTTTCAACTGAAGTGTGAGTTCACTGCAGTTTTGAAGATGCCCCAGAGAAGATTCATGTCTTGCTTGGATGAAGAATGCATTTGCATCAAGAGCAAGGAACAAAGTTATGAACTATAGGTCCTCCTTTTGGAGATTGAGCAATCATCACCTCCTTGCTTTTACCAAGATGCCATCAGTAAACTCCAATTTGGAAAGCAGCACACAGCTTTTCTTTGGTATTTGAATATTCTTAGGCTTTGAGGCTGAGTCCAAGAGAAGAGGAATCCACAAGACCAACAGACTTGGAAATCTGTTCCTCTGTCACTCTGGCAGCATTTCAGAAAACTGTTGCTGAACCTTGCTCTTCTGACAGCTTAAAACATCCTTCTGATTTTCAGCCTGAATGTATGAGCAGCCAGCTCAAACCAAGTTGTTCTTTGCCAGCATTGACCCCTGCAGTTTGTTAGCCTCAGCCCATTTTATCATTTCTGCTTTCAAGGTCATTCAAGATTCTGAATGGTATCTTTACTTCTCTTTTGATAGTACCATCCAGCTTCATGTCCTTAGCAGGTCTTAGGAGTCCCCACCAATGTTTTGTGCCAAAGTTGTTAATGAAAATAGTAAGTTGAACTGATCTTGAGAGCCTCTTTGAGTGACTCCACTGGTAATCTGCTACAGCTCTTATAAATACAAATGTAAAGGGTGTTTTTAGGTTCTTTAGCAATTTTGCAATTCTTTCTTGCAAGTAATATCAGTTTGCCACACTATGTTCAATGGTTTTATGAATACTAAATACATTGAACTTTGTACTAAATACATTGGCTTTATATTTCCCAGAAAATCTCTAATTAAAGATTGGTTTTACACAGAATAGGACGAGGACAGCACAGCTGCACAGTTACGGTTGGTTAATTTTTACATTTTCTTTTCCATCAAACCAGGTTCTCCTTTCTCTTTCTCTTTCTTATGGTCTCTACAAGGAATTCGATAATAAATTATTTAAATTTAAAAACCAAAGATAATTGTCTAACACTATCACTGGCAGAAATTACAAATTTATCTATAAATTAACCTGCCGAATATCACTGTGGAATATTGCAAAATGTCACTGAGCAACACAAGGAAATGTATTCTTACAAACTGGAAAGGAGATATTTCTTTGCTAATTGGACACTGAGGCATAAAGCTGCTAAAAACCATTTAAATTGAATACAGAGATTATTCCAAATCTCTTCTAAGAGTGTGGTCTTCCCAGCAAGTATAATCCTAAGTATACAAACAAAATTGTTCAGTGATGCTCACTTTTCAAGTGTTGAATGTTGAAGACTTATAGTGTCGTACACTATAACTCTGGCATCAGCAGAGTTGGTGAACAAATACTCTTAAATATATTTTGCAAAATAACTTGTTTGTGCAAACTTCAAAAGAAGAAAAAAAAATTGTAAGGCTCGATGGGTAATTCACAACAACTTATTTGCTTGACTGACCTTGAGAACAAATTCTCCAGGAGAAGTCAGTTCTAAGATTGTTTCACGGCTGTTTGTTTTTTTGCCATTTCTTATGAGGCTGCCAATATGAAGATATTTTGACTATTGCTGGGAGCTTGTATACAACCACCACTAATTTCCCACAGATAAGAGATTTCACAAGGTACTAATTTACAGTAATTTTCAACCAATTTCTCAAAAATCTTTAGTGGTTTTGAGCTCATGTAAATTACTGTGTCTTTATTCGTATTCTGGTTTCTAACCCACCTACATTTTTCACCCCTTTTCCTCCTTGAAGTCAGGAAATTAGGAAAACTTATTGAAACTTATAATTTGCAATTTGTGCATATAGTTTCCCGTGTGCCCTTTCCCAGCTGTCATTTCATTTGCCTTTTTCATAGCACCATTCCTTATCTTAAAGTGAAATTAATTTACTCCTTCAAGTCTTTTTATCAATCTTGGCTTTTCCTCGTCTTAGATAATTTCTTCCTCTCTGTCTCCGTTTACTCAATGAAATTTCAAGTCTCTTCACTGATGCACTTTTGTCTCTGAGCATTTGAAAAACTATTCCTTAGCCTTGTCACTCGTGTGCACCATTATAATCATCTGTCATTTTGTGTATCATTCCATGGGGGTTTATCTCTTTGTTTTCTTGTTTTTATTTCCCTCCTGTTTTGCTTGAAGTTTTACAATTAGGGGTCACCAAAAGTATCCAATTCTTACCAGTCTTTGGGTTTATCTTTATTGCTCTAAACAGGCTCACAAGCTGATTAAGAGACCCAAAGTAGTATCTTGAGATATGGGAAATACTCAAAACTCTTCTTTAACATTTGCTGGTTTTTTGTTAAATGAAAAGTAATTATGAGCTCCATTGTGTCACGCAGGTAGTCATTAGTGTTGAGTGTGTCTTTGGGAAATAAGATGGCAGACCAGAGCAAAGCTTTAAGCTGTATACATCTATTTGCATGCAATAACTATAATGGCAGCCAAGAGACTCAAATGGTTCCTGGTGCAAGTAATTTTCTATTATTTTCCCCCTTCTACTGTTTGGGATGCAATATCATTATGAGTGTATAAATGTAGCAAGACAATGTTGTGTTTCTTTCCAGTGAAGGTTTTGTATAAACCACCCTATGCTGAATAATGGAATAACGAGCATTAATATTGGTGACATTAATAGTTTTTAAAATGTGCTGATCTTGTCCTTTTAGTTTTTCAGAGGATGAATGTTGTCCTGTGATACATCTTTTTGAGACTGAGGAATCCTTTGGAACATGCCCAGGAACTCCCACGGGCCTTGGCCTTGTTTCACCTGGAAATAGAGACAGGAGAAGATGAGGTATGTTTGAGGCTCACTTCCAAGCCTTGGTTCTGTCCATAATAGCTTTAAACTGGATCAAATGAAGAGATCCAGAGAATACAAGAATTTAAGCCAAAGAACCACTTGAGACAAGGTAAAAGGGGTGCTGCTGTCTGACTGTCTCAGGCCTAGGGGGAGGTAAATAAAGCTGGGGGAGAATAAAGTGTCACTGATAATCGACATAAAGAATGCAGAATTTATGGGCCACAAGGAAAGCCAACTCAGCAACTGTGCTGAAATCAGCTCTGACTGGGTAAAAGGGAATTCCAGCAACGGGATATCCTGACCATTGACTCAAAAGAAAAGACTGCACATGGGCCTCGTTACCTTTAGAAGGCAGGGAATCCTGTAACCGGTAGGATACAAGAACTGTGTGGCCAATGAGCATTAATTCCTTTGTTTACTAAAATGTACAAGTTGTGAAAAGTTTTGTATAATCTTGGGACCACCACCACTGAGAAGCCCGGGGTGAAGAAGGACCAACAGGACGCCACTGGATCCTATCACCCATCTTCTGCTTAATCTGTCTCACTATCTCGCCTCCAGCCCCCTCTTTCCTACTTCTTTCTATCTCTCTACCTCACATTCATTTACTGTTAGATAAAATCCCTGCTATTGACTTTGGCAGGGTCTCGTTTGCACCTTAATTCGGGCAGAGGCATCTCCTATAATCAGTTCATGACAGGGTCTCAGAGCCACGCACTGCTTTTCAATAAAGGCTGTGCTCACAACACATCTGTTGCTCCATCCATTCTCAACCAACCATGTAAAGCCTGCTTTGCTCTCATCTCACTCGAGGACTTTGAAGCTCTGTCTCGTTCTTCTGATCTGGCTGTCTAATGCTTTGCTTTTCCCCCAGAGAATAAGCATTTCATGTGCCAATGGGAGTGATGGGTTTAGCCACAGGGAATGCTGTATGCAGACAGTACATTTCCCGCAGTTTTCACTGACATCTATCACATTTCTTTTCCCTGTACACAATGTTTATTCCAGTAGGTCTTTACCACAGGATTTTGTCAGCTTGCAGAGCTGTTTTTATGGTGCTGCACATCCTAGTGTCACTTCTTACCCGGGATTGCAGTGGAAGTGAGTCTTCCATAAATATCTCAGGGCACACTAAAAGGCTTGAATGTAACAAAGAGAACATCTGCTAAAATTGAATGTTTATGTCTTATGCTCTATTGTTTACTGTTTCTTGATGCATTGTATTAAATTGCAGAAGTATCCCATCAGATGAGCTATGGTGAGGCAAGCCTGTGTTAGGTGGGTTTATAACCTTTAATATTTAAAGATTTCTTTACCTTTCTGTAACTTTGCATTTCTGAACAGAAATCAGGCAGCAGTTGACTTGCATTCTGAAGGGTGAAAAATAACAGTAAATAAACCTTTCATCACATGCGTTGCAAAATACAAGCAAGAAAAGAGAATGTACACAGTGAACACTTTACACATGCCTTGGTTTTGCAGAAATTAATTATCAGAGAGATTTCACTTACCTAAAACATGCCACCTTCCATGAAAGCTGAAAGGAATAAACTATTTACAGGCCCTGAGATACTATCACAGGCGTTTCAGCTGCCTGCCTGGAATATGAAGAACCCCTGTTGCAGAGACTTGTGGGTTGCAAGAAAATGCATTTATTTTAATTCTTGTTACATAGTCGGGGGAATCCCATTTGTTGTACTCATCTTCCCTGCCTGTTCCTTCCAGCTTCTCCTCAAGTTCATGTTTACTGTTACTTTCCAGGCAAGTATATTTGAAATAATTTTTAGATTTTGTTTCCTTTTTTTTTTTTTGTTTAATATGAATTTAGAAGCACTGAAGCTGCAATGGTTTTGGTGTGATAGATTAGAAATCTCTTGAGTTATAAAACCAGATAGGAAAGATTCTATCCAGAAAAGCCTCATCAAGTTGAACTATGCTGATGTTTGTGTGCACGAGCAATTATCCACACAGCTGGATACAGACTGCTGACAGTCATTAGAAAAGTAAAACTGAGACTTTCCTTTGTGAAATAAGAGATTTTTTTTCCTTTTGCTTCCCTAAGTTTTCTTAACATCATCTTTCAGCATTAGAATTTGGCTTGATCCAAAGTTTGTTCATCTGTAAGTTTAGTAAGGAATTTTTTGAAGAGTTAGGAGTCTTAAATACAGTTCTAGATGTTCTAAAGTAAGAAATATGGTATCTTTCTGGATGGATTTTTGATGAAAATAGTAATTTTCCTTCAGTATTAAAAACACGTATATAAAAAGTATAAATTTGGGATGAAACAATTTATATTTTACTTTAAACAAAATTCTCATGTCAAGAAATTTTGAGTGGAAGGGGTTTTATGTGAGAAGCAAAGTGAAATACCTTGTGTGGGTCTTGAAGCAATGGTTCTATATTTGTTCCCTGGTACTTCATCAATTATATAATCCCCCCTGGAGCTACAAGTGTGTGGTGACCACCTGGGAAGCAAAGCAGACTAAAGATATGTGTCCTTCAGCCGTGTGTGGAGCCCAGCAGCCAGGGAATTCCATGCTCTCTAGTTGGGAATTGGGGCATCCCAGCCGTTTGGTGCCACCCCAGAGGGACCACCAGGTTTCCCCTGCCTGCTCCCTGCCAGCAGTTCTGGTGGGGACATCTCATCCCTCAGCAATATCTCGGCCAGACAGGGCACATCCATCAGAAAACTTCTAACCATGCCTAGTTGGAGGGTGTTTGTCATCTTTTAAGAACATTAAACCCAAAGCCCTGGTTTCCTCTTCCTGGCTTATCTTGTGTCAGGTTTCAAACTACTAATCGGGGCCCTCATGGAAAGTTTTCATACAGGAACAAGAGAAAGTTACTGTGATATTTTAAAATAAGCATAGATATCAAAGAAAAGAACAAAATGTCCAGCACTGAACCTTGACATTGGTTTAGTCGAGCCTGGAACTCCCTTAGTTAATACAGATTTAGTTTTCAGTGGGTTTATAGAAGTGTGAGACAGGAATATTTTCTTCTGTCTAAAATTCCTCACCTATGAAATGCAAATTACGCATTCACACCTACCTCACAGGAGTCTTGTCGGGAGTAATTAGTTAATGTGTGTGAAATTCTTTAAGGTTGTGGGATAAAATTTCAGTGGCTTACATGCTGTTACGTACAAAACGCAAAACCTAAGTGTGAAATATGTGTTGTCAGTGCAAGGCTCTGCATGCTATCTCAGAAGATTAAGCTGTTTTCATGTTGGCATTTAAGCAAAATAGTCACAAAATTGCTTCAGTTTTGTTGGATTGGGGTTTTTTTTCCAATAGTTTGAATCATAGTGATTCTCTGTGGATGACTACTTGGTGTGTGCTGATTGTGAAATGATTGTTGGAGGTTTCAGCACAGTTTGGGACTGTAGCAGTCTCTGGCATTATTTCTGTTGCCTAAACTGCATCTGACCTCCTCTTGTGGCAAACTTCTCACTCATTGTCTCTTATACTAGCTGAGAAACCAGCACTAGGAATAGTTTTGCTTCTAATGTTCATAAGAGCCATTTCGAGTTGCTCCATGCATAGTCTAATTATTTTTCTTTTAAAACCTAACAAAATAAGGTTTTATCACAACTTACCTCACTGCAAATCCATACTGCAAGAAGCCACTAGGTCAGATTTTCCAGGGATATGTTCACTGGCCTGTGAGGGAATCGATGCAACTTGTATCGAGTAGAAGCAGCTAAAAGGGCTGGCTCTTTTTCAAGTGAACCTGCAAAATTCATTGGGGCCATTGCACTTCCCTGCTGCTGGCAGAAATGCAGAGAGAATACACGACAACTAATGAAAAAAAAGAATCCTGACTGGTTTCTGGTAGCAGGAAGAAGAAACCTGAGATCTGAGGTAGTAGAACACTTGCTGTAGCAGAAAATGCACCAGAGGCTGGGCAGGAGGAACCAAGGACTAGATCCTAGTGAGGTCATGACTGGGAATTCTCTCCCACCCACCAATACGACATTTGTCAGCCAGAAAGGTGCTACTTCAGGCCTTGTATTTTTGCAGGTGTTTGAAACTGGATTACATCTGCAGCCTCTAAACTAATAAGCCCTCTGAAAAAGGTTTGTTCTCTATCAACAACTTGGATGCCTTGATCGAAGAGAACGTGCTGTTTGCTGAAGCTGGAATCTCTTCCTCTGGCTTGAAAGGTTTTCTAGGTATTTGTGATAAACAGTACAGTCATTTTTTTTTTTTTTTAAATGTTATTATATTTTTGGTATGGAAAGTGCCAAAGAAGAACATGATCCAGCCAGCCATGTCAAGAGTTTACCTTACTCTGGGAATATTGTCTCTGTCAACTGGTTTCCCCAATGGGGCTTTACCTGCCAGAGTAAACAAGTCCTGCCATGCTGCTTGGGCAAAGGTTGTTATCAAAGGTATAAATAAGCTTCTTTCTTAAGCAGTTTGATCTTTTGTCAGCAACAAAGAAATGTGTCTCAAACCAGGCTTTAAAGCAAACGCCAGCATCTCTAAGTGTAGTATTCTTGCAGGCTGGAGTTAGAAGGGAGCCTCCCATGTACATTCTCTTTGATTATATTGATCTAGAAAGTTCCTCAGTAAGGCTGCCTGAATGAAGCTGAGAGTCTGCCAAGATTTCTGGCTGAACAGTTTTAAGTTGCCTGCCTTCTGGAAGCGGTGCTGGCATCAGAATTCCTGCTGTGCTGGTTGCAGTCTACCAGGTCACTTGTCTGGGTTGCATGCTAATCGGCTCGACCCGAAATGCTGATGGCGTCAATATAATCTGTGTCGCTCAGGATGGTTGTCTGAAATGCAAACACCTCGTTCCTGTCACAGTAGAGATTCACCACCCAGGAAAAGGAAGATTCAAAAGTAATACTGAGATATCGGTCCAACAGTTTTATCTCACACATCAAGTTCTTATACTGGAGGATAATGAGTTCAGTTTTCCCTTTACTTTGCCACACTTCCTGTGTCTTCTACCTAATTTTCAGATTTTCTTTCCCCAGCAACTCTCATTTCACCTAGTTAAGTAAAGACTTAGGGTGAATCTAGTGAACAGAGCCTAAGTGAACTGACTGCCAGCTTCAAAGAGAAAAAATATTTTATGCCGTATGTATAGTCAACACTGAGAATTTAGTTTTGCTTTTATTTTGCATTTCTTCTTCTTACAGTTTGAAAGTAATTAAACAGTTTTGAAGTTCTTTCATAAGAGACTTTAAAGTGTGGAACTTAAATGCCAATCATGTTTCATCTTGGAATGAATTTTTAGGACAGAGTTAATACTGAGAGTTCTGATGAGAGATGAGACACCCCGATGTGAATAACGTGACTCAATCTCTGCCTGAGCTAACCATGAGATTGAGCTTTTGGTAGAATAGGGTTGTTTTATCTGCCATAAACTCCAACAAGATAAAGCTTGAGTCTACAAGTGTGAGGGAAAGACATCTAGTGGATCCAGGCAGAGTTCCAGTTCTGGAAAAAATAAAAATCCCATATAGACTGTGTTTATAGATATGAGCTAGTGACAAAATAAGTTTCCCAGTAATCCAGAGGAATAAAGTAGACTCATTCATAGGATGATGTGTTTGGAACTTTGTCATCTTATTGGCACGTTGTAGAAGTGATGGCAGCTATTTCTTTGTCGTGCTGTAAAACAAGGAGAAGTGAGGCTGGAATCAAATCCTGGCATTTCAGCTGATATGCAAAATGAGCAAATAACCCAGGTCAGCCTTCTACACCGGACTTTACTTAATGGTAAGAGAGTTAAAAGTAAGCGAACCCCCCTCCCATGAAGCAAAACCAGGGCGATTAACAGCATGGAAAATAAGGAGAGAAGATTTAGAGGGCAGTGGAAAAGTCAAAAGCACTTTCCAATGCCAAAAAGCACATTCATTTTGCAGTCTTATCCTGCAATGTTATCAGAAGGTTTGAGTGTGGTAGGAGAATAGGTGTGACAGAGGGTGATTGAGTCACTTGTTACAGTGGTTTGGGCACATTCTGCTCCTTCAGCAAGGAGAAAAGGAGCAGGATAATTCTGAAGAACGATGTAGCCTCCGTGGCTCAGCAGGGCAGCAGCTCCAGGAGAGCTGAGGAGTCTATTTTTTTCGGTTGTTTGGGCTGACTGACTGCATCTTGAGCACAAATAGCTTCCCAAATGGAGTGGTAAAAGTGCGGAGATTTGTGGACTGGCTGTTTATCAACTCCACCAGCTGCAATCTAACACAGGAGCCATAAAAAAATAATTTGACAAGTGGAATTCTCCATCCATTCATTGTCTCTCTGAGGTGCTAAATTTATGGAAAGGGCTCCTTTGAATGTTTTGTTCCACTGAAAGCTGCCCTTTTCAAAGACACAAACAACAGTTCAGATGAGTTTCATTTTTCAAGTGAATTTAATATTTGACTATTTCTCCTTAATCTGGAATAGAGAAAGGAGAATATCCAGTATTTGAGCACCCGCAATCTGAAGTTGATCAAGTCTCGTGGCTAATGCTCACTCCTCATGCCAGGTGAAAGGGGAGACTGGGACCAGCTGTCTGCACTCCACACTCCCTTTAACCATCTTCAAGTCCTTGTGCAGGACTTAGGTATTATTTATGTAAAAAATGTTTTAAGGTTATTGTTGGCAAGCAGCAAAAATTAAGAAATTGTCTTCTTTGGTTCCTGTCATTTTTTAACTACTGGAAGCAGATGAATATTCGTTTCAATAAAGGCTTTCACAAAAAATATTCTTGTAATAGTCTGGGAGAGGGCAGTGTCACAGAGTGAATTGAAACGAGTCAAATCTAGGTTGTGCTCCTTTTTTCCTGCTCTTGATCCTTTGAAGCCACTTTGGCAGCTCACTCTCATTCCCTTTTCCCTCCTTTGAAGTACCAAGTTGATGCAGTGGTCTGATACTCATCTGTGGAAGGGAGATTGGAGGGTGGGGAAGGAAATCCACACCATTCCTCAGTGGAATGCTTGGGAATTTGATGTGGTATGGAGGTCTTATATAGGTATTTCTGTGAGTATTTTATAGGGCTGCCTACAGTTTTATCACTCACATACTGCTGTACTATAAATATCAATATATATTACAATACTTTTTTTCCTAAAACTCTCCCCAGTATTGGCCCTCTAAAAACAGTCCTCACAGGATGGCTTTCTCTTCACAGAAATTGGGTTATTAGCTCTTGTTTTGGAAGTACCAAGTTTCCCACAGATCTGCAAAGAGATTTGTGGATTCACTTGCATTTAGACAACCCTTTCCTGTAGATTAAAGGTAATTTCAGGGAAGTTCTCCTTTTCTTTGTCTTTATGTTTTGTTGAGAATTTACCTCTTTTTTTTTTGAAAATACAAAATGCTCATAGGTTAAAGATCCTTTCTTCCCGAACTCTCAAGGCAATAGTGGGAGAAAAGAAGGCCCGTTGTGCTAAGGTGTGGAACTAACCAAATAATAATTAAAAGAAGATGAAGAACTAATGATATTTTCCTGAGGTGATTATTAAGAGACCTGTTCTACATGTTTTGCTGAGGAGTTAAACTAAAGGCCAAGTTTCTGGTGCATTTTAGCAAATATCTGTATTAACAAGGGTATCTCTTGATTTGCAAGGTCAGACCTGTGCCTCGTAGAGCACTGGCAAGCTAACGGATAAATTCCAATCACTACGATCAAATCCATTTAAGATTAATCTTTCTCTTAACATTAATGCCATTTAAATCTGTAATTTTCTTTCAGAATATGGAGAAGGAGAGTTAAATACTGCCTAAAGACCTTATGCAACACTTTAAGACATAATTTATATAAACTAGGAATTTCATTTTTGCCTCTTAAGTCTCTGTTGACCATATTACAAGTAGTTTAATAGTTTTAAAAAGTGAGGAAATTCTACCCTTTGACAGTAATGCCTTTAAAAAGGTATTAAAAAGTGATACCTTTAAGATGGTATATTGTTAATATGCTTCGTATTAATTTAAATATTTGTTACCAGAGTTTTCTGATTTTTCTTTATAAGCATTTTTCAGCATTTTTCTTTTTCAGCATTTTTCTTTAGAAGTAATTCAGGATAATAAAAATAAATTTGATGAGAGCATCTTTGTGCAAATAAGAATAAAGAATCATCAGGAATAATGAGAAAGGCTATTGATAGATTTTATTTTATCTGTGTCTAATAATGAATCCTTCATTCTTTTACTCAGTCTGAAGAAACAAAACACACTTTAACTTTCCTGTTCCAGTGAAATTAAGGTGCAGATAAAATTCCTTTAGAAGGGGTTTCAGGTAAATTCTCTGTTCTCCTATATCCCTCAACTGAATATCAGTACAAGTCATGTCTGAACACCTCTGTTCAGCATCTATGTCAGATGGATGATAGATGATAGATTGGTTTTCCAGTAACAAGCTTCAAGCAATACTACTAAACTGCCCTATTCAGAAATTGGAAACCATATATACTGTACTTCCTTCTAGAGCAAAGTTGTGCTGTTTCCCTTTTTAAAGTTTTTTAATTTAATTGCTTTGTTTCCAGTCTGCTCATTTTCAAACTGTTTTATTGGACAGTGTAGAAATGGCTTCTTCACATTCTGCACTTCTCTTCTGAACCATATGCTACCTGATGGATGTCCTGTATGGTTCCATTATTTGTAAAATGTGGATTTGTTAGACTGATTCTTTTCTACCTGACTTCTATTGTCTGATTTCTTCTTGACCCAATTGGTTATTAAAGCAGATTTATTGTTCTGCCTTTCAATTATCTTCCCAAATATGCTGAGCTAGGTTTTGGTTGTTTTGTTTGGTTGGTTTTTTTTTTGGCTTTTCATGGTTGTTGACAATGATCAATAGCCTTCATTTTATTCAGATTAATTTTCATTAATTTTCTCTGTCATTCATAATTGAGTTCAACTATCAATATTCTTCATGTATATTGAGTAAGAGCAAGACTGCATTGCCTATGGTGCTTCTGTAACTGCCCGTGCTTATAGTGAACCATGTTTCTTTCCCATACAGCCTCTGAAAGACTCCTTTGGGTGAACTTTCAGAAAACTTTTCTTCCAGTTGGAAAAAATCTTTACTTACTGAGGAGTCTGATTTTCAGGTTTGACTTAGCAAGGAAGCATTGCAGGGCAACACTGATGAGCAATATCAAGGGAGTAAGTTACTTCTGTTTGCAAAATGCTTATTGGAAAACTTTTTTTTTGGTGACTTTACACTCTGTATTGAAGTACAGCTTATGTAAAATTTATTCTGTACTCTAAGTTTTTTTTTTTTTAAAGTATTTATTCTAATCAATTCTTTTCAAAGATCGCTTCAGAACAGATAGCTGGCTCTGTATCTCATTGGTTTTCTTTTTCCTAAGGAAGGGGGTTTATGTTTCTGGACAGATTTTGAGTTTTCCTGTAGCTTAATTGCTGCAACAACCACCAAACGAAGAAATGTTTCGAAGCACAACTACAACATTATTTATCTCTGACATGGGCTCAGGTACTTCCTCTCAGTTCCTTGGGAAGTTTCCCATCACTCTGATTACGATTTGCAGCTCCACAGACTTAGGGAAGATGTAAACAGGTCACTCCTGCATCAGGGTTTTCTTTTTTTCAGTCATCTCCTAGAACAGCATAAAGTTGTGTTCTGTGCTAATGAGTCACCCTTCTGGCTGCTGGTTACTCAGCACTCAGGCAACACACAAACCATGAGCAAAAGTAATCAGTAAGCAAACACGGCATGAAAAGAAATGACTGTGAACGTTTTGATTAAAAGGTCAAGTGCAAAGCAGGTATGACGACACACGGAAAATATTTTTTCTAAAATAAATAAACAATTAAATTGATTTCCTAGCCCTTCATTATAATGTTGAAATAGCTTGAGCTAATTATGATAAATGAGGCTAAATGAGGTGTGCCTTCTCACTAAAGATATTCGTACAATTTTCTTGTGACAACACCCGATGTCAAGTTTGCCAAAGCCATTAATCATCACAAAGATGTGGTGTACCCTCTTGCTCATGGGTATAGGGGTTTATAGATATTATATATTTCATAATGCATTATATACATATTATTATGTATCTCTATAAAGTTGTGTATATATCTACTTTTATATATACAACTGTAATGTCACTAGAGTGCAGTATATTTTAAAATAAATATTTTCTACGAGGGTCAAGTTGTTATGTCTTCTTTAAACTGGTTGTGGGATATGGATGAAGCATATTAACTTTAATTAACTTCACCTTAACAACCAACCTACAAACCAAAGTAGTAACCCATCACAGAAATATGCATAATTGCATTTCACATTACGTTTATTTAAGGTATCTGCTGGATTATGTGATTACAGTTCTTCTGCACACCCATATTGGAGCTCAGAGAGACAATGGCAGGAGGGGCAGACCAGATATCACCCTGATGGCTGCTCCTAGGCACATCACTGGGGTCTGGGACATATTATGGGATGCAGGAGAAAAGCTGTCTTGGGTTGCACAGGGCTTATTTGGTGTTGTTTAGGGGAGAAACCTTTGGAAGGAATACATTTATATAATTCTACTATCAACTTGCATAATTTAACATAATAAAGCATAACTGGAAAAAAATGCACTTTTAAAATTTCTTCTATCATTTAAGTCCACTGTACTTAATTTCCTGGTAGAAATTTTCATACAATTACTATTTCTTCAGGGTTCTGTTTATCTATATAAAACCCTGCAACTGGAATATACTACTATTTTATATTCTGCTTTTGACCCTAACAGTCTTTCTTTTGGTGCAGGAAGGATTAAAATTGCTAACCCATGAACACAAGAAATTGCATTGCATTTTGAAAAGATCCTAACAGATGTTGGCCCGTGTTCTCCAAGGTACTTCAATACTTAAAAATGTACCTGGCCTTTTAGCAAGACTTTGAAAATCACCTACATGGCACTTATGAACTTAAAAGGGAGATATGAAAGCACTTTATTCCTGATCTTTTTTAAACTACCTATTCTGTCCATAGATATCTTTGAAAATCTGGATCTGAGGCATTTTTCAGATTTGGACTCATATTGCCTACTGAAATCTTTTGTCTTTGTCTCTCCTTAGAATGATAGAGTAGAAGAGAGTGCAGGCATTATGAACATAGCATTTGACCTAAAAGGACAAAATCTCCATTATTTTTCTTCCTTTTCCTTTTTTTCCTTTTCCTTTTCCTTTTCCTTTTCCTTTTCCTTTTCCTTTTCCTTTTCCTTTTCCTTTTCCTTTTCTTTTCCCCTTTTCCTTTTTCTTTTCCCCTTTTCCTTTTTCTTTTCCCTTTTCTCTTTTTTCTTTTCTTTTCTTTTCTTTTCTTTTCTTTTCTTTTCTTTTCTTTTCTTTTCTTTTCTTTTCTTTTCTTTTCTTTTCTTTTCTTTTCTTTTCTTTTCTTTTCCCCTTCTCCTTTTCCTTTTTTTTCTTTTCTTTTCCCATGTTCCTTTTCCTTTTCCTTTTTCTTTCTTTTCCTTTTCCTTCTCACAGGTATTTTTGGCCTCCTAATCACAATATTTGCTTTTGCATCTTCATGGAAAATGTATTTTCCAGGTCCAAGGCCCCTGTTGTAACCTCCAGGCACCCCCACTACAGCTTTTGCTTGGCTTCTTAAACAGCTTTGCTGTGCTGTACTACAGTAACTGTGTGCACTTCTCATCACTACTGCTTTTCCACTCTTCCCTGGGCTTCTCTCAGGTTTCCCAGAGCAATATGCATCAAACGGTGCCTTTGCTCTTTCAAACATTGGAGAGGTTTTTTATGGTACAGAGATAAAACTGGTTTCATCAGACTATAAACACTTGTATATTATTAAAAGGACTTGGGAAATCTTGGACTTGCCTCATGAAATATCTTGGAGTGACTTGGTCCACTTGGAGCAGTGTAATTTCACTCAGAAACCATGTTAATACAGTTTGAGGAGGTTAAAGGAAATATTTAATCTTTCTCTGTAGTTTACTTACAAGCATTTTGTTATGTTTTCCACTGCTTCTGAGCTTCTAAATCAACTTGTGTCCTCCTGACATTCCTGTGCAGGGATGTCCTCCCAGTTCACGTCCTTTTGTTGTAGCTGGCATGTTTGTGGCCTTCGACCTCGTGTCTCTTCAGAGGTATCTCTCTTAAACAATATTTTCTGCCCTGACGGTATTTTCCTCTTATTTTTGACCATTTTTTCTCTTCTCTAAGACTCCCTCTTTGTCTGAAGTTCCAGCCAGCAAGAGCTCTCTCGGCTGGGCCATAAACAGCTCCTTGTCAGCTGTGTTCCCCAAAGAGAGGGAACCAAACCACTCCAAATCCTTCCTTTTTGGGTTCATTTTCTGACTTTCTGACTCTGTTGTTGCAGGTGCTGATTTCCTGTCACCAGCTGAACCCCTGTGACTCCTGCGCCTGCCCCCAAACTCCACAGTTGATGTTTGCAGTGAAATGACCTTTTCCTTCTTCTGACTATGTCTGACATAAAATGTTTTGGACTGGGGACAACCTGAAGGAGGAGTTTTTGATCATCCCTTCCCCCAGAATCCTTGCCAGCAGGCACCAGGGCTGAGCTCAGGTGCTTTAGGAGTCAGACCAAAGTGCAAAATCACACAAAATGGCTGAGGTTGGGAGGGATCTGTGGAGGTCCTCTGGTCCAACTCCCCTCCTCGAGCAGGCCCACTTAGAAGAAGTTGCTCAGGACCACGTGCCCTTGGCTTTGGAGTTCGTCCATGGATGGAAATTCCACAGTCTCTCAAGAAATTGTGGAGAAAATTCTTCCTTGTGGTTCTGTCATCAGCTGTGTGGTTGCACTTTGGTGAGGTGGTGCAGAACAAAGAGGGAAGGTGCTGCCATGCGTCACCTCCCCTGAAGCGGGGCTGCAGCAGAGAAGGTGCTTTTCTCGATTTCCCACCTCTGGAACAAGAAGCCCACACTCAAATGTGAATTTGACTGCAGGTTCCTCTTGTGTTGGTCGTGGTGCCATGTTCCATGGCAGGGCAGGAGAGGTTCCCACCCATGCACACACCACTCCGGGAATGCTGCAGGGCAGGGAGGGGCGTTTCCGTGTCCTACATCCCTTGGTCACCTTTTGGTCCCCAGGAGGGAAGGGTAAAATTTGCAGCACCCCTGTTCTGCCCCCACCATGGGGCTTCATCCTGCTGCTGTGTCCTTCCCCATGGGGCAGGGCTGTGCAGGCACATGTCTGTCCTTGGTTCTCCTTGGTTCTCCTCTCTTTCTGCAGATTCTGAGTGCTGAAGGAGCTGTGGGTGGGCACACTACAGGGATAAGCTGGGGGATGCTCCAGGAGCAGCCACACAGGGGAACACAGCTGCTCAGCTGGGTACAGATGCCCCTGCAGCTGTGGGCAGCTGTCGGGAAGAGCTCCCTGACAAGAGAGTAGAGGCAGCTTGGGGCTTATCCAGCTTTCCCTGTCCCTTCCCACTGCACTGGACAAAGGGAGCCCAAGTGACCCATCTCCCAGTTTAAAATTATGTTGAATGCATAAGACATTAAAATATAACGAGAAAAGCTGAGCAAACATTGTAATTAAATATTTACTGTATACAACTGTATCTCGAAAGGCAGCTGGTGATGAAATCAACAGGCCATGTTAAAACGCCTTTTTTTCCCCGCCTTGAACAAGAATATTTTAAATAGATATTGAATTGTGAAATGAAATATACTTCCTATTCAGTTGAATTCCCTATTTATCAGTCATTTCACCTACCATGCCATGTAACTCACGTACAGAATCAAAATTACCATCTGCTAAATCAAATGCAAGAAGCAGAGGAACAAGTATATTCACTAGAAAATCAAATCAATATTAAAAAAATACATTCAGAACCCAAAAAATCATCTGCTTTTAAATTATTTTTGTTCAAATATAGAGCTCTTTTATATGCAAGGATAACAGTATTTGTTTACGTGTGTACATACGCTAAAATATGAATATTTATCTTTCAGTTATCTCTAGAGGTAACCTAAAGCAGCTTAGTTTGGTTCTAAGACTGTCTGATATATCTTTTTTAGCACTTAATAACTTGGAAAGATAACAATTTCTTTTTTATTTTAGTCCGTATTTGCATACTATGCATTAGGAAGATTCTTCATTACTTTTTAATTGATTTCAGAGAGTGTAATGGAGAGGTTTGCCTTTCAGATCAAAATTTCACTTAGCTCTAGAATAAAGTTTTAAAGTGTTTATAGTATCAGCATTTAAGGCGGCATTCTATGAGAAGTTTTCTTTAGTCAAAAAAGTACTTAAATTTAAAAAGAATGCTCACCCAGGTATTGTTCCTATTGAACTCTACAAACTCTTGTGAAATTCAGTATATCTACTATTTATCTGTCTTTTTATTCTGAGCTGTGTGTTCTACTGTCCTCATGCATGTTGGAGAGTTAGGAGTTCAACAAGTGTGGGGTTTTCATGTCACGGCTTTCTTTTGAGATAGTACGATACAGAAAAATAAACACGTGCATAAAAATATACATAATAAGACCACTGCAGAACAATTGCACGATGTATAACAGAGCTTCTAAGTAACACACACCTGAAGATTTAATTCCCAAAGCCAATTTAAGAGGCACAGAAGAAATATTCCCAAATATTTGGTGAATGAAGTATATCCATCATCTATTTGATACCTAACTTTGATAGCAACTTTCTCTTAATACACAGTGTAATGAATCCTTTCCTGTCTATTTGATTTGTACTTTCAGTCCTTCACCAAGACCATGTTTAAGCATGTGATTTCGTTACATAAGCTGTCATTTAAGAGAAGCACACTTTCTTTTTCCTCTGAGATTATTAGACTATCTAATAACACTTTTTACATGCATCCTTTTGTATAGAATGTATCTTTCTCACCATTGACACAGAGGCTAGGTGAGTTATTTCAACACTATGGATGTAATATTGAAGTACAATATGTATTTTTTAAAACAGGTTGGACCATTAAGCAGTACAGATTAAAATATTTATTTTAAATTAAGTCTTTTAAGTAATTTAGTGCTTTTTAGAACATTTCCTTAATCTCTAATGAATTCAGTAAAACACAGGAAAAACTCTCTCAACTTTGCATATAAATAAACTCCCACAGAAATCCTGGATGGCAATTTCTCTCCCTCTAAAACCAGCAATGGGTCGTAACTGTGGAATTTTGTCTCCCTAATGTTCGTATTTGCTTAGCTCTTTGCCTTGCTACCCAGGAGCCTAATTTGGGGTTGATGTTATTATTGCTGGACCCGCTCCATCAAAGTTGTGTCCTGCTGTCCTTGCCGATGAGAGGTGACTTTGACAGTCTCGTTGAGTGGACATTGCAGCTTTGATATTTCCAGCAGGGGATAGGGGCTTGGAAAGATACTGCAAGACATCTGTTTGCAGCTCTGGAGCACACTCTCCTGCCTACTCAATTTTTACATAATGCTCTGAAGGCGCATTAAAGAAATTGCTGGGAGAATGTAATAAATCTTAGTCAATTTAAGTGGCACGGTCAAGGCAACTTCTTCTCTAGTAAAGACAGAAATAGCACAAAAGGCTACAAGTGAAAATTAGTGCCTCAAACCAATATCAATTTGCTGTGGTACCTTTGTTGCCTTCCTGTAAAACCAAAATGTGTCTTTACAAGAAGCGTTAGGAATTCCCAGTTTGGGTTTCGGTATTCTGCTGCCTGGGGCAGAAAAACAGTGGTGGAGAGAGTTTAATTCTGCTTCTTCTGAGTCAGTCTTCCTGTTAAAGGGGTTCAGTCTGGACAAAAGGTTGCTCTGGATATCTGTTTGTCAGTCTTTTTCCTGGCAAGCATGATGTGTGATCTTAGAGTACTCCTAAACTGCAATCAGGACTGGCGGTGAGAGTTTGCACCCCTTTCCTTCAGGCTCATTTCTCTCTTTCTCTACAAGACATGTGCTAAAATTGTGGAAGAGTCCTGGTTTTATTCTAGCAAAGTCCATATCCTTCATATAAGGAGATATGAGATGGATGCAGAGCAACTCTGGCCCAGGTCAGTAAAGGGGAGTCAGAGTTCTTGGCAATGTTGCATATTTGAACCTGCTCCACAGGCAGGATTAAATCACATAACATTTGAAAGACGAACAACAAGTCAGAAAGAAAATGTCTTAATATGGCAGACTGCTCCTGTAAGGCTTTCATTGTCTGCTGAGGGTGCTGAAATGAATTAAGAAAAGCAGGGTGCTGAGGCAAGTTACTTTGTTCAGCAGAAGACCAAATCCTTGGAGTCAGATGTGGCTTTCCAGAAAACCAACAGGATGTCACTATCCACTTTTTACCTCTAATGTTACCCTTTATCTAAACTGATATGAAATTTGGAAAAAAAAAAAAGGTGAAGTACATTTCAAATAATGGGACATATTCTTGTAGTTGTGAGGATATACTTATTCTAAGAAATGCTCAAATTAAAATGACCGCTAGCTATAGACCGTAGGAAGCTTATTAATAAAGGGAAAGAAATTCTATCAATACCTAGCGTACTCAGATGTTGATCAGTTTTAACAATCTTGGAATTTTACTGCTTCTGACATACATTTCACCTGTGTTTGTATGTCAAGCATTCTGAAGCAAGTGCTGCAAAATTAAAAGGAGGGGAAAAACCAATATTGAAAAAGTCTGATCAATTCCACGTTTGATATTCCTTCTGAGCAGAAGGCTGAATATGCCCATAAATTAAAATAAACTTCACTGGATACTATTGCTGCTAGTTCTAAATTAACAGATGAGAAATCTGCTACAGCAGCATCCCTTTTGATACCACCTAATTTAAATTAATTGCCTGTCTGTGACTCCAAATCAAAAATTAAGAATCAGACTAAGCCTGCAGTATTAATATTGCATCTAAATATTTAAGCCTGGAAATTGTTCTTCCAGGGCTCAGCTTCCAAGGACAACTGCTATGAGGTTCTGTGCTGGCCGTGTGTGTGCAATGGGAATATTGATTCTTCTTCACCCCACCTAGCTGTTTTAAAATCTTTCAGCATTTAACTCTGCCTACGTGTGCTGTACAGACCGGAGAGCTTCACCTGTCAAAATATATTTCACAGCTTCCTCAGAGATTTTGTGATGTTTTATTTGGTTTCAAAGTGAGGATATCCCGAGTCCCATAATCCATACTCCCATGATCTAGGTAGCCGTTGATGAGAGTTTCAGTTTATTTCCAGAGATTAGTTTAGGATTGATGCATAACTATGGAGCGTGTTCTAGGGAGAACGTATTTACACTGAAGTAACTCATCCACCTGTAAAACAGCGCATTGTCCCAGCCATCCTGTGTGACTTCAGTACAATGAAGTCCATGGTTGGGATGATGATATTGATTATTGATTAGCAGCTCAGCGTGGTGGATCAGGGAATGTGTTTCTCTGCTGGTGTGTGTGGTTGGCTCGGTTATAGATTTGATTTAATAAGTGAGGGGTCTGGGTAAGTTGGTTGTGACTTTGATGCAGTGTACAGCATCCCTAATTTGAGAGGTCATTAATCTGCCAGGTTTAACTAAATAACGAATTGCAGCTTTTGTCAGCTCCAGAAATAAAACAAGGTGCAGTCTGTGCACTCCCAACCTGCTCTTTCTCAGTAATTACATTGTTCAGGTGATCCAAGCTTCTGCCTTGTGACTCATTCCTTAAAGTAGCACTGTTAAAAGCAGGTATTCAATGCTAGGTGGGACTACATGAGATTTGCTAGTCAGCAAGCTCATGTCTTGAAAGCCATGTTTCTGGAAGCAGTCCAGTGTTTCTAGGAATGTCAATAAACACACCCTGCTGAAAAGTTTCTCTGGTCCTACTTTCCTTATGAAGGCAAAATTCAGATTTGATAACAATAATGTTTTGATACAGGCCCTTGTTATCTGAAAGGCAGTTTGTTCTCTTTTAAATATAATTTCAATAGCTTTTGTTAGAATAGTTAGATGCATGCATGGCTATTTGTTCGACACAACCTCTGGTTTCTCTGAACAGTGAGAGTTCATCTTTGTATGCACAACTGAGCAGGGTTGATGATGATACTTCTGAACATCAGTCAGTAAATTTAAATCTTGACCAAAGTCCAGTGCAGTAAAGATCTGTCCAAGAGATTGTCACCCAAATTTTCGCAGTGCTACCACGATCAAAGTACAACATATTGGGAACATCTGACAGGTCCCAGAGCTTTTCACTCAAAGTCACTCTACAAAACATTCTTCAAAAATATTCCAGCCTAAATTGCTTTAGCAAAGCTTTGCCAGTTGAAAAATTTGCATTTTCTTGAAAAGTAAAAGATGTTGACAAATGAATTTTCTAAATATTGATGAAAATTATGAGGGAGAAATGAGTCAAAAGTCATTCTTATATGATATGTACTATCTCCGAGCAGACAAAATTGAGAATTTTTATCTGAAGATCATGAGTAAGATTGTGGAACTGAACAAATTTCCTTCATTTTTATAAATGACCTATGTTATTTTTTCATTGTAACCTAATGTGGAACTATTAATAAGTGGCATAGGTATCGAAAGAATAGTAGTCATGCTAAATAGTGGCTAAGTCCCTTTGTACTTGAGGAGATCTAAATTTTGTACAGTTAAGCATGCACAGCGCATGCAGAAATGAGGAAAATAAGCTAAAAGAGGTAAGAAGGGAGAAAGTTTAATTCAAAGATGAGCATCTAACAAGAAAGCTGAATGGCAGACACACCTACTTTCTTTATACTCTTTTGCTGGCTGACTTGTTTTTCTAAACTGTCTTTAAAAGACAGATTTAAGTGTGCTTTAAATTATTGAGGGAGCAGGAGTGCATTTCATTATTCTAGGAGAGATTCATCAAAACAAACAAATACTGTACTGAGATACAAGAAGAAAGTGGGGGGGTGGAGGAGGGACGTGATTTGATTTCCAGACAAAATGGTCCAAAAAATTTAGAAATGTAAATTCAGTTAGGGGAAGTACATCCCTGTGCTGAGAGCTGGGAGAAGCCCCAGGCATCCTTTGGGCCTGCTAAAGCCCTCTGTGAGGGCTAATTAGTTGCATTGCATGAATCTCCAATTCCAGATAAATATGCATTTTACAAATAGTCTGCAGAACAAGAATTATTTATTGGACATGTTGGTGAATAATTTGAAATATAGGATGAAGACTGTCATTTCAAAAATCCGTTTACAGGCAGTTTACCAGTGGGTAGGGAATAAAAAATCAAGCTTAAGAATTATTTGTTTAAAAAAACCCTTAGTTTTCCTAGCTGTTAAAAAAAGCTCAAACATTCTTCATGGTAAAGAATATGAGGACTTGCACTTCCTGGGGGGAGCATGTCTCTAAAAGCTCTCGAGCGTGCCATGATAAAATTTTTATTGTTTTGTTTTTTAGATCGCAGCATGTTTTCCCTCTTGGGGAAAGGAGTGCTATCATTTTTGGGGAAGCGTGTGGACAGAGTGGTAGTCCAGGGATGGGCTCCTCATTCATTGTCTTCCACTATGGAAAAGTTAGTAAGTGTCTGACCCCATAGAACCTACAAGTAGTTCTATAAAAATGAGTTGGCATAAAGATATTCACTTAATTTTTTCTTTTCACATGCCAAACGAAGTAAAACGTTCTAGCTTTCTAGGAAGTGTTTTATGGAATACATGTCAGAATGGACACACAGTCGTGTATTCCCACACGTGAGGAGGGAGGAGAGGCCTAAGAGCTGCATACTCCATTTCAGGCTGAATACACAGCAACTGGGCAGCTCATTTTTCTATAAATTAGCCTGAAAGCAGCACTTCTACTTCCAGGTACTTATCCTAATTTCTCACCGTAATTAATTCATGGCTCGTTTATACTCATTTGTCCTTGTGCCAATACTCTACTGGCTGCTTAAGTAATTTTTCTCTCCCTTCATGTTTACATACCCAGATATATTTATAGGGAACAGTCATCTGCCTTCTTAGCCATTGTTTTGAGAAGCTGAACAAGCCAAGCTCTTTTAATCTCTGCTTGTAAAATAAATTATGATTTATTTTGCTCGAGCACACTTGTTTACTAGGAGGTTACTTTTGTTCTGGTCTGCGCTTTAATTATTCTTTGACTTTCTTATTTGTCAGGAGCAAAAGAGAAAGAAAAAATTTAAAAAAAAAAAAAAGAAAAATCAGCCAATGTTTTTCTGTACCAAAGCAGGCCTGGGACCCACATGTATGAGTGACAGTTGGATAAACACATGCAAAAGCTGATACTCTTATATTGCTGAATTGCATTTGGGATGGACCCTTTTGCTACCTAATGGTAGCAAAGTGTCAGAAGGTATCCTTTGCAAATTCCTACCAGAAATGCCATCTCGGGGAAACAGTTCCTTTTAAAAGCTAAGCTGAGTAAGTTACATCTTCATCAGGGGAAATTTCTGAATTCTCTAACTGTAGAGACCACTTTCTGCAGATACAAAATTATTTCCTTACGTGTGTTAAGCTTACAGTGACTTGGTGCTGAATGAAAAGGATTATTTCCTTTCTGGTTAATTTTCCAAATCCTGCCTTCTCCCAGACATGTTTTCTTCCAGCAAGTGACTTGATTGCAACCATAAGCCTAGTGTAGAAAATGTTAAGGAGGAAAGTAACTATTTTGGTTTGTATTCAAAACTACCTTCTTTCTACAGGTCAGATGCGAGCAAAATGTTTTCTAAAATTAATGTTCTCTTTTTTATTCACTGTTGGTACAAATCTGTGTGTAAACTGCAATGCCCCCTTGTCCTCTGCCAGCCAGTTTTGCCAGTGGCAATTAGGTGGGATCTTCTCTGGAGTTAAACCCTCTGCTTGGCAGAAATTAGTGACAACAGTAAAGCTTCAGGCAAGAGCACCAAAGCACGCTCTTCTTCTCATTGACTTACTTCCTCCAGTGCCCTCTTCGTCAGCCCCTGGCTGTGCTTCTGGCTCACCATGAATGGTACTACTTCTCTTTTCAAAGGTCATAAACAGGGAGAAATAGGATTTTGGACACCACAATACAGTACACAGAAAATATCCCAGAACCAGAAATAGTGAGATCACTCTGCAAGTACCTGCAGTGTGTCTGTACTAGCCACATCAGCTCAAGAAGCAGCATGGCCATGTTTCCCAGCAGGACACTTGATTGAATTGCCTTTGGGTTGATGAAAAGGTTTATAACCTTCTCATAAATTTGCCCTCACATGTGGATGGCTGCTCTGCTTTCAAATGTTTGCACAGCAGCATGCTGTCATGTGGACTTATCAACTCAAAGCTGCAAAGGAAATATTTGGATTCGGCAACAAACTGACTAATAAATTTCCAGTACAAAGGAATTTTTGTAAAATGTTAAACTATAAAAGGATGCAGATAGTTAGAAATACTCATGCATCTTCCCCTCCTCCCAATTTCTCAAATACACAAAGTAGCTTAAACTACAAATTCTAATATTTCATAAGTATAGCCTATATGTAATTATAATAACACCATACTCATCTAAATGTCATCTATGAAGTGTTTTAATATAAAAAGAGTGCAATAAAGCTTACATGACAATAAATAATGATTCAAGTGCCTCACCTTTACCTGCTAGCTAAGAGACTTTTCTTAACTTGCTTTTAGATCTATGCTTTTAGGTCATCCCCTTAGATAATTCTTGCTTTTTATGTCTTTAAATATTTAGATCTAAGCATGGTGGATGAAATTCAGGTCAAGACATAGGTTAGTTAGGGATTAGACAGCAGGAATCTCAGTTGTTGCAGTGCAATGTCTTGGGATTCCCACAGTAAGTCCACAGGGATGCTCCTGGAGCTTCTCCTGCTTCTCCTTCATTTCTGGGACTTGGAATGAGAAGCAAATTGCAGATATTTCCCAGGGAGAAAAAAGGGTGTGATACACAGATATTAGAACTTTACTCAGCAGCCACCGTAATGATTTGGTGAAAAGAAAGCTGGAGAAAAAGCATGAAATCATTTTCTCATTTTTAGTGTTGCCTGGTACTGCTGAGGACACCTGAAGGGATGGGAATTAGAAACACCTACTTGCTAAATGACTGAACTCAGATCCTAGGAAATATTTATCTGAGGCTCTTACTCTCAAGCTCAGTTATTTGGCTGTGATCAGGGTCCTCTTTTGCTTTTGAATTTTAGATGGCTGGGTTTTGGTTTGCTTGGTTGGAAGCAATTCTTGGCTAGCATGTTGTGATTTTCAGTGGTTTTGTTTTGTTTGGTTTGGTGGGAGTTTTTTGGTTTGGGATTGTTTTGTTGTGGCTTGGTTTTGGTTTTGGACGGTGTTGTTCTTTTCTTTCTTAAACTATAATCTATGAGGGAAGTAATTCTTCTTTGTTTTCCATGGGCAAGCAAGAACTGACAGAAGCTATTGGAGTGATGGTTGTCGTGAACACACACTAGCAACCTGAGGAATCCAGCTTTTCTCTTTATCAAGCATTCCACTGAAAGACTGTGATGAAATTGAAATGCATTCTGTTTTTCTCCTTTGCTTTTTGCTTGCCATCACCTATGCTGTTTTTAAACAGATGCCACTATTTCATAATGCTCCTCTTTACATCATACTACACTCATTGCACCAAAATACCATAAAATAGACTTAGCAAACAGAAGTTACTCTGTGAAGTTTTTACAAACGGGCAGCATGAAATCATAGCGAGCACACCCCAAACATCAATACACTGTAGGTTGTATCAGGCTTCAGAAAGGTCATCAGTCTAAAAGAAGCCAAGAAAGCCCCACAGATTTCCATTTCTTGGCTTGGTATCAGCATCCAGCCTGTCAGGCCTGGCCTTTAGAGACAGGTCTGACCTATGGCAAAGCAGGCGGTTCCACGGGTGGCTCAGCACAGGGAGACGCTTGATAGGCGGCTTCTAAAAATATTTCCAAGAGCAGGAATTTTCTCTGGGATGCTGTATTTATTTAGTCTCAGCCATCGCTTTCCTTCAGAAATACTGCTGGCCTGGCTCCCTTCTCATGCTCATGTAGCATTTGACAGCACTGACTTTGACAGTGCTGCTTTGAACAGTAACACCATTGAATTAAAGAGCAGATTTCCAAACAAACGCGTGCATCACCGCCGAAAACATTTTGATGGAGGATGGGCACTTGGAGTGCACTGGGTTAGAGTGCATCAGCAAGCTCATGCTGATTCCTTCTCCAAGCATTTTAGCTGACGGAGAAATTCAGCTGACGGAAACTTGCTTGTCTGCCACACTCTTACTCATTGATCTCATGGAGTTAGGTGCTGAGAATTCCTCTTGGAGTCTGGTCTGCAGAACTTCATTTGAAGAATAAATTAGCCTGCCACTTCAGTAATCTGCCCACTTTGGGGAGTGTGGGGCAATCCAACACCTCTCTGCAGACTGCTTTGGCTCTGGCTGTGCAAATACTACTGCAAACAGTGCTCTGTATGGGAAGTGAAGAGATGACTGAGGCTGTGCTCCTCAATGGGCTTCCCAGAAAGCAAATGGAAATGATACAGCTGATGTCATCTTAATTCTTAAAATTAATACGTCTTCATGGTCCATCCTTTGAGCTGACAAAACAGCCTAACTAGCAGTATTGCATTTAAAAAAACCTTATTCTTAATACGGGCTTTCCTGGATTTTCCTTTGGAAGATAAAATATTTCTTTGCTAGGACGAAGTATAAATAGAACTTGGAAATAGTTGAAACATCTTGTTTTGTTTTGATTTGATTTTTGCTGATCTTCATTTCAAAAATAGACAAGCTGATTTACCCATTTTTCTTTTTAGCTGACAAGAAATGCGATGGTTTTTAAGAAACGAGTGTTTTATAAAGGAAGCATTGACAAGCTGTCTCCCTGCTAGGTGCTGCCTGAATATCAAAACAGTTATTTTATATGCCTGTTCTACAAGAGAGTTTTGTTTTGCCATCCAAAACAATAAATAATTTTTTTCAGCGTGTGGCTTTATTTTCTGAGGTATTTAGCAGCCTGGTATTTCAGCGATGGCTGCACAGAAAGAGAGAATCAGATGTCAACAGCAAGCCTGTGGCTGTCTCTCTGTCTTGCTTTCTCCTGATTTCCCCTCAGCCCCGTACATCTCAGATGACCCGATACATCATTATTTTTGTAACACGAGACAGAACATATGTCACACTTCTGACCTTAAGAGTAAATTGTGCTCTTATTAGAAGTGAAAACAACTACTCAAATGCTCCTGTTTTTTTTTTTTAACCTACCAAAATGAGAAGCCCGAATTAATTGCCGCTTCCACAACTTAACGTGCACCCAAACCTTGAATGCAGAACTAATTGAGCTTATTTTTATATTGAATAACATGGGCTGAACAGGAGGTGATGTCAATTCTTGATTACCATTCTAATTGCCCTGAATATCTTCCCCGTGGCTGTCAGCGAGGTGATGCTCGGATCCGTGACTAAATCTGGCACGCTCCGCAAGCCCGGTGCCACCAGGACAAGCAGTCCCTGAGTGACAGGCTGGCTTTGCCTGCTGCTTGCAGGGGAAGGTGCTGCTGTGCTGTGCAGCATTTAACACAGGGCACGTGGCACTAAATCCCATTAGGAGAGGGGACAGCAGCACGGTTATTTATTTTTTAAGCAAATAGAAGGGCCAGATGTGGTGGCACAACCAGAGTGGTTTGTTCGCTAATTAGCGGCATCAACAAGGCGGGGTAATCTTCAGTAAATATTTGCTGTCTAAAGGAGCATTTTTAAAGAGCCAAAAATTTCACAGATTTCAGTTTAATATCATTTTGTCCCGAGTTCACCTGTACAGTTAAGCTGGAATGGATTAAGTTGATCTTCTTTTCCCATTATTTGCGTTTTCCCTTTTTTTGACAGAAGCATCACATGAATGAGCAAGTGTCTTTCTGGATGAACTTTCATTATATCAGAAAGCCTGATTAGAAAGTAAAGAACAGCTGGGCTACATATTTTATGAGCTTCTTTTGAAAGTGCTTGAGCCTACTACTGTCGTTCAGCATTTCTCTGGCTCCTTCAAGTTTCCATTTCTTTCAACCAGTGTTTCTTACTAATAGGGCATACAGAACTTACCAGAAAACAAAAGAATGTGATGAAAAACAAGGACCCATTTGATGCAAACTCTTCTGGGTTTTTTATCTCTAAAAGAAGATGTCTGGTTTTCTGCCTTGAGCCTGGTACTAATCTTGCACTGCTTTTTGGGAGCATGGGTCCCTGAAGTACTGGATCTTTCTGCAGCTCCAGAGTTTCAGATCTATTTCCATCAAAACTGCTGAGGATATATTTATGCCCAGCAAGTTAAGACTTTTCTGGTGTCACAGGAGTGATCATGGAATACTGTTTTGAGCCTGTAAAATTTTACTAAAATAGAGTAATACTGGCCAATACTTACTCAAGGGCATGCTACTAGCCCGATCTCAGGAAATGGAGGTTGGAGGATTTCCATGGAAGAAGGCTCTTCCCCACTTTTTGACAGGGGCAAATCATTCTATCTCCTCCACCTCAGTTCTCCCAAAAGAACAAGACAAAGGTATTTGTTGAGTCCCTTTGTTTGCCTGTCTCAAGTATGTTGGCCTGCATGAGAGCAGCTCTGTCCTTTGGCCCTCCCCAATTCAGGCAGATGTTTTTCCAGTTGCATTTTCATTCTCAGCTACCTTCTGGAGGCTGCTGCATTAAAAATATAAACACATATATATATATATGTATGTTTACATATATGTACATATATGTAAAATCATACCTGTGAAGTAAGCGATAGTCTGATTTCCTAAGTCGTCTTTTATTCTGCTCCTGTGGCACAATCCAAGTGTCACAGATGCTCGGAATGTCTCTACTCTTCTTAGGAGCTGAGTGAACTTCATGACACGCACAGGGAGATGGTTAGACAGGATATTTTCAAACAAAATGTCATTCAAATGTAGTCAAGAGTCAACTCTGCCAA
This sequence comes from Ptilonorhynchus violaceus, assembly GCA_013397565.1. Taxonomy (NCBI): domain Eukaryota; kingdom Metazoa; phylum Chordata; class Aves; order Passeriformes; family Ptilonorhynchidae; genus Ptilonorhynchus; species Ptilonorhynchus violaceus. Next base: position 978,097 of record VZRJ01008049.1, read on the forward strand.
AGCAGCAGAGATATCATCACAGAGCGCAGACGAGGGTGTCAAATTCCTACATCGCTAGATTCCATTTTTAATTTTCACATGCTAATTGCATTTCTTTCATTCACAACTAGAACGTCAAAGAAATTGGGTCTAGCTGGAAATCCAGCTTTTAAATCTTTCAGTGTATAGGCAAGTTGGTTAGTTTCCACTGAATCCGAAAACCTTTCAGAAAGAAAATAAAATTGCATCCTAAAATCTTGCATCTTAAAATGTTAGGTGAGGCTGCACATCAGAGAGGGATTTAATCCTAAGCAGCAGAGTTTTTTATTAAGCAACTCTTTGCAATGTAGAAAACATGGCTGCATATTTTAGATCACTTTCCCCTGCTCTTCCCCCCATCTTTTTAGATATAAGCCTTTCGGCTTGGGAACTTAGCTGCAGAAAATACCTTCACTGTCAATTTTGCCCCTAATGAGCTCTTATTTCACAGGAGCTTTAAGCAGCTTGCAGGGCTAAAATTAAACAGCACGAGTTCTGAATTGCTTGACTCCTTAGCCAACAGCTTCCGGGTGTACAGGCAGAATCCCTAGACCTTTTGTTTTAATAGAAATACAGTTGGAGACCCCAGCTTTCAGAAAATCGATGTGTCACAGCTTTGTGGCAGCTCCTGGTGGTTTGTCACTGACATCTCATCAATGCTGAGGCCCCAGAAGAGAGAACATCATAGTCTTCGTACATATTTTATCCATATTATTGTGTTTCCATTGACTGCCTGCCACTGCAATTGGAGTTGCTGTGATGTATGGTCTTCTGCTACTTTTCCAGAGGTGGACTTCTTGACCTGAAGGATCTGTCAAGCCCAGGGGGTCTATTTTGCAGCTTTGTGTGCAGTTTGACTTGGGAGCATTACCCCGTTGAACTCATTGCTGGGTGAAAAGCACACTAAGAGCAAGAGGGATGAAAAGAAGGGGTAAGGAAATACATGAGTCATTTTCTGAGATTCCCAGAAGCAGGAGATTAGCTCATGAGACTGCCTGTGGAGAGTGCATCTGGAGGAGGCTGTCTTGTTGCTGTTCCACGTGTATAAGGTGATAGAGGCTGAGCCTTCTGGAAGAAGGGTGTTAAATGACTCAGGGAGTCTCTTTGAGGAGAGGCTAAGGCTCTGAGGGGACAGCAAGGAGGCAGTGGGAGGAGATTTGTGGGCAAAAAAAGCTCTCTTGAGCTGCACTGAAGCATACAGGCTTATATTTGCTATCAAGTGCCCACTCAGAAACCTAACTTCACACAGCATAAAACAAATATGAGATAAAAATATTTAAGATGCAAAGTGGGGCATTAGTCACGATACAATGCTATTTGACACTGCACTGTTGGTGTGCTCCCTTAAGAATATGCCAGTTTCTTCCAAGCTTTCTTGTGACACAGAAGAAAACATAACATTAAACTACTGACTTTGTCCTACATAAGTACACATGCCATTTTATGTAAACAGCAAGTTAACAAGGAAGGTGTTAGCTTTATGAGAATATATAGCCATTCACAAGCATATTTCAGTTACATAAAGCACACATTTATTTGCTTTCAGGAAAATTGGAAAAAATAAATCACATTCTCTTGATTCCTTTACTTCAGTTGATGCTGTCATAGCAAAAAGTGTTGGGGTTGATCTTTAACACGCTGCTCTAGAATGCAGTTCAGAAACACTCGGATTTGCAGACAACTTCTAGTTTTGAAATTTAACTATGTTTAAATCTGCTTCTTAATATTATTTTCAAGCTGCATATTGTTGCAGGCACAACCTAAACTGGAACGTGGAGGTGGCTGAGTGAGTGGAGCTGACATGCTGCGAACCAGAAATTTTGCAATGTAATGTGTGTTGGTAATGTCATTAACTCTCTGATCTCCTGCCATTCAGAGCAGGGGGTGAGAATGGTTTTCAGCAGCAGCCTGAACACAGATGAAGAAAAAACACCAAGCTAAAACCAGCTGCTGTATTATTGATTATCTGCAATTTCTGACTTTTGATTTGTATAACTGAACTTTTCCATAGGTATTTTCAAAAGTCTGCCACTATAAGAAACCATTTCTCATTACTGATATTTGACATATGCCTCTTAAAAAGGATTGTGGATATTCTAATTCCAATTTAAAATAATTTCCTCTCAAATTGATTCTATCCATTTTGAATGCAAAATAAGGCAATCTTTTGTTTTTTCTTTCTTTGTTTTCCCCCCTCTCCTAGATGGGTGTCCCAACAAGAATAATTGATCTGTTCTTGTCTCAGGCTCTAATTTATCCAAATTAATGCAATTCTGTTCAAGAATTTGGTGGCACCAGAGTTTCCACAGTAGGAAAGAAGTCAGGACAAGAGCTGCATCTTTTGCACTGTACAATGTACATAACCTCACCTTTTTTTCCAACAAGCAATGTGGGACTTAAGGTATAAAAAACCACACTGCATTGGCAGAGAGATGAAATAACACCTTTGTGTGATTCTGTTAGTCTAGTTTTTCCATAATTTAATGCAGCAATCAGACAAGAGCTTTTCAAAAAAGTGCCTATGTATGAAGTAATGTAGTCAGTTTTATTTTGACTCACAAGATTAGAGAGCATTAGAAAGCTTGTTCACCATTAGCTTTGTTCCAGTTTCTTCCAGTAATGTTAAAAATAACAAAACCCCGAAGCCTCAAGCCTGTTTCTGTTTAAAATATAGCTGGTGGTCATCAGCTAGTACTTCAGTGGTTTAATTCATCAAAATATTTTAATAGAGATCTAAGTAATTATTTTCAAGAGTGTCTGAAGGGCACTAGAGATCAGTAGCAAACAATAAATTAACTGAAAAAGAATTTAACTTAATGTCACACAGTGCAAATAATAGTATGAATTACACTGATTGTAATTACAATTGAAAAAAGAAAACTGGGATTTACATAGTGTTAAAATAGGCCAATTTTGTTTTTTAGAAGCAGATCAAGCCTGAGGACAAGAAAGGTTCTTTCTTCTTGTTCTCTCTCTCCCATTCCACCTCTTGAAAGTGCAAGACACTGGTTTATTCATAAATGTGTTGTCAAGATGCCAAATGTCTCAGTGCCAACCTGATTGTCAAGGAGCAATGTGGCCCTGTGTTGGAAGGTCAAGGTTCCACTCCGCCCTGTGGATATCTTGCTACCGTGCTAAAAAAGCCCCAGACACGTTGCCTCCCTTGTTGCTGCCCTCCTTCTCAGGTGAGCTTGAGGAGAAACTTCAGTCATGGGGAAAAAATGAGCAGCAAGGAGCTTGGTCTCTCTGCCTTCAGCATTAGCATGGAAATTACACAGAAATAAACAAATGCATACTAATTATACAAGAATAGATTGCAGATGTTTTCTCACGATGAATAGCAGCTCAGGCTGCAAGGATACTAATTGGCTTTAGTGGTAACACTTTGGATGGTCCCAAAGTGCTCCCTGGACAGAAATACTGAGGAGAGTCATGTTAAAATATATATCCAAGTTTCTTTCTGAAATATCTCCAGGTGATAAATAAATTAATTGTTAATTGTTTCTTGAAAGTATTGTATTAGCATGGAAATGTGACCACATCAGTGATTGTATTGCTGCCATGAGTGAATCATGATTTATGGCTGTGGTCTATAAGCTAAGTCTATAAGCTGCCATGATCACCAGTAGCAGATGTTGTTTGTAAAGGCGTAGTGGTTCTGTTCTCTTTTGTGATTCATGGGGATGATTTTTGACCAAACCAATCAGTTCATCCAACTACTTCTAAATATCTGCAAGCTGTATTAGAAAAAAAGACCAAGCTCACGTCTTCAGCGGGGAATCCCCTAGAAGTATAGGTCAGGATTTTGCTCCAAAACTCATGCCGAAAACCCGTGATTTATTTTTTCTTTCATATAGTGCATAGCTAACTTTCTTGAGAGTAAAAGTAATTTTTTCTGGCTTGGGTTGCATGTTGTGCTGTATCCCAGTCACACTGCAATTTAGTTAAACAGGAGTAGTGGTGAGCTTGGTATGGAAATGCTTCTGACATACATGAAAGGAAAGCTTCAGCATTTGTTTTGCTAGGGTGAAAAATGAAAACGTGAAAGCTGTGTGTCATTTAATCCTGAAAAATGACCTGACCAGATGTCAAAATTATTAAGAAGCAGCATGACAGCCCTTGGATGCCAATCCTTGAAAATAAGAGAAGCAAGACAAGGATATATTGAAATATGTGGACAGAAACTAAACTCTGTGTGTGCATTTTCTTAAAGGGGAAACAAAAGTCTGTCTATAAAAATCGGCTTAATAATTTGCTTCCAGCATATCCAATGAAGTTTGCCAAATTATGGGGAAGTTTCAACCTGTAACTTTGAAGATCTGTTAGCTTGGTTTTATCTAAGGAAAGCTATCTTGGATATATCCGCCAGAGATGATTTATAAGATGAATAGGCTTTTGAAAATGGCTTAACATGGGGGAGCTTTCTATGCCTATTCCTTGCTATGATTTCTGTTCCCTATGTGTTATCTGCAAGACACTTTATCATTTCTCAAACTCCACCTTTCGCAGAAAGGTTGCTACAAGCAGATGTTTAGGTAAGGTAACAGGGAATAAGGTACTTATATCCTCTGTTTGGAATTGAATCTCTAGTCTGTGACAGAACAACAGACTGGTTACACATTGAGTTCTTCTGCATTGCTGCTGTTCATTCTATTTCTATTCCAGCAAAGCTAATAAAAAATGCTGGTTTAGATCTGCTGTCCTATTCTTAATTGTTTCTTTGGTGTAATCAGACCTTTATTGATTGATAAAACCATGAATCTTACATTGTTCTGCAAAGATAATTGATTTTCACCGTTTATTTCTGAAGCAAAAAAAGAGATGAATTAATTTCTGCTAAAACTTTTTATAAACTATTTTATTCTTTGGTACTGAAAGTTAATTAGGAGCAACATTAAGTTTTTTTTAGCATCTCCTAACTGTAGCATTTCATTTATGAATTATAATTACACTATTTACCATCTTTCATCACTGATGTCAGTCATCAGCTTTCAGGAACCCAGAAGTTCAACACAGTCTAATGTTTGAAAGTTATATCCAGAAATTGAATATCAAAGTTTCTATAAAAAGAGAAAAGAAGTAACATACGGTAATAACATATTCGGTTTGAGAAATCTGTCAAAGGACCAGAATTTTTTGAGTAAGTTTATCACGTGTTTGGAGGAACATATAATTTTCTGTGGATTTTCCTTTGGGCCTTTTTCTGCCAACATTACTTGATCCAGATCTTGCCAGTACTAGCACTAACGTAAATCTCCTTTAATTTTAGTCAAGATTGTCTGCCTATACTGATGCAGGCAGAGATGAAGTCAGACACCACGCAAGAGCCCAGGCCTCTTTGGGAGAGCAGCGAGAGTGGTTGTGATAAAGCACAAGATGACACCTTGCTAATCTAGATTTTGAGCTCATGTCCAGCCAGCCGAAACCATGGAGAGAGGTCCTTGTGTCTGTCAGCCTGCAGTGCTGTGACCTTACCCTGGATACCTCACACACCAATGGAAGCAGAGAAAGGAGCAGGTACCCAGTTTACTAGTTTCTAGTATGGAGTTTCTTGGAGTAATGACGTCTAAGGGACTAGAGAGGAAAAAAAGTGTGAAACAGAACAAGATTAGACAGGTTTTTCAGACTTGGGGAAGGATTTGTCCACCATCTTTTCCCTTTGTCTCCCCACACACGGTTGTCTGTGGCAGGTGCCATCTTGGGGAAAGGGTCACTCCACCATTTTGGGTTTCTCTTTGTTCCCAGGGAGTCCTAAGATTTCAGCAACTATTTTGGAATTAGTGACTATTACTGTTATTTTTCTTGCTTGTTGCTATTTCTGGTTTGCTTTTGTTTTTTTTTTTAGTAAACTGTTGTTTTTTCACTTATATCTACTCTTATTTCTCTCTCCTTATTGGTGGAAAGAGATTGGTTAAAACTAAAGGGGAGGTAACTCATTGTGGAGCGTCCACCCCCTTCACTTGTCTTAAACCAAGACAACATGGCAGAGCAGAATCCCAGGGAAACTGCAGATGTTCTTCATACCTTCCCGTGATGAGGGTCTGAAGCGGTGGGACCTGACCAGATTCAGCACAGCAGTTTCCATTCTGTGTCTGTTGGGACTCAGGATCTCTGTCCCTCTCCCTGTCCCACTGCTGAGCACTCATCCCTGCCTCCCCCTCCTCTCATCCCATCTGTCCCAGGTTACTGCCCTCCCAGACCTTATGGTTTCTGTCAGGCCCTCCTACTGACTCCCAGAAATCCGTCCTTCACAGTGGCAAATCTTCCAGGAAAACAACAACCCTGATGCTTTCTTTAACAATATATTATATTGTTAAACATAACAATTATTATATTATATTGGCAACTAAGTGTGCTGGTAAATGGTTTCATTTTACTGTGTCTGGCTTTAATTACCACTTCCTTGTCCTTATTATGTTTTTTTCATAACTCACTATCTCTCATTTTCATCAGTAAACTGACACTATCCTTTAGCAGAAGTTATCATTATCAATGGTAAAATGAATGTTTGATTTTCCATGAGCAAAATAATAATTAAAGAAGAAAATTCAGACATTTATGTAGAGTTAGTACACTACTCAGATCAAGATTGTCAAAAGTGCTGGAGAGTATTAAGTGCCATTGTAAAAAAATTTCATAATTCCAATAAAAAGAATTTTTTTTTCTTCGAGAAAAAAAACCCAAGCAAAAGTCCTGTACCATGAAACTAATAGCATTGTGAAGAAATAGCATCAGAACTCAGTTGGCCTCTTCCAAACGTGTCAAACTGTACAGGGTCCAAACAATAGGATTCAGCTGAGCACCAATGGACAGGAAATTTTCTCACGAGAAAAATATGGGCTTTGTGCTTGTGACTTTCAGCACGGCTGATTGCTGGAACTCTGGGTTCCAAGATCAGCATGTGGCAGCATCCTTATTGGCAGAGGTGGTGGTGGTGCACCGGTGTGTCACAGGGTAGGTAAAGCTCAGCAAACCAGGTTTTAATTTGCATTTCAAAAAAAAAATTAAAAAATCATTGCTTGTCTTCAGACAGTCTCAAGGGTGTTGTGACAGAAGCAAACTGGGTTCAAAAAGCTGTCAATGGCCTAAATTCAAAATTGCAATACTGGGTCTATTCCAGAGAACAAAATTTGAAAATTTAGAGCCGTGATTCTGTGCTGGATACATGGTCAAAACCAGTCATGGCATAGGGGAATACAAACTATTACATTAGCAAAAGCGAATGGAATAAAATAAATTAGAAAACAATATCTACAAGTATCTGAATTATTTGCCTGATGAATGATAAGTCTGTGATTATCGTGCCATTCAGAATCATGCTTAAAAAATAAGAAAGCATTTTTTTCTCACTGCCTCTAGGTTATTGAGTATACCTTGACAGAAACATTTTGATGGGCCTGATACCCCATGTCAGTGGTCATGTCTGAATTAGGCAACAGAGTTCTTGTAGAGATCCCCAGACCCCTCTGAGTGTCTTCAAGAGCAATAGGGCTGTGTCAGTCCAAAGCAGGGTCTGTCTTAGCTACTGCTGGCAAGTGACAGGTCTTATTAGTGTGCGTGGGGCACAGCACTAATGTGTCTGTTCTGCTTTTGTCTCTGGGAGAGCATCTCCTCTGGGACAAACACACCCAGAATCTGGCGGTACTGAGAAAGTGAGTTTTTTTCTTCTTTCTATAAGCTTTAAAGTATTCTGGACAGGTTACTGTGGAGCTATTTTCAATTGAATAAGGAGGTGATGAACTTAACATGTGGGGATATGTATGACATGTGGTGAACCAGAACTCCAGGGTCCTGATGTGGAGATGCTTTGCCCAATTTTTTTGTGTGTGTGTGAATGTTCCTTAAATTGTGCTTGGCTGTAAGGCAATTGTTTTTTATACCCATACAACTGGGTAGGGGAAGATATAAAGAGCCTCTTTGTCCTCTAGTTGCCACAAAAATGGTCATGACTTAGCCCAGTGACCTACATTCAACAAACCTACATCCAGGTAAGCCTGAGGCTGACCCCCTTTAAACCTTAGCACGTTACCCCTTGAATTCAGGGAGTTTTTGAGCCCCTCTTGGTCAGAGGAAGCTGGGGTTGGTAGAGTAGCTAAAAGCCTCTGTGCCCATAACACTTTTTGGATTTGGGCACCAAAACTAAGGTAGAGCCCTCACCCCCTGAAGAGAAACACTCTTTAGTGCTTTCCATTGCGTCGCGTGACCTTCAAGGACGCACCCTCTTGGTGCTTCTCTTTTCACACGGCCCCTCATGTGGGGCTAATCTAAATGCCACAGTGCAGCCTTAGCGATTCACAAAAATGAAAAGGAAATGTAAATATTGCGACGGTTGGCTCACTAAATCGTAATGCAGCTAATAAAATGCTTGCTGGTGGAGCTCTCTCTCCGGCAAATGCCACGACCCATATTATTCAGTGTATATTAAACAAGCTGTCACCCAAGCATATTTGTGAGAAATAATACCGGATGAAAAACGCTCTTCGGGTGTTTGGAATGTCTGCAGCACTTAATGTCTGCTCGCTGCATTTGCCAGAGCCAGCATAAAGTGTGCTAGACTACAAGGACAGTGTCCTCCTGTCAACTGAGGTACCCATATATTGTCAGCTCCCAAGGCACCAGGAACTCAGATTGTCCCGTAATTTAAATTTGAAGTATTGTACAGCCTAGGAAGATCACAATTTCTGAGCTCTCAAATATGTGCTAAAACACTCTAATTGTCCATAAAATAATCAACAACCTCAAAGTATGAATTTCTGGGGTGAAAACTACCAGTCTGGGGGAAGGAAGACATGGAAGCTTTTCATCCTCTCCCTTCCCTAACCCCAACTATGCAGGCGAAAAAAAGGCATGAGATTTGGAATAGAGTATACAACTTTTTTACTTGTGGACTCCCAGTTCAAAATCGATTTAGACTACCAGTCAAGGAAGGTAATTAGCTGACAGCTGTTCTGTGACCTGCGTGGGAGTAATTAGCTAATGACTGTGGTGCTTTTTCTTCTCACCAGACAGGTACCTGCATCTCATCCAGAACAGGCCAGTGGCCTCTGGGGTGGTCCTGCAGCAGCCAAGGACATCCCAGCCATGGAAATAGAACTCATCCCACTCGTACAAGGTCATTGAAGGCAAGGAGGAGAAACTCTGCACCTCTTCCAGGGATGCAGGTTCTTCCCCGAGAGTGATACATCCATTTGAAAATGTGACAGAAAGGGGTAGGCCTGGCTGATGGCACTGGGGATGAAAGCTGGCGCCCAGGAGTAGAGTCCTTGCATGTCACTCACCACTACCCTGGCCTGTCCTTGCATGTCACCCACCACTACCCTGGCCTGTCCTTGCAATGCTTGATGGGGCTCAAATCCATTTCACCTTCCCTACTGGAAAGGACGGAATCTAGAGGAGGGGCTTCACGTCAACCTAGTGCTTGGGGGTGGGATCAGTAAGTAAGGCAATCCCTCATTTGACAGATATAAAATCAGACTGCAGTTCCAAATACTCTGCCTGCAAGACTTAATAGTCTTTCGACTGAGTTATTTATGCTTGCGTTTCCATAGTGCTGGTTTCCTTTTCCCATCCTCTTCTCTGTCATCTCTGACTGCAGATTGCAGGCACAGAAGTCCCCCTCTGTGTTTACTTTTCATTATAAACGGGTGCAGGCCATGTTAGCTTAGCTGTGGTAAAGAAGTCTTTTCTGTCCCCAACTTTGTGGCACTTGCTCTTTTCTGTTATCTTTGAGCTACAATGATTCACAGAAGTAAGTTCCTCATTTGATTTTTCTTTGCTTTAATTCATACTGTGTGCAAACACAGACATAATGTGGTCATGTTGACTTCATGTCAGACCAGTAGATAATTCCTAATTTTATTCCCCACTACCAAATCTATTTCAGTTTCTGTTCCATGTCTCCACAGAGTCACTCAAAGGTATCATTACTGGAGAACTGTCTTTGAAAACTTGAAATAGACTTACACACTTTTTCAGTGAATAGGCAGACATTACTTCATATCTCAATAAAATAAGTACTGGTTTGACATTTAAATGTCATTTTGACACACTCCTGACCTATATGTCTTTGTTCCTATGAAATGTTTCGAGGGTGATATCACATTTAAAACTGTTTAAGTCAATCTAAAAGGGAAAAAAAAACCCAACAATTGTCTGACACATTCTAGAGACAACGATTTTTTATAAGCACAGAGAAGTGGTGATTCATGTTCAGCATTAATATCTAATAAAGATTACAAAATTCGTCTTGGAAGATATGATATTCACTTGAACTTTGGGAGCCCAAAAATTTGCTTTGAGGAAAAAAAAAAAGAATAGAAGTAACTTCCCAAACACAGGAGTGATCATTTTTAGTGCTATATCTATTCTTTGTATACATAAAAAAAATTCCCTTTTTTTTCCTAGAATCACAAACTAGTGACAGTATCATCACAAATATCTCTCATCACATGAAATCAATTAAAGAAAACTTTGAATTCAGTAGAATTTGGCTCATTTTAGAACAAACTGTTAGGGAGACAGGCAACTCTTCGAGTAATATCTAAGATCTGATCTAATCTCTGGATCAGTCTGTCCAGAGATACAAACAGAGATGTTTTCAGGATTAGGTGCCTCGCTTTTTCACAAAGGGAGGAAGGACAACTGAAACTTGTAGCAACAGGATGAGTTCAGAGATGAAACACTACTACCACCTGAAAGCAAAAAGAAAACAGCACTTAAAGACTGTTTTTATTCCCTTTAGTAGGATAGCGTGAAAAAAACCCATTTATTTGTGATTGCCTGTAACCCTTCAAAATAAAAGGAAAGGAATGTTTAAATACATAAACAGCTGTAAAGCAATGCTGTCATTATTTCAGTCATTTCCAGATTGCACAGGAGTAAGTATACATGGCAGGAATCCTTATACATGTATATCCTACTAGGCTCTGTATTTTATCTCCTGTCTCTGCCACATCTTTTGCAATCTTCTTCTTCCTGCTTGTCATCCAATTGGCAAGTTTTACATTCTGTACGTGTTGGCAGGGGAGATTTGCATTTTGAAGCAAAAGCCAATTTAAGTGCAATACAGCTTCCTAAAAGACTTGGCTCATTTTCATAACCCATGAGGGCATGAAATGAGATAAAAATAGTTGGGTTTGCCGGTTTTTCTGAAAATGCCTTTGACCAGTAAGGCATTTCTAGGAGTTATTAGCTGCTCTTGTTTTTCTCCCAAACTCAGGAAAACAGGCCATTGTGAAAAGGTGAAAAATAAATCTTCTATTGAAAAGTCTTTCTTTTGATTTCCAATAAAAACTGGAAAATATAATAACACCTTTTACATCAGTTTTATTGGAATGTTTATACCATTGAATGCTATTTTACTCAAGGATACCACATTTGGAGACGAGATTTTTGTAGGTCTGGAGAGGAAATATTTGTAGCTGAGCTTCTCAGTAAGGTCCAATCAAACATTAAAGACTCATAAATCTGCTCTGGCTCCAGTGCTGTTCCCTGAGATGCTCTGGGGTGTCCCTTGAGACTTCCTCTGCACGTGAGGCAAGTTAACCTGTGGAGAAGTGAATATTGTGCCTTGTCCGTATGCCAGAGTTTAGGGAGGAGCATGAGCACTCTGCTCCGGAGAAATGATCAAGGAATCCACGTGCCCTGGCAACCTTGTGTAGCTAAAATCAGACTGTTACAACCCTGTGCAGTGAGCACACAGCAGCTGGGAGCTCGTACAGCATCAGCTGCTGTGGTTTGGGAGCTGCTCACGGGTCCGACCACGTGGGGAGAGACGTTTGATCTCCTGCGCTCCTGTCTCAAAGCCCTGCACCTGCATTAACATTTTTGCAAGCCAGCGTGTCCCGCCACCTGGCTCAGGTGGCACAGCTAGAATTCACTTGCACCCATCTGCAGCACAACTGCAGCAAAATCTCACAAGGATATTTGCATTGGCAGACATCTACACGGCCCGGGCGCTGTTGGAGGGTTTTGGTGGAATATCCTGTGTTAATTCAAACCTGTGTGCCAAAGTAATGCTTTCGTTGCGGGGTGTGTGTGGAGAGGAGTTTTAGATTGGTGCTGTTAGTAAATAGGAAAACCCCAGTGTGGGGTGTTTGCAAATGGAAAGTGTTGAGCACAGTCATAAAGCACAACAGAGTCTTAACAAATGAAACAAAAGAAATCATACATGCAGAACATGTATGGAGAAGCAATTTACATGTTTGTGGGAGCCCATAAACTTTTTTATTGTATAAAAATAGGTTTTCAGCTTGTCTGCCTCTGAATAAGCCTTAAATAATAAAATTTATTTTGGATGACTGATTATAGGACTCTAACCAAGGCAGTTTAAATCCCATCTCCTGTCCACTTTAAGAAACAAAATTTATTTTCTAGCTTTGACATCATCTGTCATGTTAAGTTTGAGCCATAATGCAGCGGGGGCCCAATTCTGTTAGTCCAGCACATAGCCATGAGGTCTGTATTTTCAGTGTCTTTAAAGCAGCCTTGAGCACAGCAGCATAAAGCTGTTCATCCAAGAACAGCAAGTTACTTTTGGTCACTTAGTAAATATATTTGGGTGTGGCTTGAAAGCAGGATGGCAGATGAGGGCATTGATGGTGTATTTGCAGAGAGATTCCCTCTCATTACTACGAGGGATATTTGCAGAAAATTCCTATTTTACTTATTAAGAGTTGTGTTTGCAGGAAATTCCAATTTTACTTGTTAAAAGTTGTGTTTCTCCAGCTCTCCATAGTTAAACTGGCAACCAGAGGCAGTCTTTTCAAGGTCTGTGCAGGCACATCCATATAATTGTAAAAGTAGATTACATTTTGTTATTATCTCTAGGCCTTGCCAGATCATTTGGTAAGCCTGTTTTTATTAATGCATTTATAATGGACAGTGAAAGGCAGATGAAGTTTGGATAAATTTTCCTTCCTGGTGCAATACTGCAAATTAAGATGTGCTTAATTTGTAGTGCACTATAAATATGGTATTTTTAATTCCAAGATCATCAAGACATTTTTTTGGTATTTTTTTTCTATTTGAAACAATTAAAATGAGGTGAGATAGTGCTTTATTTTCGCTTTTAGGAGGAAATATAAGCAGCACTACATCTCCCTGACAGACTGGAAATAAAACCCACCAAGAGCTGATTACTGAGCAGCCCTTGCCTTTCTGAGCTGGACAGGTTTCCATGCCGCAGAGTCCCTCAAACTGCCATCTCTCTTCACGCTCATCGGCCTCAGACTGCAGCTCTGGTGGGGGTGGGGGGAGATGATTCCTCTCCCTGGGGACAGTGACATTAGCAACGAGCAGTCAGTCATCAAGGATGCAACCAGAAAGGCAGAGGGGGAAAATGACAGTGGCCCTTCATAAATATTAAAGAAGCTGTTCTAAGACAGAAACAGAAGTGTGTGTTGAGTTGACACTGTCAGAAGATGAATGGCTCTATACAATCAATTCCTTTTAGAGAAAAGATTATTTTTTTGCAATCATTAATGTAGTATTTTTTATTTCTTTTTTATTTCTTTTTTCACTCTTGCCTTTTCACAGCCCTCCCCACCTTTACTTGAGATTGGCTACACTGGCTCTTCTATGTTTTTATTCTGCTTATTCATTTGTTGTCCAAACTTCTTACAGTTCCCTAGGAGAAAAGAACATCACCTAGGCTTTGCTAGTTTTTATGCCTGCTTTCTACTACTTGCTTCTGCTGAGCATCCATTTAACGCAGACACTTGGGTACATGCCAATTACTCATCTCATTACATTTCAAGCTTGAATATATTTGAGGTTTGTGGTTTATGTCAGATTACACAGTGAATGAGATACTTTACTTCTCACATTTGCAGGTTAAAGGCTGTGAGTAAACCACCATGGTTGTCTCTGTATGTGGGTAGCACATCAGCTGTAGCTCTTCGTGCTGGGGAGACTAATTTTGCAAAGAATTTATTATCATCATCACAAAATTCTAAGGGTATAAAATTGAGATATGACTGCAGTGAGAGCAATCTTAATGTTTTTTTGGCTAATGTAAAGCCAAGTTTTAAAGGAGGGAAAATTCACTTTCACTTTACATTTGCAATCCGCAGGCATATCCGGTCATCTTGAAATTATCCTGGATTGTTTAAATGAAGTAGTAGCTTGTGTTCTTCAGAAATAGCTTTTGACACATTATCTTTCTGGTGAAGCCTGTGTACTTAATGAGTCAAAGGGGACCATTTTCCAAAAACCTCTGAAATTTTGTGTGGATATTCATCATTCCCATTATCACCAGTCATCCTGGTGAGCGGCAGGAAAGCTGTGTATTAGTCACTGTGAAAGGTGCTGGCTTGAACTATACATCACTGCTGCCTTCTAATAGACTTTGAAACAGGACAGCGAGATTTGCATTTTTTCACATTCTGAAAAAGCAGATTGAAGGCTCCTTTTCCCAGTCCACACGCATTCATCCTGCTGAACTGGTGCTGATTCTTTGCCTGTTCATTATGCCAGGTATGAAAGAACTTTTAGGTAGGGGAGCGTCCTGTCCTTGTTAGCACATGGGGGCAAGAGGTTGGGATTTAGGATATCCTGATTTGTGACACTCTCTGAAGCAGTTAGCAGTCCCACTAGAGGACCTGGTGAGACTTCGTAGCAGCACTGCAATACCACGAAGGATCTCAGTTCTCCATCCTACCCACACTTCCACATGCTTCTTTCTAAAATCCCCGGATGCTGTAGACCTAGTGCCTGGAACATCCTCGGTGTGGTAGCTCTGCCAACCCAGGCAGAACTAAGACTGCAATTTTTCTTTGCTATTTCTGCTGCACTATTTGACAATTTGTGTGGTATAGGGCTGAGTGCAAACAGCAAAACAGATAACAAAGGTCTTTGTAAGAATGTCCAGACAGAGACTGTCCTCAGTAAGGTGCTTCCTCCAAGTGAAGGTGTCTGCTCGTTACTAGTCTGTTCATATATAAGTCTGAATCAGCGGATAAATTCTTAGTTATCTGGGGGGAAACAGAAGAAATCCTGACGTCCCTGAATTAGTAGGACAGTCGAGCTTATGGGCAGTTCCAGAATCCCAGTTTCTGGGGTTCTTCACATTCTTAAATAGACAGATAAATGTGTCATCACCTCCAGGACATTAAACACGAGAATATGTCTCCATTCAAATAAAGCATTCCTTTAAAGGTTTTGTTATAGCAGGTCCTAGGAGACAAACAGGTTCCAGTTCAAACTTGTATTTTTCTTCTTGAATACTTGATGCCATTATTATGACAGAAGTTATCTGAGAGGGATTTTGCAGTGGTTACAGACAAGTCATTTCAAATTAAACTTGGAAAAGTTTCTTGCTCAGGAAAGAGTTATTCAAATAATCTATCATCCTCTGCTAATTTGATTGAGTTTCATTGGCTATGATTCAGATAGGTAGCCACAGAATGTGCAAGTGGTAGGCTTAATGGCAATAAAATAGTTTTAAAATATGATGTCAGGTATCTGAAAATTCCTAAGTGATGATGTGAAACAACAGCAGATATTATGTATTCCTGACTTATAGAAAGATTTATAAGAACATTTTAAAACTATCCTACATTGCTACAGTACCATTACAGGTACTTGTGATTTTCATTTTCACACCACCAGTATGTTACACCTTACAGTACTGATTTTATAATCTGGATAAACAATTCTAAAGTCTTGGAGAATGAGAAAGAATTGGTTAATGTGCACGATATCCTTATCACCACTGTGTTAAAATTATTGTTGCTGCAGTCATAATTGTTATAATGCCATAGGTCTCTTCTATACTGTGGATGAAGCTCGGTGAATGATCAATCTCTGATTATTCCAGCGCCTTCCTTGACACCATCTCTGCACAGAAATTAGCAGGACTAAGAGCCCTCTACCTGGATCACCCCTTTTGCAACCATGTAGAACAAACAAACAACTTTTAGAAGTTCATGTCTTGGTTTAACCAGACAAATTATAAACACCCATTCTGAGAACTAATCTCTTTGGGAAAATAATCATATTGATGGCTTAATAATAAACCAGATAGGATCGGAAAATGAGTATGTATAAAACCTGACCCATAAATCTGACTAGAATGCTGACTGCTCATGCAAAATAACTCATCTCCCTTTACTACTTACTGCTCTCTCTTCCTCCCTAACGCTCAGAATGTTTCTTCCATCTGTTTTACTTCACAACTTCTTGCTATATTAACCATATTTCTCTGCTCTGCAGTGAAAGTGAGAACTTCCTTTGGCATCCTGTCTTCATGGTGCTGCCATTCTTGTTGAATCCGGTCTTGGTGATTTGTGCTGGCTCGATTCACGTGTGGCATTCAGTTGTGAGTACTCATCTAATAAACAATTTATAGATACCTCAGTGAAAGAAACATATCAGCATCAACTTCATTTTTACTGCACAGATTAAAAAATGTATTTTATCATAGATTTATCTATGCTGCTACAGTAAGGAGTTTCTGCAGTCTGCTAGCAGAGTCGGAGAAACATGTAAATGAAGAAAAAAAGTTATCAGAAGACACCAGAAATTATGGTATTAGTTGGATTTCCTTATGAGGAAATTTTGTGGTTTGGGATTCTCTTAACTATGGAAACATACTGTCAGTGAGACTGACAAACTGTAATCACTTAAGCCCTCTACCATAACTATCCAATCGCAGTTTTTGCCAGCACTAGAGCTTGCACATATGTAAGCAGTAAGCAGTTAACTTGACAAAGTTTTTAATTAACTCATATAGGTAAATCTAAGGTGGCAACGCAATGATTCAGTGTGGCTTGGGTGGGAGCACATCCTTTTATTACTGGGGCAATAAAACAAAACTCAGGGGAAGAAAAAACAAGAAACTGTGGATTGGGGGATAAATAACTGGGGAATAAGTACATTTATAAACCACTGTCCTAATAAAACATTAAATAATTTAGACTGGATTAATGCCAATACTTTAACATACTTGCAAGATTAGGTTTTGATAATGATGCATTGGTAGCTTTATTGATGTACTATTTACCAGTAGAGTAACAGTCCTAACTATGTAATAAGACACAACCCCACATAGTAATGACAAATGAATGTGTAAATTCAGTGATTTCAGGAATAACAGGCCTTTTGAGATTTTTGTTTTGGTGCTATTTTCTTAAAATTAGCTCAGTGCTATCTGTCATTCAACTTGTACCTGCTGAACCAAAGCGGTTTGTGAGCTGGATAAAAAGCAGCTGAAAGTTTTGTTTTGTTAGAAGATCTATTGATTTTCTCTGTAAAGAATGTTGAACTTGCACTGTGTTTTATGTCTGTGGCACACGGGTGCAGTGTTCCCTATTTTAACTTTAATAAGTGCCACTTCACTGTCAAGAAGGACAAGCCCAGGAGACAAACAGTGAAAGACCCATTAAACACTTAACAGTAGACAAGAGTGTGTAAACAAACATGATGGAGAAAGACAAACGCTTTTCCCAGTTTGGAATCATGTTGGGATAATGATAGAATTAACATGAAGGGATGTCTGTGTAAAGAACAACATTTTTTATTCTACAAAAGTGGTGGCCTATCAAAATCTGGAAATTGCAAGAGCAAATTTATTTCTAACTGGTACAACTTCCTCCGTATTTATAAGCTGCAGTGACAGCCAAGTGTTGCTGAAGGTGATGAAAAGGAAGTGATGGAGGGGTTTATTCCAGTACCGCACGCTTCTACATCCAACTCAGTAGCTGTTTAATAACCATGACTTTACATAATTGTGTCTGTGTGGGCGATTTATTCTCACCTAGGAGCGAATCTTGCAGTGGTACACTGACCAACCAGTTCATTGTTCAGCTCACATGAACACCCTTCTTTCAAACTTTTAATAAACGCAAGCTCAGCCTTTGGAAAAATCCTAAGAGACTGAAAGAGCGAAAAGCCCCAACAATCCCAAATGTTTGCACATTGGGATTGCCTGAGTGGCCCCCTGGATGGGACACTGAGCTGTGACTCTAGAGAACTGGAGTCTGCACCAGCTGTGCTGATGTGATTTGCAGTGATTCTCTTCATCCCCCAGTACCCAGCCACAGGAATTTTCCTGAGCAGGAACTCCACACTGGATTACCATGCTTAACACAATAGGACTTTAGTTAGGAGTGAGATCTCTTCTTCTTACTGGAACTGTAATCTAAATAATCATTTTCTATTAACCAACCTGAAACCCAGAGCAAGCTTTCTTGTCGCATCAGTGCTAAAATCTGTGTGCAAGAATGAATCATGGCTGTCTTGATATCTTTCCTTTATCCAGTAAAGCAGTTTCCAAGTTAACTGCTATTCCCTCGCTGGTATTCCTCAGGATTCGGCTGCTGAAAGAGAAAACAACCTGTAATTTTACATTTATGTTGCAAAATCTTAATCCAAACAGCATCTTAAATATTTTCACGGCCTTTCTTAGTAACAAATTTGTTTGTTGTCTTTCCAAAGGCTCATTAGAGAAGGACTTAAATAAATAAGAAACGTGAATTTCTCTTTGTGCCAAGTTTAAGTGATGAATGCCTTGTTGTCTAGAGTTGGATGGACTAAAGGCAGAGGAGTTCTCTTTCTTCCAAGCATGATAGAATGCCAAGTGGAATTCTGTGTCTAGAAAAATACATTTGCTGTGATTAAAGGATTCCAAGATTATGAATAATTTTTGCTTTATTTTCTGGTCTGAATTTTTTTACAAGGAAGCACACCTCCAAGGAAAAAAAAAAAAAAGCACAGGAAGAGCAGGGCAGCAAATTGATTGGATTAGTCAAGGAGCTTAAAGTGATCTTTCTTCACACATCTTCCGCCATGCAAGGTCAGACTATTTGTTTGATTAGTGCTTTTACATCAGAAATACTTTCCTTAGGTTTAAATTCCTGTTGGAGTGAAGTAAAAATCTCCTCCTTTTTATGTCTGTGTTCTGCTTTCTTAACAATGTTTCTGGTTCATGATGAACTGCAACCTTTTCTTTAGCAAGCAGTACAAAATACTTGTATATTTACAGAAATACACGAGCTCCAAGAGAGCATTTGGCAGCTTTTTCCTCTCCAAACCACAGACTCATACTACAACAGTTTCTGTTTGTTTTTCTCTGCTTTTTCTGGATTTTTTTTTTGCCCCTCTTAGATGTGATAAGTGAGTTTTCCACAGTCTGAGTTGCTGCGATTCATGCTGAATGTTCTCTTGCTAATTTTTACTTGTATATGGCTTTCTCATGTACTTTTTTTTTTTTTATTTTTGTAGTGGCAAAGAGTTTATGTGGAGAGGTGGGACCGCATTCTGCAAGTTTATTTGTGCAGGAGTCTCAGACATAAGGAGGGGATATTTGAAATTTTCCACCCATGGATGGATGGATGATTGGATTGATAAATGAGAAGGTTTTACTGTCACAACATGACGCAAACTAATGACACACAAATAAGAAGACAGCCTCTTCATGAGAGGTCAATTTTGATGCGAAGCCAAATTGTAGTGCCCTCTTTTGCAGGGGATTTTGTCCTACCTCAGGTGATTTGTGTGTTTGTATGTGTGTTCCTGTCTGTGTGATCTGGCTGATGGCACTGGGAGTGAGTTCTCTGCATGCAAACAGTTCAGCAAATGTGCCTGTTGACTTTAATCAATACGAAAATGCTAAAAGTCCCCATTTGCTGGGTAATTTATTTCTATCCACATTATCTCTGAAAATCAATCCCAAAAAATCTGAGTAGTTTTTTTGCCTTCATTTGTTATTTTTTATTAAATAACAATTTGAAAAAAAAGTAAATATAAAAATGTAATTTAACTCCAACAGAGAAAAGAAAGAAAAGATATAAAAACAACCACAGTGTTTTCCTCAACTTTTCCTCGTGTTCAGTCAAAACAATCCCCAGTTTTCATGATTAGGAAAAGGGTTCTCCTCCTGCTGCCACAGCTGCTGTTGATATGTTTCTGACATTTAGTAAAATAATAAAGTTTTGCTAACATGACACCCTTGATACACCCCTAATGGAATCAATCTAAAAGGAAAGAGCATCTTCTAAAAATATAACTTTAAAATCACTTGAGGAGAATGTGATTTCATTGCTGCTAATAGAGAAGAAATGCTGGTATGCTGCTTTCTACCTTAAATTGGTGATCTTGAATAGAGCAGGGTGGGTATAGTAAGAAAAAGAAGGCAGATTTTTCTTTTGGAAACCAAATATCAGTCAGCTTGTGTTTCTCCAGTGCTTTCCTGTCAATGAACAAATCTGGAAAACTTGAGAGGTTTTGCTTAATTTATTAGTACTTAAATTTTACCCAGCCAACCTAGTTGTAGTCTCTCGTACTATTTTGTTGTTTGTATTGATTCTGGTCCCAGAAGAAGTAAAGAGCTATAACAGAATGAAGCAAAAGATAAACTATTTCTATAGGCCATAAAGGTGAGGCCTTCGAACACAACATAGCCCAATAATTCTCAATGTTGGGGAAAAAAAATCCCTCTGGACAAGTAATTTACTTTCCTCTTTCACTGAAGCATCACGTACTGCCTTCTATAAAAGACAGGACTAGTGGAATAGCTGACCTGAAGAGCTGAACAAGCACAGATTTCCTGGAATCTTTGATTTTAAGACAAAAATAAGCTTTTTGATCTTTCAACAATTGTGTGTGTAGGGGGGTTATTTGTTTTAGAGAGAGACTGGAAAGAAAATCATCTCTGTGCTTTGTGAGTGACTCCTCTGCTAGGGCTCAAAATGTAATAGAAATTTTGCTCTGCTGTGGCTCCTGTCGTTCCTCATTTAGGTTGCTTCCTATTGTCCCTCAATAATTATTTTTCATACGTGTATTTTGGAATGAAGCAACTACATTTTCTTTAGAAATTTTATATTCTGATACAGCAGTGATATTTTTGTTTCCTCTGAGGATTCAAATTCAGACAACACCCGCTTATGCTCAGACTGAAAACCTTACAGAAAAAGTTATTTTACTGAACACCTAAGTTAGTTATGTATTTTACCTACCTGAGAATCATAGTGCTTCCATTTAGATAGTGTCTAAAGTGTGTCTTCTGCAGAAAGAGATTCAGAGCAGGATCCGAGACGAATCTGAATAAATCTCACCAGTACTTCATCCATTAAACAGAAAGACCAATACCTTGATTTAGGTGTCAAAGAGTAGCTCTTGAAAAAACTCTCTCCTGTCCTGGAAGTGACACAGAGCCACATGCCATTTGTGGCCTGAGAAATTTGTTCTTACAGAGAGACTGTATTTATGATAACGCTAAATCACAAGGCAGGAACCTTGATTTGTAATGGAGTCTTGTGTGCACTTTTAAAACCTGAGGGACCAGTCATAGAGTAGCTTTGGTCAGCACTTGGCATTCGGCCATGGTCAACCCATCACACTTACTCAGGTAATAATATAAGAATGACATTGAACTTGACCTGAACACTTAAAAAAAACAAAATCCATGGATTTCCACCCTGAATTAGTATTCATTATTTGCATTCCATATGCCAGTTAGAGGCTCTGATTAAGATCAAGACCTTTATTTTCCTCTGACCATACAGTCTGAGATGCAGCCTAAGAATCAACACACTAACAAGGGTGAGAGAGACAAAAGGTAGCTGAAGAAAGCAATATGCTGCTTTTTATGGGAGGAAAACCACCAGCTGAAAACTTAAGTGATTTTCCCAATGTAAATTCAGTTGTGAAAAGCACCCAGATTTAATCAGCCATAGAGCATTAGTGCAAGAAAATTCCTCTTTCAAATGCTTCTTTGTTTTGGCATGTGAGTTTCCAGTCTTGTGTTTCCATTCCTGAATCAAGACAAAGTATCTTAGGCTATAGGAGAAAGTATGATTATATAAGGTGTGTCTGAAGTCCCAGGACCCTTTTAAATAGTTAATAACCACAAAGATATATAAGGCACCATTCAACCTGTTGGAAAGAAAGGAATGATGACACAAACCCATTAAACGTTATACATACGTAATGTTGTAGTCTGAAATGTCTTCAATTCTTAAAGAAAGAAAGATGTCAACAAGGGTCCTTTAAATCCTAGAAATTGTGATTTCTTGAAATAGAGGGAGAAGTCTGCTGTAGGATTTGGGCCCCTAATAAAACACTTGGATATAATTTTAAGTAATTAGGTACTATCATGAAAAACTACAAATTGTTTCTGAAAGTTCGTGCAATATTAATAATAATAATAGGTTAGACATTCATTTATTACAACAGTAATATTTTAGAAACAGGAAAGCCTACCTTTGATTCTCTGTCAGAACAAAAAGAACACGTAACAGAAAACAACAAGCCTCTAAACTTGGACTTAACTATAATAAATATACTTCTTCAGTCAAAGTTTTATCTCATTTTACTCCGCTGACTTTAGGTGGGTTTACTACATCAAAAATGAATTTGGTGTAATAGTTCACTTCTCATAGCCTAATGTGATGGTATGGATTTATGAGATAGAATAAGAAGTCCTAGCCAAGCACTTAGAAGCACATTGAAAACCAAACCTTTGTTTTCACGTAACAGTCAACATTCAAACACGAGCATCGCTGAAATGCCTTCGAGCCTCATAGCTGATTCTCACCCCGGATGTGAACAGCCAGCCAGGCATTTCCACAGCACATTTTCAAACATCAGCTGCTCTCATTTATCCGAAATTAGAGTGACACTCCTTAACATTTTATGCAGAGTTAACTAAATGTTATCGAAATTACAGATGCCAGCCACCACAACAGGATTCAACTCTAGGTTTCTGCTGAATCAACGAGCTGAAAACAGATTCTTCTATAAAGTCCTTTTTATTTATTTTATTAATCTGTACACTTGGGTTTAGCGAAATATAATGAATTTAGAATTAAATTTTTTCCTATTCTGAAATCTGAAAACATATGGATAACATGTTAAAACTGTGCTCTGCAGCTGCAGGAGTTTGGGATATATATTTTTTTTGGTAATGAAATGTGAGATTTTTACTGCTGCAGCTGCACATTGAGCGAAAAAAAAAAGAGGAGAGTAATCCATGAGCTCCCTCAGTTTGATCTCTCTGGCACACAGAAGAAGGCGGAGATAGTGATATTTTTCTTTGCCATTTTTTCTTTTTGGTGTTAAGGAGCTGTTTAAGATGATGAACTTGAAGCTTCAATGGGAATGTGCATTGTAGGAGGTAAGGACACCAACCACCAAAGTACATTTTTTCTGCAAGTGCAAATTGGCAGTTTTTATTAAAAAATGTTCTTTGTCACATCATATAATCTGAGCAGTATGAGGTTAATGTAATGGCTTGAAGCATTTTTTTCTCTCACCATTACAGAAAAAGGAAGTGGTTGCTTTTACAAAGTGAAGTAGCTATTAAACTAAATTAATAGATGTAATATGTCTGGATTTGTAGAAAGCTATTTGACAAAGTTTCCCTTGATAGACTATTGTTAAAGTTCTCTAAATATGAGTGAGGTAATACATTATTAAGATGGATAAGGAATGGTTAGAAACCAGAGACATGAATTAAAGGTATCTTTTATTCATAGGGGTTGGATAAAGGATGAAACCCCACTGGGCTCTAATTGTGTCAACACTGTTTAATACTTGCTATAACATTTTCAAAAGAGCTGTAGCATGGTTATTCTTCATATCTGTGGGTGTTACCCGAAGAAGCACAGCTCAGTGAACTGCAGCATTTATGGGTTTGAGCCAGTAAGGGGGTTCCAGAGCAGTGGGTCAGACCACACAGGATTATTTGCATCAGTGAAGTGAATGTTTGCATGGACGGAATTTAAATATTCTCCAGCCAGAGCATCGCCAGACACTGGCACACAGAAACACAGAGACAAGGGTTAAAATATGGGTAACAAAATGTCCCAAAAGGCACTAAAGAAGTAGTGGGTGAAATTACCATCCCTGGAAGTGCTCATAAAAACATGTAGATGTCGTGCCTGGAGACATGGCTTAGTGGTGGACTTGGCAGAGTTGGGTTAATGGTTCGACTCAATGATCTTAGAGGTCTTTTCCAACCTTAACGATCTTATGATTCTAAGGCAACACTGAAGAGTTGTACTTACAAGTGTAAGTAGGGCCAACATTTTCACATTTGGGCAGCTCTGCCAGCCTTGGGGGAAGGAGTTTTTGGAGCTGCTGTGCTGATGACAGGCTGACAAACTGAAAACATCTTGTCGTGGCAGCACTGAGCATGGCACGTACTGTCCTCTGTTGGCTCACACAGGAGGTGATGTGCCTGCCATATAAAGCACTCTGATCAAGCTGTGGTTCCTAAAAGTGAAGCTGACAATTTAGATGGAGAAGACCACCAGTGCTCAGCCTCCCACACAAACCCTCCCAGACAGTCTAAGGCACTGTCATACCTGGTCCAACACAGGCCTGACTGAAATTGCGGTGAGGTCCGGAGACCACTGCTTCTGGATTTGGTGGGGTTGGATCACGTTGCTCGTAGGTGCTGTATCAGTTTCAGGCAGCTATCTGTGTTTCCATACTGAGCTCCAAAGGTAAGACAGATTTGAAAGGAGTGATTTTCACAGAAGGGAGTCATTTTCACAGAAGGAAGACTGCGCCAGATTCCTCATGAGTGCATTGATTGCCTGACAGCTCTCAAGAAAGCTTTCTAGACATTTAATTTTTCTATAATTTCCTTAATAAAAAAAAACCCTTCTTTTATGTTATGAGGTCAGCCATAACAGCTTTTCAGACAATTTACATTGCTGATATATATTCACATGGTACACAGTGACAGTGCTCAAAAATCAAACCAGCAGTTGTTTGATCCACAGCAGTGCCTAAAAACAGTGTGTGCCATCTAAACTGGTATATACAACCCCCAGGGGTGAGGTGAAGTCTGAACTTTAAGGACACAATTACTTTTGCAGAGATTGTGACATGAATATTTTATGTGTGACTCAGGCTTTATTTTTTTTTTTTTGCACTCAAAAGAAAGTGAAATGTAATTTGAATGCGTGCTGTCAGATGAGTGACACCTATGGGGAAATTATAGCAGAAGAATCAAAGTCTGAGATGGAGAAACACCATATTTGACCAGAGAAGAAGGGATAACAGAGTCATTAATATGATAGATAGGAGTTTTGGTGCTTAGTACCAGCAGTCCTTTTGCGTCTAAATGGGAGAGAGACAGCCACAGAGAGAAGAATGAATGTCACTCTCTCTCATTGATTTTTTAAATGTTTCTAGCATTAAGAGTGGCAGGTCACTTCTGGTTCAAGTATAACATGGATGTACAGAACAAAACACTGGAAGAAGAGAATGAGGCGCCTGAGAATTTGATTGCATTTTGCTTTTCAATGTTTATCTTTAAAAAAGTCTTATTTGCAAAACTCTGAAAAAAACCAATGTGATAGGATTACCTGGGGAAGTAGTTTGGATGGGCTAGACCTGGTAGAGACAGTGATGTAACCATAGTGGCCCAAAGCATGATTTTTCTCTGCTGAAAGAGCTGCTGGTTGTCTGCAGTGTATTCATGCCCAAACTTTTTGGATGACTGTATTCATGAAGTGTAAATATCCTCTATGTTGCCAATTTTTTCCATTTCTGTCATATCAGCAATATCATTGTAACTGAAAGGAAATTAATCAACCTGATAAGAGATAAAAATTATCCTTGCAGTTGGTTTTCCTCTCCCTTAGCCACACTGCATATATGTGGACTCTCCTCTGACTCATGTTTCGCTGTATCTCATGTCAGTAAGAGAAAAACAATGACAGAGCCATGCACAGACTGTCCCAATTAGTTGTGTATTCTGTGAGTACAGCTCCTATGGAAATATTGGGAATATGTGTTCTTTGCTGCACATGATATTCTGACTGAGTACTGAAATTGGAGGAGGTGGACTTGACCACACCAGATGGGAAGGACAGAACTGTGGTTTCCCTGGATAAAAGATTTAAAAATGGAGCTGATATTTAAATTGATTCTATGGGGGACAAACCCGTCCTCCTTTGGCTTTGTCTTAAAGCCTATATTTAAGGCAGTATGAGCTGCTTCATTTGGTGTGGCTTGCAAGATTAGTATAGGGAAAAAAAGTGGGACACTGTGTGTGGACTTAGGTGGAATTTGTGTGGGGAAAATATTGAGTTAGTTAGTAGCATTAAGAAGGAGAAATTTCTGCACGTGCCTGGATGTCTCCTTGGAGCTCCGCTGTTAAAAATCAAACTCACCAGGGACTTGAAACATTTGCCGAGTTAGACAACAGTTGAATAATTTCTGTGGATGGAGGCTTTGGTCACCAAAGTCTATCCTAGCTCATCCCAGCTGAGCAACAACCACAAGACATAAGATTCGGCTCGTGTGAGGTTTTTGGGTGCTTAATGCCCCCTGGTTGCTACAGGAGTCAGATGTCAAGGTACATTTGTAGGTGTCAGCTCCAAAGTTCGTTGTGTTTAGCTCAGCCAAAGAGAAAAGCACGAGTATTGTCACTCTATGTGAAACAGCATTCTAGGCCAGATCTTATATCTGTGCTTAGAGCCCACATGCTGTGCATAGTCCTGCCACCAGAAATGTTTAACCCACACACTGTTCTTTTAAAGGAAAATTAATGTTTTCTTTACATAGCAGCAAGGATTTCACAGTTGAGGGCTCAACAGCGTATCCTTTAAAAATAGTACTTTATGCTTCATCTCTAAAACCTTTTGCTAACACTGGGCTCAGCCAGGCATTCCTCCAGGTATTGAACTCCTCTGACTATAGAGCAAGGCACAGATATAAGAACTGACTGGATCAGTCCCATCATTATACCCCTCCTGTGAAGTAAATTATTACCCTCTCGTTACAGACAGGGAGACAAATATAGACTGGATTTTATTTGAACGATTACAGCTCTGGGTAACTGCTTACAAAATCAAGGCCACATTTCAAAACAGATTCTATTAGTTCACTGAGATCACAATTTTGCCATTGCAGTACACTCTGAAAAAGTCTGGCAGTGATCTGTCCTTTACTGGGATTAATATAAATTAATTCTGTATTTATGCTGAGGTGCTAAAATTATTAAACTCATTAAGAATGTAACATTATCAAGATCCCGATGGATAACGCGTAGCTTTTCAAGTGCAAACCTTTACAACAAATATGTTTCAGTGAAAGAAAATATGTTCTTTCTCTGTAGTTATGTTTTGCTTATTATTTTTGAAAAGAAGAAATATGACATTTAAGAGATTAAAGCATCTTCATGACAAAAATATACTTAGAAGTTGTCTCCCAGCAGTATTGTTTCTGCAAAGTTGGAACTCTTTGACCTTTCTGGATAGTATAAAATTTCTGTTAAATTGATTGCTATGACTTTGCTAAAAGAGCAGTTCTTAATTCTCAAGCTTTTTGGAATATTTTATGTTTTGAACTCTTCAGAATCTGAACCTGCTTCTTTCTAGAAGTAAAAAATAAAGCATATTCACAGCACTTTTCTGCCCTTCTTACTCATATGAATCATAGCTGTTCTACACACAATCCTCTTGAATTTACTGGGACTAAGGCCCACAAAGGTGGGCTTGTGACCCCGTATATTGTTCCTCATTGTGGAGAGGAGTCTAAATAAATGCCACTTTCAGAATGACTAGCATCTGAAAAATTACTCTGCTCAGAAATAAAAGGTATGGATCATCGTAGGTTAGCTGACTCCTGGTGAAGAATTATATGATCACTTTTAATATACTGGCCTATGAAGTTACCCTTATTATCTCAAAGAGTTACCCGAATATCCCAAAGGCACAGACCTGACTCCCACTGAAGGGGCATCTCTGAATGCAATTCATGGCGCTGTCTTGGCAATTCTTTAAGCTTCCTTTCATCAACCACACATTAGGACAGAGGCTCAGACCCTTCAGGGGCTCTTCAGTCTGAAGCTGTGCCCTGACTCTAGGGCAGAATGCAAATCTATCCTGTCAGTAATACCACATCCAACCCAGAACCTTTCTGTGGGTTGTCCCTGTGGTGTCTGCACACAAGACTAGGTTTTGAAAAAAACCCATGTTCCTTCAAAAGCTGTCAATGAGCGGGATCGTGCTGTGGCTCTGCTAAGGGTTTCCAGACATTAATGGATCGGGTGTGAAAACTGTGTCTTAGTTGGAAGTTTCTTAGCTACACTATAAATCTACTGGGTCTTTTTGTAGCTGGGGACTGTAAGAACCAGCTTGACAGCTCCACTACTTGATGGGAGTAGAACATGAGGAATGGCTGTGCTGTGTCTCACCCTGTGTCCTCTTGCCAGGGGTAGCCAACAGAAGCTGCCTTGGGATGCAAACCTCCAGACTCACATCCTGGTGTACACTCCTGCTAAGGATTTGCAGCTTAGGGACTTCTCCAGAGAGAGATTTAGGTAAAACTTTGTATTTAACAGCCCAAATGGAATTCTTCTCTGTGATTTTATTCAGCATCCCCTTGAGAACATGTAAATGATTCATAGCATCCTACAGCAAGGGTTCCACCGCTTTAACTACATATTGTATAAAGATTCACCCTCTTTTTTCATTGTGAATGTACTTTGTGGGAACTTTGTTTAATAAACCATAGTTAATCCATTGGGAAATAAAATAAACAAGAAGTTTCTTGGTATATTTGCGTGTTTATGTGCCTCTGTCACATATTTCATCTTTGCCAGGCTGAGGAGTCCTGGTCTGCGGGCTAATTTTTATACGGAAGATACTCCACATCTGGGATCTTCATTGTTCTTTGAACTTTTTTTAGTTCTGTCAGTTGGAGACGAGGCAAATAAAACTGCATATGCAGTATCTGGGTGCAAGATACATTTAAACAGTTATTCAGCACCTTCTGCAATTCTTGGCAGTTGCTCCATCCTGAATAATTTATTATCTGTAAATAGTGATATCTAACTGCTCATTGATACCTATTCCTAAGTTGTTTATAAAGGTGATGAACAGCCTTCTGAGCACTTACTGACCATTTACTCATATTCTCTTCCCTATCTTTTACCCAATTATTTACCCATGGAAGTGCCTTTCTTCTTATACTCTCTTAATTTACTTAAGGACCTTTAGGGAAGGCCAAAACCCTTCTGAAAAAGAAATAGTCCAGCCCATATCAATATCCCATATCTATATCCCATATCAATATCCCGTACCAATATCCTTCTCAGCTTCTAGAAACTCTAGATTTTTGAGACAGGACTCCTGATCAGAAAAGCCACATGACTGTCTCAATACCAGAGATGATGGTCCAAATCCGCATTAGATAAAAATTAAACTTCTAATATAAAACCAAACAAACCCAGACATTTGATGGTGAGAAAGAAGACAAAACCATGACAGAGTAAGTGATGCTATTGGAGAAGAGTGCTTTAGCAGAGACGGTGAAAATTATGGAGGACTAAGAAACAAGAGGGAAGTGGAGCAGACAGGAAAATCTAACTTGAAGTAAACAAACACACATTAGCCTAAAATAATCCCATACATCAATTAGTGAACGGAAGCACTATGCTCAGCAAGCAGAACATCTCTATAGGAGAAAACATAAATAACAGTATCAATTTCTGCCCAGCCTCCATCAGAAGTTGACAACACAGATAACATGTTTTTAAATGAATGGGGGGAAATCAAACACATGACATCTTTACACTCTTCAGTGCTATTGTTGCATCTGACATACTTTTCTAAATGTCTTGTTATTGATTTTAAGATAGTGGGACTAGCTAAAGTGGTAGCAGGAAAAATAAGGCTTAGCAGTCCTTTTGCTGTAGTATTTAACAGTGTGAATGGGGAGAAAGAAAAAAAGAGGCACATTTTAGAAGTGTGGGGAAATCTATTTGACAAGTACAAATAAACTGTGGGATTCATCACCGCAGGAGGCAAAATGTCTGTGATGGCCTTAGATAATTAAATGATACATCCCAAAGCAGGGTGGAGGAAATTATATGGCCAAGGTAGTAAAGATATTTGACATTAATCTGTAATATTATAAAACTGAGTAGCTGCAATAGGAATCATGGATTTTTGAGGATCTATTTACTGGGTGGAGCAGAACATGGTGAGGTCCACGGTTTTCCTTTTGAAGACTGCAAAATAATAAATATGAAATGTTTAAAAAGTTTTTATTTTTCAAATTCTAACTTAAGCCCCCTAAATTATAAAAGAAGCTAAGCTATGCAATGTTTGTTCAACCAGATAGTTGTCTGCAATATTTATGAGTTTCATGGGAATAATGGTAAATGTCAGAAATAAATGTATGCCCTCCTGGCCAAGTCACAGTGACTTAATTTTTCATGTCTCCTTTTTAGTGACATAAGACTTAAAATGTTTTAAAATGCATTTAGAGAGTTCTTTGTTAAAAACCTTATGGGCGTCCCAAAGCTGGTATTTTCAAAAGATTTTGGAATAATGTAATATGGTAAAATGTCTGAGGATGGCTGTGCATCTTTGTAAGGCTCAGTCTGGCTTATTCATCTTCCAGACACTCTTTGAATGTGCACAATGAAGCCGAATCCAGAATTCTGATTTCATTGTACCTGCTCTCTGACTTCAGAGGAGGACCTTCCTGAGGATGATCACAGGATTAGCTGAGTGGTACAAGCAAGAGCTAAAACAGGTTTTCTTCCTGTTAAACAACTTTCCTATGACTCAGACGCAAGACGAAAGGATGAACAGAATACAGGAACTTAAGAACACTTTCTGTGTGGTGTTAAATGTCTTAACTTGGATTGCTTTCACAGGAAATTTGCTTAGGAAGAGCTGAGATCCTAGAAATTATGTACTAGGAAAAAAAATCCGAAAAAAAATCCCTGTCAACATGTGTCTGTAAGTCCTGATTTCATGATTTTTCAGCTTTACGTAAGAGTGAGTTATCAGCACTTCCTTGAAGCTTATCATACTCCGATCTTTGTTCATTGATGTAGGAGAGTTTGAAAGAGGTACAAAGAGAACAAATAATTTCACTGACACAGTGATGAAAATAGGAGATAAATTTTTAAGGACCAGATTAGATGAGTAAGTAGCCAAACCACCCCCTGTTTTCATATTAAAACAAGTGTAATTTTCATTTCTGAGATTGCTTTTTGAGGAACAAAACTCCACATTTGTGATACCTGAGGTAGTTTAGATATTCAGCTACCCAGATCTGCCCTATCTCTGCTGCTATGATCCAGTCACTTTCTTGAGAACACTTCGAAATTTTTTCACTGTATGTCAAAAAGATGGCCTGTATGACTGATTAATAGAAGAGATGGTCATGGAAAGCTTATCCTGTCTTTAAAACATTGTCAGAATACGCTCACCTGTCCAAATTGCTTTGCAAATCAGCCTGATCAGAACATTCCTGTTGTTACCATAGCTCAGCTGGCAGGTGTTGAACTGCATAAACCTGATGGCTTGGGACCACCAACGGCATTCCTGCTCTCTGCACCCAGAAAATACATTCCAGTGGTAGTTCTTGGGTGTATGAATTTATAAAGCAGTCATCTTGATGAACATCAAGGTCATCAAACCTCTTCACCTCACAGGCAGTGGAGCCCACTCCTTTGATAGGTACTGGGCTTAGGTGCTCTGATGAGAAGACTCCAGCAGAGCAGTACAGCCACTGACTTCTCAGCATTGTTATAGACTTGTTATAGCCTTTGGGTTATATTTTGGTTAGAGGATTTCTCTTCCCACTGAAAATGCACTCCAGTTATTAGTAATATTTAAATGTAAAACCTTTATTTCTGGTGAACACTCTACAGCAGATTGACAGGATGATAGTCTTAAAAGTTCTATCTCGCAGGAATCATTCTCATCTCTCAGAATGTCCTACAGTATTTCTTGTAATAATGTCATCTTAAATCTCAGCTTTAAAAAAAAAGGTTTTGGGGGAGAAAATCCTGCAACAAAAATAGAAAATTCTAAAATGTTTTACGACAACAGTTTAAAATGAAACTGTTTCGGCATTAAAAATCCATTAAAAGTTAAATGAAACCTCCCAGCACAAAGGCAAATATCTAGGGATTCAATTACTGAAACTGCTTGCAATCGCCTTATTTAAGAGGAAGATATTTTTTTCCAAGCTTACAAGAAAAAAGAATTCTTGAAATAAAATAAAGAAGCCAACGTCAAAGTTTCTGTACATCACAAAGCAATAAGGCAATTTAATATGATATTAACATATGAAACAGAAGCTAGCTATGCTTTTCAAAGTGTTCTTTAAACAGAACTGGAAAAAAAATGGGCTGATGATATGTTCTTAGGCTTCTGATTATAGTTGTAGTGTTTCATAGTTTCAGATTAATAAGTAAGAGTAGGAAAGTTGGTTGTCATGTACTATACTTGTGCTTCTGGACCTAAGCACATTCAGAATTAGAAACAGAGAATATTTGCTAAAATTTGTCAGATCTGAAAACAGTTTTGAATTTGGTCTTATCTGACTTACGAGTAAATTGTTTGAGTCCTTCTTTCCCTCTTAAATAAAATGAAATGGATAGAAATATTCAGTGTTCCCTTATGTTGATCCAGAACAGATTAAAATAGAGCGCTGTGAGAATCTGTTTTAGCTCTCTATTACAAGAGGTCTGGAGTTCAGAGACTGGCACTGCTGTACATTTACTAAGAAAATTATATCCATTGTTCTGTACTAGCTGAGGATTTCTTTAGAGAGGGAAAGAAAAAAGAAAAGAAAAAAAAAAGAAAAGAAAAGAAAAGAAAAGAAAAGAAAAGAAAAGAAAAGAAAAGAAAAGAAAAGAAAAGAAAAGAAAAGAAAAAAGAAAATCAGTTTTCTTCCAAAATGTTAATTCTCTTAGGAAAGTTTTTCAACTATTTCTTATCTTTCTAACAAAACTAAAAAAAAAAAAAAAAACCAGCAACTTTTCTCATCACTCATCAATCTAGCATACATATAATCATGGATTTAAATTTCCTAAGTGATGAAAATACCTCCACTTAACCCGGAATAACCTTCACGTGATGAAGTGCAGTCTTTATTAACAGTATCACGTCCTTGAAAGGTGGTCAGGGTCAGCACCTCGCATGAAAAGGCAGCTGTGGTCTCTGTGACATATGTTAGACAAGCTAAAAATAACATTTTTATTCAGATCTAAAGAATCAGTTTGCATAATGTCTAATTTACACAGTTGAGTAAGTTGGGCTGGTTTTTTTTTTTAGTCTATATATGTACAAGCAAGGCAAATGTAGAAAATTAGGAGGTTATTAGAGGAGTTTGAAATGGAGGATAAGTACTGACAGGAGAGGATTATGAATTTCTGGTGGAGACCTACCTTCCTGTCTGTAAAATAGACACATCTCTGGTGTCACATGGAAGAGAAGGAGAGGAGAAAAAAAAAACCAGCTGCAAAGAAGGCACAGTTGTGAGAAAGGTAGACAAAAGAGTAATTGCCATGTTAAATAGCAAATTTGGGCATGCCTGCTGAAAGCAATTTGAGTTCACATGGGTGAGAAGGAAGGAAAGCACTGAGTTCACATATGACTGACACAAATTAGTAATAAGCTATTTATTCTTGCTGGTCCTGTCACCTTTGACTAATAGCAACCTCTCACAGGAAAGTCATGATTAAAGCCATCATGACCAGATTTGACCCACTGACCAAGAAATCAGCAAATGAATCTGCTCTTGTGACCAAAGTCAAGAATGTCCAGTGGCACAAAATTAACCCAGTCTTAATGATATTTGAGAAATGCAATTTCATGCTCCACCTGAGCTGGTTTGCCTGGCCTTGTTATAGTTCTTTAGAATCACTAATACTATTTTTGAAAAAGGAAGAAGGCCTTCAGTGAGTTGAAGAGAAAGCTGAGTTTCATCCTCAATTCCTAAATGTGATAATCCTATGCAAGAAATGTCTGAATTATGTGGACATCACAGTTAAATGACAGGATAATTGGCTTTTTTACAGTGTCTAGCGCTGGTCCCTGGAAAGGCTGGAGAGATGTTTTAAACACATGAAAGGCGAGATTGTTACAAGGAGCAACCAACATGGGTTTGATTTAACAGGGCAAATTAGGCAGCTATTGCCTGGCCAAACTTTTGCTTTCTGTGCTGAAGTGGTTGAGGCTGTAGACAAGGGGAGGGCAGTGGATTTTCTATGCTTTAGCACAGCCTCCTATAAGCTTTTCACACAGGAACCTATGAAGTTTAATAAAAGTCAATGTGGAATCTTGCATGTGGGACGAAATAATCCCGGGTGACAGTAGAGACTGGAGTTCATCCGGCTAAGAGAAGGATCCACCTCTGCAGAAATGGATCTGGAGGTCCTCGTGGGCAACAAGCCATGGGTCAACAGCACGACCTTGCAGCAAAGGCATCCATGGCTGTGTTAGTAAGATATGTAGATATTGTTTTGTTTCCCTCAGTAAACTCCAAATGCAATTGCCAGTGTGAATTGTTTTGAGGACAGCTACCTGCTTATACTGAGTCATCAGCCAGGTCCAGGAAAGCCATCCACCCCCTATATTTGGCACTTGTGAGACTTCAGGTGGAATACTGTGTCTGACTTTGGCCTTCCCTGTAGGAGAAGGACATAGTTGGCATACTGAAGGGAGTCCAGGAGGCCAACAGGATAGTCAGGAGCTTGAAACACAATGAATGAGGAAAAGCTGACTGAGCTGGACTTGCTCAGCCTTAAGAAGAAACTTTCAGTGAGACCTTACTGGTTGTCAACAACTCCTGCTGCCCTGGGAGGCTGTGGAATCCTCATCACTGGAGATATTCAAGACTTGAGCGTGTTCAGAGCATGACCCTGACTAACTGAATCTAATTAGACCTTCTTTGAGCAGGAGTTTGGACCCGGTGACTTCTTGAGGTCCCTTCCAGCCTGAATTTTTCCATGATTTGAAGTCCTCGGGGCTGCTTTGAGGAGAATGAACAGTTCTTAACTAACTGTGTATTCCAAAGCCCTCACAGACCTTGTGCAGCGAATAAAGGCAAAGAACTGAAGTAAAATACTTTGACAAACTAGATCACAGCACATACAAGTAGGGGTGGGATACATTAAAGTCATAATTTTGACGTTGTAGGCTAGATGTGCTTTTAATATGAGTGTGTGTTTGTGTGTGTGTGTGTGTCTGTGTGCAAACTGAAGCAGCTAAAGAGCAGTTGATTTCTTAAAGTTGTTTTTAGCCTCATACTAAGTCTCTTGTATTTACTTTTATAAGTGAGTATAGGTAATTCTTGTTACTTTTAGATCAGTTTCATTTACCTGGTCTGCTTATTCACCTTTATATCTGCATAAAGAAGAAATTTAAGAAACCTTACGTAGTCTGAAATGCACATCAGTTACTTGTAATTATCCACCCAGCATTGTGAATTAATGCCCCTTTATCACGCTCTTTTAAGCATTAATTGGTTACCAAATAATTTCAAGCCAGTCAAATTGATTGACCCTCTTAAATTTCCCCAGACCACCTTTTTCCTTCTTCTGTGCTTCAGAACTTCCTACCTTCTGTTGAACTGGCGATTAATCATAACAACTCTGTTGGCAAGCAATTGCTTGCTCTTTATAGAACACGCCGTATGTCTCTTGCTCACAGTTCTGTATAGTTTTGGGATATGTTAAAAATAAAGCTCGTTGCAAATAGATGAGATTTTTAGCTAGAAGCTGCTTTTGGAGTTCTCTGTGTGACAGAAGCAGAGTATTTTGTGTGTCAAAAAAGATTATGCTGTTACAGGGAGAAGCATGAACAATACCTTTATAATTTCTTTATCAGTGAGAACAGACCCCACACAGTCATAGAGTTTTGACTCAGATTTCCCTCGGATCTTTCAGCAATGTCTCCCATCTGAAATAGGACTGACTAACAGCCTGGAGTCAGAGCAGAAGTGCTTCTCAAAATGGAGTTCAGCATGTGTTTTAATTGTGCATTCAAACCCAAGGGGAGGCAGAAAGGCTTCAGCCTGTGCTTAAACCCATAAACAATCAAGGAAGCATTTACATATACTTTAAATGGAAGACTGAATTTCTTTCCGAACTGTGAAAGAAGCACTTAGAATGGATTTTGGTTTTCAAGCTTAATATAACCTTGTGCCTGAAGTGTGATTTGTTGGAATTTTCTTTTTTGGGGGGTGGAGGTTTGAGGAGATGTGTTTGACCAAATGTAGCTCAAGTGGTAGCTTGAGAGCTGGGACATTACCAGTTTAAGTAATGGCACCACGATCTCTGCATGGAATTATTTTAATAAATCCAAGACTTCTCTTGGGTCAGGCATCATCAGTGTCACGGCTTAACCGCAGTGGACAGAGTAGATTGTTGTATCTTCAATCATTTGTACTTGCTCTTCCTCCTTTGCCAACATAGGGCTACTTTGAAAGAAGTATTAATAATCAGCTGAAATATATATTAATATTTTTAGACCAACAATCAAATAGAACATCCTTTTTAGATATGGAGGATAATTCAAAGTTTCTAGCTTTTTTTTTCTTAACTAAACTCTGTTATTTCAGTGGAAAAACTTCTCTATCTCGAACTGTGGGAAGGAATACACAGAAAGATAAAATCCAGACTCACATGGCATAAATAGCAAAGCATCCAAAAGAGGATGAGTTCCATGAGGAATTGATTTTGGCAACATGATGCTACTGGATGCTTTTGTTTAAAACAAAACACCCCAAACCCCCTAACAAACCACAAAGTATTCATATGTGTTAAATTTCATCACACTAGCACATTGAAACACACAGAACCTCTGCAAGTCAGACTTGCTTAAGGCCATCTTCTGAATTGCAGTTTTAGCAATATTCTGACGTGCAGTTCTGCACCTCGTGGTGTTTTGGGTGGTTTAATACCGTGCAGCAGCTGATTATTTTTGGCTCTGAGCAGTGCTGAATCATAACAGAAATTCTAAGAAATACAGGCACATAGGATCTTTGTGAGCATCACCCTTACCCAGGGTTAGAGTCAGGCACATCGAAAAGCAAGGAACAGCAGGGCTGAGAGCTTTCCCAGCTTTCTTCTTCCCCATCTGGGGAAATCAGCAGAAGTAGTAGTGAAACAGATTCTCAATCCTCAGTGACACAGCTGGCTTTTTGAGCTTTACTTGGAGGTGGATACGTGTCAAAAGAGAAAAAAAATAAAAGTTGCATGCTGCAGGAGCCTGAGGAAATACTGATTTCCTGTTACAATACTGAACCCATAGGTGGCAGGAGTAAAATATAATTTTTTTCTTAAGCTTTAGTTTCTTTGCCTCAGATATGTATGTTTTATGTAGAGGATCTGTTTGACTTCCAGCTTCATGTTCTTCTCCCCTTTTGGAAACCCTTTGTTTAGAAATCTCCCATGTTTAATCTTCATAAACTGTACTTCACCCAGTTTGAACATTCTGAGAAGTCTGAAGGAACAGGACTAGGAACTGGTTTTGCAGTTATTGCATTCTGTTTTCTCTCTTTGCTATCTTTAGAGTGAAGAAATTATACCCTCTTGTAAGTTAAAAATAGTCAAAACACGCCACTGTGTTCCCATTTGAGTCACAAGATAGATGTTTTGGTAGCATGTTTGGTTCAGGATTATATGAGCCAGTCCTTTGTCTCCCGAGGGTGCTGAGATACAGTCAGCATAAAAAAACCCCACTCTGCTTTGAGATGACAAAGTCCCCATCAGTGATTTTCCTGTGTAGCCTACTGGTATTTGGTTATTTGAAAGGATGCAGGAATGTTAGTGGATGTACCACAGAGAAAAAATACTGAATTTCTTGGTGGTTTTGCAAATGAAAATAAGCTTTCATTCCTGTTTTATATTTATTACCATCAAGTAGTGAAGCAGTAGCATGTTCCCTACCTTTCTTGACTTATGTGTAATATCCTTTATGAATTTGTAAGTACTTTGAATAAAAAAATCTGAAACAGGAGTATTTCTTCAGCCAGGAGGGTTTTAAATTTGCATGTTTGTTCTTAATGCAGGCAGTAAGAAGATAGACCAGAGAGAACATTTTGTACCCATTCGAGTCATATGCTTGTCTAGTCTAGCTTTTTGATTTTTTGTTGACGTTCTCCTTTAGTTAGAGGTAATTTCCAGGCAGTTTAAAGGCCTCTTTTGAATATTTAAGTATTTTGAGGATTTAAAGGGTCAAAGCCCTGGAAGGTAAAGGAGGCCAAGAAAGACCTTTAATATTAAAGGGTCACTTCGTAAGGACCACTAAGATTATGAGGAGACTGGAGAACCTCTCAAATGAAGAAAGACTGAGAGCTGGGACTGTTTAGCTTGGAGAAGAAAAGGCTCTAAGGAGAACTTACGAATGTGTGTAAATATCTGACAGGTGGGTGTAATGAAGCCAGAGTGAAGCTTTTTCCATTGGTGCCCAATGACAGCTCAAGAGGCACAAACTGAAACACAGGTTTCTGAGCCATCAGGACCCTCTGACCATAGGAAGGACTTTTTTACAGAGTGCCCTGAGAGGCTGTAGAGTTCCCGTCCTTGGACATGCTTAGAAAACATCTGGACATGGTCCCAGGCAAGTAGCTCTAGGTGGCTCCTGCTTGAGCAGGGGTCTTGGACTAGGTCGCCTCCAAAGGTCCCTTCCAGCCTCAGCTATTCTCTGTGGTTGTCTGCTTTGATTTTATTCATGAAGCCTCTCAACTCAGCCCTGATGCCTGCTGGAAAGGGTT
The DNA here is from genome assembly GCA_013397565.1 of Ptilonorhynchus violaceus. NCBI lineage: Eukaryota > Metazoa > Chordata > Aves > Passeriformes > Ptilonorhynchidae > Ptilonorhynchus > Ptilonorhynchus violaceus. The sequence goes on from VZRJ01008049.1 coordinate 1,016,602, forward strand.
CTCAGACAATCAATGATCCCAGGCCCCTCCACTAGGATTCACCCCAAAACACAATCCACTTATTCCAGAATATCATATGGTAGACATGGTCACAGAAGGAACAAAATAGAATTTTATTGGGGATATCAGCTGCAGGATCCCAGGAGTCACAGTGGCTCAGCCAGGAAATCCAACCAGTAGGAGTAACAGGTACCTGCAACAGTAGGGTCAGAAAGAACCAGTAAAACCATAAAGGCAGAAATGGGCATGTGGCCATCTAGTGATTCAGCATGTGAGCAGACAGAAGAGGCCTGAAGTCTCTGAAGTAGTTTGTTTGGAGCAGGCAAAGCAAGCAGGAGACTTTCCTAGTGCTCTGGTGCTGCTGTGAGAAGCCTGTTCAAGAAAATGACACAGGTTCAGCTGGCTGGCGAGCATGGCACTGCTTGTTCCTGTCATGCCCCAGAAAAGTTCCTACAATTTGTAGTTCTGCTACTCTGGGCTGGTAAGTTCCAACAACTGGATGAGTCTTGTGGGATGTGAGGTAAATATGATAAATTACTGAATTAAAAAACCCTCAAAACACAAACAAACAAATTGCCAAAATAAAACCAAGATACCATATTTTGGCATCAAATTGGTGTTTTCCAGCAGGAAAAATTAGCCATATGCATCAGACTTGCTGCTAGTATAGCAATAGGGCACACTGCAGCTATTCCCTGGACATTTCATGCTGGCTTAACCTGTCTTGCCTGGATGATGCTGAATAAGAAACTTTACTTCCTGCATGCTTTGTTAAGTTAGCCCAGCCTTATTTTATTTTTTTCCTCGCTTGATGTCTGCTTGGAATTGTGTTGCATTACAAGCCTTACATGAAAGGGAAAGAAAAACAAAGTTAAAGCATGAAGGTCTTTGTTACTCTAGTGAGCACATATTTATGTGTCTACTCCAACACGGGTCCACTTACTCACAAAGGTACATCAGTTTTAGGATTGCTAGGGATTATCTTGCCGTTCCAAACAGGGCAGGATGTTTTGCTTTCTCTCTCAGCACCTGCTCCTCAATAAATGGAAGAAGACTGATCTAAAGTTAGGGTTACTATACAAACACACAGCTACCTGAAGTTTTGTTCTGCAGAACAGTTGATGTCTTTTGAGGAAAAAGTGCAGCTAACTCTTGCATTCACATGCAAAAGCACTCATAGCTTTTTAATAGGTGATTTTTAAACCATATAGACCATAGGATTAGGTGACCACATCTCTGTTTTTATATTCCTTGCTCAGTACTTTGTACTGGCGTGTGAGGGTTACACTTTTAATAGGCAAAATACATTTCAGATATGTTGCAAGCAAATATAGCATTACTTTTAAAAGCTGAGAAACACAGAATTTTTAAAGTTTCATACAGAGCTGTGAAGATAATCTAATTTAATTGTCATTCTAATTGCTTTGTAGATCCATACATATTATTCCCAATGTGAAGTGAGGTGATAAGTTCAATAACTCAGACAATTAGACATGAAACATACATTGTGAAGCTTTCAGCTGTCTGCTTTTGCTTCGTAAATCAAAATATTGGAAATTCCTGTACCCAAGTGACAACAATTTATATAATAGTTATTTATAATTTATAAAGAAAAAAAAGGAGTTTATATGGAATATGCACTTCAAGTGAATTCAAGGCAAAAAAGTTAAAAAGAAATAGCAGAGGAGCTAGAGATATGTTATTGGTGCATAAACAGAAAGAACAAACATAGGGGTTTTTCCCTTCTTTCTGAAGGAAGAAAACACGTTCCATGAAACGAATGATGCATCATATTAACTTATGAAAAAGGGAGTGCAGAATAAAGTACCAGGAAAAAACAGCTTTGAGACACAGGGTTAGCAATCATCTTAAATATGTAAGTACTTGTATGTGTTCCCCATATTTTTTGGGTAATCGCTCATAGTGTAGTAGTGTGTTCAGAATTCTATTAATCTTGCACTTGCATTTCACATTTTAAAAATTCATAAGCAAGAAGGTCTTTTTTTTGATCTCCCATAGTGGGAGATGAAATCCAGAGACTTAGAAAAGTCGGGAATCTCAGTAGAAAAGAAGAAAAAGATAATTTGTCTGTAATCTTTAAAACTAGAATTATTCACTAAAGCGTTTTTCGAAGACAGGCATCTAGAACACTTTTGTTCCATTGGAAAAGAATAAAAATGGTAGAAGAATGGAAGTCTTTTAAGAAAATAAAAAAGAGGGTGTTGATACCCAGCAAAAACCTGCGACTTCTATGTTGGATCTTGTGGCGTTTGGTGGGGTGTTTTAGTCCTGCTTTTTGTATTGCTTAAAGTCTGAAAAAGCTGCATCTTGATGTACAGGCTGAAAATATAACAGCTATTATAAAATCCCTCTTACCTCCTTCTCTCTGGGATTGGGGATATGGGTCTGATTTGCATTTCGTGAAATTTGGGTTTCTTACTGGCAGGAAAGCATCACACAAAGTCTTTCATGCTGAGTGCAGAAGGGACCCTGACTGCACTCCAGTTAAGGAATAAATCAGCTGGTTTTTTGACAGGGGTTCATGCACTGTATGCAGAGAGCAAATGCTTTTAGTTCTGTGAGGATCTAGGAACAGTTACCAAAATCTGAAGGCTGAAATGTGTTTGTGTGAGGAAATCCTAGACAGGAATGTTGGCACAACTTTACTATTTCAAATGAATTTGCGTGGGAGCTCGATACTGCTGCAGACTGAGGTTGGGAGGGTGGAATTTGACTCTGAGTTGGAGCGGTTTGGGGTATATATTTTCCTCAGGGTAATAGATATCCAAGTCTGGAAGTTTACTTCTCATCAAATAGCTGCATTTTTATATGTGATTGAAAAACTGTGGTATTAAAACTTCTTTTCAAGGGTGTTCGTCTTCTGAGTTAATGTTGAGTCAGTTAGAGAACAGAGCCTGAATAAGTGACTTGTTTTGTCATGCCTAATTGAGCTAAAGGAATGGCCATGCAGATCATTGTTATTAAGTGACCTGGATTACCCAATTTTGTTCTATAACACAACTGTTATAAACCCTGGAAGTTACTGGTGTTCTTGTAACTTGACCTAGACTGGTCAAGCAGCAGTTTGCATTTGATCATGAGGAAAAATAATTTTTTGACAGTGACACATGTATGTATTTATTGGATTAGAAGAAGCTTAAATCCCATTTCTTTTCTTCCTAGGAAATTACTTAAATGGTTGCTTGAAACCAAATCTCCCTGTTTAGTGTTTTTCAGGAGTTGGGATGCTTTTCTGAAGCTGAACATGGCTATCTGCGTGCTGTCAGAATTACCAGGAGCTCATACTAAGGCCATGAAAATCAGTGGAGATATTCCCACTAACTGCAAGAGACTTTGGAGGAAACTTTATTATACTCATGGTAAGAGCAGGGTTGTAGGCTAATAGGAAATAAGATAAATAGAAATGTTCACATTTGATGAATTGTAATGATAACTTGTGCTTGTTATGTATAGACTGAAACATTCTGCCTACTTTGTCTTCAGCTAGGACTGGTTAAAATCTAGAAAGGATTAATGATTTGAAAATATTGCCATTATTATCTGAATAATTTATAGGAGTATGAATACTGCAAAAATATTAATTGAATTAAATGCAGTGGAAAGTGGCAATGTTTACAGAACATCATAGTCATAGAATAGTATTGAAAAGATCTACTTGCAGTGCAATCACCAAAGTCTTGTTCAACTTGAGGAGAATGTCTTGAGAGAGACGAGAGAATCTAATCTGTGTTCTTTCTTTAGAGTGTTAAAAGTAACAGCTTTAAGTTAGCTTTGCAGACGTGGTGCTGAACCTGACGAAATATTTTTGAGAATACAGTTTTAAAAAACTTCACAGTATATGTATCTTTCAGGAAGGGAGGATAACTGAGAAATACTTGTAGCTGTCTATCTAGAAACAATGATTTCTCTGTCAGTATGTTCAGTTTTAGCGCTATTAATAATAATGTAGAGTTCTCATATGCTATTTTTCATCTGGAAATAAAAAATGCCCTGGGAAATTCATCTCAGCCCCGTGTCACAATAAGACTCATGGAGTGATTAAAGCAAGGACATCAGCGCAGAGAGACAACCCTTATGTTCCAGGCTGATGCTCTAACCAAACAATCAATATTCATTTTGGGTGCACTAGGTCCTGCACAGTTCATCAGGGAACACACAGCAGATCACAGCTAGTCATCAAGCAGTTTATTTCCACGGAAGGGTCATCCAGAAACAAAACAAACAACTCCGCAAGTCTGAGTTTTAATATTTTAGGGAGGCCCAAAGAGCACACTGGCAATATCCATGAGCTCTCCAAAGTTTTAATGTCTGTTACACAGCAAATGCTGCATAGAAGTGATACTCAAGACATTATAAAGAGATGTTGAATTACCATAGCATATCTATATTTCAATTAAATTAAGAGACATAAACCTGTTTTATGTGTTTCAAAACAGGTTCGGTTTGCAACCTAGTAAATGTTACTGCTTACTAGTTGGATGAGTTCGGGCATAGCTAGAAGACACAGTTAAACTCAATACACAAAATATTTCTGAGAGAGAGGATTATATTCAATATCATTGCAATTATTGACCTCGTGTTTTGATCAAGTTAGGCACCGCACTTCAATAAAAGAATCAGTAAAAATGTATATTATATGGAGTGATGGCTTTGTGGGAACTCTACATCCAGGAAAATGGAATAAATACCAGTGTATTTTGATGGTGTCTTGGTTTGATCTTAAATAGCTATGTAGGTTCTTTCTTTGGCATTTTTCCTAACATCTGTGTTATACAAGTGATGCTGTTTTAAGGTTTTGATAATGTGCTATTTTGTCATCTTTGGGTTATGAAGGTTCACATACAGACGTAATGCCTTAAGTCACTTTATTTAACAAAAAAAAGGAAAATAGATTGATCATTTATTTATGAATTAAAGAGAATGAGTTATACAGAATCCATGTCTGTATCTGTACCACCAACTCTTTCATTGTCAACACAATTAACCCAAGTACACTATTATTTATTATTATTTATTAGAAGCAAAATGCACATTGCAGCTCCAGCCTTTTAAAGAGTGGCTCACACTCTAAACTTGTTGCATGGAACTAACCATACTAAAGTCTAATTTTGCCCTAATATTTAGTGAAGATGATCACATGGAGAATAGTGCAGATGGTGGAAAATAGTGAGTAGGAGGATTTATTGCAACATCTAGAGTTGAGGCAAAGGACAAAAATATTCTTTGTGCAAAATAGAACCACATGAATAGCTATGCATTTTTAATAGTAATTTTTATTTTAAAATATAGTTCTTTAGTACCAGAGTTTCCATATGACTAAAAAATGGGAAATGTAGCAAATACACCTTTTAAGGAAGGATGGGTGAGGTGGAGGTTGCAGGCAGCTGTAGCTCTGTTAACATGACCTTAATACTATGCAAAGCTTTAGAAAAAAATTGGTTATATAGCAGATCTGGGTACAATAATAAACATAGGGAATACACAGTATTCCTTTTTCAAAGGAGGAAAACAACAATTGTGCTTAAAGAAGACATACTCAACTAATTTATGACCAAAGAAATGCAGATTAAAGTAGGCAAAATCCCTTACAATCAAAATCAAAACAGCTTTTTTTTTTGCCCCCTGAGGTTTGGATCACGTAAATTGTATTAGTGATTCTTTGTGGTTTTTACACTTCTAAATTGTTCCAGTTCTAAATTCTTACCAAATTATCCGGGGGACATTTATTTCTAGTAATCAGTGATCTTACTGCTTTTTATTTCAGTATAGATTTTAGCTTGGAATGTGGATATAAGTAAAATGACCCATTTTAGCTGAACTGGAAGCCTTTGTAGCTTTTCCAACACACGTCTTTGCCAGGTTGACTTACATCCTCTTAAACAATCACCAGGTTGAAAAATTCTTTGGAACTTTTGCCCGTCTATAACTGATTCGATATTTCAAATCTCTGTTGTTATGGGGATTTGGTTGAGTTCCCTGTACTTGCCTGTTTTATTGTGGGTATAGTGACGAACTTCTTGCATTCCCACAGTTGTTGTATCAGCAGTGCAGGAGGTTTGACATTGAGTGATAGCCTGGAGATGTCGGCCACTGTGAGGTTTCCATGCCACATCTCTCAAGTTAGGACTTCTGTGTTTAGACATGAATTGTTCTCCCTAATTCTACATTTAAAAAAACCAATCTGCCTGGATGTATCAGCAGTTTGAAACAAAGTAAGGGAGAAGAAACTACTTCTTGTGAATTCTAGTTTTATGTAAAGAGAGTTAAAATTATAAAGAAATCATCAATAAAACAGATGAAAAGCCAATTTGTTGTTTTTTTCCCCCCCAAGCTTTATTGTCTATTGTTTTTATGCACAATTTGTTTTTCTTACTACTTCCCTAAGAATAATACTGGATGTGAGGATGCAATGTACAGCCACATTTTTCAGTCTTTTAGGATGTATTTCACACCATTTTAGTCCTACAAAGAGCGAGAGAAGTATTTCACTGCGATTTCTGTCATGTGTTTTGAATGTTCAGTATTTTGCTGAAGCCCTATTTTCCCAGCTCAGCGCCACAGGCCTAGAACAAAGCTTTCACTTCTAATGAAAAGGTGAGATCACAGGAGAGAAAGTTTATGACCAGAGCCTTGTTCTTACAGGCTGGCAGCTTATTTTAATCATCAGCCAAAGCACAGAAGCCCCTGCTTGTTACCGAAACCTTCTTCACCTTTGGGAGCAATGTTCTGTGACATTAAGGAACTTTAGGACAAAATAATACCATCTAATGAGCTACAAGATAACAGACATTTAAGATGAAGGCTAATATTGAAAGAGACTGGAGCTCTTTGTCTCGTCTTCCTCTTCAGTTTGCCAAGTGAGTGCTAGATTGGGCCTCTCTGTTCATCCCTGAGGAATGAGCAGTGTGCAGCTATGCTACAGCAGTTGTGACTCAATGCCTGTCACCCCATTTCCCCAAGGAGAAGTAATTTGCCCGATTTTCTTTTACCAAAGGTATCCCTTCTCCTCTGTCGGGATAAGGAAGCTTTTTCCCCCCTCCTTGCCTTCCTCTACTCATTTGTTCACGGACATGTGTGTACATGTGTGTAGAAAGCCAAGCAAACCCTAACATCTCATCACTCATCCCACCATTGCCTCTTTGGGAATGCTGCAGTAATAATATTTAATTAGTTTTGGTTCAAAATTTAGAACGAGCCTGAAACTGGACTTTAAAACATAAATAGTTCATTTCACAAAGGGATGACTCATTTAATAAATACGTGATCCACTAATGAGTTGACAGGGAGCAGTAGGGACATTTTGTAGGTCAGGAGAACAGGCCAAAGTTTAGCCTTTAAACAGTGTACAAAGAGGTTTAATATTGTTTTCTTTTTGTATCAGTGCAGTCTTCTTGACTTAGATGTGCCACTTATTTTTACGGCCAGATGAGTTTAGACTCATGGCACAAGTTTCAAATTTACACACACACATACGGAAGAATCATTTACAAACAGAGCATGAAATGAAACAATTTACAAGTTCAAACTCAGAACTTTCAAATCTGCATCCTTTTTCTACCCTTCTTTAAATAAATTTCCCCTAAAGTCCTTACACACACTGTTGCAGCCATTCCGTTTTGATTACGCCACTTTTTAAGAGAGGGGTGGTCTGGCCCATACCAGTTTGACCACCTTAGGCTGAGATGAGGGTTTAATATGTCTCAGTCTTCAAATCTTAGTCAACGCATGTCCAGGCACCTTGATCCCAGCCACCCCACCAAGTTCCTGCAATTTTCTTAGGTCAGCAAAGGCAGAGCTAGCTTGGGTGAGTCTGCAGACAACCAATTCTGAACTAAAAACTTTTCTGAGTGTTCCTTTACTATTTTGTCAGAACAGTACATCTATATATCATCAAATATGGTTTAATAGGTAAAAAATTCCTTTGTACGTGTTTAATGATGTATGATAAGGTCCCAGAATTAGATCAGTTCCCTTGATCAACATTCAGATAATTTAGACAAAAAGTGTTCTCTCCATTCTGTCACATTTTTGAAGCACAAGAGAAGGATTTAAACAAGACGTTCTCTGTCTTTTTAAATTGGAAATGATAGAGATACTAGGTAATTTACAGCAAGATAAGTTTATTCTCTAGAAGTATCTTAAAGGGAACCTCCATCACCCTTCTCTGAGTGGGAACAAAAAAAATAACTTTTAGTTATTATTCCATTCAAAAAATGACTCAGTGGAATACATTATTCTTATTTATAGAATAACTTTCGTAATGCATTTTGTAAAAAAAAAGAAGCTATACTAAAGAAAAGTGGTGCATTTTGCAGGCTGAGTGTAAAACACAGGAATGAGGTCCTGTGAGCAAGAAGCTGCAGAGTCAGGAGGAAATGTATGTACATAAACAAAAATCCCACTGTTTACTAGGAGTTTGACTTGTGCTCTGGAGTATATGACAAAATAGAAAGTGAAGTATGGTAGGGTAGGTGTCTAATCTCTTGCATAAGTTCTTTAGATTGTGTTTATTGTATGTCAGTGTCAGTAGTTCCCATCACCTGCGCTTGTGCTCCTTTGCTCCAACTGCAGCAGGATTACCTGCTGGTTGTGTGGTCTAGAGTGGCTTTGAATGTTGGATTCAATGCCTGTAGCAAGCAAGGTCAAGAGGTACTTGATTTTGCTTTTGTTGCTCCATGTTCATTTGTATCTTTCCTCTCATTTAATTTTATCAGAATCATTCAATCCAGGTGAATGGGGATCACCAGGAGAGAGATGGCAATAAATAAATAAATCAAACCCCCTCACAGTCAGGGAATATTTCTGGGTAGTGTGGTTAAAGAAAAACTTTGCAGGAATCTACTACATATTGCTGTGAATGCACTTTCAGCTTATTTCTTTTTTTTTTTCCTGAGGAATCTAGAACATTTTCTCTTACTTTCATGAGGTGAAATTAATAAATAAACTGTGTTATCTTCATTCATGGTGACAGCACAGGTGACCAAATTGCTGGACTGTTGTTGTCTCCCTCTGCAAAAAAGAGTAAAGACTTCCACTGTGTCCTCCTCAGTTTGTAATCTGTTAGTGAATCATGACATTTAGAATCAGCATATTAACTCAAAATACAAGCTGGTGGAAAGGAAAACTTCTGAAGATAGGTTTCTTTTACCACATTTTGACTTATCATAAAGATTAGCTGGCAGACTGTGTATTAACTCTTGGCATTACTGGAGGATATTTCTATTTAGGTCTGCCAATAAAAAAGCCAAACCTTAGTTTTAGCCTCTTCATTGCTTTGACATTTCAATGCTAACTAGATGTTAGCTGTAATGCAAATTTAAAAAGAATTCTCATTAAGTTTTATTAATTATGTCATAGGTAAATTTATTTGACATGCAATTAATATCACACAAGCAACAAACACAGTTATATTTCCTAACACATCAGCTCAATGATGGAAGTTATATAACATGCATTCAAAGGGTACTTAAAAATACAGCTGGGTTAACTTGCAAGTAACAGGGAAAAATTATTAACTGGTTAAGTGACATCAATGTGAAACTGAAAGAGCTGGACAAGTCATGAGACTGCTACTAAAACAAGGAATTTTCATGGCTGTTTTCCTGATGTGTGTTTCGCTATTTAATGTGAATCTGTTTTTAAATTTTCTATGCATTTTGTCTTAATGAAGAGTCGTTTTCTTTGGTCAGAGTAACCATGTGGATACACTTTAAATATCTTCAGTATTTAAAATACTTAAACTTTTTTCCTGTTTTTTCCACTGGTTTATTAACAAGAGGTTCAGCAAGTGTGGACATAAACAGGCAAAATATATTCGTGTGTATTAGATCTGCACATTCCTACACAGACATAACCGGGATTAAAGGACACAGGTAGCAGAAAAGAGATATTCCTTCTAGGTATATAAAGGCAAGAACTTAAATATTCCCACAGAGAAGAGCTTAAAGAACCCCCTGGTTTTTTTCAGGAACAATGGATTTGCTAAGTGATTACAAGTGAAATGAGAGTTCAAACCTTACAGGTGTTCATATCTGTGAAGCAGCAGAATCATCAGAGCCTTACATTAAAAATTCTCCTCAAGAAATCTCAGTGGAATGACAACTCCTGATTTCTGTGGAGTCAAGAGAAGAAAAATATTTACTTTTTTTATATCACCTGTCTTTAAACCTCACTCCTTTAAAATATCTTGCTTCCTGCAACAGAGGAAACAAAAAGGACACATAATAGACTTCCTTTTGCACATGGAACAAAACTGGATGGTACCTTTATCCTTGGCTCCTTTGTTTCTCCCCAGATCTATCCCTCTTTGAACAATCTGCCACTACTCCATGCCAGCAGGAGCTTTAGAAGAAGGCCATCTGCACTGCCTGCTGTGTTGGGGGACAGATTCTCTTAATTCCTGATGTACTGGAATGGAGGTTTCACTCTGTGTCCAGAATGGGATTTCCAGCCCGTTTTGAGGATGGAGCAGGGGTAAACATCTCACAGTCCCTAGTTCTGCTGCTGAGTGAGAAATGGCCATTTACTACTGTATTGCAGAAGTGAATGCAGCACATACCCAGTCTACCATTCAAAGGTAAATGCAAGTTCTATTTTCATTTTGTAGAAGGGCTGATAAAAAAAATGGGAGAATTTGAGGAAGATTTTCCCAGTAATATTTTAAGTGGATCACTGATCTTCTGTGGTTCACTGCAGACAATGTGAAGCTTTCAGCTGCAGCAAAGGGTCACCAGTTGTTTTTACAGTGGCAGTACTTAAGAGGACCCAGTTCTTCTATGCGAGGTTGGAAAAGAGACAATGCTTGTCTGGAATGTGATTCCACTGCAATAAATCATACTTCCTCCTGAGTTATATCTCTGCTGTATGCCAGGAGAAAAGGTTGTTTTGATTAATTCAGAGACCAGGCAGAGTTTTCTTCTGCTTAATTCAGGCCTCCAAAATATGAACTCTCTCAAGTGTTTCTGGGCACAGATCTTCCTGTTTCCCTCCTGAAAGTTGTCTTGTGTCTTTATTGCAAGCCCTGTCTTTGGAAAGACTTTTGGGATATTCCTCATGAAAGACAGAGGAGATGATCTTCCCAAATCCCTTTTATTCAAGGAGAAAATTACATAAGTTCTTCTACCTCTTCCAATGACCCCATTAACCTGTCTTTTCCTTTGTGTAACAGGTGAGTTGCATGTTGGTGGAGGCCGTTCACCCAGGGAGAAAGCATGTTTAAATATTTCATTTTTTTTACAGGCCCTTGTCTGATTGATTATACTTAATTGGCATTTCATCTGTTTTTCTCATCCTGAGTCTTTGTTGCGTAATTGCCCTTTTTAAAAGACAAACCTGATTATAGTAATTTCCTCAGACAGCTCCTGAAAACCTCTCTGAAGATGTTTAATAATCCAAGTGACAGAGGGGAGGCATCAGACATTGAAGCTTTTCTGTGTCCTCTTTTGAGGTGTATATACAACTGCGCTTCATTGTAGTTATTAAAAATAGTGAGTTCTCCTTCTTGTCTCATTAAGAAATGATAAAATCAGAGAGTGCCCTTTTGGGACTTGTTACCAGAATAGTTTGGCCTTTTCACATGGTACTCTTCAGTGCTGAGCAGCAAATGCATGGGTTGCACTGTCTGCACAGCTCTCCTTAAACCGGGGGGATCATATGCGGTGCTGAAGTCACATGCAGGAAGGAGTCTGTCATCAGAAACACAGGACTTCAGAGTTTTTAAGGAAACACGTAGGATGGGGAGTCCTTAATTAGATTTTAAGTACACCGTTGAGTTTGACACCTCACTCTAAGTAGTATGTCCAACAGGGACAGAAATCCAGGTCACTGCCAACACAGGCTTGTTCTGCACCGGGGAGCATTTACAGAACGTTCCATTCCCACTGTTGCGGCTCGGCTGACATTAGTGGTGGGACGGAGCCGCAACATTCACAGCTCTCCAGCACCGGCAGCTGTTTCAGCACTGTGCTAATTAGATTGGCACTGAGCTGGTTTCATAGACGTGGTGCTGCTGACAGCTGCTGGGGTGCCATCTACACTCGGGCTGCCAGCACTGATAGAGCTGTCGTAGTGTTGGTGGCTGTGGCAATTATTTGTGAGTAAAACTGAGACAACGTGGGCTGAAGTTACAGTACGGATATGAATGCATACATGTGATTTAATTTATTCCCTGTTTTCCCCTAGCATCCCACTCACATGTATATGCTCTGCTGATCATTTGTGAAAGATTGAAAGTCTCATGAATCATGTATCTTCTGGCTTGATAGAGATAGAGAGGAGGGAGCAGGAAGGTTTCATATTTGGGATCAAGGATGTGAAGTGCAATGCGTCTGGGTAAGAGCAAAGTAGGGATAATTATCTCAATGTGCATCGTGCTGGTGGTAATGAGCTGTGCAGTGATTGTCAAAGTGCTTTAAAAGGCTTCCTGTGCCCAACACGAGTTGATTGTGGTGGTCTCATCCACTTGCATCTGTATGTGACACCTGCTTTTCTTATCAAATCAGGATCTGTTTGCGTGAACAAAACATATTTCTAATGGAATATTATTTATAAAAAAAAATTAATAGAAGGGTGTCTGTACATGTGAATATGTCAGATAATTCATTTTTCCTACAATGTTTTGTCATTTCTCTTAAAATTTTAGAAAAGGTATTTCACAATTTATTGAAATTATATGTCTAATCTTTATTCTCATTTTCCTTGTTCTTTTACTCAAAATACCATAGTACTTGACTTTTTTTTTTTCTTTATTGGAAATTAGCACTGCTTGGCTTGGCACACGTGCGAGGTTACTTAATAAACTCTTAAAAAGATAGGCAGTTAAAAGAATACTGTTGGCCAAAGAAAGAACATCGTCCCCTTCCTGTCCCTTTCTAAAACAGTTAGAACCAACCTTTGAACCAACTAGAATGAGATTTTTCACAAGTAGCTCTTGGGCCTCATATTGAAATAATTTTGAGTCAAGGCACTTCTACAAAAAGTTTTCTGTTCATGCAAAGCCAAAATTTCAGAGACAGGCTGTTTAAACCATCCTGTACTTTGAAGAATAGTTTAAAGGAGTGTTCAGATATTTTTCTACATTTGGGGGAGTCAGCAACATGACTTTTTAAATTGCATGAAGTATTGACAAGAGGTATCAAACTCTTCCCCTCTCCCCTCACTTTATTTTGCATATATTTTAGCATTTACTTTAGCAAAACTAGCAGGGTTCTCTCTGCTCCAAAGCCTATACCCATACAGAGGCCCAAAATCAATGCCCAGCTCCTTTTCCAGAGAAATGCACACACACTCAAGAAAATGAAATAGTCATTTTCAGCTAAATTGCCCGTGGCAGACATTCAGAGGAACTCTACTGGTTGCCTGATAAATCACCCATCCAGCCATGTGAATGCTTGGTTCTCACCACTGTTTTACTCAACCCCACACTCACACAGACTTCAGTTTAAAAAATCCAATAGTCTAAATGGGGTAAATTTTGTTGAATATGAGAGAAAATCCTAGCTTTTTTGAACTGTTCTGTGTAAAATATCTACCACCCCCTTTGTCCTTATTTTATATAAAAATTCTCCTTTTTTTTGGGAAAGTTAATTGCTTTGAAAAATGTAATAATCTATGTCAAATGTAGATTTTCTGTGTTGATTACTTTGTTGTATTTAAAGTGCAAAATAAAAATAACAATGTGCATTAGAGAACCTATTCTGGATTAATTAGAAGGCAGTACATGCACAGAAAGTTTACTTCTTCATTTTTTGTGTATCTTAGCATGTATTACCTGTGCTGGAACATGATAAAAGCAATTGTGAACTCCAGGCGTTCAAGACCGTAAGAAAATTGTAATTAAAGATCTACCGAAAAACAATGCTCATATAAGATACCAGATCACAAACATATTTATTAAAAATCAATACAAATATTTTGCTAGGTAAGGCCATGCATTAGCTCTGCTGTTGCTCTGTGCAGTTAATTTCTAGCTCCTAAGCCTCTGCAGCACTTCATAGTCGTGAAGTGGGCATGAGACAGCTACCTGTCACATGCTATTCTCTCTCTTTCTTGTTCTTGTGAACATAATCGCCGTGTAAATATAAATATTTGTATTCACAAATAACCAATAAATATTCATGGTTGCCTTATGTGTGTGGAAAAAAATTGAAACCCTTCATCAAATTCAATAGTGAAGGTTTTCTAGAATTAGTTGATTTTAACTAAGGTTTTCCAT